>JARWLC010000004.1:64265906-64973406 GCA_033318265.1 Phyllotis vaccarum
GTGTGTTTGTTTAATACCCATAAGACTCCATCATTAAACCCCAGGCATGAATGGGCTACTTCCAATATACTTTCTGTTTTACCACCTGCCTCTGCCAGACCTCTGGTTGGCACAGCCAAACGAAGGCCACTGATTCAGGTTCACACAAACTGTGAAAGACATGGCAGGATCACCTCTGTTTGTCTTCTGGAGAGTTCGTGGCAGCGGTGGGAGAGCGGGAGCTGGTTTCTTGTAAATGTGCTATGTACTTTCTTGGATGAGTAAAGGCTGCCCTTGTGGCTCCTCCAGTAAGACCCCCGTGTGCTTCACTTTAGGAAGTGTTGCTGAAGAGGGCAGCAGACCTTGTGGAAGCCTTGTACGGGATGCCTCACAACAACCAGGTAGGAAAGTGGCTCCACCCCTTCCCTACAACCAGCATAGCCAGGCAACATGGGCTTCCTAGGCAAACAAGTGCCACGTGATAGCTTCATAGCCATGCCTTCATGTATAAAAAGACCAGCTGGGGAGGGTGGGCCACAAAAGGTGGGGTGTCTTTTGAAGTATCGTTTTCAGTGGTGGGTGAGGTGCATTTGGTATTCCTGGGGCTCCAGTGTGGCTTGTAAGTGTCTCATAGCTTATTCTTACAGGTCAGGGGGCCCCAGGGAAGAGATACTCATTTCCTCTGGAGATGGCCCAGCTCTTTAAATATGAGTCTGTTGCCTTTTGCCTGTCCCAGAGCTTGATATAGCCACTTAGGAGCATCCTTTGATAGTCTTCCTAAGGATTTTGTCATAGTCTGGGCCATGCCATCCTTGCTTGACTCATCAAGAGGATAGGCTACAGTGCATGGGATGTAGCCGTCAGAACCTGGCCTCGTGTGACATATTAGGCTTACGCATGTATTGCTGTTGCTCTAGGAGATCATCCTGAAGAGAGCAGCCGACATCGCTGAGGCATTGTACAGCGTTCCCCGCAATCACAACCAGATCCCCACATTGGGCAACACTCCAGCACACACTGGCATGATGGGCGTGAACTCCTTCAGCAGCCAGCTAGCTGTTAATGTGTCAGAGACCTCACAAGCCAATGACCAAGGTAGGCCTGTGTGCCAGGTGGACCCTTCCCTGGCCCCCTTCCCAGGGTGGGTTGAAGCCATAGCTACAGGTGGAGGTGTTGGGGCCCAGCTGGGGACTGCTGGTCTCATTCCATGCCCTTAGGCATGGCTGCTTCCTTCTTGCAGGGAAGACCTTGCCGCACATCTTCCAGCTGTACTGGGCAGAGAACACTCAGAGGGCCCAGTCCTAGTGACAGTAGCTCCACCGGCTGCCACCCAGCTCCCTGGTATTGCTAGAAGTGTCCCTTAGCTTATTTGTAAGTGACTCTGTGTTTTTTGACAAGACTTGGCAGAGCCATAGGGCAGCTATAACATAGGAAGCCAGGAGGAGCCTTCTTGGATGTGTCATGGGTGGTATTTGGGTTCCCATCTGGTTTGGATCTATGGATTAAAAACATCCATTTTCCCTCATGGTGTCCCTTATCCTATAGAGCAGTGACCAGGACTGTTGAGGTCACAGTGTGGTATCCTTTGAGCTGGTTCTTTGAGCTCAATTTAGTTCACATTCTCTCTTAAAACAACGCAGGCCGCCACCTCACAGCCACTCCACTTTGCTCTCAGTTATCCACACTCCACAGCAGGCAAGGAGCTATGGCGCCCACCCCACCCTTGCTCAGAGAGACAGCAGCTGTGAAAATGAAGACCCTAAAACAGTCTTTCCAAGGAAGTTATGGCCACAAACAAGCTCTCTTTGTCAGCCATGGCATTTGAAGGTCTGTTGAGGCTGAAAGTTCAGAGAGAGTGGGGTAGCAGGTCAGGAATCCAAGCTGTTAATAATTGCTTCCAAAGCAATGTGTGGAAACAGCTGAAGGTTAGATCGAAGCATGCTTTGGCTGACTGTCAAAGCCAACAGAGATGGAACAGGTCTCACCAGTGATAGGATTGGCATGATAAGATTATTTAAGCTGGCTAGAGTCACCAGGGCGAGAGGAAGCATAAAGTCAATTAAAAATGTTGAATATATGATATAGATTCTCGGGGAAACCCCCCCCAAGTGTCTGTCACTGATAATAATGTTATTTTTGGCCGGGGGGGGGGGGATTTTAACAGTCGGCTACAGTCGCAATACAAGCAGCGTGTCCCCGCGAGGCTACGTCCCCAGCAGTACTCCCCAGCAGTCCAATTACAACACAGTCAGCACTAGCATGAATGGATATGGAAGTGGCGCCATGGCCAATCTAGGGGTCCCTGGCTCGCCTGGATTTCTTAATGGCTCCTCCGCTAACTCTCCCTACGGCAGTAAGTGTCTGTTTTTGTCACACGTCATCACGCAGATTCATATTCACTACGAAGTCGAGTGTGTGTATTGCTTGGATGTTCTGTGATGTGAGCTACTGGATAAAAGGAAGGGTGGCCCCAGAGGCTGGGCGTCCAAATGACAACCACAAATACAATAATGACCTAATAGAGCCCTCCCCAACAACGCCATCTCATTGGCCACCAAAATAAAATCTGAACCACACTGGGGCTTCTCAATTGGAAGAGAAAGCCCAACCCCCCAAAGCGTTTGCCTGTTATCCAGAGTGGCCGAGCCGAAGCATGTCATGTCTTGTTTTGTGGCCCCTCCCCGTGCGAGGCGAGGCCCTCAGAGCTCTCGCTGTGATGCTGCGCCACAGCCCGCGCATGCGTGCTGACCGTGTTTGCTTTGTTGCAGTAGTGCCGTCCAGCCCCACCATGGCAGCCTCTTCGGTCACCCTCCCTTCAAACTGTAGCAGCACACACGGCATTTTCTCATTCTCACCTGCCAATGTCATCTCCGCAGTGAAACAGAAGAGCGCTTTTGCGCCCGTGGTCCGGCCCCAAGCCTCGCCTCCTCCTTCCTGCACCAGCGCCAACGGGAATGGACTGCAAGGTGAGGGCGGTCTGGGTGGGTGCTCAGGCCCCATGGCCCCTTCCCAAACCCCTTGCATGCCTGTGGCATTGCATGTGCTTCACTGGTCTGCATCCTCCTTCCTGCCCCATCATAGCCACATGGACCAGATTCTGCCTTTAGGTTTTTTTTGTCCAGTAGCACTTCCATGTCCCATGGGGTAGAGCCTCACTTGAGGGGAACCAAGACAGCAGCAAGAGCAGAGTCCCATGCAACAGAGTACCCAGGCCTGGCCCCTCTCCTTGTAGGGCATGACCCTGCCCTTAGTGCCAAGCCTTGCAGCCTCCCTCTTAAAGGGGCAGCAGAAACAGTCACTGTGCCATCTGGAGAGCCCATCCCCAGACTCTGCCTGCTCCCCCTGCCATGAGGCAGAACTTTATTTACAACCTTACAATCAGACAAGTCTACACGGCTTTGCTCTCTCTTGAAAAGGGCTGAGCATCCTGACCCAGGGCAATTTGTGTACCATTGCTGGGTGGCAAGATTGTGTGTAGCGGGGAGTGAGTATGCTCTCTCTGTTCAGAGTGGGAAGGGTTGGCCCAAGGGCATGAGACCCAACCACTTGGACACAGCTGTCCACAGTTATGGCAATGTGGAACAGACACCAAGCATCTTTCCCAGCACTGAGGGCAGCTCATGCTGCATGTGACCTTCGATGAGTGTGGTGGTGAAGCCCTATGGGTGCCCCTAGGTCTTTGGGCTCACAAGTGACTCCCTGTGATGCACGGGGACCACACTTACTTGAAGTAAGTGGCCGTCATCTGGCCTCTTTCAGACGCCACCTTGGGTATGTGCTCCACCGGGTGAAAGTCAAGCCCATTCTCCTTTAATACATGAACCCATTCAACCAGTATTTACTGAGTGCCTACTATGTGCCAGGCTCTCTGCTGGGTGCCGAGGACGCAACCGTGGAGAAGACAAACTGGCCCTTTTGTGAAGTCGGTGGTATATTCCACTTTGATGAACTAATGCTCAAAAAAGGAACTGGAAAGGTATCAATGATTTGAACTCATTGTCTTCACAACACCTGTCAGTGCTGACGGGATGCCCAGGTGCCGGGCATCGCCAGCCGGCCTCAGAGCTGTCCTTGGGCACCAGGCCAGTGCTGCTTAGCAGGCAGGCAGTGAGGGCAGGTGTCTGTGGACATGCCCCAGCATCGAGGCGGACTAGGTGGTACCACATAAGCAGTGTGTACACAGGGGCCTGCCAAACCATAAAGTTGTAACGGTGAGTCGGAGATAAATTAATATCGTTGAAATTAATGGACTGAGAAATTGAAGCTCACATCACTACATGAACAAATGTATTAATATGTTATACATAAATTAATGAGAACAGTCATTCTGACAAAAATTAAACAACACCAGAGTTAAAAGATTTTAAATTACATTCGGACCAGGAGTTCACTACAGAGCTGGCTGCCCTTGGTGCTTCAGTGCTGAGCTTCTCTAGTTTTATGAAAAGAAAACAGCAGTCTGAGGTGGTGTGGTGCATCCATCACTCCATGGCCTTGAGATTCCAGAGCAGTTGGGCCGTATATGGCTTCGATCTGAGAGCCTGACTCACCCTTACGCTACAGAGCTGCTAGTAGAAGGTCAGAGCCTGGGCCCAAAGGCAGAGGGGGAAACCGAGGCAAGTCTCCATTTCACTTAGGAAAAGCAAGGCCTATAAGCCATGGCCAGGCTGGTTCCCGTCTCTCCAGAGAGTGAGCTTCCCTTTGCTTTGAACAAAATGTGGAGATATATGTAAAGCAGAGAGTCTTCCCTCTGGCAGAAAGGCCTTTACGGAGGGCTGCAGCACCAGAAAGGCTTGCAGGAATCATGCCACCAATGTGCCTTCACCCCAAGAAGTAGATGTCCCAACACACCTGTGCCACGAGCAAAGCTGGCTATACAGAGCACTGAGTCCGGCTTCCCTGTGGATCGTGGCACAGGAGGAGCCAGCTGGGCCCACAGGGGCGCGCGTGGGGTGGTCCGCATTAAGTGCTCTTCTCCTTCTCTTTTACAGCTATGTCTGGGCTGGTAGTCCCGCCCATGTGAGGGACTCAGTTTACCTTCACAGCACCCAGCATCCAAGGGCGGACTTCAGGGGACACATGTAGTGTGTTAAGACATGCTGATGGAAATGATCTCTTCAAAACTAAAACTCAGCAACGGTTGAATGCCACAAAAGACATTTAAAGATTTTATTTAAACTCTTAAGAATCAACACGCGAGCAAGCCTACTTCTTCATGAACAATTCCATTTTATTGACGGAACTTTTCTCATATTTTCACATTTCTGAGTCCTGAAGATTAAGGAAAAGAAAGCGACACCTATTTTGTATAAAGTTTCTGATTCCGTCTTGGCTGTCTAGTGCGTGCTGTCTGTGTGGGGAGAAGCTTCGTGAATATGCACCATTTTGATGCCCATGCGACACTGAGGAAGAAAGCCTCGAAACATTTTTCTGTACTCATATTTAGATCCACAATGGTTGTGTATCTCTATAATGTGAAATATTTTTTTGTGGTGAACAAAAGGGGGCCAAGGAGGTATGAGCCATTAACTGGAACAGAGGAGGAGATGACTAGGTGGATTTGGGGTGGCAGGGAGGGAGGGAGGGAGGGTTTACCATTGCTTAACTTCATCTTAAAGAAATGAAACTTTGTAACTTATTGTAGTTAGAAATTGTAACTTTGATATTGAATCTCTTGCCTTCAACAAGCACACTGACAGAGGAAAAAAAAAATGCTACTGTCTGTTGGTTCCAATATTCTCCCACCTAGAGCTTCCTGTTAAAGCAAGCGCAATCAGCAACATTTTTTCAACTTTTGCGCACTGTAAACCTATTGCATTCTTAGGCTACTGTGAGGTCTATGTTTCTTGTACCTGAAATTGTCCTTTTGACTTCTAGACCCTTCTTCCCCAATGTGTTTTGTATGTGGTTATAAAATTGTAGACTTTTGTGATTTTGCCAAAGTTGTAGCTAAATATTTATACACTTGTCTTGAATTTTTTTCAGATCCACTTAAAATATTTAGAAAAGCGAGTTTTATTCCTTATGTGTCTTATAAGGGATAAAATCTTTCATGCGACACTTCCTTTCCCATGAACACTTGCAGTTGCTAAGGGACTTTATTTTGTAACATATCAATTATAAATATTGTATTTATCTTTGAAATTTTGTACATTTCTTTCCCCACCTTCTTTTTTCATGTCTGTCTTGGTGTTTGGTCCTGCTCCATGTTGTAACACAGGGAAAGAGCAGACACCAAGAACTGTCTCTTTGATCTGTTTTCTTACAACGAATCCATGTCTTCTCATTTCATTTGTACCTAAACCATTTGCTATTGTTTAGACTTTCCATCCCTTTTTTTATGTTGAGGAAAAGTCAAATTCATTGTTTATTTTTATATTATTTTTAAGTTATCTGAACAAATACTTTTGAAAAGAAAAGTTTGTTGTATAGTCAAAAGAAAATGGTGTCAGCAGCCGTGACAAATCCTAATAGATTCTGTGCATGTGGAGCGGCCGTGAAGGGGCCACACCGTCCGGGGCTGTGTCCTTATTTTTTAGTTTTTATTTGTTTTTTTTGTAGAATGTAAAAAAAAAAAAAAAAAAAAAAAAAAAAGTCATTTTAGCTGCCACCTAGGACTTTGCCACATAGCTGAACTGTGTTTACTGGAAAAATTCAGAGGCCTAAAGTTTAAAATAAAACTTACTCCCGATGTTTTAATTACAAATGTTTGCCACGTTAACTTCTCTGATGCCTTAAAAGTGAACTTCTTTGAAGAACTTCTGTGCTACTTTATCACAGGCTTATACCACAATTGTTACCATTTGGAGACTGATGATGAACACACACGCACAACACATAAGACACACACAAACACATATACACAACACCAATGCACACACATACAGAACATTCACACACAGACACACAACACACATATACACACACACCCCAAAAGCACAAACTTTCAGCCTGTCAGTCACTCCTTCCTGGATCTGTCTGCTGCTTTCTGATTGCTCAAGCCCACCCTGGAGTTAGAGAGGTGTCAGGGGGCACTGCTGGTCTTTTTAAAATCTTAATACCTTTTTGTGGTCAGATCCAACAGCACCGTCTGTACTTTTTTAACTGGAAAGACCTCCTTCAGATACTGTGCCTCTTAGTGCCAAACCTTCCATGAGACCAAGAGTCAGGATTATTTTTTCTTTTCCCTTCACACCATTGCCCTTGCAGACAGCATATGCTTTGCAAACAGCAGCAGGAGTCATACTGACAACAAAAAGGAGGGAATTTTAAAAACTAGACACACACATACACAAAGAAATAATGTATAGCTTAGAAAGTGCTCATTCAAGGGACTCAGTACAACAAACAGAATGTCCCCAGTAGTCAGTGGGTCACAGTCTGAGTTGGTGACTCCTGACAGGGCTTAGCTACATGGAACAGCCTGAGAAGTCACTTTGGAACTAAATTGCCTCGATTTATTTTGTGTAAGTAAGGGTTTGACCTAAAAAGAACTCACGTGCACATTAGCAAGTATCCTCATGCCCGCACCCGGTTTGTGTTTTAGATGGACTAGTCTACACCCTCATTGCTCCATTGTGTCAAAATCCGAGAGCTTCACTCAATGGTAGATTTTGCTGTCAGAGACCCTACAATAAGATTGTTTTATCTGTACATTTTTTCAGATATTTAACTGTATAAAAATGTTCATTTTACACAATATTTAATTAAAGTATTTCTTGTCTGTGAATTTCACTTTGGGTAATTTTATCTGTTTGACTATTAAAATGACTGACAAATGAATGGAAATTTCATTTCCACATCCCAGGCTTCAGAACTGTGGCTCACCAAGATTCAAGTGATTTCAAAGAGCCTTCCAGAGATTTCCACCCTCAATTAGCACAGTTCCTGAGAATGGCTGTGATACCACAGGTACCATCAGAACACTTGCCCACACACTCAGGCCTGAACTCCTGTCACAACCCCCGGGTCACAACAGCACCAGGGTGCCCTGCAAATGATCCTGAGGTTGGGGAGAGGCTTGGTAATTAGCTTCCTGAATTGGAGGGCTGGACAGCACCTGCTCTAGCAACCCCAACACCCACTTGTCTCTACTATCTCATCTCTATGGCCCCTTTGGCAAGGACCAGGTCAGGAGAGCTTCTTAAGACAATGGGCAGACACCATGCACATAGGAACCATGCTGATGACTTGATAGGAAGGGTTAGAGTACTGGTACATGTCACAGGCACAAAGGTGCTTTGCAATGGTCACCAGAGACCATGGAGGCCAAGGCTGGGACTTCAGCAAGCCCAGCAATCAGTACCAGTTCTAGTTTACACAGCCCCTGCATGTCGCCCCTAGCTCATTCAATTTCACTCAGCACTTTTCATTTTCTCCTCAATGAAAGGCAGGCTTTACATGTTTTGGCTGGCAGCTCTGTCACACATTCACATAAGTGTGATCTAAATTAGTACTCACAAATGTCATCTTAATTACTTGTTCTGCTGAGCAAAACAGGAAACAATTATTCAAAACATAAAGAAACTTGTGAATACCTTTCCCTCCTGTCAGTGAGGAACCTTTGCTGGCTGGCCTTAAAGGAACAGTAAAGAAATAGGTTCCTATGGCACAGAGCCCACTTGGACCTTCCCAAATCACCAGAGCTGGGGAAGGTGTCATCCAAAGCCCAATCTCATCCCTCTGAGCTGGGACCAGAAACTCTGCACAGGTCTTTGGCGCTTGTGTGCCAGATTCTGTTGACCTGGGCAGAGAGAAGTTCAAATGCTTGGGTTTTAAACCAGAAGCAAGAACCAGTTCTCTCAAAAAACGAATGCAGAGTATTGTCAGGCCTCCCTTTAAGGTCTTTCAAGCTTTTAAAGATTATTCAAAGCACTTGAAATGGGCTTCAATCTAATGCCTCATTTCATTGCATTAAACAGCCTAGTTAATAAAGAATCAATATATTCAAAGGGCAAGGTTATCTTTTGTCTATAAGGGGTGGTGTCATGCTGAACCTTTTATAGTTCAAATGCTGAAAAAGACCTCGTGAAATCCATACTCATCAAGTGGGTCAAGGAGGGCAATAAAGAGGCCCCTGAAAGGAAAGAAAGGCTACTCTGCTTTAAAACAACTCGGGCCTTATCTCCCCTCTTCGGAGCACCCAAAGAAGTCCTCAGAAAATGTCAATTTCTCATCAAGACAAGAGGCCATGATGATCATTTTCTCAGAGAATACATACAATTAGGAGAATTCAGAGAGGCATGGCGTTGATTCCTAGCTTATTCTGGCCCCACGAGCTTGGAGTGCCCTCCCCAAAGATAAAAAGGACTGTTGATAACTAAAGTGTCAATATGCCGAAGAGCCAGTTTTGAATGTGAGTCCTTGTGTTTTGAGCCCGCCTGGGCCGATCCCAGGCCCTGATAACAACACAGCTGCCAGCAGACACCAAGGGCTGGCCCTTACAATTAATGCCATGAATAAATCACACAAAAGAGTTGGGATGCTTTATACCGGGTGAGACAATCCCCTGTTTTACCCTTCAAGGATTCTTTTTATGTTGGAATAAGGTTGCTTTTAATGAAATTTAAACTCATCAGAAGAAATCAAAAACCTCCAATCAGATTACAAATTGATTTTTTTTGGTCATTTGTCCTGTCCCAGCATAGAGCTGCAGGTTTCACAGGGAGCCCGTTGCTGTTGTGGGTTGGGAGTGAAGGGTGGACAGGCTCCCAACCCCTGTGGCTCTATTCCCTACCCCGGCCCATAGACAGATGAGAGGAGAGGAGAGCCTTAGCAGGGCTGAAGGTGGCTGCAAGCCCTGTGCAGATTTATACATGGTTCCACCAGCCCCCACTAACTAAACCCCCATCAGAACTGGGACTGAACAGTTCTGAATTTACTCATTACTAAATAACCCCAGAGAAGGGGAGGGCATCGTTGGCAGGCTCAGTGGCCCCTAAGTATATTTTGACTTTAAAACTTCATGGACAGTCTACATTTTCAAACCACCAATGGCTGGTTTGTGGCACAGGGGCTTGCAGAACACCTTTTGAGTCACTCAGTGCTTCTAAAGCATTCTGTGTGCACCTGTGCTCCATGTCTGGTGTATAAAGTTCTAGGTTCAATCCCCAGCACCTCAAAACAAAGAGATAAAGTAAGCTTAGGTGACTTTCCTGGGGGCCAAGGCTAGATGCCAAATGCAATCTTATTGGCCTCCATACCTTTTGCCTTTCCAAATGTCTTAGGTTTCCAGCATCCTTAAGAATTAAAGAGAAAAAGAGTTTGAATGGGAAGGAAGAGAGAATCCACTTCTAAGGATCACAACCAATCCATCCATCATGGAGGTCTCTATTTCACTCAGGCCGTTTGATCAGACTGTAAGAGGAAACTAGCTGGTCTGTTCAGAACACACCATGAGGTTCAAGAGGATTGTACTTCAAGGCGCAATCAATGTTACACACCCTTACTCCTCAGGCTTTGGCTGAAGGCTCTTCTTCCCTGGAGCTTTGGTAGCATCTTCAGTGTATGGGGACCAAGGGGAGGAAAGTCGGTCACATGATGCAGGTACTGAAGGAGTCCTGTTCAGGTCCGCTGAGACCATACCAGAAAGACTGAGCAGCAAAAGTTTAGCTTGGAAGCCACAACTTGAAAGGGGTCAGTACAAACTGGCTTCTGTTAGTGTTCCAAGGTGATGGAATTAAAAAAGGAAAATGGGAGTCATTTGTTGCTGGTAGAATTAGAACAAGTTCCAACAAAGCTGAAGGTGTAGAAAGCACAAGAAACAAAGAGACCATGATGTCTTCCTGATCCATCTGAGCACCCTCTCACAAGACTAAATTGACGGTGGGTCTTGAACCATGAATCATTACTGTAGGTCACAAGGCAAGACCCAGACAAAACTGAACTCAAAATTTGGATTTCCTCCTGTGAAGAACAATTATTTTTTTCTACCTGGACATTATGAGGGTGCTAGCAGAGCACAGGGCCTGAGTTGGGGTGCCCAGTAGAGACAGAAAAGACACAACCAAAGATTTTATTATCAACAGTGAGTATTTGGGGGTCAGTGAGACTCATGAACCATCTTTTTAGAAGGGCAACTTCCCCATCACTTTATAAGGGAAAGACAGGTGACTAAAAATCAACTCATGTAAGGATGCCATAGGAAACCTGCTACTTTGGAAGCTATTGAAAAGTTAAAGAAAAGGAAGTCCCTGAAATTCCTGAAAAGAAGCAGAAACAGTTTAGAGCAGATAAAAAAATAAAATTAGGAAAGCCTGTTGTAGAAACAATTCAGAGGGAAACTGAGCAAAGAGGAAAATATTGCCCATTATTAGTCATCATTGAGGTAGACATTTGTAGTCTTAAAACACCCACATGCCTGTACATTATTACACGAACAGATTTATACATCCAGAGAGTAGCTGTCAATGAAAGTTTTCCTAAGGAAAAAAATGTCTAGGAAATTATGTTCAGTTTCACTTAAAAGGCATATTATGTCCATCCAAATGACTGAAAACAAGATAAATAATTAAGCTATGATATAGTCATATAATAGAATATCATAGGATCTATTAAGCTATGAAGATTATGTTTTGAAGCATATTTCATGAAAAGATAAAATGCCAATGGCATAAAATTAAATCACATAAGTATAGTACCCTGAATATAACATGATTACAATCTGCACATTTCTAGAGAGAAGACCACAAGAATTCACCCATGCACACTGAAAAATATTTGTCAGAATTACATCAAAATCCCCCTTTTCTTTTTTACAAAATAGGCAGGCAGGTTATGTCTCTGAGGACACTTCTCTCCATGCTACAAGTGAAACGGCCCCTTCTTCTAGGTAGCCAAGCCTTTGGGGTGGGGGAGAAATAAAGATCTTCTTCCCTCCAGGGGCCCCCTAAGTTTGTGTACTCTGGCTGCAAGGCCTCAGAAAAAGAGGGACACTGAACCACGCCGTTGCTCTCAGAACCTGTAGGCAAGACAAGAAAATCCTTAGAGGGGACAGCATTTGGGGCATTGTCTCAAAATGTTGCCTTTTATTGCTTAATTACTTAATTCATTTTATTTTAGGTTAGATTTATTTATTTCTAGTTTATAACTGTTATGTTTTGTCTATTACCACACGTGTGTGTGGTGCCTCTAGAGGGCCCTGAGTCCCCTGGGACTAGAGTTACAGATAGCTGTGAGCCACCAGGTAGGTGGTGGCAACTCTACTTGGGTTTCTGCAGGAGCAGAAAGCTCATGCTTTGGTTTTGAATATAGTTAGGGGTATCTAAATATATCCAATGTTTCCTTGTAATCACAGTTGGGTCTGTAGCATTGCGGCCATGGCAATTCTCACGCTGGCTCACAGACTCAGTGCAACCTCTCTGCAATCACAGATGGTTTTTTTGGACAAGGGGATGATTGTTATAGCCATCCTACAAAGCAAAATCAGTCAAGACAGTGGCTGGCAGAGGACGTACATGGCCCAATGGGATTGAACTGGGACGAGACGTACAAAGTTTCAAGAAGCATGTGAAAAATGCTCAGCATCACCAGTTATCAGGGAAAAGTCAGTCAAACCGGGAGGAGTCTGTATGTGTAGCCAGCCCTGCAGTCAGGCAACAGCAGTGCTGGAGAGGGTATGAGGGTGGGACCAGAGCTCTCTACTGCCTGCTATGATCGTGACCAGTGTAGCCACACTGGAAAACGCTCCAGCAGCTTCCCGAACACTAAAGTACTATTTGACCCAGTATTTCTAACTCCAGTTCAGACCCAAGAGAAAGGACATGTTTATTGAAAGCTTGCACACAACAGCAACGGGCACAGCAGCCAAGAGACAGATTTATCTTTACAATAGGATGTGATTCAGCCATGAAAAGAAAGACATGCTGGGCTGGGTGTTCCTCTCTAGGGAATGGGCACCAAGGTTCCAGCCCATGAACAGTCCAGCACTGAGAATCAGATATTCCTGGAGTGGATGTGCTGTGCTGGCCCACCTTGGAACTTCTTGCCCTTTTGGGGGAGGGGATGGGTAGATGGGGAGGGGTGAGGCTGAGGGCTGGCTGGGAGGGATTGGAAGGGGAGAGAGGAGGGGAAGCGGGAGATACACTGATGGAGGTGACGGTTTTTAAAATGAAAGTTTTATATATATATATATATATATATATATATATATACGTATATAAACTTTTCATATATATATGAAAAGAATGGCATGAGAAAACATGCCATAATACAGATGAACGGTAAGAACATGCTAAATGAAAGAAGTCAGTTACCACACTTGCCAATATTTTTATTGCTATGATATGTCCAGAATAGACAAATCTACACGGATAGAAAGCATGCTGGTAGTTATTTTGTCTGGGAATGCAAGGAACAGAGAGATTTAGCAAAAAGGCTCCTGAGTTTCTTTTTGAACTGATGGAGATATCTCAAAATTGGCTATGTGTTTCATAGCATTCAGTTATATTCCTGAAATGGGTGAGTCGCCCCGTGTGGATTATTTCAATAAAGCTGTTATAAAAATAATAAAAAGTTCCTGACCCAGTGGCACAAGCCTGTCATCTCAACTAATTGGAAGGACAGAGCAGGAGAATTAGAGTAAATTCAAGGCCAGCTGGGTAACTTAACGAGACCATGTATCCAACTAAGCAAAATGATCTAAAGAGGACTGGGAGTGTAGCTCAGTGGTAGAGCATTTGCCCAACATGAGTAAGGGCCTAGGTTCAATTCCCAGGATCACAATGGAAGAGGGGTCATATGAGGTCTTGCCGAGATATAAAAACATGAACATTCTTTTCACAAAGACATTCTCTCTCAGAGCACATGTAATGGGTCTCATTGTGCTATATGTATGTATGTATGTATGTATGTATGTATGTATGTATGTATGTATGTATTACAATCCTGATGAAAGTCATATAGGATTTACTATCAATTAAAATACAACTGTAGTAAATAAGAATCCTTTAAGAAGAAAATGGTCCAAAATGTGTTTTTCTTTGCCCGTTTATGAATAAACAATAAGGAAAGAGAGCTGACTATGGGGATATGTTTCAAATTTAATAAAAACAGTCTTGAGATCTCAGAGGGATCTACCCACAGTCTGATCTAGGAGGATCAGACAGTGATAACTCACACCTTTAAGCACAGCACAGGGAATATCAGGGGGTGGTGACCTAGTGACCTATGCCCTTTATCCCAGCAGATCTGTGTTTGAGGTCATTTTAGTTTACAGAAGGAGTTCCAGGCTCCTAGGCAGGCAGGCCTTTAATCTTAACCTGCATGCAAAACAACTGGGGGGAATAGGGTATTTAAGGCAGGCATAGGAAGACAGAGCAGGCAGAAGAAGCCAGGAGGAGTGAGGCTGAGGAAGCTGGAAGACAGCTGGGTGAGATATGACTGTGGTGTTTACTCTCTGATATCTCAGCCATTCCCAGAGATCTGGCTCTGAGTTTCCTTCATTCATGCTACAGCTGACTCTTAGCTGCCACATAATTCGTTATCTCATGTATTTACAATATGATTGAAACCACCCATTTATTTAAAAACATAGAATTTACAACTGAAACTTTATTTAAAACAAAAATACATCTTTGAAAAAATCTTACATGCTATTAGAAAAATTTTCACACATATACATAAATATATGCTTATGTAGATACAGACACACATACACACTTGCACACATGCATACACATGTGCACATTCACCCACATGCATGCATATCACATACATGCACATGTGCACATACACACACGCACACACATGCACACACATGTGCACAAAAGCACATGTGCGCACACACGCATGCGCACACACATGTGCGCGCACACACACATGCGCACATACAGACATTGTCCTGCTGCGCACCCCCCTCATTCCCTTGCCTTCCTCTCTTGCTGGACTTTTCCTTCCCTCCTGATAGTCCCTTTGGTTTATGTCACATACATTTCACTACTCTCTTGCTGTTCCTCTCTTTAGATGGTCCCCCTCCCTTCCCCTTTCATATCACACTCACAGAATGCATATGTGTATATCAATTCAAACATAAATTCTGCATATGGGAAGGAACATGAGGTGCTTTTCCGATTATTGTGTTTAACACAGAGGCCTCTGGTTCCATTCATTTTCCTGCAAATGTCTTAACTTCATTCTCAAGAGCTGAATAAAATTCCACTGTGTTTATGAGCCACATTGTCTGTAGGGATTTGTCTGTGAGTAGACCTGGAGGCTGGTTCCATATCTTGATGACTCTGAATGGTGGAGTAAACATGGTGAGCAAAGGTCTCCGTGGGGTGTTGACTCACAGTCCCTCAGGTACCAAGGATTGGGACAACAGGTCATGAGGCAATTCTGTTTTTAACTTTGTAAGCACTGATCTCCACAGTGACTGGAGCGATTTACACCCTGGTCTCCCACACAGTGCTCACTTCTCTCTTCACATCCTCACCTGCATTTATTCTTGTCTCTTTCTTTGATGACGAAGCTACTGACTGGAAGAAATAGAACCTCACCTCACTGCTGTTTCGAGTTTCACTTCCCTCATGGCTGACGGTGTTGACCTCTTTTTCAAAATGCTTACTGGCTAATTAATAGCCAGTAGCTCTTCCTACGACAACTTGTCTGCCCTCTTTATTATGGGCTCTAGATATGGATTCTTTTTGTTGATTACAGTTTACAGCTTCCTCCATTCTGTGTGCCGTCTTCACTGTGCTGTCTCCTTTGCCTTGAGGAAGCTCTTGAACTCCACATAGTCCTGTTTGGCAATTCTTAGATAGTTGCCTGACCTACTGCAGCTCTTTGTAGAAAGCCTTTGCCTGTGTCTGGGAAATGTCTCCTCTAGAAAGCTTCTGAGCATTGTGTCTTGTATTAAGGTCTTTGATCCGTCTGAGTTGATTTTGTGAGAGATGTGGATCTAGTTTCACTCTCTCGACATGTGGATATACAGTTTCTCAGCACCATATGTGCATGGAACATCTTCTCCCTTCAACATATGATTACTACCTTTGTCAAAGATTAGGTAGCCACAGCGTCTTGGGTTTACTTCTGGGCCTTCTGTCCAGTTCCATTGGTTTATGGGTCTGTCTTTGTGCCAGCAGTACTATGTTATCATCATTATGTTTGCCTTAGTCAATGTTCTATAGCCGTGAAGAAATGCTATGACCACAGCAGCTAATGCAAAGGAAGGCATTTAATTGGAGTTTGCTTCTATTTCAGAGGTTTAGTCCATTATGAGCATGGCAGGAAGCATGGTGGCATGGTGTTGAAGAAGTAGTTGAGAGTTTTACATCTGGACCCACAGGCAGCAGGAAGACAGAGGCTCTGGGCCTGTTTTGGGCTTCTGAAACCTCAAAGCCCATCTCCAGTGACACACTTCTTCCAACAAGGCCATACTTCCTGATAGTGCTATTCCCCAGTGACCAAGCATTCAAATCTATGAGCCTATGAGGGACATTCTCATCCAAAGCACCACAGTGGTTCTATAGTATAATTTGAAATCAAGATTTGTAGTGTTTTCAACATTGCTACTTTAGCTTAGACTTGTTCTGACTACTCAAGCTCTTTTGTATTTCATTATGAATTATAATTATTATTTTTTATTCTGTTAAGAATGCCACTGAAGGGCTGGAGAAAAGACTCAGTGGTTAAGAGCACCAGCTGCTCTTTCAGAAGTCCTGGGTTTAATTCCTAGCACACATAATGTGGCCCACAATTATCTGTAATTCCAGTTTAAGGGAATCTGATACCTTCTTCTGGTTTCTGAGGGCACCAGGCACATACATGATGCACAGACAAACATGTATGTTAAATACCCATACCCATTAAATAAAAAAATAAAATAAAATGTCATTAGTTTTTTAAGATTTACTTTTATTATTTTTATTATGTGGGGAATATGGGGCATGTGATTTGTGCATATATGTGCAGGGGCCTGCATAAGGCAGAGGCATAGCACAGCCACTGCTGGAGTTACAGGCAGCTGTGACTCACTTTTTAATTGTGTTCTTTAAGTCTGCAATGGTGCCACGTAATCTGTCACTAACTCACAAGCAAATTTCTATGTGATCATTCTTTTGTTCATATGAAATATACCAATTTCCTCATTTAAAATTTTGTTTTTGGGCTGAGGAAATAGCTTTGTTGGTAAAGTGCTTGTCTTGAAAGTATGAGGACTTGAGTCTGATTCCCCTAGAACCCTCATGAGAAAGCTGGGTAGAGAGCTTTTCATCTGAGCACAAGGGAGGCTGAGATACAGGATCCCTGGGGCTTGCTAGCCAGCTAGCCTAGCTGATAAGTGAACTCCAGGGACAGTGAGAAATTCTGTCTCAAAACAAATAAGCCATAGTAAGCAACAGAGAAAGATACCTTGTGTCACTTCTGATCTCTGCATGCACACACAGGCATGAACGTGCACGCACACACAAATAAATACACATATAAACACACATATATACACATATGAATATACACACAGACATACACACACAGAGATTTTGAAGTCAAAATCTTATTGCCACAAGGCTAAGTCAATTTGTAGAGATAAAAAGTAGAGACCAATATTTAACAGGGTCAGAGTTTGGGGCAGGCACAAAAGGTAAAGGGCCGTGGCAGTGGTTGGACAGCAACATTAACATACCAAATGCTATCAAACTATAGACTATACAAAGTGTAAAATGTCAAATTTTTCTAATTTTAACACAATAGTATCTATTTCCACCTATCTGCTTTCTATTTCTATCTGCTATTTCTTCTATCTATCTGCCTATTTATCTAACATCTATCATCACCATCATCATCTTTATACTATCTACCATCTTGTATTTGTATATCTATATGTCAATACCTTCATACTATCGACTATCATTTATTTTCTATCATTTTTATTCATCGTCAATCAATCAATATATCCTATCCTCTATCTATTTGCCTGTCTGTTTGTATATATTTAGTGTCTACTTGTTGCCAGGCACTGTCTTGGGTCCTGGAAACAGGCCCTGGAGGAAACAACCAGTCACTGACTTCTCTTGCATCCGTGTAAGACCATTTTCCAGTGATGCTGTGCGCAAGGCTCTTTGCTCATTCTGTTGGTGATAGTCATACTGTGCTGCTTTAATTTGCACCTTCTAATTGTGAGTGAAAGCATCTCTTCACACATTTGCTGCCTTTTGCGTCCCTCCTGTGAACCGCCCGTTGCTCTCCTTGGCTTCTGCCTGTTCCAGAAGAGATTTCAGGAGCTCTCTATTCTGTGGCTGCCGTTCTTCTGTGCTACAATAACCCTGCCCCTCCCTATGAGTCCCCATGTCCACCGTGCTCCACTGGCTGCTTTCCCTCCATCCTGGCCATCCGTTCTTCTTCGCCTTTGTGGCCTCTCATTCTCAGGGATTCTTCGCATTCTCCACCCTGTGGTTTAAGAACAGAATTATCTTCCATTTCATTTTAGCACTTTGATAGTTTTCATAGTTTTAACCTTTACTTCTTTCGTCTCTTGGGTGTTAACTTTATGTTTGATATGAGGAGAGATTAAATTTTATTTTTTTCCAGACAGGAAACAAATTATCCCCAGAATATGCATTGAATAGCTGGTTCATCGCTTCCACAGATTTAAGATAGCCCATCATCAGTTTCTACCTTCTCTTCTTCTGTTTTAATTCTCTTCTTCTGACCTTTTGGAGGATTCTTGCTCATCACTGTCTTATTATTAATTTCTTTACATGCCAAAAACTTCCATTTTTATTCCTAGAAAGGCAGAACTTTCTTGGAATCCTTAAAACATTTCTCAGACCCCTCCCCTTATGCACTTGTCCTTCTCTTAAATCCTAGGGTCAATTTGATGCTGCACAGAGCCTATCTCTGAGAACCAATGACATGGGAATATTGAATTTTCCAAACTCAGTAACACATTAAGCCTCTTCATTTCTTCCCAAGAATGTGAGGGTGGTTGTGAAGCGTGCTAATGGGATGAGTACTCAGAACTGACTGAGCCGGGAATGGACTTAATAAAGTAAAAGGTAAGTGATGAAGGTGGAGGAGTATGGGGAAATGTCTGTAGCAGGCACAGACTGCTGAGCCATGGCATAGTGGCCATGAGCTGGAGAGCAGGTTGATGCTAGGCTGCAGGGTCTGGGCATCTGTTTTCCCAAGCCCATATCCTGCATCAAACCTTTCTGGTCACTTCACACTCTGGCTTTGTCCCTCATGACATGGGGAAGAAACATCATCTTTCAATGGGTCATTGCATTTTCAAAGAAATCTTTGGATTTCTTTGTGTAGATGACTGGGAACCTGAATTTTGCAGATTTTAACCCTAACATTTGCTGAGTAGGAAGGGCACTGACTCACAGAGGCAGGGACCATCTGAGCAACAAGGATCACCAGAGGCCATCTCGCTTCCAGATCACGTGATACGGAAGAATGAAGACAGTGACAGACAGCAGAATCCATGAGAAGTCAAGAAAGCCAGAGGTGGCTCTTGAAAAAGGGTGATTAGAATGGGTAAATCCTAGGTGCGAACAGGGGACAGGAAGCTCTACCGTGGCCTCTGGATCTTTAGCGGGAGATTAGAGGATAAGGAAGGTAGCATACATATGGCTAATTAGTTAATTAATAATTTAGACATAGATACCCACTCTATATGGTAGTTTGAATGCAATACTCCATAAGTATTGCAATAATACTCACTTGCAATACATAGGCTCATAGGGAGCGGCACGATTAGGAGATGTGGCTTTGTTGGAGTATGGATGCCTTTTTGAAGCAAGTGAGTCAGTTCTTAAGGGAGCTTTGAGGTCTCCTTTGCTCAAGCTACTCTCAGTGTGGAGCACAGTTCACTTCCTGTTGCCCACGGATCAAGATGTAGAGATCTCAGCTCCTTCTCTAGCACCATGTCTGCCTGCATGCCACCATTACCTGCCATGATGACAGTGAACTAAACCTTCAAAACTGCAAGTCACCAATTGTTTGATTGGGTTTTTTTGGTTTTGTTTTATTTTGTTTTTCTTAAGAGTTGCCATGGTCATGGTGTCTCTTCACAGCAATAGAATCCCTGACCAAGACACTCTAGTCCAGGCTGGTCCAGAACTGACTACGCATCCCAAGCTAGTTTTAAATTCATTATCTTCCCAATGTGCTTCATTACAATTTATATTAAATTAAACATAAATGTGTCTGCATAACTCATTTGACATAACATGTTTTGAATGTGAAGGGAGAGAATGGATTCAAAGCCGCTTTAGGCTGTTTTGGATTCTGAATGTGTTTGTACGCCCACCTCTTAAAATCAAAGCATACAAAGAGGGCTAATGGTAATAAGCATTGGCTTCATCCACTTCACATTCTAAACAGTGATTTTTATTGAGAACACATTCCTGTGGGTTGGGAATGTAACTCAGTTATAGAGTGCTTGCCCAACACACAAATCTCTGGGTTAGAGCCCCAGCGCTACATAAACTAGGTATAGAGGTGCGTGTCTACAATCCCAGGATTCAGGAGGTGGAGGAAAGAGAACTGAGAGTTCAAAGTCATCCTCTGCTACATTCTAAGTTCAAGGCCAGCCTGGGATACATGAGACTCTGTCTCAAAAAATAAATTATATATTTTCATGCTCTGGAATGTGTAGAGGCCACAGGTTGATAATGGGGTGTCTTGCTTAATTGCTCCCCACCTTATTTTATAAAACAGGGTGTCACTGAACTGGGAGTTTGTTGGTTTGTCTAGACTGGCTGGAAGGCCCCAAGATCCTTCTGCCTCTGAACCCTATTGTGTGTGTGTTGTGTGTGTGTGTGTGTGTCTGCTGGGGTCTGAATTCAGGTATTTATGCTTGTTTGGTTAGAACTTTACCCAGTCACTCAATTCATCCCCTAAAACTCCTTTTAACCTCAAAGCATAATGTCTATGTGGTGGCAGAGCAAAGCTAACATCTATAGGGCTGTCCTTTGAGGAGTAGCTGGCAGCTGCTGGAGTAGGCAAGATTCAGGCTAAAAAGTATGATCACTGACAGGGCAGAAGCCCAATCTGGGCCATGGTGACTTCCAACAGCTTGGTGCCTTTCCTTAATGCTGTGAGGTCACCACTGGTGTTCTGCGGCTAGGAGTCACAGGAGACTTTTATCCATACTAATGCTACAAGACCTGAAAGAAACTTTAGCATCTTTGGCTGGCAACACGGTCTAGCCTTCTCAGGTCTTTTTGGCATGTGAGCATCAGGGGCAAGTGAATGTTAAATATGCCATGGGAGTATGTGCCCTGACTAAAAGCAGAAGGGACAGACATGATCAGTACAAACCTGCCATCTCAGCTTCCTTGACCCCTTTTTCTAAGAGCCTCCAGGTGACCAACTTCTGATCTATCCCTTCTGAGAATCTGGGACAGGTGCACCATGACCTGAAAAAGTTGGATACTTGGTCCTGAGACCCGAGTAAGAGGGCAGCCCAGCTTCTTGGAGCAAGGACTCATAGAATGGCAATCCTGAGACGTCTTATCTCAGATGGAATACTAAGCTGGCTGCAGAGGGCTACTCAGACAGCAGAAGGTAAGCCATACACACTGTGAACTACTCCACTCATTTGGGGGTATGGAGAGGCCTGGGCTGCCTTTCTGAGATAATCATAGCTTTAGACTATATTCCACTGAGGTCTGGCTCACGCAGAAACACTGAGGGTGAGACAGGGAAGAAGAGACATGAACTGACAAACTGGAATGGGTTCCAGAGTTTTCTTTCTATTCCAGAAATTCCACAGGTGGCTAACATACCCCCTTGACAAAAATAAGGTCCCAACCAGGAAATGACAGAACATCCTGTGAAACTTAGGAGTCATAACCATTGGCGATGGGGGGAATCATACTGGTGCCACCTCAGGACCATGGAAGTGACACAGATATGGCCCCAAATAGAAGGCAAATCTGTGGAAACATGGACACCAGGAAGCTGCCAGCAGGTCTTTATAAAAGCCAAGTGAGCGCTCAAGCCTTAGAAGTGCCTGAACTATGAGGTGGAAATGGTGGAGGGGGGGGGGCTAGTTTGGGAGAGCCATGTGCTTTGCTGTGGCTCCTGACAGAGCTTGCAGATAAAAGACAGGTAGGTGTGCAGATTTGCTAACTGATGATGGAGAATGGCTGCTGGTGGGTGATTGAATATGGAAGATGGCTGATAGAGGTTGGCCGATGGTGAGCAATGGCTGATATTGGGGATGGCTGGTTGTGGAAGAGGCCTTGTGATGGAAAGTTGGTGGAGCAAAGCTGGTTTGTAGTGGAGGATGACAGATGGCGATATTTAGATGATAAAGTGAGGAAGCAGCATCAATAGGCAGATAGATCCCTAACAGCTGTCAGAGGGTTCATGTTCTAGATCACTGCGGCCTGGAACCTGTTAAGGGGGACTCAGGTTGAGAAGCTGGAGCCTCTTGAATAAAAATTGAAGAAACACTTAAGTTGCTACCCTGCCTTCCAAACCGTAGCCTATTCACCCCAGGAGAAGTCTGGCAGATGAGCTCTTAGCTCTCGGGACCTTCTATAACAGAATTCTTTGCACCAAGTAGTTTATAGACAACATGGGTTCATTCCTCATGGTTTTGAAGGCTACAAGTCAGAGATCAATGTACTGACATATTCTGCACCTGACAAGGCAGAGTCATGATCCACATATCTCACTGAGTATGGTCGGAAGAACCAGATATATCCAAAGTCTCATTAGGGCACCAGCCTCATCATGGAGCCCAGTCTCGTAATCAGCCAACTCACCTTTCAAAGCCCCTACCTCCTAGAACTATCTGCCTTCAGAGTTGGAATCTCCACCTGTGAACATGGGGTGACCATTCAGGGTTTTAAAGAGCATAGTTGCATCTATCGTTTTGGTTTGTGACTGGGTCTGAGGTAGCCTAGGTGGTTCTGAAGTCAGTTGAGACTGATCATAAGCTCAAAGTCCAGATACCAATGGAGTAGCTGGAATCAGGTCTGTGAACCTCTACCTTTCCATAGTGTTCAGTGCTGGGGATCTAACCCAAGGCCCTTGGAATGCCAGGCAAGCTCCCAACCCATTGAACTCTATCTCCCAGTACATGACAGTTTATTTCAAAACAAGGCACCCACCTGTACCATGATAACATGGGTAAAGTCTCCATTGTTCCTTCACTTCTATACAGACTTATCTGATCCTGAGAACAGTTCACCAGACCTAGATGGGCCTCTTGTTCGATTGTGGTTTTATACCAGGTTCTGAAACTCACTTTTAAACTGACCCATCAGATCAGTTGTAGCCTATACACAATGCCTCTTATGTGAGCAAGAGGCCCACATGGTGCAGCCTGAGGTGAGTGTTCATCAAAAGGTAGAATCACCTTGCTACATTTTGATCCATGGCTTCCAATAATAGAACAGATGATTGGCTTTCCCTGGAATTCAAATGATAGGGACATCTTAAATGATGCTCTGAGGATGTCCTTTTAAACAGCAAACTGAAGGAATCCACTGATGGATCTCCCACCCTTGCTGCTACTGGCAGGTAACCAAGGTTGATTGGTTAGGTAATAGATAAAGCTTGTAGCCACAGAGGACTCAAAAAAATTAATCACATTTCACGAAATTGTACCACAAGCTGCCAACCCAAGGCGATCCTTTACGGTTGGTTTTCTTCTGTATTTAGTCACGGAAGCAGCGGTGTGATGCTTGAATGGGGAGCCAGGGAAAGGAAGCATGCTCTCTATGTGGCATTTGCTATTTCCTCCACCAGAGCTAAGTGGTCTGTGTGCTGGGAGGGATGAGAAGGCATTCATTTTTAGCCCTAATGAATTTACACAAGACCATTGTCTTCAGTCTCCTAAAATCCACACCTTAATTATCTCCATGCCTGGGGGACTCAGTGGAACAGCTTCAAACAGCACACCACATAACTTTGTTTCATGGAAATCATTTTCTTTCTAAGGGTAGCATTGCTTTGGCTTGTGAAGTGGGCAGTGCCAGGATTTTCTGCTTCTCACCTGCCTTTGGAGGGGGCTGTGTGTGGGGGTTCTGTCAGACCACTGTGGGTGATGATAAGAACTGATGGGCTCTCAAAGCTTGGGGTCTCTCCTGTCCAGCAACACTGGGGGACACTGGGGAGTCCATGTCAGCAGAAGTCGATTGGCTCCCTGTGATGGAGAAGCGGATTCTAAATGGCTGCTCTTTCTCCAAGAACTTTCTAATCAGAATGGATCTCCCTGTCGGGGGTGGAGGCATCAGAAGTGAGCTACAGCCAAGGCGATTTCCTGGACATGCTGTCCAGGGGAGCTCGGGGCTCTCAGATTGCTTTTTTGGGGGGAGGTATAACAAGAATCAATATTTAAGATTATGCAATGTCCATTCCAGCCCGCAGCAGCTGCCAACCTGAGGAGGAGGGCTGGATAATTTACAATTCAAGGAATCCATTCTTTTTGAGGGGGAAGGGAGAAATCAAGATTTAAGCTTCTTATCCCAGGCTGAACTTTTCTTCCCCATTCTTAATGGCACTGGGTGTAAATAAACCATCCATTTTGCTTTGTAGAATGGGCTGGTCTTCGCACAAACTCGGTGGAATCATGGAATTGACAGCTCAGGTTCAGAACCAAGACCAGGTCTAAGCTGTAACCAGTTTGTAAACAACTCTATTTTATACTTCCTCACTGTCATTTAGCGTCATCAGAACCCTGCCTTTCTATTCATCTGTCCCCATGGCCAGCAGAGAAAGGCCTTTTTTTCTTTCTTTCTTTCTTTTTTTTTTTATTGTCAGCTACTAATGGTTCTTCTGTCCCATATTTTTAATGTGAAGATTAAATATTTATAAATGCCTTGTCAATAGCATCCCATAACCAGGCCCTCTTGAAGCCACAAACCAGGGACCCAAGCTCACTCACACGAAGTCAGGGGTCACAGGTCAAGCGAGCTACGAGCAGCGGCCACGAAGCACAGCTGCTGTCACTAAGTCTGGACAATTATTTATGGGGCAGGGCTCTTTCTTAAAAAGCCCACAGCGTGGCAGGGGAAGTTTCCTTTGTCTCAGCCAAGTTCCTCTGGCCTAGTAGTTACTGGAATCCCAGCCTCCTACCCATGTTGCAGGCAACTAAGCCTGGGCACCAGCCACTTTGAAAAGAATCCAGGAAGCACCTAGAAGTAAAAGACATCAGAATGGCACTCACTGTGTTCATGGAGCAGGAATGATGAAGAGGGTGGGACATATAGGCCCTATGCTCCAAATCAGCGGATTGTAAACAGGGCGTGTGAACCCTCTGTGCGTTTGGACTTAGGTGAGCCTGGGAGTGAATCTACAGATAGCATCCCTGGAAGGAGGGTGGCAGAGTCCAGCAGGAAGCTGCTGTGGACAAGGACAGATACAGTGTCCCCAAAATGTTAAATCAACAGATTCGTGATGACAGGACATGGGTATGGTCACCCCAAAGTGTTGGAGGGGATACTCCCTCCAGCTGTGGGTGTACGCATCTCCCTTTCTATAGAGCTGTTCCTGATCCTTGAGGGCGAACATCTCTCTAAGTGGCTAAAAGTTCTGGGTCTAAAGAGCGGTGGAGAGTGACCAACTCTGGGCAGATAGTTCACAGCCTGGAAGCATAGAGTCACATATGACCCAGCAAGCCACATACTCTCTTGTGGGGACTCAAGTTTCTTCCTCTGCAAAGAGAGGAACAGAAAGATTGTTTTTATTTGCTTTATGCGGCAATTGATATGACATGAGACAGCAGTGATCAGTGAGGTGTAAACAAATTGGGTAGGACACAGATGGGGACTTGGGGAGTGGGTCGGTGATAAAGAGGATCAGTGTGGCCTGTGTGGTCTCAGCACTAATGACATGTGGAATCAGAAGAAAGGACACCTGTAAAGTGTGGTGAGGTCACTTTAGAAGCTTGTGCATTCATTCAGCAACTGGCTTTGAAGTAAAACCCAGTGAGGGTAAAATAGCTGGGCTTACTCCCTTCCCTGTGTTTGAAATGTTCTTTCTCACTCTGGTAACATGCAGAGGGCAAAAGAAAGTGTCTCTCCTTGCTGACAGTAATACTGATGAAGGACATGGCTTGTTCATGGGCTTTATGGCTCCATTGGTGACCTCAGACCATGTCTGCCTGGGAGGAGCCAAGGCTACAGAGGAGACACCAGGCCCAATCTGATACAGGAGCCTAGCAATAGATCCTGCCTTACAGCAAACGGGTCACATCTCCTGGGCTCTCCTCTGGGGAATCATCATTTAATTCTCCTTGGGTAAATGATGATGGTTTGGCACACGAAAGCACTGCCCAGGTATGGAGAGTCTAGTCTGCCTGTTTTCACACATGAAGGGATTATGGAGATTCTTGGAACTCCTGGGGTCAAGAGCTGACTCCCCTCCTCAAAGCATGATGAAAAACACCCACACAGAGAGAGGCATAAATCAGTCCCCTGAGCGAAGACCCTTAGCACGGTTCCTACAGCCCTTGTATCCCATCAGACCACAGAGATCCCACAAAGGAAAGCAATGAATAGGAGCCCCCGGAATAGAGGGCTTGAGGGCGAAACGACATTTTTCTGAGATAGGACCGGCAGACAGCTAAAATGCTCCTGGTGCTGAGATTCATTGATAAAGTGATATTGATCATTATTGAGACAGAACTGGTAGACTCTCCATGAGGAAGCACAAAACCTGCAGCACAGCCTGGGAGCAAGTGTCCCGGGTGGGCTGGGCTCGGGGGAGGAGATGCTGCGGCATGGCCGAGATGATGATGAACATGTATTGATTTCTTTAGTGCCTCTCTTCAGCCCCTGAGCACTCCGTGCACTTATTGGAAAGTGCCTGAAACCAAACTGAAGACAGGCCCAATGGGGAGCATCAATCCAACACCGAGGGCATCGGAGGGCTTCCAGCCAAGGGGGGAGCAGGTGCTCAGCTGCCCGGCTCCACACACTTAAGGAAGGCACTCTGCCTCACTCCGTTCGATAGCTGCGGCCGCCTCGCCAGTAAAACCAAAATTAAGAGGCCAGTGTGGACATACGGATGGCGCTAGGCTCGGCTTATGGGAAAGGAGGGTGGGTAATGAAGGAGGCGGTCTGCAGGAGGCGGTCTGCAGGCTGTGTGCACTAGTGTGTGGTTGGTTCTCCTTTCAGAGCACACGTGAGCCCAAGGTCTACTGGGGACCTGAGGCAGGCTTAGTGGCACCTACACAGGCTGGCTTGGTATTCTCAAGGCTGGGCTGCGCTGTGGTCCTGTTATCCAATACTCACAGGATGGGCTTTGAGGTACCCAAGGGCTGCCTGTGACTTGAAGAAGGAACATGTGATGTCAGGTGTACAGAAACCAAACCTTCTAAAGCCTTTTTACTTGGCAATAACTTCAAAGGTGTTGGAAAGTTGTGAAAGGTAAGAGTATCAGAGATAGAGGCGGGGAAATAGTTCCATAGATAAAGTGCTTGCCACAAAAGCATAGGACTCTAAATTTGGAGCTGCAGAATCCACATAAAAGCTTGGTGTGAGGGTGCACATCTGCAATTCCAGCCTTGGGTGAGAGGCGGCAAATGGATCTCAGTGGCTCACTAGCCAGCACACACAAGACCCTCAACACCACTTATAAATATACATGTAACCCCCACCCCCACACACACCATATCATACACAAACATTCATGTACCACCCCCACCCCCACACACAAACAAACACACATGCACCACATATATATACATGCATACACATACAAAAAACATTACTAATGGCCAACATCCAACATATGTATTCATGGTCTCTGGTCATATCATCACTGATACCCCTTTCTACTAAATGCATTTTTCTGGACTGCTTGGGAAACCAAACATGGCTATTGGCTATTGTTCACACTTTTGCAAAGTACGTTTCTCAGGTTTCTCAGGAGGAAGGACCTTCCTTACTCGACCCTGCTGCCATAGATCCCAGCTCCAGTAAGTGTGATATGGAAATAGTTTGTTTAGCATTTACATTCCAGTTTTGTTAATAGTCCAATGCATTCTTACACTCACAGTGCCCAGCAGGGAGATGTTAATACAATCAGAATGTAGTTTGTCCCTTCCAACAGGCTCAGGTGTTCAGCCCTGATCCCTAGCTGCTGCCCCCCGCCCCCAAGCTGGTGGTGCTGTTGAGGGGCAATTGGATCATGGAGCTCTGACCTAACCAATGGTCCATGATGGAGTCCTGATTTGATAGCATCACTGGTAGGTGACAGGCCTTAGGAAGAAGGTACTGGCTGACGGAAGTAGATGACTGGTGACTTGACCTGATGGGTCTATGTTGTTTTAGCCTCCCCATCTCTCTCCACTTCCTGGCCACCACGGGAAAGCAGCATTCTCTATCTCTTTTTGTCACAAACCTTCAGCAGTGGAGGGAAATGATCGTGGACCGAACCCATGAGCCAACAGAAGTCTTCCTTCCTTTAGATTACATCCCTCAGGTATTCTGTCACACCAAACAAGAAACTCACTAACAAGGCTGTCATGTCTTTTTAGTCTTCCTTTATCTGGAACATTCTTACAGTCTTTGTCTTTTCTGACACTGAAAACTCTGAAGAAAATTCCAGCTTCTTTATTTTGGCTGCCAGGCTGGAAGAGCCTTGACCTTCAGCTGCAGCCACATGGTGTTCATAACAGCTGGGATGGCCATATAGTGCTGACTGAGGGGTTGTTTAAACCTGTAGTAGCTTGTCTGCCTCCCATCAGGCTTAGAGGACAGTTACCTGAGGTCATCCATCTCCTGTAGGGAGCAGTACTTAGCTCTTTGCTCTATAGTTCACAGACTCAGAATGTATATAATATCCCCTTAGGTGTCCAAGTGTTTGTGGGGCCAATAATTACCAAATCTTTGGTTAATTCTGATCTGCTTGACAACCTCAGGACTGCAGAGGCGGTCAATAATCAACTGGATAAAGGCTGATATTAAAAGTAATGTTTGGCTGAGGACATAGATCAGTTGGTAGAGTTCTTGCCCAGCATGAATAATGCTCTGGGTTCAGATCCTCAACCCAGCACAAACTGGGTGTGGTACAGGGTGGAGTTAGAAGGAACAAAAGTTCATCTCCAAGGTCATATTCAGGGTCATCTTCTGCTACATAACAAGCCCCAAACCAGCCCAAGCAACATGAGACCCTGTTCAAAATCAAAACAAAACAATTCCCAACCAACCAAAAACAGCAGGCAAGAAAAGGGATGTTACAGGAGGGGACTAAAAAGGAGGAAGGCCACGGAAGAAAATCCCAGGACCACCATGCTTAGATTCACATAAACATTGACTCAGAGCCTGAAGGGGTTCAGACCAGGTGGATGAGAGAGCTGGGACTGGAAAGAAAACAGGAAGGAAGGAAGGAAGGAAGGAAGGAAGGAAGGAAGGAAGGAAGGAAGGAAGGAAAGGAGGGAGGGAGGGAGGAGGGAGGGAGGGAGGGAGGGAAGGAAGGAAGGAAGGAAGGAAGGAAGGAAGGAAGGAAAGGAGGGAGGGAGGGAGGAGGGAGGGAGGGAGGGAGGGAGGGAAGGAAGGAAGGAAGGAAGGAAGGAAGGAAGGAAGGAAGGAAGGAAGGAAGGAAGGAGAGGGCCTTTGTGTGACATGATCTGGAGATAAGGAGGTAAAGGCCAGCTGTATGCTTAAACTCAGGACCCATGCTGGTAAAAGGCCTGTCTACTGAGCAGGCAATTTTATCATGGAGTGTGGCTACTAAGGGTGATCTAGACAAGGCCCAGGCAATTCAGAGACAGTACAGATCTACAAGGGATGGGCTACCTTCCTGGATGATTCCACGAACGCCATTTGGACTTCATGTGCCATACACAGTTATCATGAGGACACCTCCAGGCCTCTGTGGTGTGAGGCCCAAGGGAGCCACATACTTAATGAGAAGGATACTTATTGCTGAAAAAGCCTACCTACCCTTTACAGGTGACTTGCTTGTGCCTTCCAGGCGGACCACATTCCTGTCCTTGAATATTGTCATCCATGACTGGCTTTAATCTACAATGGCAGTCATGAAGCTGGGGAGCTCAAAGCTTGGCCTTTAAGTCCATCTTCAACTCTCGTTAACACCCTCCAAGAAACCTTTGGGGGACTAGGGGTGGAGAAGAACTGAGGGGCCCCTGTCCATAGCAACTGGCAGCGAGACAGGAGATCAGGTGGACTCAGCCCTCTGATAAGATGGGCTGAGTGGGAACAACCCAGTCAACCACAGCATACCATCATTGTTGCCGAATTGTGTATACAGCTCAGCACGGATGTTCTAAAGGCTGAGTGACTTGTGTGGGTAATAAACAACTGAGTAGAAACAGAGATCTGGAGATGGGACACTTGGGTGTAAAGTTCTAAAACCTTCAGGGGTAGTTTCAGAATCAGATGTCAGGGTCAGGAGGAGTTGGGGAGATCTGAAGTAGACATAGAAGGGCTTGGAGATGTTAGGGATACACAGAGAAGGGATGCCATTATGAAGAGCTAAAAGAGCCTTAAGTAAGCCTGCACAGCAGTGAACACAGAAAATCAAGAGTGTGGCCAAGGCTCCTGGAGAGATGGCTCAGTGAGGAAGAGCATCTGTTGCCATGGAGTTCAGTCCTCAGCACTCGGCGGCCTGTAGCTTCAGCTCCAGGGATCTAACCCCTTCTGGTTTCGACAGGCACCTGCACACATGTGGCATATAGTCACACAGACACAAACATAAATAAAAATAAAAACAAATCTTTAGAAAAAAAAGGAAGTACATGTACCCAAGGGACTTGTGGAGCGGATGGAGATAGTTTTATTCAGTAAGTGCCAAATAGCTTCATGTAGCTGATGGCAATGGGAACGCTGCTGGTAGGCAATGGAGAGATAAATGTAGACATAGAGACGAGGCAAACAAAGTAATAACTATTCTTTGTGTGAGTTGAATTTTGAGGAAACAGGAGAGTTGGAGAGAGGCAGCTGATGATCAGCAGGTTTTTGCAGTGTCAGTTTCAGTATTCCTAAAAGAAGATGCAATCCCAGAGTGAAGATGAATTCCAAAGACTGACCCAGGCTCCTTCTAGCACCTTGGAAAGCAGAAGAGACAGATGGGAGTTGCCTTATCTACCCTCACAACAAGAGGAAATATAGCCTCTAGGGATGCGAAGGGGGCCTCATCTCACAGAAGCCTGGGTGCCCAAAGCAGAGTGTGGGCTGTCTGGATGAGAAAATTTTATCTATTTATTTATTTTTACTTCTGGGGCTACAGAAGAATCTGGTATGATTCATAAGAGACTCATGGAAATTTTAAGAGAAATGTTTTTAGTAAGATCACTTCTGGTCTTGACTTAAGTGCCGACAGCATTCCAAACCAAGAAAGAACTTCACAGAAAGCTACCTGAAACATGAATAACTTTAGATGGAAGAGAAATACCCCACTAAGAGAACGGGAGAAAATAGAGCCCTTTAGTAAGTGTCTCTCATCTCTGGGGTATGTGCTACTAAAGCCCTTTCAAAGCTCAGAATTCTAAGAACTGGTGAGGTCTTTGTGTGGCATGGGCATGATTGTTGTGGTCATTCAGCCCTGTTTATGGGGTGACTTGTTTTGTTAATTCATAGAGCTCTGGGTCAAGAAATGCCGCAGGAGAGAAGCTGCATATATATCCAGAGGGACCTGATGATGGGCATGGGATCCTGACCTGGAGCTTGACAGTCTAATTGGACATCTCCTAGGAAGGGAGAATTAATATAGTACATTAGCGAGAAAATAAATGACTTGTGGCCAGATTGGGGGATGTGACTGGTTGCTTCATTGATATAAATTGTCTTTAAGGAAGATATGCCTTTTGCAAGAAAACATTGCTAGGTTGTCTATGGGTTTCTCGGCTGGGTTAAGAATGGTCTGTCCCTGTGGCTCAGTCTTGGTCCAACGAAGGTGGTAGAGGACACTGTGTTTTTGAAGCCTTCCTTCGCTGCCTTGGGATTTCTGTTTTTTTTTTTTTTTTTTTAACTACTTGGCGTGGCATGCTGAGGTCTTTATGTGAGAAAGTGTGTCCAACCTACAGGAGGTCAAGAGGCTACATAACTGTCAACTCAGGTGCCTGGTCATCTCATCTTCCTTTATAGGAGGTGTCCTAGGTAAGATTACTATTGCTATGATGGAGAACCACGACCAAAAGCATGCTGGAGAGGAATGGGTTTATTTGGCTTTGTCTTCGTTAGGGTTTCTATAGCTGTGATGAAACACCATGGCCAAAAAGCAAGTTAGAAAGTGTGGTGCTTTGTCTGAAAATGCCCCCACCCCAGGCTCCTAAGGAGTAGCGCTATCAGGAGGTGTGGCTTTGCTGAATAGGTGTGGCCTTGGAGGAAGTGTGACACATAGGGTGGGATTTGAGGTTTCAAAAGCTCAACTAGGTCCTGACTCACTTTTTCATCCTGCTGCCTTCACATCCAGATGTAGAATACTCAGATATCTCTCCAGCATCATGTCTGCCTGCTGTCTACCATGATTCCTACCATGATAATAATGGACTAAACCTCTGAACTGTAAGCCAGCTTTTAATTAAATGTTTTCCTTTATAAGCCGCAGTGGTCATGTCTCTCCACAGCAATAGAAAACCTAACTAAGACAGAGAGGAAAGACTTCATATGCCTTATACTTCCATTTCACTCTTCACTATCAAAGGAGGTCAAGCAGAAACTCAAGAAGAACATAAACCTGGAGGGAGGAGCTGATGCAGAGGCTGTGGAGGGGTGTTGCTTATTGAATTGCTCATCATGGCTTGCTCAGCCTACTTTCTCATAGAACCCAGGACCAGCAGCCCAGGGATGGCACTGCCCACAATGGGCTGGACATACCCTCCCACATCGATCCTTAATTAAGAAAATGCCCTATCGACCTGTCTACAGACTGATCTTATGGAGGTATTTTTGCAATTGAGGTTCCCTTCTTTGAGATAACTGTAGCTCATGCCAAGTTAACATAAAACTAGCTGAGAGAGAGAGAGAGAGAGAGAGAGAGAGAGAGAGAGAGAGAGAGAGATTTTCACACTGTCAACCTGGACAGTCTAGTCTGCCGACTTTCCAGAGAGAGAAACATGGCTGCCTAAGTGAGGACAACAGGAAGCAGTAAAGGAGAGGCCCCATCACTCACAGGAAGTTGAGGAGGCCTAAACAAACCAACTGTTGATCTGAGTCATGTGTTCTGGGATGACTTGCCCTGCAATGAAAGGAGGTGAAGAATCTACTGTTTTATCCATACAAAACTAGATGAACAGAAAGTACTGTTACTGACATCAGGAACGGAAAAGGAAAATACTTATAAATCTAGTGACTTACTGGACACTTCAAGACTCATTGTGTCAAATTCAGTAATATAGTGGACATTGATAAATCCTTGAAATAGAAGACTCTGAGGCTGGTACAAAATAAATAGAAAACATAAACAATCTTGGATTAGTTTTAAAATTGCATCTGTAGTCAAAAATCATCCCCAAAGAGAGCTCTAGGCTCAGGGGGCTTCACAGTAAATTCCATCACATATCTAAGGAGAGAGTGAAATCAATTTCACATGCTCTTTCAGAGAGGATGGAAGGCAGAGACGCTTCCTGACACATTCGAAGAATCCTGCGTGAAGCCTAGCACGGAAACTTGAGAACAGAAAAGAGAGAGAAAGCTTCACCAGTGCCGAAGTCCTTCCCCAACCAAACCAAACCAAGCAATGTGTGAGCACACACACCATGGCCAAGTGAATTTATCCAGAGACTTGGGGCTCTCTTGGATCCTAAGGGTAGTCTGGGGTTCGCATTGTCATAATAGTGAGAGCCCTGGACAATGACCTCCCAGACAGCAGGCAAACATTCAATAAAATCCAATTGATTCATTTTGTAACTTCCCAGCAAATAAGAAGTGGAAGAGAATCTTTGATGAGCTGAAGCAGGGTCTACAGTATGCAAAGCTCATGGCTGACGTCATGCAAGAGCCTGTAAATCATAGACGGGAAACATGGAATGACTGTCGATTTTTCCCAGTTATAATCAACATTGACTGCAAATTAAAGCCAGTGAGATAAGTCAAGAAAAAGAAATTCAAAGCATAAAATGGAAAAGGGAGAAAAAGGGCACTACTTGGGGATAGGTTTATACCCGGAGGAAGCCCATGTTGTTCAAAGAAGCAAAAATACTAACCTTGTAGGTAACATATGTGTGTGTGTGTGTGTGTGTGTGTGTGTGTGTGTGTGTGTGTGTGTGTGTGTGTGTGTAGGTAGGTAGGTATGTGTACCATCAGCTCTTCAGTTAGCAGGTCCACATTGTTGCTGGTTTCCTGGTTTTGATATTTTAATTGCAGGGGTACAACGATGATGTTATGGGATCAGGATGGGCAAAAGCATGGAGGAAATCTCTGTGCTCATCCTTGAAACTCTTCTTTGGGTCTTAAGCAACATCGGGAATAGAATGCTTAAAATTTCAGGAGACAGTAGAGCAACTTTTGTATAAGGTGAAGTCGTGGCTGAAGCAGCCCTACAACCCTGCTCTTGGGTTGTTTATGTCCAAAAGCCATTCTTGGGAGTTCAGTCTCCTATAGTTCCTCCAAACATTCCTCAGCCACTTGCTACCTAACATCCAACTTGCTGCTAGCAAAAGAAATTACAGGGACAGATAGATGGGAGAGAACTTTCCTCACATAAATAACCACAAGTAGAATCATTTGTAGGATAGACAAAAAAAAATGTTTACAACTCAAAGGTGGGTGATAAATGCAAGAACAAGCAAGGACTGTGCCAGAGGGATGACACACTGATAACCAGGAAGTTCATGAAAAAGTACTGGATGCTACCAGTCATCCACAGATTGCAAAGGCAAACTGTTGTGAGACCACACATTCACTGGGGCTAAGATGAAGGGTCATCGTAGCTCTGTAGACTGCTAAGTATGTAGCCACATAGCTTGTCAGGGCTATGTGAAACAGAGTACCAACTATGGACATTGACAACGTCTACACAGAGAAACACGGTGCTACCAGTGAGTGCATTGTGTGTGAGACACAAGGGAGGACTTGTGTATTACTTTCCTGTTACTTTGAGAAAAGAACACGATCAAAGCAACTTCTGAAAGAGAGAGTTCATTTGGTCTTATGTTTCCAAAGGAATGAGAGTTCATCATGATGGGGAGATGTTGCAGCAAGTACAGAGGTAGAGCAGGAAGTGGAGAGTGTGCCCATCTCTAAATGCAAGTACAAAGCAGAGAGAGCAAACTAGAAGCAGGTGAGGCCAAGAGCTCTCAAATCCCAACCCAAGTGACATGCTTCTTTCGGTATAGTCGTACATCTAAAGCCTCCCCAATGGCATTATCATCTGAGAACCAAGTATTCAGATTCCTGAGCCATGAGAGGATATTTCATTCAAACAACTATACTCCATTCCCTGGACTCCATAGGCTCACAGACATATCATAATGTAAAATACATTTAGTCAAATTTCTAAAGTCTTTTAATCTCGACACTATTGAGAAGTCCAAAGTCTCTCTTGAGGCTCAAGGCAATCTCTTTAATGTTTGTAACCCCTTGTAAAATTAAAAACAAAATTACTTGTTTCCAATATACAATAAGATAGAACATTTTCTCCCATTCCAAAAGGGGGGATTAGGGCACAGTGAGGAAATGGAGCAAATCTAAACTTAGCCTGTCTGAGACTTTAGCTCCCAAGGGTTGAGGTGGCTCCACCCCTTCTAGCTTCACTGTCTACATGTACCTTTCCCTTGGGCTGGTTCCAGTACCTGTTTGCAGCTCTCCATGGAAGATATCTCACAACTCTGGCAACCTAAGCATCCTAGAATCTTCAGTGTAATCCAGGCTTCACCTTTATGGCTCTATCACAGTTTCCTTGCAGGGACTCCGTAGCCACACACAGCCTGGCCTCAGGGGATCATGGGAGAAGATTCCACAGCCCCTTTACTCTTAGATCTTTTACATCTCCAAAGCCAGCACCGTAAGGATGACTTTCAAGGAGGATGGCCAGTTTGGATGAACTACCACTCCCTTGATCCACATTTGTATCAGCCTTTTCTTTCTAGAAGTATAAAGCTCCCTTCATAAGGTGGAAGCTTAGCTGAGCACGGGTCTTTCCTCAAAGGCACCATTTTCTCTTTATTCCAGAGCTGTCTGAGCTTCTCTCTTAATAACATTAATCTTCTTAACAGTTACAGCTTCCCTTTCAAAATATACCTCGGCTATAATGTCAAGCTTCCGAGTGCTCCCTGTTTATACAAACTTTACATTTATTTTGCTTTCTTTTTGCCCCACTGGCTCTGTTTCATAGTTGTTCTGCAGAAGAGTTATCAACAATAACCATGTCACAGACTCAATGTTACATTCTCTTGACATTTCTATCACTGAAGAAATGAGCCCATCATTTCTAAATTTATCCTCAGACATGCTTTTAGCACTTGAGCAAGAGGCATCCAGATTTTTAAAAAAATTACATTGGATTTATTTTGACATTTTCTTTTAACATTTTAAAACTATTTTAAAATTATTAATACAATTTCTTTTACAAACCCTCCACTGTTCCCCCTCCTTCCCTCCTCTCACCCCCTCTCACCTTTCCCACATCCCCCCTACGTTCTCCCACCCCACCATCCATCCACTCATCAAAGGGGGAACCTCCCTTGAGTAGTCAACAGGGGCTGACATATCAAGTTGAGGCAGAACCCCATCCCTTCCTCCCTGTATCAAGGCTGAGCAGAGCACCACACCATAGGGAATGGGCTCCAAAAAACCAGTTTGTGAAACCAAGACATTTCCTGGTCCCATATCCAGGGCCCCACTAACAGCTTGATTGGAGCAACTGTCATTCAGAGGGATCATGCAAATGGTCTCTAGTCCACTTGCTAATACTGTTTCTCTCTCTTAAACCTCTTGAGCTGAACCTACACAGTTCACACTGTCCAGTCCTCCAGGACCCTACTACAGTAGCCTGTATTGAGCTTTACTTAACATTAAACCATTTTTCCCCCCTCTGGGTAAACTTCTACATTTCTTCAAAAACAACGTGGTCAAATCTTCATACAAATATCCCACTCTTTGGTACCAACTTTCTTATTATTTTTTCTGTTGCTATGATGGAATACCATAACCAAAGCAACTTATGGAAGAGTTTACTTTGGCTCACATTCCAGGATAGTCCATTATGGCAGGAAGGCACGGCAGTAAGCCCAGGCATGGTGGAGTGTTCTCCATACAGCAAGAGAATGTCAGGAATAAAGCGATAAAGAGAGGTTGGGGGGGACGGACCTGCATGCAAATACCTGCATATATATATATAGGAACAGAAGCTGTGCATATGCATACACACACCCACACACCCACATCAAAAGCCTTTGAGGGATTTTAATATGGCAGAGTTTCATACTGCCCTTCTGAGAGAGAGAAGCCCCAGTGCAGAGAGGCATTTACTATAGTTTCCTTCCTTCCTTCCTTCCTTCCTTCCTTCCTTCCTTCCTTCCTTCCTTCCTTCCTTCTTCTTTCTTTTTAAAAATTTATTTTCTTGGGTTTTTAAAAACACTTTTATTGATTTTTGGTGGATTTCACATCATGCATCCTGATCCCACTTCTCTCCCACCCCCCAGCTTCAGCTCTGTCCTTAAAACCCCCTTCTCCAAACATAATTTTAAAGTAAAACCAAAAAAACAAACAAACACAATATTAAAAAACCCAACTCACTTGTATTGGCGTGGAAGCTGTAGTGTGGTTCAGTGAGGCACACAGTGTACCCTTTAGTTCTTATACCTTATAAGTGTTGATTGCAATGAGTCATTGATCTGCTTCAAGGCCACTGGATTCTGCTACACCATTGATACTGGGTCATCACCGGACTCCTCTTGGATATCCTATTGCTGCTGCTCTGTGGTCATGGAGACCTTGTAGCCTCAGATCTGGAGGTCAACACCAGGGCCAGCTCTACTGTTTTGCCCTCATGAGGTGCAGGGCTGGCTTTCCAGATTGCTGTACTTGATGAGGAACAGGGCCAGCTCTTCCGTTTTTATGCTCCTGAGGTGAGCTATTCTGCCTGTAACTAGTGGCAAGTGGTGGGGGGAGGGCATATTTACCTTACTCTTGCCATCTCATGGCATTTGAGGAAGTGGGGACAGCTCTCCTCTCATGTCCACAGGCCCGGCTCACCTACACCCTAACATCCTCCCCAAAGGATCAGCTCTGGTGTGCTGCTCTTCTGAAGGATGCTGCTGGTGGGGGAAATGCTAATTCTCATGACCTCAGGTCCAGCTCTTCCACCCACCACAGGAGGTGAGGGGCATGGGAAGGGTGAGGTCATCTCTCCCTTGCCCACTCCACTGTATGGCAGAGGAAGAGTCGAGCCAGATCTCACATATGCATTCACGGTGACGGATCACCTGTACCTTCACCAACAGGGTCAGCTCTACCATGTTGCCCAGGCTAGGTGCAGGGCCTGCTCTCCAGAGTACTTCAGCCTGTGAGAGGCAGGATTAGCTCTCCCACTCCTGTGAGTTGGGGACCAGCTTTTTCCTGTTTGCAGTAGGTGTAGAAGGTAGATGGGTGAGGAGCAAGAAGGGTATCATTCCCTTGCCCACACCATCACATAACAGACCACGGGGCTAGCTCTCTTACTCCTGAGTATTCAGGGCCAGCTCACCCACACTCCTGTCAGCAGGAACAGCTCTACTGTGCTGTCCTGGAGAGGTTCAGGGTCTTTTCTCCAGAATGGGACAGTTGGGGAGGGGCAGGCCCAGCTCTCCTTAGTGCTGCAGCCCGGGACGGGAGGGGCAGGGTAATGACTTGCCAAAAAACTCTCTGTATCTTTATAAGCTTTAAAAATGCTAGGGAGATGTACATAAGATTTATGTTTACTGGGTTTCAAGTGGCAGGTTCTGTGGTGTTAAGAGCATTTGCTGTGTATCTATTGCCAATACCTAGCTTCAGAACCCTGAGTTCCCAAGTGGAAGCTGTTTCCACTAAACTCTCCTTCCCCAACCCCCATGCCACTAATCTGCTGATTCTGGGCATATGACTACTCTAGAGATCTCATATAGTGTAACCTGGATTTCACTCCTTTTAAAGGCTGAATAATATTCCTCTATATAGACATGCCACATTTCGCTTCTTTATCTATGGACACCAAGAACATATTGCTTCTTCCCTTTGGCTATGGTAAATAAGAGTGCTTTTAAAAAGGTATGTATCTGGACCAGGATGTTAGTTTCACAGAAGTGCAGGGCATACTTTAAAACTCACAAATAGCACACTGGAATCTGTTCATGAACTAACTGCCTTAACTAACCTTTCTCTCCCTAACACTTTTGGGGAACAAGATAGAGCCTCTTTCTGCTTCCTCTCCATCCTTGGCTCAGGTTTTGCCAAGAGCTTCTCACTAGTCTGAGCTGATGTGAAGATCAGTGCCAGATGGAAACCCCCGTGGCTGTCCTGTGCTTCTGCCTATCACTAGATCTCTATAGCTGGAGGCATCCTGTCTACCACTTGCTTATGTTACCCATTCTGGGGTGAGCAAGGCATGTCATACAAGGCTTGCTGTGGAGGTGATGGCTTCTGCCACTCCCGGGCTTTCTGAGTTTCACAGGTGGAGAGTATCCAGTTCTTCTCACACAAAGTGGATGGTTCTTCACTTTTCTTGGAGAAAGTTCTTGATTAAATTCATAACATGGAATAGCAGGCACCCTGACAATTCCAAAGAAGCAGCTCCATTGAAGAGGAAGCAAGTTTGACCCATCTTTAAAAAATAAAAAAAGAAAAGAAAACCTTACATTTTCATGCAAATGGCTAGAGTCGAAGAATTCCTGAAGAGTGTGTGTTGCTTTGCTGTCTGGATGTTAGCCTTAGAACATGCCTGGCCACGAGGTGAGTAAAGACTTTATTTTCTTAATTATTGCACATGCTGGGGATGGAAAGGTCAACAGCCCAACTCTTAGTGCATGAGAATCACCTGAAGGCACACCCCATGTAAACATTTGAGTTGGGCCACATATTCCCTCCTTATAATGTATCCTTGAGACAGTGGAGAGAGAGACTCTCTAGGTGAGGCTGGCTGTCCATTCTGTAACCAGTGCTACCTTAAGGTCCCCTGAGCGACCAGCTTTCACAGAATCCATCCATGCAAAGCGACATAGGATGGTGCTAATCAGGACAGGCTCACACACAGGGCCTGAGGTGACTGCCTCTGATGCAGGGACTGTGTGCTACACCCTATTCATCCCCCCCCCACGACTCCCAGCTGCTTTCTGATTTCTCTGGACACTGTTAGGGGTCAGGACTTATTTTTTTCAAGTACTTGCTAATTCCATGAGCTTGTTCTATTCTTATAAAAAGAACATTTAGGATGGTTATTTGATATACAAGAAGCACAGAGTGTATTACTATTTGGTTCATTTGCATAATGGATGTAACAGGACTCTAAATGTTAAAATCTGCATGCTATTTTAAAAATATTTTTTATAATATCAAGATATTATTATTGGTATCGATGCCATCACTGTCAGGGCATCCTGGACCACAGCAGCATCAGTGATTAATTGGAGGAAGCCTCACAGTCTGCAGAAACAGTCCAAGGACACTTCCGTACTTAGCAGTATGAGCACAGAAATTCAGCCTGAAGCCAGTGATGTCACTGCTGTAAGCCTGAAGACCTTCCTTGAGGTTGCAGAAAAAAAGTATGGTGCCCATTTTAAAGTCACCAATGACACAGAGCAGGAAAAAAAAAAAAAAAAAACCATAGAGTGAAGTTGGAAACTTCAGAAGTGGAGTTCAGAAGCTGGCACTGGGGGTCACAGGGCTGGCAGAGGTTCCACTGTACCACTCACCTGGGTGCTTTCTCCGTGCTGTAGCACCCACTGGGGGGCAACACACTCATTAGGGGTCATACGCAGATGTTCACTGGCTGGTGGACACTGCCTGATAGAAAATCCACAATCTTGATGGTCTAGGATAGAAACCATTCTCAATCTCTTGAATCTACAATGGCTGTGGGTTATGGTGTTATAAAGATGGCGGGATATACGGTGTGGTATTTTCTCATTTTTCTTGACTGGTTATTTATTTTTAAGGGAATTGAAAGGCATCTAAGGTTTTTCTCTCCCTCAGAATTATTACCTACCCCCAGACTTCTTAAAATAAGCCAATGGAACTTTGATGCTGCTATTGTTCAGTTTACTAACCTCTTTCTGACTTTCCCTGTTAGAGCACAGAGCCTCCAGCCATGCCACTAAACACATGCTGGAAAGACATAGCCATGGACTTAGAGAGAGAGAGAGAGATGTCAAGTAACAATGTAGGCTAAGGAAGCAGTTCAATTATTCCCAGTCACTTCCAGATACCATCTCCACTCAGAGATTCTTCCAGAAGGCAATGGGCAGCTTGGCCATTCACCAGCTGAGGGATCGTCCCAAGGGACTAAAGCCCAAGACAGAGACACTCAGCTCAACCCATCAGATAAACCCAGTTTAGAAAAGCACCTTATTTCAAGTTTTATATGTATTTAGACCTTATCCAGATGCTTTATGTATTATGCAGACAGTGTCCAGGTGTTTTATATATTATTTCTGTTGGAATTGCTAAACCAAAAAAGATCTTTTCATCTGGATATTTTCAAACACGTAAACAGAATGATGGCACAAGCATAATACAGCTTTAAGTCAGCTTCAAAACACTGACATTTTGTCATAGTGTGTGTGTGTATGAGAGGGGCTGGGTGTGTGTAAACATTTAGGGGCACATGGCTAACTGTGCAAGTGGGGGCGAGCTGACAACTTCTCAGGTTCATCAGGGGCACTTCATCTCAGTTTCTGAGACAAGAGTCTCACTGGTCTAGAGCTTGACGCTAGGCTTAGGCTGGCTGATCAGCCAGTGACAGGGATCTCACCCTACCTCCCAGGGCTGATTCTTTCCCCCCCTTTTTAACATTGTTTCTGGAGATTGAACTCAGGTTTCTAGGCTTGCAAAACAAGGACTTTACCAACTGAGCCATCTTCCCAGCCCAGTTTGCTATCCTCGTTTTCATCTGTGCTTCCTGCCCTACCTACCCCTTATTACCACCTCCTTTGAGGTAGGATTTATATGCTTTGAAATCCATAAATATTAACTGAACATGTTTGACAAATAATAGGTAGAATCCCTCGGCCTGTGTGCCTGCCAAGAACAGATCTTTCTGTACCCCCAGGAAGTTCCCTCCTGTTCCTTCCCAGTTTAGTGCTCCTTCCCACCTGGGCAACCATCCTCTGACATTTGTCTTTTCCTCGTGTAAATAAGGGGAGTGGGAAGAACCTCTACTGCTTTTGGCTGCCTGCACTCAGCATCACACCCACGAGAGAGACCCACAGTGCATCTGTAGCTAGCTCATTTCTCTTCGTGACAATGTAGCATGTTATTGTATGAATACACCACAGGCTGTGTGTCCAATTTCCTGCTGGGTGCCAAGTGAGTTTTTCCCAGGCTTGGGTCATTATCGATACTGCTGTTGGCATCATCCAGCTTTGCCATCTCTCAAGGTTGCTGGACTCCCCTCACTCTCTACATTCATATAGAAAATTCAAACTAATTTTTTTTTTTTTGTGCCAGTTTCGATAAGAAGCCTCCTGGGACAGTGGTTGAAATTGCTTGGAAATTTCAGATTGATTTGTGGATGGTTGGTATTTTGACAAAATATTCATTTTGAAGCCATGAATATGGTATATCTCTCCATTAGTAGCCTAGGCTCGCCTCAGACTGGCCAAGAGCTTCTCATCTCCCATGCCTTTACCACCCAACTGCTCGATGCTAGGAGTTCCCTATCATACCTGATTTCTTGGGTGTTGGGAATCAAATATACAGCTTTGTGTCTACTGGGCAAGCAACTTACTATGAGTGGTCCATCCCTAGCACCTAGAAAATGTTTTCTCAGTTTGAAGATCGTATGTGTCCATCATCATAACTCTTCCTAAGCACAGTGCTTCCTCTCACTTTTAAAAATGTCTACATTCACTTCTTTCCACTTGTCTGCTGGTAGCATGTAAACATGCATCGCTTTGGGGCTGGAAAGAACTTACTGCTAATACAGACAACATAGGTTTTATTCTCAGGACCCACATGGTAGCTCACAATCATATATAACTCCAGTTCCAGAAAATCGGATGTCCTCTTCTGGCCTCTGCAGGCACTATATAGGTATGAGGCAGAGATATACCTGTAGGCAACCATATGCATAGCAATAAAGTTAAATAAATATTTTTAAATCCATTGGGCTTTGGGGGGAGTGTATTAGATTTGATATGACCTTGCATAATCAGGCTGTTGGATCTAAAGTTTCTTCTTCCTAACTCACAGGGATTCTCTAGATGAACAATGGCTTCATCAGCACAGAGGGACACCTTTGCTTCCCTTCTCTATGACTGTTGCTTTGCTTCATTGCCCAGAGCAGCATGTTAGGTTCACCACTCAGGGGCTGTGAGAGAAGGCCTGCTGACTGCCCTATCTCCCAGGAACACACTTCAGCCATGGGGGCAGCGTTCTGTCCTTTTATATGACAGAAGAAGGTCTTTCATGTTGTTGCTGAGGTTCATTAGGGTGAATGACTACTGGATTTTACCAACTGCCCTTGATAACTCCACTGAGACAATTGTCTGGATTTTATTCTTTCTTTTTAAATATATGGCACATTTTAATGATTTCCAAACACAAAACCAACCTTGCATTCCTGGGAAAAAATTCACCGGGCAATGGTTGATTTGCCTTTCTTTGCTAGTTTTATTAGGCATTTTTGTGTCTATATTCATGGATAGCATTTTTTTTCTCATATGTCATGTGGGTTTGGGGCATTAAGGTACTGAAAATAATGCTTCCCAATCTATTTTATTCCAATGTAAAGACAGACAGGGAAGAGGATGGTAGTAAAGACAGAGTGTGGTGATGGGAGTGCTGTACTGATTCCACAAAGAAGAGAGGGGTCAGCAAGATCAAAAGAGAAGTGGGGACCAGAGGCTAAGTTCTGGGGGTACGTATCACCCTAACTATGTTGCCTGACCTTTGACCAAATTTCATCAAAGAATATTCTTACTACATTTCAGGTAACAAGAGTTTTTCAATAACAATGAGAGTCAGTGGGAAAACAGATCAAATTTAGAAAACGGTCAAACTGACACCTAGCAGATGCTATATGTAAAATGGGTCTTAAAAGTAGGGAGAAATGGTAACCATATTTTACGGCAGCAGACGGCGGTCAGGGACCTGCTTGCATGTGAGACACTTGCTGCTAGAGACTGGACAGTGACTAAGTAGCTGCTGAACCTGCTCCTTAGAAGCCAGAGACTAATGGGGTGTGGACTATGGTTAGCGACCCCAAGACTGGACTGGAGACTGTTACAGGACCGGAGGGAAATATGGAGGAGACCAGACACAGAGCAGGGTGGTGGCACCTAGGTGAAATGGAAACTTTATGAGCTAAGACTAAGGAATCTCGCCTAACCCCTGGACAAAGTCTACACCTCTTGACACCCCAGCAGGTGGGTCTTAGAACCACTGATTACTGAGGTCAGACAACCTTCTCATCAGTTACCAAGGAAACCACACTTAAGTATAACTAGCAGAACTAAATGGATTAGGGTCTCACTTGATTAACTCCCTCACACCTGCTTAGGGCCTTCTGTGCTCACAACACTGGCAGATTTCACACACTTATATAGTTTTGGGGAACAAATCCCACAAAGCCAGTTTTATCAAGGATTATGGGTCTCTAGTTTGAATTAAGGTTACTTGATTCTCAGGAACAGGTCAAGCCTAAGATGGGAGGTAGAGGCTATCTAAATGGGAATGAAGGACTCGTGAGGGGGGCAGATCTTGTCTATGCTGAGTATTTTGTTTCCAGAATTGGGGTCCCATCCTTAGACTTGCAAGGTAACAGACTCTAGGAAAGTTCCAGAGCAGATCACACCCTTACCATCCACCCTGTTCCTTTCTGCTTCCCTGCTCTGTGCTCCGTACTTGCAGCGACTCTTCCCATGGCTAAGTCTTGAGAACATAGCTGACGACTGGATCCTGGATGCCTTTCAGGGATATGCTGGTATCCAAGACATCCATGGCTTGTTTTACAGATTTGAGGTCCCTTTGAAAAGACACACTTCGGTCTCCAAGATGAGACAGCCTGCTAGACTTGCAGTCCTAAAGCCCGATTCAAGCTTCCCATTCATAGATCCACAGCCCTGGGGAGCTTGAAAACCCAGCCTCAATCTCTCTGCTATGGAGTGGAGGTCACGGTCCCCCACTAGAGGCCCTGGGAAGTGGGGGGGTTCAGAAAGGAGATGAGGACCTAGATGATGTGACTCACTAACAGAGTGGTTTGCTGGGGGGTCAGAGGCAATGTTGTTATTTGGATTTTTTTTCAGTTCTGAAACATAAACAGATTGGATTTTCATTTTTAAAACACTACTAGCAGTTTCAATACCAGCCAGGTATGAAAGAGAAGGAAACTTTTCCCCGTGTGGAATATCTTTTTCCTTATAGTTACCACTTGCCCATGGAAGGAGGCAGCTCACCCCTTCAGAACGCAAGTCCTAGAGATAGCTGATTTATTTTTTTTTTTCTGAACTATACAGTTCCTGATGAATTGATCTTCAAGTGTTGGGTTTTCTTTTCTCTGTGGTCACTTGACTTTGTGATGAGGGCAGATTCCTGGGCTCATCAGACCATCAGCATCAATGCAGTATGATGTTCAGCATAAATATTTAGTCCTGGAGTTTGGCGGCTTTGAGGATTGCACCTCGCTCTAAATGTATCTGCTGATTTCCCATTCACTAAGACTTTCTCATCTGCTTAAATATTTGTCGCCAGAGGAGGAGGATGCCTTTGCCATTCAGACTCTGCTTGACCTCTATGTTCCCTTCGCTTGAACTTGAACCCAGCATCACTATGTTCTCAGGCACACATGGTACAGTCAGACTGACTTATTGATTATACACAGGCAACCATCACAAGCTGATAATTTAGTTAACCCAGAGACTTGCCTTTCCCTAAAAACCATCCTCAGCATTTTTCCTTCTCAGAGTTAGAAATGCTGAAGGACAGCACTAAAGTCTGTTTAGCAAACATTTGCAAACAACATAGCCCAGGATACTTTAGGACCTTAAGAGTACACAAGTTTCTGTGTAGTTGGGAGACATGCCTCGCAGCAGGAAAAGAAACCACCAGGAGGCTGATCTCAGTATAAACAGTGGTGTCCCTGCAAAGTGCCTGCTGAATATTCACCCTCTCAGGGACAGACTCTTGGGAACTGAGCTTGGGTGGCCATTACAGATCTAAAGTCACCTTTCCTAACACCCCTAGGACTATGTAGACACATCTACAGTGTGGGAACCAGAAGATACTGGAAGCAACATGTTGGTTGGTCCTGACCCTGAGTATGAATCTTTCAATGGATTCTCCCTCTAAAGTTTAGAGTGTAAATGGAGTAACATGTTGGGAAGGAGTTTGTAGTTTTCACACCTACAAAGATTCTAAGTCTTCACTTTGTTCTTCAATGTGTCTGTGTGTTTCATATGCACGTGGAAGGATGTTTACATATGTGGGAGAATATGTGTGCTCCTATGTGTGCAGGCTCCAAACTTTATTTTCTAAGACAGGGTCTCCCTGGGGCTTCCTGATTTAGCTTGCTATAGGGATTCTGCTGAGTCTATCTCCTACGTAGGCTACCACACCCACCTGAATTTTATGTGCATAGTGGGATCCCGAACTCCAGGCCTAATGCTTACAAGGCAAGAGTTTAATCAACTGAGCCATCTCTTTAGCTCCCATGTCCTCACTTTTAAGCACAGAAGCACTCTGGGCTCCAGACAGCTTCCTCCTCAGGACGCATGTTCTGATGATGCCTGGTGCTCTCTAAAGCCAGTGTGCATAGAAGAGCCCATCATCAGACCCCAGAACAAAGAATAAAATGGCCCCAAAGAACAAGTGTTCCATGTCCCAGTAAGGATCCAGGCTGTCCCACAAGGCGCCAACCACATAGACACTTGATTGATAGTGGCAAATAATTATTCACTGTGTTGCTGCGAGCTTGCCTTCCTAGAAAGCCAGAGATGAATAAAATATATGAGAGTTCATCAAAATATATTGCAAGGACAACATATACAAACAGTACATTAAGCATTATGGAAGACAATAAAGAGAGCTGGAAAAGCAGATCTGAGTTAGCAGCTGGCTTCAGAGTCCACAGGCATCCCGGCAAACAGGAAGCAGCCAGCAGACTTCTCTGTGGCCCTGTGGTCCTGGGAATATTCCATTAGTTGGGGGAAAAAATGTGAGTGGATTCATTTAAAGTGCCTCTAAAGAATATGGTGCTGGTCCCCAGCTCAGCGGTGTAGTGTGCCTGCCACCAGGCTGGGGCTTCTCTTCTTGCAGGAATACAGTGTCAACAGAAATGCTACAGTGACATTTCTCTCTCTCAATTACTTGTAGACGTCTCACCACCCGTATAAAATACATATCGTGCTCCGGTGAGATCCATTGTACCAGGGTCAGCAGGAACTCATTGTCCATTTGCTGCAGAACAAGACAATACTGACATCTGTTAGATTTGCTGTAAATAATCCAAGTGGTTCAGGTACAGAATGAGGGGCAGGGGAGGGAAGGAGGGAGCAGGCTGGGAAGGAAGGGTTATGGAAGAATGGTACCCAGCAAAGGAGGGAGCTGGGGAGAGACCTGGTAGAATTTATCCACTCTCCTTCACCTACTCAGTTCTGAGTCGGCCTGGGGAAGACTTTAGTGAGTGAACAACACTGTTTAAGGGGACGCTATGCATTTCGCAAAATACACACAAGACTACAATGGTCTCGATGCCTGGCGGTGCACGCGGCCTTCATCCGTGATGCAGAGAAATGAGAAGACCCAGGCCAGAGGGAGTCAGGTGGCACTTCCTATGGCCCTCTCCATCAGAGTCACGCAGAATTCAGGAACATGGTCAGGAATTCTAATTGGGACAGCAGAAGTCTATGATTCTGATTAGGCACAATGGAGTTATTTACTTGACAGCTCCAATCAATAAGTTAAAATCGGGTGGGGGTGGACCATCACCCCGCACAAAGATTCCAGGAGCAGAGAGGCCAGTGGGCGTCTGAGGTGTTGCCCAGTCGCTGGCCTTTTAAGTCAGTATGTGAGAAAATCAAAAGCATGTTTGACAACCAGTCAGGGCAAAGCTCTTCTCCGAAGGAGAGATTTTTCATGGAAAAGAAAATTTGGCAACAGGCAAGGGACTGTGCCTAGGATGACAAATGAGGACAAAAAATTCTACTGGAGGCTCTCAGAAGTCCCGCTGGCTGTTTCCTTCGTCACCTGTGTAGGAGGCAGTCTGCATGTGCTGTGTGCATGTGTGTGTATGTGTGTGCCTAAGAGGCAGATGGCATGTCTCCACATGTGTGATTATATAGAAGTATGCTTGTGCAGGAGGAGAGGTATCTTGGAATATATGCACATGTATATAAGAGGAAAGACAGCATGTGTGTGTGTGTGTGTGTGTGTGTGTGTGTGTGAGAGAGAGAGAGAGAGAGAGAGAGAGAGAGAGAGAGAGAGAGAGAGAGAGAGAGAATACAAGTGTGCCTGCAGATGTGTGTGTGGGGGGTCAGCTGAGCACATCTGCACACATGTGCATGTGTCCCAACACGTTTTCCCAGCCTACAGTTCGGGACCGTCTGAGAACGGAAGTCAAGAGAACAGATCTATGTTATGCTTCAGCCTCACCCTGTGCCCAGCCACAAATCATCTCCACTCAGGACATTCTGCTCTTAAAGACAAAGATCTCTCCAGCCTATGCCTTTTATCCCTTCTGTCATAGCCAGAAAAGTGAGCATGTGATTTCAATTTGAAATTAGAAGTCAGTTCTGAATAACAGAACCTCGTTCTCATTTCCTAATGCCCTGCTTTTTACTACTTAGCATTCAACTGTGAAAAGTCTTTTAAAACTCGGAACAGCAGTAAAACTTGAATGAATTTTTGACCCATTATTGCATAGCGGGTGCGCCTTCCAAGTTGGAGAGCCTGCCAAGTTCTCGCCACCTAATATTTCCACTTTAATTGTGCCACTTGAGAAATTTACGTGCCTCAAAATATGGCATGAATCTTAGGCCTATTGCAGTATCATTAGCAGCAGCGTTTAAGCAACATCTGTGTGCTATAGAACTAATTGAAGCAGCAGAAGTGGCAGCTGTAAATCCACAGGAAGATGGCAGTTTGTACCCGGCACTGCTGAGCTAGCGCCTAACTGTCAGCCTGTTCCTGCAATCTGCTGTCGGGCACCGCAGTACAGGCACACAGTGTCCAAAAAAATACAGCAAGGAGGCTAATGACCCTATTAACCACTTTGCTGCACCAATTTGGCTGTTTTTCCAGTTTCCTTGTTGAATTTCATTATAAATTTCGCCATTTCTGTTTAAAAAAAAAAAGAAAAGTCCAGCGTGATGGGCATCTGACTTTCTGTGACTCACCTGAGAAATGAAATGCTGGTCTGGTCAGACCAACCATTGATTTTGTGTGTGTGTGTTTGTGTGTGTGTGTGTGTGTGTGTGTGTGTGTGTGTGTGTGTGTGTGTGTGATTTAATAATTCTCTACATGGAACCCTTCTTCCTTCCCATTGCCTAACATTTGATCACACACATTCTCATTCAAACAAAACCGCTAAAATTTTAAATTACTTATAATGCTGATATTTAAAAACAATGTTTTTTTCTCTTCTCATGAATACAACATGTTCAATAATCAATACAAGATGGCAGTTGTAGTTTATTATCGATTGGGAGTTGAGGAAGAGGTACAGGGTGGTCAGATTATCTAAGGGCCTGGGGCACCTCTCCATTGACTGGCCAGGTCACTCCTGACAGCTGAGTGAATCCAGCTGCATTCCGGTTTGTTCTGTACAGGCTTTGCCTCTTTCTCTCCCCTCAATAGAGAGAGAAATGGGATTGAGCTGAGCTGGTAGTGAGGGATGACCCAGCCTCCTCTCTCTAATGGTGATGTGAGGGCCGTGGAGTCCTTGTATCTATTTGGAGTAATTCCTTCAGAGCGCTACTGGAAAAATCCACCTAACATCTGTGAAACTCAGGCCTATTTTGCTTTAAACTCTGCTCCTGATAGCTTTTTTCTTGACAGTGGATGGATGCTCCTCCCTTGGTGCCTGGCCCATGCACAAGGATGAAATGGATATCTTTAGAAGCACTTGAGAGTGTTGGAAATACACAAAAGAAGCCCTTCTTCGATATGTGATGACTGGTGTGTTTGCCAACAACCTGACTTCATTAGAAAATTGGCACGTCCACCCGGCTGCCATGTGACACGCCGTTAACTGTGGACATTTGTTGTCTTAATGCTCAAGTACTCAGGGACTCAACTGATAAGGGAGAAACTGTTTGGAATCCGCTGAACTCCACGCCTAGGGTGGCACACCACCTCATGGTATTGAAAATCAATAGCCATGTGACCACTCGAAGGTCAGAGGGCTCCAGAATTAACTTTCTGGCACTAAATTACAATCCCTTGTTTCTTGGTTTATTTCCTGACAATAACACATTTTAAGGGGGGACTGGTTAAAAACCATTTACGAAATACACAAGGAAAAAACACAGAATTGCTGGTGAAGAGCTGCCAGGGTCTCCCGCCAGTTCAGACACCAGTAAACTGAGAAAATGCTCAGAGTCCATCAATTTTCAGCTAAGCCTTATTTTCTTACTCTTCTTTTGTGGTGGTGTTTTTAAAATCTATGTATGTATGTATGTATGTATGTATGTATGTATGTATGTATGTATGTATCTATGTATCTATGTATCTATGTATCTATCTATCCATCCATCTATCTTTCTTTCTGCCATTTATTATCTATCTATCTATCTATCTATCTATCTATCTATCTATCTATCTATCTATCTATCTACCTGTGTTCCTTGGGAACTGTCAGTCTATCCTATATCAAAACAATGTTGTTTTATAACAGTTTGGACACTATCACCATTCTGGGATTTTGTAGCCCAAGCACAGAGCACAGACTAGGAGAGGAAGCTTCTGGTATTTCCCTTCTGTTGCAAGCAGACCTCCATGTCTTTCTCTGGCTATAACTCACAATAAAATCTGGTGAGCATCTCTTCACATTTACATTTAAACATTATTGAAGTGCCTAGTCATTGATACCTGATCCACATCTACTAATGCTAGCACACTATAAAAAAAAAAAATGGAACTGGGAGCTGGTGAGAACACTGGGAGTTCAGTTTGGAAAAGAATTTGCCATACAAGCCTGATGATCTGAGTTCCTCAGAATCTACTTAACAAAGTCAGATGTGGTGGTGCACATCTGTGATCATAGCACTCCTATGGCAAGACGCGAAACAGACAATAGAGTCACCTGGAGGTGTGGCAGAGACAAGAGACTCTACCTTGACAAGACAGAGGGAAAGACAGTCTGTAGAAAGTTGTCCTCTGACTTCCACATAAATGTCATGGCATGTGTGCCTTCCCACACACTGACACTTACAGAAACAATAAAAGTTAAAACAAAACAAACAAATGGAAACTGGGAAATCAAAACTACTTAATCTATGTGCAAATAACAAAGGTCATTAATAACATATTTTTAGTTAAAAAAAATAGCTATTTTCTAAAGAGAAAACCTTGAAGTACTGTTTTCCATTCACGTGAGTTGTGATGGTCAGGAAAGCCAGATCTGCACTGCTTCTGCATCCAGGCCACTGTGATCTGTCTCTTAGTGGGTGCTGCTGAGGAAGGTCTGCCCTCAGATGCATATCTGGAAAAGCAATGGCTGTGCTGACAGCTTTTCAGAAAACTATGAATATTCTTTGATCTGATGTCCAAACTGGACAATGGGGGCTTTATTTCAGACCGGGTGCAGAAAGTGCTCTGCACTACAAAATTCCATGGCTCCATTGTGAGAATTCAAAAGGTCTTTACCTATGTATGATTTTATATATCATGACTGGTCATGGGAATTACTGGTTCAATGATCTTCCAAATGTGAACACATTTCACTACAGGACAGATATTTAACACACACACATACATACACACACACACACACACACACACACACACACACACACACACACACACACGCACACACGCACGCACGCACCTATGCACCTTAGTATAGATGTCTCTAATTATCAGGAAGCTGTAAAGCTCATGGATAAAGACATACATTTTCAAAAGATCCTAATTTTTGTTCAAATATGCAAACTTACCACTGGCAATGAATCCTCCTTGAAGGGACCAGTTCCCTTCATATTTAAGCAAATGCCTACTGAGTACGAATCTTAATAACCATGGCCAGCTGTTCATCTAACATTGAGACTGTGGAAGACCTTGGCCATATGGAAGGGTGCCAAGACAATCCCAAGGCAGCAGCCCCCCAACTTAGCCCATCCACTCACTGACTCTTCAGAATAATTCTGACTTTGGCCTGCAGGCCTCCAGGTCCTTGGGTAAGTTTTACATACCTTTGCTCTTGTGCAGAACTGGTCCTCGGACAGCAACAGCCTGATAGTCACATAGCACTGAATAAAAACACCAGAGGAGGCTTTGGGATACTGCAGAAACCCGGGGGGATGTTCTGTCTGACTGAGGAGGCTGAGAATCTGGCACCTTTCTGGATTTGGAGGGCCATCATTTCAAAATAGAAACTCAAAACAAAGGTGTGGTAATGCAAGCCTGTAATACTGTAAGTTGGGAGTCTGATGTCAGATTGTTATAAGTTCAAGGCCAGCTTGGACCACATAACAGAGTTCCAGACCAGTTCTGGCTCTGTAGTAAGGCTGTCTCCAAACTAAAAGTAAGCAAGCAAATGGACAACAGCTGCAAGCCCAATCATTTTTAGACACGTGGTTCCTGCAAAGCTTGATCCCACAGGGCTGGGTTTGAGGGCACAGCCACTGCAGCCCTTCCTTGCCGTGTCTCTTTAGGAGAAGGGTGTCTGGTAATAGTGGCATCATCTCACTGCAGAACTCCAGGGTTCTACCTTCCGTGCCATTTTTCCTGGACTTAGAGGTAGCCCTGCCGACCAGCTGTAGCAGTTTACAGAGATGAAATAAGCTTCTGGGAAGATCCTTATCCAACCATTATTCTTCTCTGAAAGGTAGGTGCGTCTTACCAGGGCCTGAAGAAATGGTTCAGTAGTTAAGAGTCTTGCTTTTCTAGAGAGCCCGGTTCAGTTCCAAGACCCATATTAGGCAGCTCACAGCTGCCTGTCTTCTAGTTCCTGGGGCTTTGACACACTCTTCTGACATCACAGGCACCTGCACACACATGGTGTACATACATATACTTGTACACACACATGGTGTACATATATGTACTTGTACACACACACACACACACAATTGACACCATGGTTTAGAGAGTTGAATGATTTGCCATCAGCTCTGTAAATTCCCAGAAAGTTGGTACCCTAAAGAATCTAGGGGTGAGCAAAGCTTGAGGACTTTACCATCCAAGGTGATGATCTCTAAGGAGAAATCACCACTGGTTAGAACCAGTGCCAGGCGGCCAGAATCGGTACCAAGTGTCTCATGACCCATACACTCTGGGGAAGAGGGTTCACACAAAGCCATTTCAGAGATGAGAACACTAAAGATTGAATATACTTGTGGAGCTGTCATACAGTGTGTAAAACCAGGCCCAGGGCCGGCCACTCCTGCCCTAATTTCACAAGCTCCAAGTCCAGTCCCTTCTGCCATGGAGCCTAAGCACTTCAGCCTCAAGGTCTTGGGGATGGACACAAAGCATAGGCTTCTTCTTGTCTCCTGTCAGCAGCCCAGCACTTCAGCTCACCCATATCCCCAGATACAAGCAGGTCCGCAGCTCTGCTGTGAGTCCATACAAGTGTAGGTACCAAGAGGACCGAGCAATTACATTCCACGTCTGAATTTCTTCTATTTTCAAAGTGTTCTACACTAATTAGTGCTGTTAGCTCTAAGGATTAGTAACCTCTCTAACAAGACACACGACATTAAGTGACTTACCTAATTATGTAAAACACAGGGATGGGAGAAGAGAAGGCATGTTTCCCTCGGGCAGGGCTCGGGCCTGCACTGCCCACTGGCATCCCTGCCCGGCTTCTGCACTGGCTTTTCAGTGATGGAGACAGATGATGTGCTGTGCTTACCCCTAAATAGGGCTGAGTTTGCCTACCTCAGGGTCCTCCTCAGTTCACCCTCCTTGCAATGATCAAAGTGGGGGTGGTGTGGGGTGGGTAAATATTACATGGATAAAAGGACTGCCCAGAAACAGAGCCTGCCCTAGAGCTGTGAGCTGGAGGATGTTCATGTGCTACAGGGTCAAAGGGTCCCCTTCAGCTATGGGGGTGTGTTGCTCCTATGTCCTTTATCCTAGGGGTGCCAAGCTGATGACAGCCATGGGTTGCGGTCCTCTGATTGGTCATCACCTGAGCACAACAACGTAAGATTGCACATGCCCAGTACTCATGGCCCGGGGTCCGTCTTCTGCCCGGCTCACCATTATCTGCTGGTCCCTGGTGGCCTCTTGCAGGGCTTACACCAACTCTGCCCTCCATTGATTTATTTATTTTGTGTCTCTATGTAGGTGTGTGAATAGAGGTCATAGGGCGACCTGTAGTGGGAGTGAGTGCTTTTGTTTCACCCGAGTTCTGAGGGTCACTCAGGTCACCAGGCTTGGTGGCACACACCATCACTTGCTATCTCACCAGCTTCTACTCTTTCTAATGGTACCGCTTTGCTCCCACAGGCACAGCTCAGGTCCCACCTCCTCCAGGAAGCCTCTCTTGATTTTTCTAGTTGACCTCCCCCACCCCATCCCTGGCAAGATTGTGCCTAACAGAAAACTCATGACCCTGAATTAATTTTTATTGCTACCGGGGGTGCTTCTAATCTGAGTTTGTGGCTTCCGTACACTGTGACCTTGTCCTCATGAGGTTGTTCCTGACATCTGACAAACACACAGAATGGGAAGGCCTGACAAAGTGAGGGACTGCAGTCCCTGCTGGGGGTCATCCAGCACAGTCAGAGTACTGGGGCTTCTTATGACTCTAAACATTCCTCTTGTAGAAACTTAGTTTATACAGCTAAGCCGAATGAAGACAGTAAAATTCACAACATCCTTATGTTGAGATGATCTGTATAGCAGTGTTTTTCATATGTGGATCTTTTTAAAAAGAAACTTGAAGATTTTAAAAGAAATTACATGCTACATACATCCATACACATATCATTTAAAAACATATGTATATATTCATATATATCTTAAAGTATATTTTTATATGTATCTTTATACAGAAAGATATATGTATCTTTTAAATACATTACATATATCTTTAAAGTTATTCATGGATCATATTTTCAAAGTGAATATACCTATTTTCTTTTTTGTGTGTATGATGCATGTGTCTGTGTATGTCAGAACAGACATGTAAGTATCATGGAGCACATGTGGAACCCAGGAAGCAGGTGTTTCTTCTACTTGAGGCAGGGCTGCTGTTTGCCTCTTTGAATGACAAGCTAGTTGGCCCTATGAGTTTCTCCAGGGATTATCTGTTTCCTCTCTCACCATAGGGGCTCTGGGATTGCAGACAGGAGTTACCCCATCAGGTCTTGGAATTTGAACTCAAATCTTTATTATTGCAGGGCAAGTGCTTTATCCACTGAGATGATGATGAAGAGGATGATTATCTTCCCAGGTTATTTTCTTTCTTATAAATACATCTATAAGAATCAAAACATGGTGAGAAATAATACAATGCGCACATACACACTTACAATGCAAAACAGTTTTCTCTAACTTTCCCCACTAAGGTATCTGTGTATGAAAATATTGATAAATTCTTTTCCATGCTTCTCCATTTGTGTGTACATCTAAACTTTTGCAGAATGGCACTGGTTATGGGGTAGTCTCACCATCCACCTTTATCACTCAGCAGCTATGTTTGGCCATAACCTACAGGCATGTGGATGCACTTTTCCTTAGTGACACATCCACACCAGGAGGCACTTGGCCAATCCATGTCCACAGCACACTTAATGTTTCCTGTGAGCTGCTGTCACATGTGATGGGGCCACAGGTACCCTCGAATGGTAGTTTCATAGGCCCATACAAGTATTTCTGTAGGATGGTTCCTTAAACTTCGTGTGCTGTGTGACCGAGGTGTGTTATGCCTGTATGTGATGTTCACATGTGCAGAAGGACTTGTGACTCCTATGCACTCAAGCATTAGGTAAAGCAGGAATACAGCCTTTTTCTGCAGCATTATCTACTCTGTCTTGAGACAGGATCTCTCACTAGACTGGAAGCTTGTGGTTCGGGTGTGGTTGGCTGGCCATTGAGCTCTCAGGGTCTGCCTGTCTCTGCCTACTAGTGCAGGGCTGACAGCCATGCATGCTATGCACTGCTTTTCACGTGGGTGCCAGGGTCCAAACTCAAGTCCTCAATTCTTCCAAAATAGGTGCTCTTACGACCTCACCTCTCCAGCCCCAGGAAGAGCCTTAAAACTGGAATTACTACAGGGCAGTTCTTCACTGATGCTGCAGATAAGAAAATTAGGCATGATCTATATTTAAACCCTCACTGCAGCAAAATATCTCCTGTTGCTTTAACACGATATGATTGCAGAACAGGAGGGTCTCTCTGTTCTGATCACTCCAGGTATCTACTGCCCATCCAATTCCCCTCCTCCTTCCTGCTTCTGAGGACTGCTTTGCACCTTTGCTGGCAACTTCTATGTTCTTCACTGATGTTTTAGATACTCAACCTTTCAAAACAATTTGAATGGTTTAGTGTGTGTGTGTGTGTGTTGTGTGTGTGTGTGTGTGTGTGTACTTTGGCACATGTGTGGAGGTTAGACGAAACCTCTTAAGAATCTGCTTTCTCCTTTAACCCTGTAACATCTGAGGATGAAACACGGGTTGTCAGGCCTTTATGCAGAGGCTTCTACCCATGGAGATGTTACACTGGCCTTTCATTAACTATAGAACTCTTTATATATTAAAATCTACTGTTAGAAAGTTGCCCACATTTACTTCCCAGTACATTTCTTGCACCCTGTCTCCATTATCTCATGGGTCAAGAGATGAAAGGGAATCCATTTCTTGTCCTAGAGGTCTGGAGCTTCTTCACTTCAGCAGATACCTCATGCACACACAGGGCACAGGCATATTTTCACTTGACATAATACCAGGTAAAGCATGTTCAGATGTCTGAAGTTGCCATATTGACTTATCTTCTGAATAGCTTGTCCAGCTGTCCTGACTCCTCGCAACCAAGAACTGAATGAAGTGCTGTGTCTGTCATATCCATAGCTCCCTTATACTGCCAGATGCTTCTGGGCCAGCTACATGGGTCTTCCATTGGTTATTTTCCTCTTTTGGATCAGTCTCACATAGCTTCCTATGGTAGCTTTAGAATTGGATTGATATCATTAATATTAAAATTTTACCTAGCTGGTTTGAGCAAAGATGTAGATGTGTTCCCTATGAGAACTGCAGGGCCAGGCCAGGAGTAGTATACTCTTTTAGAATTGGTCTGTTTAAAAAAGTATGTCTCATTACCAGAGTCTTGCTAAAACCTCTTGTATGCCCTGGTATGGACACGTATCTCACATGACCACTGTGAGCTAGAACACCAGCTGCAAGTTTGTTGGGTCCAGTTGCGGCCTGACTTTCCAGTCCTGGGGAATGCCGTAGGTCTGTGAGCCTCTGTTACTGACAACTTTCAAGCCAGAAAAGAAGAAATGGATCCCCTTTAATCTCACTGTCATCCATCCAGCAGTTCCTCTCTAGGGCTCCTCTGGTCAGCAGGTTGGTGGGGAGAGGAAGACAAGAGTGTCTTGACATTTGTCCTTCTGGAAGGGCTGAATAGATCCCTGAGGGTCCCGCAGATAGAAGGCATTTGAACCTCGGCTTGTCCATCTCTAAACGCTGACTTCTCAGCATCTGGTACTTGGTACATGCTAGGGGCTGCTTGTAGCTCCTGCATCGTGACATGGCAGTGGCCTGACAAGAGTACACCACTCCTATCTTTGCCACTGTCACTCAGAGGCAGTAGCAAGAGTATCCAGGGGCCGCTGCAGCAAGTTGCATAAACAAGTTTCAAACAACAGAGCTAAACTCTTCCATCTCTGGAGTTCAGATGTCTGAAGTAGAGGTGTTGGCAGGCCATGCTCTCCAAGTGCTCTGGGGTGGGGTGGGGGGGCTTTCTGGTCTCAGGAGCTCCTGTGCTCCACGTGAGGCAGATTGTTCTTATCTTTCCTGTTCCCCCAACACATCTCCTCTGTGTCTCCTCTCTATGTGTCACGGGAACACTTGTCACGAGGCCTAGGGTCTACTAGGGTGATATAGGCTAACTTTTCTTGGTATCTGTGTTTACAGAAGTCAGGTTCATAGGTGGGCTGCCTCTTCAGAGGTCCCTTTCAATCCATTATAGAGGCAAGGCAGGGAGATTATGGAATCCAATCAGGATGCCACAGTGAGCAACAGGGATTAAGGATTAGTTAGCTTCTGACCTGACAACTCACTACCAGGCACTGTTGTCTTCTCTCTCCCTACAGCAGGCCATAGGCCCTCAACAAGTGAAATCTCTGAAGACATAAACTTTGTGTCCCTTTGACTACCAAGATCTGGCCACAGTGCTTCCTGGGGTCTAAACAGTCAAAGCTTGCACAGTGGGTACAGCTGGAGTTCTGTGATCCCATTCTGGCAAGCAAAGTAGAGAGAACTGGACTCAGAGCCAGAATCTTGTGGACTCATAGTCCTGACAGCCTCAGGCCCAGCACAGACGCTTCCATCTTTTGCTGATGAAAATCTGCTCGTCTACATCTGAGACCAATTTACTGGAAAGTACAGAATGCCTGTCACACTGCTTCTTTGCACAGAAGTGGAATGTTTGCATGGAAGAGTAGAGACAGCTACATAGCTCTTGGTGTTGTAAGATTTAGATGTGTCATTCTGCATCTTAAGGAAGCAGCACCTTTAAATAAATGAGTGTTCTCAGCTAGTCCCCAGCCTGGAAACATGAAAATGCAGCCCTTCTTCCTACAGTGAGCAGACCTGCCCACATGGTTTTCTCAATGACATGCTCAAGTTCAACACCGAGGCAGCTGCCAGACATGTGTCTCATGCCTTTTGTTTTCAGTTACTCTGAGATCTGTGTGTTTGCATGCTCAGGGATTTGGCTATGCCTGGCTATTGGTTGGAGAATACAAACCTGAAACCAGACAATTACATACCCACAAACCTTGAACTCTGTACACACAGCTCACATGCTTACTCTGGAGAGTGGCAGGGGCTGGGTTTCTCTGAGGGTCATCCTCCAGGGAAGGGCTACGCCTCCCACCTGCCTGGTTATTCAGGTCCATTGGCATAGGTTGAATGCCAGCATTTGCTGTGAAGTCTCATGGGAAAGGACACTGGAGTTTTCCCTTCAGGAGAGAGGGTGTGGCTTAACATTGGTGGTGACACTTAGTTTCTCAATGTGATTGATGAATTCAACATGGCCTTGTACCAGGTACAATTTGATTTCCTCATATCATGATGCAGTTTCTTTAAAGAAAATGACAACCTTTTGAGCTGGTCACTTCATTAAGTTGCAGAACACAGGCTATCTGAACACCCTCATCTCCCCTACTGTCTACCATTGCCCATGGGCCATGGGCACTGCACTGGCACCTGCCAGGGATGGGGTGTGCATAGTCACCTCTAGTTTGCTTCCTGAAAGCCTAGGTCATGAATACCTCTGCCAGGGTATGGTAGCCCGAGGTGGTTGCATCAATTTTCTGAGAACAGCACAGAATTCCTAATTGAGGCTTCACTGAACACTGGGGTACTATATTTTCTGCAGGCAAAGGCTTCCCCTTTAAGAGGGTAGGGGCCGAAGAGGAGAAACTACCCTGAGCTCATCAGACATACTGAAATTAATGTCTTCTGCAGCTGTGTTGCAAGTCCAGGCTTTAACCACAGCTGCTGCTGGCTTTGAGGCTGTGACCTTGTGACCTTGCCCTATTCAATAGTCAGGTGGAATTTCCCACTCTCCCTTAAGGTATCATCACAAGGCAGGGATCTCCCTCCTATGTGCTCACAGGCCAGCAGCTCATGAGAAAGCGCCTAGGAAACTGAGAAGCATCAGTTGGCCTGTGATTTTTGTATCTTCTGGCTTGGCTGGTGGCCTCCAGAGCTTTCAGGTGGGTGCTGGGGGACCAAGGCTCTTAGAGCAACACAGTACCCTAGTTGGCCACATACAATGGTAAATCTAGCCTGTCCTTGTTGGGTAGAGTATTAACTGTAATATCTCCTCACTATCCATTCCAGAAAAATGTGGAGAGACAATGAGGGTGAGGAACACTGTCTGAATTCCCTACGGCACATTCTGAAATTCATAAGCCAGGCTCTTAGCAGAAACCATTAGCAATGGAAATGAGGGGCAACATGAGGTAGAACAAGAGTTGTTGGTGTCTACTCTGAGACCAGGGGTAGCTTTGACAGTGAGAGAGGACTGCTGCTATAAGGGTGAAATCCCTTGTCCAGGATGGCTTGTGGCATGGATCTCTGCCCGCTGCCAGAAAGAGTCTGTTACAACAAGAAGGGGCCATGACTGAAGTACAGGGAAGCTATGCACACATACCACGCATCCCAGGCTAGAAACCCATCCAGAGCCTTCACCAAGGAGGCAGATTTTCTTTAAGGAGCTTCGACAGCCTCTGTGGGTCTGCTGTCATGCACACACAGGTTAGGTCATTTCAAGCCACAGATATTTTGAGAAAACCAGAGGCAACTTCCTGAGATACTTAAGCAAGTGTCATTATGTTTCTGTGATGAAACACTCTGACCAAAGGCATCTTAGGGAAGGAAGGGGATGATTAGCTTACATGTCACAGGCCATTACTGAGAACACCTGAGGAATTCAAATAGAAATCATGAAAGGGCTGCTTTTTGGCTCACTGACCCCCCCCCCCCCAAACCTATGCTTAGCTAGCTTCCTAATACAACTTAGTTCGCACTGCCTAGGGATGGTGCTGCCCATAGCGGGCTGGATCCTCTTCCATCAATTAACAATCAAGACAATCCCCCAAAGATACGCCCACTGGCCAGTCTAATCTAGTTAATCCCTCAGTTGGGACTCCAGGTGGTGTCAAAATGACAATTAACTCTGACTAGGACAGGGGGATAGGAACTTCCCAAGGGAGAACTTGTTCTCCTAGGTAGATGATTTGTCTGCAATCTGGACTTTGGCTTAAAAACATCTTGTAACCTGCTAAGAGACCATGTCCTTAAAGCTCACACCCCAGGAGCTATCCAGGCCTAGCCTGCCATCCACCCCTAGAGCTTTGGTTGTGTATTACTTACAGCCAATCTCTTCAAAGGCACACTCATCTTCAGATAAAAATGAACAGACATGTCCTTTCTGCCAAGGTAAAGCTCATTTGTGGAGGAGCACAGGATGCTTCACCTGCCTGTCTTCTATCAACTGGGTGGTCCAGATCTCATCAGTTGCCTAAAGCTGGAGCCCTCAATTTGGATGCTTTGTGGTTCTGATTGCTCCAGGAAGAGAGCAGTGGTTGTGGGAAATGCACAAGTCACCAGCATTTTCTCTTCGTGTGTTGGGCAGCAGGGGGTAAGGGAGCATGAGGGGTTACTGTGTATGGACCCAGTTCCTCATGTGTCTGTGTGGTCCTGGGCACTAAGCCTGTTTGGAAAGTGCTTGACCACTCACTGATACCTCTAGTCTTCCTACTTGTTAATTTTGAGATAGTTAGGTTTCTCAGGCTGGCCTTGAACTTACTTTGTAGCCTAGACAAACATTGAACTTGTGAGTCCCCTGCCTCAGTCTCCAGAGTACAAGAAATTACCAGCTCTAATGCCAACAGCTTCACCAATTTTCTTTCTCTCTTTTAAAAAAATGTACTAGTTCAGTGTATGTGCATAATGTGTGTGAATGTGGTCTACTCATGTGGAGGTGAAGATGGCTCTTGGGAGTCATCTGTGCCCTTCCACTTGAATTTGGGGGGAACAACCTCAGCCTATCAGACTTGAGAAGCAGTTGTTTACTCTCGGAGGCTTTCTGCTGGCCCTTAATCAATGTTCTTTGCAAAAAATGGAGATTATTCCTACTTCCCTTTCCCTATATGTACACATACAGAATGATAGACTATGTGCACAGTCATCTTTATAGGCATGGTCGGTTAGGTATAAAGAAGGCAAAATTGCCTGTGCAGATGGCCATAAGCAATAGACATAACCATTGTAATCTTTTCCAAAGCCTTATTCAGTGCATATGATCAGAAGCCCACTCAACACCATCCTGAGCTATTGTTAACTTCCCCCACTATGTAGGGCGAGCCTCTTACTGTGAGGATGGAAAGAGCCAGTTAGCCACACAGCATCCTTCCATTATTCCATGCAGATTCACACCTATGCTCACTGCTCACCTAGGCTGATTCCATTTCCTCATCTGATACGAAGAATTTCAATGGTGTCTGGCTGTGTTTCTTATGACTGTATTTATGACTGCCTTTATTACTTGTATCCTTGGAGTCTCTGATCTTTGGGGCTCTTTTGCTAGCTCTGGTAATATCTGAAGCATGCTCTGCCATCACAGTCTCACAGGCAGGAACACTAAGGATCCTGGTGGGGTATTGAGTTTGGGAATCCTTGCCATCTTTATCACCTAACTGTTCTCAGGGACTCAGAAAGATGACTCCATCCCCATTTTAGGAGCAAGATGGAATGGACAACAGCTTGAGCTTCTTGTATAGGATCATTATGTCAAACTAAGATTGTGAAGAGAATGCTCAGCTTACTGAGGCCATCATTAAGAGGTGGTAAAAACAGCCAGGCTGTCTGTGAGGTAACCAGCATTAACTCCAACCTCCTAGATTCTTTCCGTGGTTTTCAGAATCCCCAACAGCTAACAATGCCCATGGTACCTCTTTATATCTGCTAGGCCATTCTAGATTTAATTCTAGACAAACTCTCAGGGCCTCTGTCTTTTCAAGCTAAAAATCATCTGGGTGGATGTGGGACAGGAATGTCCAAGGTCCTGATCCTTTGGAAAAGCTTTGGGATACAGATATTAGGCTCTGTGGGGTTTTTAAGCTGAATATGGAGATGCTGACCAGACCTGACATAGTGGAGTTGGGAAGGAGTGTACCTGCTGAGATGTATCTGGTTCTGTTCCTAAGACCTAGTCACAAGGGTGAGAGTCCAAGCTGGATTGAGTGCACTGACCTGGGTACAGAGCTAGCTTGAGATCTATGGCCATGCCCAGGGCTGTCCTAAAGGCAGAGGGACTGGCCCTCCCCCAAGATGCAGGGTGCACAGAGAAGCCCCAGGAATAGAAAGCTCCATGGCTACTGCTATTGTATGCTGGCTGCTGCTCTTTTAGGTGAGACCTGAAGGGTAGCATTCCCCCACAGACTTGGTGTGTCTGGTGTCTGCTGCCTTTCTTGGGTGGGAACCTTGAGGATATACTGTGTGGTTCTTTCCCCCAAAGGGGTTATTCTGGTGAGATGAAAACAAAATCCCTTGTAGACAAGGCTATGGGGAGTGATGGTCTGATGAGACTCAAAAGGTAGTGTTTCCAGCTGTGGACACATGGTCAGATAATCTAGTACCAAGACAAGAACGTGGGCTGAGAGTTTTGAGAGTCTCTGGCCACTGTCAGCATGAAATTGGGGCCTGGCTTACCCTTGGGCCCAAATGGAGGATAGGACAGCACAGATGGAGGACTACACGCGTGGGACTATAGCCCTGCCACAGTTTCTGTGGACTTGGGAAAGGTATGTCTGCCTCTGGCTCCAGAGAATGAAGCCTGCTGAGGACCCACTGGAGTGGCATTAGTAAGATCTGTCTAACTATAACACAGGACCTTGAAAGGAGAGTTCCACCCGCTGGAGGGGTATTCTATACATGCCATGTAGAGCCCATGGGGATGTTCTCATCCAGGACCCCACAGGCAGGAAAGGCAACTTTCAGTGCTGTGCACTTCCAGCCCATAGCCTTTCTCTAAAAACTGACTGCAGAATGATCCTGGGATGAATTGAAGGGATGGATCACTTTCATTCACTCCCGATCTGAGGCTTCTTCAAGGAGCTTTGGTCCCCTGGGTGGCACAACCAGCCAGGAAGGAGCCCACAGTCCAGCTACTTCCCAGGGTCTTGAGGAGAGGAATGTTCTTAAGTCAGACCCATGCCTGCTATCCAGGGTCAACATACAGAATATGGTACATAACAGCTGCCTGTATTCCACAAAGTCTTTTCCATGGGCCAACATGGTGTTACAGGAGAAGGTTACTTCAGTGAGAATCCTCACATCATTGCAACTGGTGACCGATCTTAGTGACCACTTCTTAGACCAGGTAAGTGGGTACTAAGTAAGGGCTGGCTGCTCAGCCACATGTAATAGCATGGGTTCATCTTGAACTACAGGATGGAGGGCTTTAGAGCCACCTTTGCCAACTGGATTTCCAGGTGCCTTGCTAGCCTTGTGGGATGGTCTGGAAGCCGAATGGTCCTTGGCTCTTAAAAATGGGGCATCAAGGTTTTGACAATGATCCCATCCTCAATGGGGACCTTCACTCTGCCAGGCTAGACCAAGATTCCCAGAGGCCCGTGAATGGGATACTCTAGGGCCAAGTTTCACTAGGAGGGTCTCCTGATAGGCTTTTCTGTCACTCCACATGACCCTCACCCCCTCCATAGCTTCTGAAAATCTCCCACATGCACCGTAACCATGACAATCAAAGGATGAAAGAGGCACTCTGCACTGTCACACAGCACTGAGCATTTGGACACTGGCATCATCTCCAACTGGGTTCTTCTACATTTAAGTCAACAAACTGACCTGGGGCAAATATTCCTCCTACTCTATAAAAGGGAGACTTGGGTTTCAGCTTCCTGTGCACAAAGAAAGAGGCACTATTCCTAACCTTGCTGCTCTGTCCTTTGTCCTCCACCTCACTCCAGAGTTCGAGTCTCCTAGGGTCTCACACATCATGCAGGGTCAGCTTTGATACCTCATGCAACTGGCTGGAAGCTGCTGTCTTTCAGCACCTCCAGGTGCATCATCCCTTTCCTGGACCTCTAAATCAGAGATCATGAGAATAAAAATGTGGAGGCTTCATTCTGTGTTCTTAGTGAAAACAGGACCTCAGTGAGGCCCACCACCCTCAAAATGTGCCTCATGCACATGGCATGGGGCTTCAACAACCCAGAACTTGGCAGCCTGAAAATACGTCTTCAATAGGAGAGTTTGCTTTTTTCTTTTAAAGGCGCCCAACAGCGCCAGCACCATACTGTACAGGATCGATCTTAATTACCGTCCATGTGGAATTTTTTTCTTGTGGCTCTCTTCAGTGAAAAAAAACATTAATGAGAAACTTTAAAGGCTTGTTAACAGTGTCCTCTCATCAATCAGAGGTGCTGTCAGACTGGGCCCTGCTGTCAATTTGCACCTCATGGCCCAGCATCCACTTCCTATTTCCTCATCCACTCTGGCCCCCAATCCCACTACAGACCCTTGCTGGAGAGGCCCTGTGTGATGGAGGCCAGGCGTTCTCCATCTGTCAGCAGCTGGAGCCATAGGGTCCAGGGATTCCAAGGCCCCCGGATGCCCGCCCTTGGTCACCTGGAGCCATGTCAGAACCTATAGCTTCTTTGGGCTCTTGCCTTGGCTTTTGGCCACCACTTCCTCTTTGTTACAGACAGACAGACAGACAGACAGACAGACAGACAGACAGACAGACAATGGAACTGGAAAAGAGCCTTTTTACCGAGTCTCATTTAATTTTATCAAACTGTTCAAGTGAAATTGCCAGTATCTTAATTATTTTCTTGGTTACTGTTTTCGAATATCTCTGTATGTAATCCTCCATAGCCTGAAACTTGCTAGCTAGACCAGACTGGCTTCCAGTCCTCCTGCTTCTGCCTCACAAGTGTTTTTTTTTTTAATTATTATTTTTTAATGTAAGACATAGGTCTTCCTAAGCAGCCCAGGTTAGCTTTCAAGTTGCCATCCTCCTGCCTCCGCTTCTCCAACAGCTGCAACTACATACTGTGTAGGCTTCTGTGAAAGAATTCCTTTTATTCTACATACCAACCACAGTTCCTCTTCCCTCCCCTCCTCCCACTCCTCAGAGAGGGTAAGGACTCCCATGGGGAGTCAGTACAGTCTGGCATATCAAGTTGAGGCAGGACCAAGCCCCATCCCTTTACCAAGACTGAGCTAGGTATCTCTCTACAGGGATACCAAAAAGCTATTTCCTATATAGGGACACAAAAAACCCTGGTTCCACTTCCAAGGGCTCCACGAACTGCCCAAGTCACACAACTGTCACTCTCATTCAGAGGACCTAGTTCAGTCCCATGCAGGTTCCCCAGCTGTCAGTCCAGCAGCTCAGGTCAGCTGTCTCAGTGGGTCTCCCCAAAATGACCTTGACCCATTTGCTTATATAATCCTTAATTCTAGATTCTTAAATGAAAATTTTAATATTCATGAAAAGAAAGGACAGTCATAGATGGCCTGGAAGAGACCAAAGAAATTTAGCCTCCTACCCAAGAGCCTTTACCTGCCTTCTGTGACATATTTGTGAGATACATGACACACAGGGACCCGAACATCTCTCAACAGGAAGGAAGGGCAAAAGGTTTAGCTTCTTGAAGGGACTTCTAGGAAAACCTTCAGAGTAAATAAAGTCCTCCTTGCCTCCCACATTAAGCCAATGTGTCTGGCACTCCAAAGTTCTACCATGAAATAAAAGGAGCACCAGGCTCTCTGGAAGTCTCTGGAGGGAAAGGCAGGGTTTCAGATTCAGTGGCCATTCCCTGATCACTCTGACAGAGTCAAGGTCGACTGGATCCAGGGTCACAATAGAATATGTGTAGCATTTTATCCACTTGCCAATGACCCTGAGAAATTATTCTGGAGATGGTCCACAACCCCTTCACTGCTACTGCCACCACCTGTTTTTGGGCTTTGTTCTGCGTGTGCTCATCCAGGAAACTCCTGACAATGTTGAGGTCTCAGGATGACTGTATAAATGTTGGCTACACTAGGTCCCTTATAAAAAAGGGGACTTGGGGCATCAGGGCAGTATTAGGGAGTGTGACCTATGGGAGAGGTAACTGGAAGACATTAAGGAGTATGGATCTCTTAGAGCCTCTAAGTACAATCCAGAAACTCATCCTACTACCTTCTAAGCAAGTCTGCCATTTCCTCTGAAGTACCCACTGTCTTCACCTCTTGCTTCTAGAACCTTAAAGAATGACCATTTTATCATCTAATGCCTCTTATAGGAACTTGGTTTCCAGACCCAGGACTGCCCTTGCTCTGGGTTGGAGTTTCCCTACTTTGGGCAGATAGTAAAGCAGATGTACATTATTCTCATTCTTTCATCTCCTGATAGGGCCACAGGACATGGGTAAGTGGGTGGTATGTCTGTCCTTCATAAGGAAGAAAAACACTTCTTCACCGGGAGGAAAACATCCATTTCCAAGTTTCAGTCCCCTTCATGACCAAAGGCATCTATCTGGTCTGCTGTCAGTGGGGTATGAGTCTTTGGTCACCACGGTTTATGGAGGTGGCAAGATGACAGGGTGGCTGGCAGGAGTCTCGGTGCAATGGCAGCTGCCAAGCTGCATGAGCCTCCGCGTCAGCATTCAAAGCACGGGAGCTCAGGGCATGGAGACTCGATAGGTGAGGAGGACCTGGGGCCAAGGCCAAAGAACACAGCTTTCTTGTTTCAACATTTCTTTTTATTTGGAAAATATTTTTGTAATTCTTTATGCCTTTCCTCTTATTTTCAGAAGCTGCGCTGCAACCCTGAGCCAGAGGGGCTCCAGGCGACCGTGCTGGCGTTTCATGTCTGCCTCTGCAGAGTTTATCCTTGGAGCAGTACACGGTCACTGCAGTGAGTCCTGCTGCTGTCAACGGCTACCTCAGGGCATCTATGAGCCTGTTATGACAGCACCGAGGAAACCCTCGGAGAGGAGAGCAGATACAGCTCTTGTACTGCTCCAAGGGCAGGCCCAAATACGCCTGCTCATCATTCCAGGCTACCTGGAGCTGCCAGGTTGCCCTTGTGGCTTTGATGGGGTTGGTGTCCTGGCCGCATATGGCTGTCCCATGCTGGGGGTTCGGCTGTGGATGTCTGTACAGCCCGAGGCTCCTCTTAGAGCCTGGATCTGTTTGGAAATGTAGAGATCACAAAGAAAGTTTCCATTATATAGGCCACCCAGGCACAGGAGGCTTATGTACAAGGCATTGGCCTGGTGGCCCACATGGCAGGGTGGAGAACCTGTTCAGAAACAGTTGAGTTCAACCCTGATGCCCACCTTCCAACTCCTCTTTCAGCAGAGAGGAGGCTGGGGTCTCTGTAGCACACTGCAGCCACAGTGCCCTCTGTTGGAACACACATACAAGGCACAGGAGGCTGCAGGGCCCAGAGTGGCTCTTTGAGAAAACTGCTCTCTTCAGGCAGAGGACAAAGGCACCACACAGTGACTTCCTGGTGTTGGAGAGACATCAGTGAAGCATTACTCTGATGCAAGGTATCCCAGCCCTTCTTGCCTCGCTTGTTGACCATGGCAGACAAAGACAATCCTTTTAGGAAATAAAGCAGAAAGTACCGGGATAAAGCCAGACAGGAGGATGCCAGTGTGTACGCCCAGCTCTATCCTGAAAGGGCACTGGTTACAAGGCTCACCACAAGAACAAGAGCTACTTTGCTTTGTGATGATGGGTGATGTCAAGAAAGTGTGTCATTTGTAATACCACTTCACAAAAATACCAGAGTTGGTGTGGCTGATATAAGATGAGGACATGATCAATTGGAAACCAGGGAGAAAGGCCTGAGGTTTATTTACATGGGTGCTTAGGGATCATGTAGTACCGAGCTTATCAAAGCAAGTTCCTTCCGAGGCTGTGCTTCCATACTGGATGACATGAGAAGTTCTCTGTTCTCAGAGAGACTGCCATAAAAGCTAGTTTTCTGCAGCATGGTTAATGGTTCATTCCTCCAATCATATGCTGTTTTAAAGTTTCCTTTCGCTTTTTAGGAATAGTCATTTTTAAAACTGGAAGGATGATGTAATTGTAAAGCATCAGAAGATGCCATATGGCACATCTGGAGAGAGTCCTTAGTGCCGGCATCAGCATGAACTAACCACTATTACTATGTATGACCTTTGACTGCACAAGATCAACATGGGGTGCTGGAACCTTTACAAGTTCCTGGTCCTTGAGGTTCTCAGGAGGGACCACGTCCCTTCCACATACTACCCAGATCATTTAAAGACAAGGAAAGCCAAAACAGCTGGAATTGAGATGTGATCTGAAGCCCTAAAAGGGCATCAGCCCAGCCAAATTCATGTTTCATGTGCTATTCAGTATTCCACATCATCTTTGGAAGATCGTACTCCCCCCCCCCAACCCCCCCCGTCTAATCATTGTAGACACAGTGCCACAGTGGATGCAAGACACTTATCCTAGCAGGTGGAGAAGCAACAAAGACTCTCGACATGGTATTTCCTTCCTAGCCCATCCTTCCTCCAGCCAATGAGGGTGGGGTGTTAGGAACTGAATGGGGGCTGGCCATCTCTACAGGGTAAGTGGCTTGAAAAATGACTTGGGGGTCCTGCTAGGGTGGGGTCTGCTGTGCAGTGTGGATAGTCTGGGGTGGCTGGTTTTAGGTATCAGCGGCATCTCCCTTCATGCAAAGGGCCCTAAGGCTTACAGGGCTTTCTCAGTCTCACCCCCATTTTAATAGGCATTAAAAATAGAACAATGACCGTGTCAGAGAAGGGAACTGATGACATACACAAGGGTGGGTCGTCTGAACTCATTCTGCTGTAAAATGTAGAAACAAGAAAGGGCAGCCACATCGAGTCCCCCAGGACACATCCAGCTCTTTTAATATAGTGGTACCACCACACATCTGCTTCTAACGCCGCGTTACATCTATGTGTCACTCAAACAGTTACTCAATTCCGGCCAGATGGCTTGGAGCTGGTGGAGCTGCAGGATGGCTTGAGCCAGGTTTCAGTCAGACCCAAGTCCTTGCAGGCTCGTTTCCGGGTTGGGATGCCCTCATGGGCCAGAAGCCACTCCTTCACAGCCTGCCCTCCTCCAGAGTAATTGCCAACAGTGCCATCACTGCAGATTACCCTGTGGCAGGGGATGAGTATGGGGACCTGAAAAGGAGGAATGTCACTGTCAGTTTGGCTCTTGGCTGAGGTTTCTGTGCTAGCGACAAGGTCCTGATTGTCCAGCACAATCAAGTAGATCTCCAGTTAGCAGGCTGCTGGCATGGCGGTCATGCTGGTTCCTTCAGTAACCCTACTTTGCACCCTACAAGTATCTCCTGAGGGATGGAGAACACCTGCTCTGAGGTATGTGTGTGGGATGTGGGATTCTTTGTAAAAAGATTTAGGGGGAGGGCAACATATTGCACCTGAGAAGTAATCTATCATGTGCACCTACTCAAGTTAAAACTGCATTCCCAAGTTCTACAGAACTTTAAGTAGAATGGCAGGCCCAGTTTACCTAAGCAGTTGGCAAACCATGGCTAAGGGGCAGCTGCTGTCCACCTTCTTTTTTTATAAATAAAGTTTTATTTGAACACAGCTATGCCTTTGGCTGCCATCAGTGGCTGATTTGTGAATACACAAAATATTCTCCAGTTGCCCTTTACAGGAAAATCTGGCCAGGCCAGCTTACACTGTGCCTGTGTACAGGGAGTTTTTGTTATTGTTTTTTTTTTTTTTTTTTTTTTTTTTTCCATTTCTTCTGGAGACGTGGAGTCTCAAAGGCACCTATGTCTGTGGCTTCCCCTGGACATACTGACATTGGCAGCACATTCAGTGGCAGATGTAATCAGTTGGTCACTCTATCCCAACAAGGCCAGTAGACTAGGAAATCCTTATCAGGGTTGCTGTGACTTCCCAACTCAGATGGCCAGAGGTACCCAGGCTGCTCTCCAGGTCTTAGTGATGTGAATAAAACTAAGCACTATGGTCCTCTACACTAAAACAATGGGCTTACTCTACAGGAGGCCACTTCTTAGGTGGAAACAAGCATATAAGGGGAAATGACTGTCAGAGGATGCCAAGGATTATGATACCCAGATGTGTATGCTTTGGCTGTGGTGCTGTGTGTTCTGAGCCATTTTCAGTCACCTACTACTGCAAAATGTCACCAAAGAATTGGAGAGTGAGTCCAGTGAGTTATCAAACATGGGTGTTTCCGCCTATACTCTGACAAGTTCAAAAACAGGGCCCTGTAATCTTATGCGCCCCGTGATAATAACTGGCCCATCATTTCCCATTGCCTGACACCATGCAAACTTATAGACATCTTCATTGGGGTCCAAAACATCTGAATGCCATGTGCTCATGGGGCTTGGCTTCAGAGCAACGCTCATGCCAAAAGGACTCTGATTCTCAACTGTGACCACAAGGCTATAACCTTGTCCAGACTGTGTTCTTTGACGTCCAGTCACTAGGATGAAGGAGTACCTGTCTCTGCAGAGGGATTATGTTTACTTCAGCAGTGGTCCACAGGGGACTGACAAATGCCCGCTTACGTCACTGAGCAGGTGACTAGGCTAAATGGACTGAGGGTCTATGGTCCACCATATGTGCGGGCTGGACAGCTATCGGGGCTCTTCCTCTGCTTTGTGGATGGAGACACTTCTGGCCTCACCTGACTCCACCCTGCAGGGGAGGAAGGGATGAAAACAATCAGTGTGTCTGCAGAAGAGCCCTGACAACAAGAAGGTTAATGTGTGGTCAGAGACCTGGTGGGCATCAATGGGAAAGTTTCAGGGCTGTGCCATCTCCTCCAATCTTGCTTTCTTTCAAAAAAAAAAAAATGGTGTCCTTATACCTTTATACCTCATTGGTTTCAGAGCATGGACAGAAAAGGATGGGTATTGCCCATGAAACCCACAGTGGCTGAAGTCACATGGCATCCCCCAACTTTTCCCCATGGGTAACTGTGTAAACAGCATGCTTATGCTCAACCTTCCAGGGATGGCCGCACACCTGCCCTGTCAAAGGGCATAACTTATGTGCCTGCTGCAGAGAATGTTGTGGGTTCAATGGACTTTTTTTTTTTTTGCATTGAGATCATAATAAGTAGTTCCCAAGAGAGCTTTAACCAGAGATAAGGAGGGTTCACACAGCCACCATGATTCCAGTAGCCCACAGAGCTCACTATGAGCAGGGCCCAGGGAACACATTAGTGATACACTTCCAGTGGTTGCTGTCAGAAGATGGCCACTGTTATTGAACACAACTTGATATCTGGGCATCTGCTTCCATGAGCTCTGGAGGTTCAGGGCTCATTCTGGAAGTTTCTGAGTTTCCGTGACACAGAAAAACGCAGAGAGCATGTGTGCAAGTCTGAAATTATCAGGTCATGGACAGACTTTGTTCTAGGTGCTCCGCTGTGGTGAAACCTAGCCACTTCTCTGGGGCTCCAATGGGAGGGCTGCCAACGTACTGCTGGGTACCACCCATATCCCACCTTTCTTCTTCCCTCTTTTCTCTATAATTTCTCTTCCTGACATACCCTTGCCTTTTTTATCGACTAGGATGAGTGGATGGGATACAGTGGACAGTTGACAGTCTAGAGGAAGCTGCCCAGCATAGGAATCTGAAATATTGAGCTCTGTATCTCAGAACCTGTGTATCCCAGTGTTGCTTCCTCGTTACTCAAAGCCTCCATATGGGCAGTCCTGTGGTCACCACCATGCCCTCAGCTATATAGTTCACCCACTGAGCTGAGTGTGCTCCTTTGTTGGGGTGCGGCACACATGATTCAGCAGATAGGGTCATTCTAGCCCTCACCTCTGATATGGTGTTTTTCATGCCTAATGTGAGGCTTCCTTATATAGCTCCAGAAGCCCTCTCACACCCCAGGTCAAGGGTGCCAAACTCATGTTAAGTTCATATGGCTAGTTAGAGGCAAAGCAGAGGTTCCTAACCAGCAGGGGTCTGGACCTGCCTGTCTTCTCGATAGCTCTGTGCACCCTGGCTTTCTTGAGGACTGACTGACAGGGGACTCTGGATCCATGGACCACTACTGTTTTACTACAAAGCTTGGGAGAGGGGACACAATTTTCAACACCTCACAGACTTTATTCTGCTTTGGATCCGAATGCCTAACATAATGACATGTACAGATGTGGTCTAGAAGTAACTTTTAGGAGAAGAGAGTTGACCATGCACACGGGAGCAGATAGGTGAGAAGTGGAATTCCAGGTGTATGTGGACCACAGCATCTGACCTTGACACTGGGAGCAGCCACGGAAGATGTTAAGAAGGGAACAGTAGCATAATTTATATATATATATTATATAAATCAAATACAATAATGACATAGAGTCAGAAGGTGGTGAGATGCTACCAACCCTTGCCTTTAGTTGACGCAGGCATGCCGATATTCACGTGCATTTCATCATTCTACCTGAGATCAAATCTAACCTCTATAGTGGGAAATCAGGCAATATCACCTTGATCTAGAGGTGTGGCTTTTGGTGTATGGAGAATGACCAAGTCAGTTTAACTACAGCTCTCTTCCTGTTTGCTCTCTCGTGCTCTCAGTGAAAGGACCTGACTGCTTCCGCTGCGTCCAGCTTTTCAGGAACCACCCAACTGTTCAATCTCCTGTATCAGTGAGTATATCATATAAGCCCCTTAATAAATATTAACCTTTTAACCAGTTGCTAGCGACCGACTATAGACCTCCTAGCTTTGACCTTTTTTTCCTTCTCTCTCAAGGGATTATGGGATTACAAAAGTGAGTACCATGAACACTTTTTGCTGCTTTCTTCTGTAGATTAACACAGAGGTGAGGGACTGCTGGCACAGATTGCATTGTGGACATGTGACTTAACTCATACAGGTCACCTTTAGAAATGGACCCTGCTTCATGTCAGGCCAGCAGTAGGTATTTACTGGGACTCCAGTAAGATTTACTGGGGCTCCATGGCCTTATCTGAAGGACCTGTATCATTGCTGCCCTCTTCTTGATAGCCCCTGCTGCAAGTAACAAGATTGCTATCAATACTCAAAGAACCCATGGTATTACAGCTTCATTGAAATCTTCATGCTGTGAAATCTAATTTGCCCAATACCTGGATCCATCACTCACGCAAGCCCTTTCTCAACTGCTATAAAACTTCCAAACCCATAGATTTGTCTCCAGCAAAAATAACATGAAGGGGCCTTGCAATCGATAATGGAATCCCTCTGATTCTAGAACTGGCTGAATATTTTTTTTTTCCAACTTTGCCTTTGTTCTTCTGGGCAGAGGCCACAGGGGAGAAGGCTTGTTTTCACTTGCAGCCTCATCAATACCTAAATCCTGGTGAACAAGTGACACCGAGAAGTTGTAATCAATAGCTCCCGGTGCGTTTTTTTCTTCTGGTCAAATGGTTCAGCTCCACTGACAACCCTGACACTCAGAACATGATGCTAAATCTTTATCAACAGCCATCTGGGTGAATGGCAGAACAGGACTCGGGGGGTCATCGGTACTCATGGCAATCTGCGAATAAACTAACTCCTCAGGAATGTGTTTGTTTAGAAAAAGGTGGGAAACTCCCTGAGCTTGTATTGATTGCCTCTGAACTACATTTAGCAAATTGTGTCTGAGGATGTGGCAGAAGGGGTGTGTGTGTGTGTGTGTGTGTGTGTGTGTGTGTGTGTGTGTGTGTGTCTGAACAGCTTTCGGGGCTGGCTGGGCATTCCTTATTCAGGGTGATGTGGCATCTTCCAGAAGCTGCCCAGTCTCCTGACAAGGCCAGTGAGTCCCACTTGGGAAACTTGGGAGAAGCTGAGTTTCAGGATGGAGGGGACTCCCACCCTGCAAAGCCCATCTCCTTTTCTTGAGGTGGATAACCCTGCAATGGCCGATTGTGACACCAGACAGCATGAGGCCCTGGTTACTGCCGGCCACCAAAGGAATGATACAAGATGAAATTTCAAGTGACGAGAATATTCTACATACTTTCTATCCTTCCTCCCCAATTCACAAATGGCACTGCTTAGCTAAAACATGAGAACTTTGTTCTTTATGAGCTTATCCTAGACTGGTGGCTTTGGGCTAAAGGGAACACACACAGACACCGCCATCTCAGGCCCTGCTGTCAGGGGTGCTGGGGACACCTACCAACATAGACAGCAGGCAGAGCCTACCACTATCCAGGCCTTTTCTCCCTCAAGTCTCAGTATCCCCTTCGTGTACTAGTTTCCTGTGATGCTTGATGGGGACTCATCCCCAAAATGGGTGTGGCATATTTGCCAATGTGTGCACTGCAGCACAGCAGGGCTTGTTCTTAAAGCGCAGATGTGAGTGACACTCAGAGTAGAAGGTGTGCTGCTGGTACCCACGGATGGTGCCATCTTCATCCTCGGGAAACTATGCAAAACAAAGCAAGTTGGTTCCCAGCTGAGTGTGGATAAATACCAAACCACTGGTCTCCTTGCTGGAGTCACCTGGGAAATTTCCATGCCTTTTCACTAGCTTTGGGGAGTGTGGGATGTGGGTTGAGACTGGGGTGGAGGGTGCAGAGTGACCTACTCCATTCAAAGGTCAGGATGGCTGGTGTAGCTACAAGGGTGCAGCATGAGGGTAGAAAGACTGTTGCTTCCTAGGTTCTTCTGGGTATTAAATGCAGCCATGGGACAAATGTATCAGAGCTGCCTCTTTGTCTACAGCAAAATCTAATGCTTCATGGCCAGGCATGATGATGTATGGCTTACTCCCAGAACTCAGGAGGCAGAGACAGTTATCTCTATGAGTTCCAGCCTGGTTTACAGAGAGAGTTGCAGGGAAGCCCCAGGACTACATAGAGAGACCCTGTCTTAAAAAGAAAGGAAGAAATCTAAAGCCCCAGAATCTAGTTGAGGCCCCGAAATGGTGGGCTATCAAAAGGCAGAAGAAAAGTTTTGTTGGGAAACCTAAAAAAACATAGTTAGAGCCAGGCATAATGCAAAGCCCTTCAATCCTAACACTTGGGGCAGAGGCAGGAAGATCTCTGAGTTCGAGGACAAAGTGAGTTTCATGACTTCTAAGGCTATACACAGAAGCCCCTTCTCAAACAATAACAACTACTACCTACCAAAGGTGGCTTAGACTGTCTGATTCATCCATGTGCCTCCAGATAGGGTGCACTTTTGATCAGGTGGCATTTTTCTGTCATGTTAGAGACCAGCAGAGCTTTATCAACATGACAGTATATCTATACGGGCACAGGGAAGCTGCTCATGACATTCAGGGAGCCTTGAGCCAGTGTGGGTCTTCTCTGAAGACTGTGTGGATGCCATGCTTTCTTGCCCATACATGGCCCACAGGCATGCAGGGCCTTGGTGGTACCCTTGGATGTTCTAGGGGAGACAAAATACCCACCGTAATGTGAGGACTACAGTCTGTCTCTAAAAGCATGACCTTTATGTGGGCCGGGAGTCTGGTGCTCAATAGACTCTCACATTTGCAGGAAGGAACATAAATAAATGCTAATGAGTTATAGAGGAACTGGGAAATCGACACCCAAGGACAGTAGACATCTATAATGCAAGGTGTCACATCTTCTAGCTTCATCATACCCAAGAGACCCAGGGAGTCACTCAAACCTCAAAAGGTGGGTGACACATAGGCAGGCCTCTTGTCTTCTGAATGTACAGTTGTATTTCCAGTGTATGGAAGAACGTTGCCAGTCAACAGGCACCCGGTGTAGGGACTCCCCAGTGGGGGAGAGCATGAATAAATATGCTGTCTTCTTGTCTGCTTGCCACTCTCCAGGCTTCCTTCTCTCTGGTGCCTGGGGCACAAAGGTCCCTCTCCCAGGAATTGCCCCCAACCCAGCCACACAAATGGCCTCTGAAATACATTTATTCAAATGACACTTGGCTCCCAGTGTGGTTCGAAGCCCAGCAATGGCAGGTATCCTGCCTGCTGCCCATCTGCTGAACTTACTGGATTGCTTCTCATTGCTCCTCCTACTGCGCGAGCTGCTTTGGGGTTGCCTGCCAGGGCTGCTAATTGCTGGTAAGAAACCACTTCTCCAAATTTCACAACCTTCAGCAGCTTCCATAACACCTGTCTGGTGAATGAATCTGAAAGTAAGGAAACAGAATGACGTGATTTGGACCAACGGCTCCAGCAGCTCGGATATAAATAGCTGCCAGTCTCCCCCAGCACAAAATGCAATGCCACAAACAAAGGTGTTATACTCAATTCAAACACGGGCCTCCACACAGCACCCTGTCACCGTGGCGCACTGAGCGGGAATCAGGCGCAAAGCAGGTGGGCCTCGGAAGGCTTCCCACATCTCTAATTTCCTTCCTCCTCCTTCACGTTCTGTGTGGAGCTGTGTGTGATGCTCTTTCTATGGACAGGCAGGCAAGCATTTGCACACAGTTCAATTAGCAAGCACTGGAGCCCCTGCTGGCCCACCTATGTGGAAGCCCTTTGGACTGCTTGTTAATTTCCAACTTCAGGTGAGAGGAAGGACAAGGAAGTCTCTAGGGATGGGGAGGGACCCTTTTCTAGCTATCCACACCCAGCAGTGAGCAGGACTATCCCTAGTGCTTTTCTGAATGCCAGGGGCCTCTACCAGTAAGACCAGGTTGGGGGTGAGCCTGGCACAGGCAGCTGCAGAAATTTTGAGTGAAGAGTCCTGCAAAAATAAAACGCCTTTCTTCATCTTCAAGTGGCATGCATTTTGTGTCCTGCAGCAGAAATGACTAGTGTGAGGCATGGCCAGTCCTCTCCCTTGATGACTGGGTTTTGGAATCATTCCCCACATTGTGTCTTAGGAAGGCCAGGCATAGGGAGGAGTCTGGTGTGAATTGATTCCTATTGTCTTTCAGAGGGGACACACAGGCTAGGGAGCATGGAGGCCAAGCTACATCGCCATCCCTGGGGCCCCAACACTTGGGATCAGGAGTTTCTGAACAGCAGAGAGAAGGGGTCCATGGGCAGGGGCAGCATCAGGGAGCATGTCCTCCACAGGGCTGGCCACATTTGGTGCCACATTTGGTCCTTAAAGGAAACACACCCTACATGCATGTTAAATAATAAAAATCACTTCTTAACTGGAGGGAATGATAATCACTTCACTGGAAAAAAAAAAAAACCCTGTTTAGTCTTTATTATAACATTAAGCAAATTAAACATCAGCATAATCCAGGTGATACTAGAAAAGGGTCATCAAAGAAATTAACTTTGTTGTTCATTAATTTACATGGATTAGTAGAGGGCACAGACACAGCAAATGTGCTCTAGTTTTTTATGATATAATTTCAAACTGTACAGCATTTGTGGCAGGAGGGTGACTTTGGGGTTAATCAGACTGATTTGTCCTTTTAATTGCTTTCTATTCAAAGAAAATTCATTAGATAATGTTCTCTTCAAAATTCATGAATCAATTTAACTGAAGAAACCGCATTAACAGCTCTGGGTTCATTAACACATGCAGTTTGAGTGGCTGGGTGCTGGGAGGGTTTCCTTAGGCAAACAAGCTCTGTTTACTGTCTTGTCCTCGGAAAGGGGCTCCAAATCACCTTGCTAATCATAGTTATTGTTACTGTTGTTTGAGAAAGGAAAGGAAGAAGGCAGAGGAGGAGAAGGCAGGCTGGCTGAGAAAGGCTTCAGGGAGCTGCCCTGTGAGAGAGCAATGGGAGCCTCCTGCTGTAAAAAGCAGGGCTGCCCTGCCTTCCTCAGAGGTGCAGGCCCGTGAGCTGTCAGCTGTGCTGTGGTCCAGGAATTGTGGTTGCTGTTTTCCAGAACAGCCCAGTGCTTTACTAAACCTGCTGGGGAAGCACAGAAGATCTTCTGAGTAAATTGGGATCATATGGGGGGGGGGGGACTGGGTGGAGCAAAGGGAGGTGAGAGAACATGAAATGGTTGAATGGGGGAAGCAACAGAGAGGGGGAGCAAAGAAGTGGGTATCCTGATTGAGGGAGCCATTGTGGGGTTAGAAAGAAATCTGGTGCTAGAGAAACACCCAAGAACCCACAAGATGAGCCCAGCTAGGACTCCAAGCAATAGTGGAGTGTGTGCCTGAACTGGCCTTTCCTATTATCATATGAATGACCAACCTAGTTGTCATTATAGAACCTTCATCCAGCAACAAATGGAGGCAGAAGCAGAGATCCATAGCTAAACACTGGGTCCTGCTGAAGAGAGAGAGAAGAGATTGCATGAGCAGAAGGATTGAGGGATCGGGATCATGATGGGAAGATCCACAGAGTAGCTGTTGGGAGCTCCCAGACTCTGAAACGACAGCTGTCAAGCCTTCATGGAATTGATCTAAACCCTCTGAATGTGGATGACTGTCAAATGTTGTGAGCAATTTGTGGAGTCTCTTGCAGTTGGGCCAGAGTTTATTCCTGGTGCATGAACTGGCTTCTCGGAGCCCATGCCTATCAGGAAAACACCCTTGTCAGCCTTGATACTTGGGGGAGGGACTAGGTCCTATCTCAATTGATATGCCAGACTAAACTGACTCACCTTGGGATGCCTTGCTTTCTCTGGGGGAGTAAATGGGTGGATAAGGTGGGGAGATGCTATGGGAGAGCTGGGAGAAAGGGAGAGGGGGAAGCAGTGGTGGGGATGGAAAAATGTTTTAAATAAAAAATTAATAATATTAAAAACCTGCTGGAATTAAATCAAATGAGAGCCTAACTGGAGTAGATTTGACCATGAGAAACAGTGGTATTTATGCAGTGGTAGCTCCCAGTCACAGGGGCTCTGACCAAGGACTGTCAGGTCACTGGGCATCTTTCTTTCCAAGTAGAAAAGTGTCTGGAATAAAAAGTTTATGTGTTCAGATATCAGTATAGTTTGTCAACATGTTCAGTTTTTTAAAAATATTTTATTTTTATTTTATTTTATATACGTATTGATTTACATGTATGTACATGCACCACAAGCATAGCTGGCATCCATGGAAACCAAAAATAGGAATTGGACCCCCTGGAACTGAAATTGCAGACTGTTGTGAGTGCTGGGAATTGAACCTGGGTCGCCTGAAGAGCAGCAAGTGCTCTTAACCACTGGGCCACCTTGATGGCCCCAAGTTCAGCTTTGTTGCCAATTTATCACAGGAAACTTTCTGTTCTTATTTTCTATCCCAGGCTGGCCTTGAACTTGTTATTCAGCCTTAAATTTCCAACCTGTATGTTTCTATTTTCTAAGTATAGAATTACAGACATGCTCATTACTGTTGTGGGATTATGCTCTTGTACATTGTAAATATTTGCCCCTCATATTGGTTTAATAAAACATTGATTGGCCAGAAGGCAGACAGGAAGTGTGGGTGGGGCTACCTGACTAAGAAAACTCTGGGAACAGGAAGAGCAGGGACAGATGTCAAGAGACACTGAGGAAAGAAGGCAAGAATGCTGCTCTGAGAAAAGGTATCACGCCACGTGGCTAAATAAGATAAAAATCATGGGTTAGTTTAAGAGTTAAGAATTAGCAAGTAATAAGCCCGATCCATAGGCCAATCAGCTTGTAATTAATATAAGCCTTTGTGTGATTATTTGGGACTGCTGTCTGGATCTCAGGTCTAGGCCAGGCCAGAAACTTCTTCTTGTACATCATGTCCCATTTTACATCCTGGGACATGATGCATCCTAGCCAGGCACTCTACCAAGGCAATTGCATCCTCATTCCTGGCTACCAGTTCTTAACCAATCCACAACACACACAGGGCAACACACCGATGGGTGGTTCTCAACCTTCCTAATGCTGTGACTCTTTAGTACAGTTCCTTGTGTTGTGGTGACCCCCAACGACAAAATTATTTTCATTGCTACTTCATACCTGAAATTTATTACTGTTATGTGATGCAAATATGTGATAAGAAACCCCCATGAAAGGGTTGTTTGACCCTAACGGAGTTAGGACACTCAAGTTGAAAACAGCTGCAGTAGTCAGTATGGCTCAAAGACAGCGGTGCTTTATAGTCAGGCACATTCTTTTTTCAAATGTACCTCAAAACCCTACTTCAGCCTGTAAGGAGCAAATGCATTAGTTAGTGGAAGCCTCTCTCAGAGAGAGGCCTTTAGCCAGACCTGAGCACATTCAAGATTTGCTTTGCACTTACATGCACGGAGGGGGCTGGCATTACAGCCCCTCTTTCAAAAGTAAGAGAATGATATTAATGTAAATGTGGAAAACACAATTTCTGAAGGTTGATGTGGCCACATAAACCATGGTGACTGGCCAAGTCATGTCCAGACGGACCCACTGAAATCCCTCCCCCCAATGTGGCTCTCCACAGAAAGTAATCCAGCAACTCCAGTGGAAAGTGGGTTCTCTGCATGCTGTAGTGTGGTGTTCTTCAAGTTTGCTCCTCTCTCATGCCTCTTCTAAAGCTTCCTCTCTCCAGCTCACCCCTCCTGTCTGAGTACTTTGTGGTGCTGAAGCAGCTGGGGTCAAGGCTCTGCTGGAGGCTACCCTGCATATCAGATTCCCTCTCTGAAGGACATGGCTCTAGTGCCTTGTACATACAGTGAAGCTACCTAAGTGAAAAATGAGTTATTAATCGAATACCACCTGGAAGGATGCTGCTTCCCAAAGTGGTGCTGTGTTGTGGACATGGGAATTTTAGACGGATTAGTGGGAACCACGGCCTTAAAAACCATCTCCACTCCTAGACTTAGACCATGAAGTTCAACTACCTTTTGTTAAGCGAGACTCCACACTGGGGATGTAGTGGAGGACGCAGCAGTTTGGCTCCGCCCACCTTACCTCTTGAGCCCCTCCATCTACCAATCATTGAAGGCGCTGCCTTCTCATCCCAGGTCTCTAACATGCGCCACTGGAGTATGGAACAGTCACAGGGCTGACCTTCAAGGAGTGGCTCAGACCCTACCCCAAAGCATCTACCTTCTCCTGGAGTCTGGCTAACATGCCCAGGGCATGGGTGAAGTCTTCAATCACACAGCCCTGACTCCCATAGGAGATGCTATCTTTCAGCACTGTGCCTAGCTATAAGAGGGCAGAGGCACAGGTGCCATAAACAGGTTCTGCCCAGGGAGTGTTCCCTTAGTAGCCAACAGGTAACTTGGTAGCTTTACTAAAGCTGGCATAGGCCATAGACATTTGAACTCACAACGGCCAAGTTTCAGAAGCAGCCAGAGTGAGTTTTTGAAAATGAAGCTGAAATACGGAGAGGAAAGGAAGCGGGCTCTGGCTCCAGGTCAGACGGTGGCGGCACATTGCACCTGCTCCCTCCTACCAAAAACCGTCCTGGAACCTGGCAGAATAGAGACAGCAGCTGAGCGAGGGCTGTGATGTCATCACAAGTCGGCAGATGGGTGAAACATCACCAAGATTATGGAGCAGTTATGGCTTTTTTTTTTTTTTTTTCCCATCTCAGGCTAGGCCCTGAGGAAAAAGGAGGCCCTTGATGGTCAGAAGAGGAAGGGGACCACCAGGGCCCCTTTCTTGCACTGTCCACTTAAAAGCTGCACTGGTGCTGTGGTGTGTGGGTCCCAGGAACCTGTACCCTGAAGAGTAGCTGTCCTTTCCTGGTGGCAACAGGTGTGAGGGTGGGTAAAAGGCCTGGCCTTTTCCTTCTCTTGTTTTTCTGCTGCTTGGTCTGGAACTGAGCTCAGGCATGAGGAGTCTTCAGCAAAACTTGAAGGCTCTGTTTTTGGGCATGTTGGGGGCCCAGAGAACTGGGAAGCACCAGCAGGACTTGGGAGGAGGAGGTTTTTAAAATTCTGTTTTATGTATCTATCTGGCGTGTGCCATGGCTCAGAGTCTCATTATATTCAGGCTGGTCAGGTTATAATCTGGAATTACTAAGCACATGTTCGTGGTTAGAAACATGTCTGATGCTTAGGGAAAGATAAGCCACCCTGAGGTATTGATGCAGAAGCTGCAGCCATTTGAGAAAACCCAAAAGGACGTGTTCTACAGATGCTTCAGGAAGGGGAAATGCTCTTGAAACAAATGGACGACACAAGGTCTCGGCAGAGAAATAGAAACTCACAAGAATGACCACGAAGAAAGTTTAGCCCTGAACAGTCAATAACCTGACTTATAAATTGCTCTTCGTGGGACCTGTATGACAGTAGTATATGTGAGGGAAAGGTCACGGATCTGCAGGCAAGCCAAAAGCATCCCCTCCTGAGCTCTGAGGAATTCCATCTAGAGGAAACAAAACTCCCCAAGAAGAACTGTGAGGACCCATGGGACGCAATCAAGTGATCTAATATTCCTGTTGGATTACCAGTAGGAGGAGAGAAAGGGCGGAATGGAAAAGAATGTTAAAGAATGGCTTTCAGAGAACAGAGTGAACTACAAACAGGACACAGAGAAGCTCAGGTATATCCCACCCAGGCTGCTGAAAGATAAAAATAGAGAAGCCAGAGGAAAAAGAACTTATTCTGCAATGGGCAGCAACATGATTAGACATGGGGCTCTCCGGGAACACTAGGCCAGAGCAGCGTTTTCAGCACACTGGAGGGGAGGCCTTGCCAACGTACAATTCTGCGCTTTAAATGTCCCAGGAATGAAGCTAACACATGTCGAAGTTTTAAGCAGAGAGAAAAGCTGAGGTGACCCACTGCCAAGAGCCCCATCTTCAGAGAAGGGAGAAGCCACCAGAGAGAATCTGGGGCTATCACAAGACCAGCAGCATGGCCAGATCTTGAGAACAAACCTGTGATTTCAGCTACCTGGGCTAGCCAGTAGGATCATGTCTCAGAATAAAGTAAAAAAGGGCTGTGGTTGGAGCTTGGATAAAGCACTTTCCTAGCACTCAGGACACCCCAAGTTCCTCGCTCCATACCTTCAATTAACCAGCAATATGCAGGGTGGGAGAGACGGGGAGCAAATGGCTGGGTAGCAGATTAATGATTCATTCCTTCTTTCCTTCCTTCTTTTTTTTCTTTTTTTGGGTTTTCGAGACAGAGCTTTTCTGTGAAGCAGTCCTGGCTGTTCTGGAACTCGCACTGTAGTCCACGCTGGCCTTGAACTCACAGAGATCTGACTGCCTCTGTCTCCTGAGTGCTAGGATTAAGGGCATGTGCCACCACTGCCAGGTCAGATTACTGATTCTTAAAGTTTTTGTGTTTTTGTTTTTTCAATGCATTTGATAGCTTCAGTGGTTAAAAAGTCAGCTTTCAACACACCTAGGCATAAGACACAGGACAGTACAGGACACTGGGAAAGGAGGGTCTACATCTGTGATGAGAGGTGACCAGGGTAGTGTGTCTCCTCCATCGCATATGGAACCAAATCCCATTTCTCTCCATCCCTCAGATATAAGGGCCTTTGTGGGGATGAGGTTTCTAGATCACACTCAAAACAGCATGAGGTTGGTTTTAATTTGACTGAAAGTGAGTGTTTCAGTGTTTAACTTGAGTGGAAATGAGTCTGTAGCAGTCAGGACAAAAATTTACAAAAAAGAAAAGACAGTAAGAAACCAGATAAACAAAATTGAAACCCTTAGGGTTGACAAAAGAGCCTCAGATGAGGAGGGGATAGAAAGAGAGGCACAAAGAAATGGGGAAGAAATGGACCCAAATCCAAGCATGTCAGTAACTGCATCAGATAGAAATAGTTTAAGCACATGGCATAGCTGAGGAGATAGTTCAGCGGTTGAGAATACTTGATGCCCTTTCAGAGGTCTAGAATTTGGTTCCCAGCACCCAAGTCAGATGGCTCACAACAATTTGCAACTCTAGCTTCATGGGATATAGACCCTTTTCTGGCCACTGTGGGTACCTGCACAAAACATAAAATTAAATCTTAAATGAATGACTGGCAAGAATAAAAACAAGAATACCTACTGTCCAACAGAAACCCACAGAGCCATAGGTAGGATAACAGTAAACAAGTGTCAGGATAGTTAATGAGGATCTAAGAGGCCTCAAAAGCAAAGGATACTTCCAGGAAGAAGTTTTAAAAGCAACATGGCCACCCTGAGTGTTTATGAGCCAAAGAGTAAAGTTTAGATATGCATAAAGCCAAACCTGGCAAAATTAACAGGAGAACTAGAGAAATTCATAATTACCCTTGGGCACCCAAACCCAATCTCAGCCAACCAGAAAGCTAAAGGCCAAAAATCAGCAAGACCACACATCTCAGAAGCAGACTCGTAATCATACTTACTTTTCCACTGTTTTAATGAAACACCATGAACAAAAATCAACTTGGGTGGGGGACGGTTTATTTGGCTCACACTTCCACATCCCTGTTCATCACTAAAAGAAGTCAGGATGGGAACTTAAACATGTCAGAAGCATAGAGACCAGGAGCTGATGCAGAGGCCATGGAGGAATGCTGTTTACTGGCTTGTTCATGGTTCAGCCAGCTTTCTTACAGAATCTAGGACCACCAGCTCAGGGATGGCCAAAACTCACATTAATCATTAATAAAGAAAATGCCCTACAGGCTTGTGTATAGCCTGTTCTTATGGAGGTACTTTCTCAACTGAGGCTTTCCCCTCTCCAGTGACTCTGGCTTGTATGTTGACAAAAAATTAGCCAGCATACCCAACAACCAAACAACAGTTTTGTTTTCTTTTGTTTGAGGTGACTGTTGATTGCATCAGAACACATATCTTTTCTAAGAGCCCATGGAACCACTGATCCAGAGAGAGGATTTGCTATATCCTGCATCGTACAACAAGCTGTACATATATGTAGAGTAAATAAGAGCAGACAAATGACCTCTGTGACCGTCACTCCATTAAACTATTAATGAGTGAAAAGGTAGTAGGGACCTCTCTAAACATCCAGACAGTAAAAAGCTCACTCTACCACAGACAAAGACAGTAAGGAAAATATAAAAATACGATGGGTAGTCTCAAAATAAAATAAAACATGGGAGTTCATAGGATATAGCCAAAGCGACACTCAGAGGTCAATTCATAGTATTTAACGCTCGAGTTAGAAGAGAAAGTCGCATGTTAACAATTTCAGCTCCTACCTTAAGAATTATAAATGAAAACAACCCAAACAGCCTGAAAGAGGGATAATAAAGGTAGAGGCGGAACTCAAGGAAATTGGAAAAGGAAGACTGGGAAAAGCCAAGAAAATGGTTGTTTGAAATAACTGATAAAACTGAGGAATATCTAACATGATGGGTGGAGTCCAGGGAATGAACAAGGCAGACCTCAGGGGATGGCAGTGGTCCTGGAAATGACTTCAGATATAGACATTCAGCTTCAGCAAACGGTGACAATGTAGTAAAACCCACAAACTACTGAAGTTTTGTATACACCCTTCTATTACATTGTAGAATATCCATTGTCTGTGTCACATACAAAAATCAACAATAGTCAGCCAATCACCAACCTAGCTTCATTGTGTAGGCTTAGTTTTAAAGACAGTATAGTTTCTTTTGAAAAGCCCATTTTCCTAAGAGATTGTTGTGTCCCATTTGTACTCTTAAATTAAGTCAAATTTATTACTTTGGAGTTTTCTTACATCTTAGGATAAATACGTTTCAGAATGATTTTTTAAAAATATTTGAGTCCCTTCCCCTCTATAGAGTGAAGCAGAGGCAGTGCTACCAACTCTCAACCTCGACTGTGCAGAGCACCCAGCTCTGTGGCCTCCTCTTGCTTTGCCTTACTGAACATACACATGCCCATCACAACAGCCACGTGGTGTATATGACACATAAATATCGAAGTCTACCCTCATTCTGGGTGCTGTGGTCAGAGCTGAGAATACAAAAGCAGTTGGGAAAAGTCCTGCTCAGACCCACGGCGCATGTTAGACAATCACATACATAACCTGTAGACACACAGGGTACAAATCCCTGGGAGAGGAATAAAACCTAAGGAAGGATATCCACCCAGGTAAGGGCTCTGAGGTACCCGAAAAGGTGATGAAGAGGTAACACCACCAAACTGGGGCTGTTGGTCTGTGATCCCACTGACTCATGAAGGAGAGGAACCATGATCCAAAATTCCAGACCTGCCTGAACTCCAGAGGGAGGGCGTACAGGTCCAGCCCAGGCAACTGGGTGAGACCCTGCCTTTAAGGAAAGTGAAAAGAGAGGTAGTTGAATGCTTACCTAACTTGATTCGGTCTCCAGTACTGGCTCCCGATGCCCCCAACAAAACAAAGTGAAAGACACACACACACACACACACACACTAAAGTACAGCCACAAACCAGAATAATCCTACAATTAAGGCAAGTTTGTAATCAAGTTTTAAAAAGAAAGTGAATGTGTTCAGTACTTCAAAACACTCAAGACTGGGAAGTCTTTCTGTGCTCACAATATTGTGCTTAAAACATTGTCTACAAGAATATTCATGCCATAAGACAAAGCTTTTAAGGATATCTTAATATTACTGTATAAAAGTACATTTTAAAAGAGTGTTCCAGAAATCAGTTTATCTAGATTAAAACACATTGTTATCAGATCAAAAGATTTAATCTATGATTCTTCTAAATTTTCTGCTATTTTTTTATTTTGTTAATTTAAGTAGAAATGTGTGCCTGCAGCTATAAAATCTTTGGCAGTATCTACTACTTCATTCTCTTATAGAAAATAGAGACAATCACATAACTAGTTATAATTATTTGTTTTGCATTATCTGCTATGACTTTTTATTAATTGAGTTTATTATCTGACAGTTCCCCCCAAAATGAGGTCATGTTTAAACCCTTAAGATGGACTTTTGAGGACCAAATTGAGTTCACCACTGATTCCTACCTTACAATAAAGAAGAAACATCAGCACTAGCTTCCTAAGGAAACAGAAAAGATTTTCTAGGTACAAATTGAGAGCATCATGGCCTCAAGGGCAGAGCCAGAAAAAGACATCAACCAGAAATAATACCAATTTGGCGAGTCTTGGAGGTGGTAGGGTTAATACGGATATCTAGTTTAAGACTGAGCACTCAAGGTTCAGGGAACATCTCAAAAAGAGATAGAATTTAAGAGCTGGAAGATGATGGGGGAGAGTGCTGTGGGGTGGGCCATGCCATTGTGCTCATGAGCACACAACAGCCGCAGCTACCTGCACATAATCAAACCGGATCAAATCTCAATATATGGGGCAGGTGAGCTCCAAACTCTACCCTATTCCAAGGAGCTACTGTCAATGAATAAATCCTGGAGAGGGAGAATCATTCTGTTAAGGATGTGGCCACTGGCAGGATTTCTGTGCTTTGGTGGATAGCCCCACACCCATCACATATGAGCACCACTACCTGGATTTAGTGGGCCATAAAAAATAAAGACATAAAGTTGGAGGGGGAGTATACTTAGGATAATACAAGAACATGGGGGCAGGTATGATCATATTTCATTTTATGCATGTATGAGTTTCTCAAAAATAAAGAAAAGAATTAAGGCACTAGTTATTAACTGAACTATTTCTCTTAAGAACATGGATATAAAAAACCCTTAATAAAGTATTGGCAAGTCAAATCTAGCATCCTACAGACAGAATAAGACAATAGGATTAACCAAGGTTATCCCAGGAAAGCAAGGCCGACTCCCCCTCTGAAAATGAATCCATGCATAGAGCTGTGTAAATGGACCAATGCTGGGGTGAGTATAGGTGCCCAGATCAACGCAAGAGACCTACACACATGCAGCCACAGACGAGGGGGCAAGCATTCAGTGGAAAAGGCCAGTCTTCCACAATGGACTCTTGATATCTGTCAGATGCTCACGTGATCCATCTGTTCTTACATCATCTATAGCTTTGGTTTCTCTATCTCTCTGATATTTCAGCTTTTCCCCAGGATCTGGCTCCAAGTTTATAATACCAAAGAGAATTCATGCAGTAGGTGATTCTAACTCTAGACAAGTTGACACTGAAATCAGTCATTACAGTTCCATCTCAAGTCCTGTATCATCCATCAATAGCTCTACTTCCGTATCTGTCTATCTATCTGGGCACAGAGCAGACTTTTTAACCAGAAGGATCTCAAAATGGCCATGACTACAAACTTGACTATGAAGCACAATGGAGAAATTTCAGAAGATAACTAAGGAGGAGATACAGGTAACCACAGGCTTCCAAGAGTTTTAAGCTCATGATCCATGCAAGAAAAAGTTGCATAAACTGGACTTTATTAGCATGAAGACTTTCAACACTATAAAAGCACAATAGAATTTTTTTTTAAACCTACAGACTGAGAAGAAATATCAGAAATCATGCATCAGACAAAAGCTTTGTCCACAAAACATGAAAGAAGTCTTAAAATTGAGCAGTAAGAAGAAAACGACCCAAATATAAGAAGGGCAAGTCTGAACGGACACTTTACAGAAGTATGCATAGATGGTGAGTTAGAAAATAGAAAGATATTTATAGCTTGTCTTTGGAGCTGCACATTAAAATGACATATGACTACACACTCGTGAGACTGGCTACAACCCCCCTCCCCACTGATCATCTACTGCTGGATGATGGAGTAAGAGGCCCCTTCCCACAGTGGGGAGACAGATATGAGATGGTTGCTTTGGAAGACAGTTGGGAACTTCCTTTCTTTATTTAATTCTTTCCCTTTAATTTTTTTTTTTTTTTTAAGGTTGGATTCTACTATGTAGGCCATTGGCCTTAAACTGATCCTCCAGCCTCAGCCTCCAGGGTGCTGAGGTTATGGTATGCACACCACACCTGACCAGGTTGGTGATTTTTAAAGCAGAGTTAAACAGAACATGACTATGTGATCCAGCAACTGTACTCCTAGCCATTAGTTCCTTTGGTTTGAAAACTGATGTCCTCATAAAAACTTTCCTGCAAACACTAATGGTGCCTTTGTTCATATTGTCACAAACTGTAAGCATTCAAATCACACCTCTCAACACACACACACACACACACACACACACACACACACACACACACACACAGTGGCAATACACTTTGCACGTACCTTGCAATGCTATTCAAGGAAGTAACCAGGGTACAAAAAGCCATGAAGGGAGCTTCAATGCAGAACTTAGAACAGATGGAACCAGTATGAAAGGGTATAGCGTCTGTGTGATCCTAACCAAACAACAATAAAGAAAAGCCCAAGATTTACAGAAAAAAAGTGAGCAGTTTAGTTGGTGCACAGGAGAGGGTGAATGTGGGGCACTGAAGAACACCCAGAATGGGGACATTATTATATATGGTACTGTCGTAACGGAAAATGATAATACATGAATGTCAGACTCTATAGACTTTAAGCAGTTGTCCTAAGCAATGTGTGTAAGTTAACAAGGATATAGCAGTGAGGAGATTGTGGTCCTGAGTAAGGGCTGACCGTGAAAGGGGAGTGCAGTCACGTTACAGCATGAAGAAGTATCCTCACTGTACTGTGCAGGAGGGCCTAGGGACAGAGTACTGAGTTTCTCAAATGTAACTCAGGAAATGAGTAGAGTCTGTAAGTCTCTACAGACCAAGATTTTCAAAACCAGGCTCATGGAATATAAGTCTCAGCACTCACAGATTTCAATTCTACAAACTGATCTAAAGATTTCCAACGATTCCTACAAAACCTCAAGAGGCTTTATTATAGACTCAGAGTAGTGCATTCTATAATTTATACAGAAAGGCAAAGGGTCTGAAAAGGCCCAGATGTTTCACAAAGACAATAAAAGTTGGAGAAGTCATATTGATAGGCTTCAAGCTACAATGAACTCTTTCAGTAATTGGAATATTCAGTGTTGATTGTTGGCTTAAGTGTATTTAGAATCACTTAGGAGCTACAATTCTGTATGTGTCTGTGTGTCTGTGAAAGAGCTTCCAGAGAGTTCCAGTGAGGAGGGAAGACCCATCCTGAATGTGAGTAACATTATCCTATGGGTTAAGCGTCCCAGAGTGAATAAAAAGGAGAAAAAACCCAGCTGAGCACCAACATTCATCTCTTTCTGCTTCCTGGCTGTAGACACAACCTGACAGCTGTCACACCCCTGATGCAGATCGGGATGCATACACTGCCACACCATCCCCATCACACTGAACTGCATCCGCACTCAACCTGTGGACCCCTAAGCCCTCCCATTCTAACTTGACTTTGATACAACAGTGAGAAAACACATTCCTGTTCTAAACCTTCCTCAGGCCTCTGGAATGACTGTGTAGGAGGGATACGGAAACAATTCGAAACTTTGGGTTGGAAAAGCCTGAAATACTCAGGTAGAACTCAATGGGCCACTCAGACTAGGAGCTGGGGAGACTAGAAAGTCAGAGGAAATGTGGACAGGGGAGGCCTGGCTCATGGAGTTTCAGGGGGAGCTCAGTGGAGAATTGGGCTAGGGAGCGTTTGGGCTGAGCTCCAGAAAGGAATCTGAGTGCATTCCTTACAGGGCCTAAAATGTGGCGTGAGGCTGAATTAAAAAGTAATTAAGTTGTTTGGCGAGTGAAATTCCAAGACAGTGTAATATCTAGGCCGGAGTATGGTTACTGCTTGTTGCTCTTAGATTCATAGTGAGAGAGATTTGAAAAATGCAGTTTTGTCAAGAGGAAAGCACAAGTGAGGGTAAAGTTGTGGATAATGTTAATTGTCAAAGAGGCCACTCCATTGCAAAGAAACTGAGGAGATAAAAAGGGTTCTCTGAGGGTAAGATTGTCCACAGAGCACCAGCTTCTAACAATACAGTTTCATGTGCGAGAAGAGAACCTACCTCAGCAATGTCACCGCGGGATCCTGTCTCAAAAAATACAAAACAAACAACACCCCACCTCCAATCCAAGGAAGTGTTTTTCTAAGGCCTAGTCTCTGAGGCCACATGCCTATGGGGCTCTCATAGTCAGAATAAATGCATTTGCATCATGAGATTTCACGAGCCCCCAGCAGTCAGAGGTGAAATGTTTGTGTTTTAAAGCAGCGTGTTTTGGTCTAAGGTTGACTTGAGATGGAACTGTAATGACTGATTTCAGGGTCAACTTATCTAGAGTTATAATCACCTATTGCACGAATTCTCTTTGGTATTATAAACTTGGAGCCAGATCCTGGGGAAAAGCTAAAATATCAGAGAGATAGAGAAACAAACCACAGCCACTTCTCACCCAGCCAACTCCTCAGGCCGGACTCCACAAATCTCAACTTCAATCTGTCCATTCTCAGCTGAAAAGGGAAGTGGCAGGGGAAGCTGGTCTCTTCCCTTCTCTCCATTCATCCAGGCATCTCACTTCCTGGGTCAACTCTCCTAGACCTAGGATTAAAGGAGTGTGCTACCACTGCCTGGCTGTTAGGCCGTGAACTCACAGAGATCCAGAAGGATCTCTGATTCTCTAGTGATGGGATTAAAGGCATAGGCCACCACTCTCTGACCTTTACAGCTTGGCTCTGTCCTCTGAGAGTCCAGACTATTTTTATTAAATATGCAGCACATCACCACAATCACCTAGGACACTGTGAGGGCACTTCTAGAGACATTTAACTGAGGAGATAAAGGTTGCCTCAATGTGGGCAGCTGCATCTTTTAGGCCACCATTCTGGACTGAATGCAAAAGGAGAAAGAAGGAAGGCAGCTGACTACCAACTCCCATCTCTCCTTGTTTCCTCACTGTGGACACAGTGAGACCAAACACCTCATGCCCTGTTCCACAGCTGCAGCTGCACTTACTGCCATGCCTGGCCGGCTCTGATAGGCTCTGCTCTGGAAGTCTGAGCTGACAAACTGTCACAGCAACTAGAAAAGGAACCAATGTCAAGTACTTGTAAAGGAACACACACCCTGGCAGAGCAGGACAGAGATTTCTAACACAGACTCAGACGTAGAAAAATAGGGTTGTGTGTGTGTGTGTGTGTGTGTGTGTGTGTGTGTGTGTGTGTAAGGTGTGTGCATGTGTGGGTGTGTATAATGTGTTCATGTGTGTATAAGTACTGGTGGACACATGCCATGGCCTGTGTGTAGAGGTCAGTGAACAACACTGGCTGTCAATTGTCACCTATTACTCTGTTTGAGACAAGGTCACTCTGTTGCTCACCACTGTTCACAACAGGTTGGCTGACCTGTGACTTTCCAGGGATTCTTTTCCTGCCCCTTATCTCACCATAGGAACAACAGGATAACAAATACACAGCTGTTGCATCCATATTTAATGTGAGTTCTGGGGAGCTAAGGTCAGGTCCGCTGTTGTGTGACAAGCACTTTAGATACTAAGGCATCTCCCAATCACATTAAAAATATTGGTTTTGATGAATATCTACATTTCTATGATGATACAATGGTATTTTTAAAAAGTGGTAGAAATCTGGTTATTTACTGACAAAAAATTCAATTCTCTAAATCTCATGCCATCTAAAAATTAACTTAAAATATGCCACATCTCTAAAGGCAAAACATCAACCCCAAACAGTGTAGAATAAAATACATGATGAATCTTTGTGACTCAAGGTAAGCAAGTGGCTTTTAGACATGGTACCAAAATCATGATCCATTAGAAAACTGGACTTTATTTTATTTTTAAGGGAAAAAAAATAGTTTTGTGAAAGTTGGTGTCAAAAAAGACTAGTTACAAACTGGGAGAAAATACTTGGAAATAATATATCTAACAAAGGAGTCATATCTAGAATATATGAAGAACCCTCTAAATCAACAGTAAGGTAACAAATCACCTAATTAAAGGTGGGAAAAGCCCATATTTCAGAGAGATATATGCATCGGCCAAAAAACACACAAAAGATACTCAACCAAACTAGCCATCAGGGAATTGTAAGTTTAAAACAGCAAGTGATACCATTAGTTGTCTACTAGAATGATCACACTACACTACAGATAGGGTCTGGAGATATAGCTTAGTGGATAAGAACACTGGATGCTTTTCCAGAGGACCTGGGTTTGATTCCCATTATGCACATGTGACTCATAGTTTCAGTGGCACTGACACCTTCTTCTGACCCCTGTTGGTGGTCCATGCACACATCACACATAAATATAGGCAAATGCCCATAGTCATAAAAGCAAATGAATCTATAAAAATCTTGAATATTTTTGGTTGTGAAGATGGTTCATTAAGTAAAGTACTTGCCTTGTAAGCCTGAGGACCCAAAGACATCTGAGTATTCTGGAACTCTTGTCACCTCAAGTATTGAGGAGGTAGAGATAGGTGGATTCCTATCTGAGATGGTTGGCTTCTGTCTTAAGATGGCCCTGTCTTAATAAAAAATGGTGAGGTTGTCCTCTGCCCTGTGTGCTCCCCATTCTCTTGCACCCACATATATACACATACCTGCACACATGTGTGCACAGATACACACACAAAGCCAAATAAGTGAATTGAGATAGATACATTCCACCATGGAGTATTATTCTACGTAACAGTTAAAATGTATGCTACAGACATGTGCAAAGCTTGGATAAATCTCAAAGGCGTGAAGCTGAGTCCAAGCTCAAAAGGTTAAACGCTGGCTCTGGGGTTGTGAGTTTTTAAAGACACCAAACCCTAGTGAAGGAAAACAGAGGAGTGCTAGGCAAGAGTGGGGAGGCTCTAGTGACAGGCCCCCTCTGAATGTGATTACGGTGGTGGCCAAAGAACCTGGCATGCATAAAAATCCACACAGCTGCCTACCTCAAAAGCCAACATCGCTGTGTTAATTAAGAAAACAAAAACAAATGAATGAACAAAACACTTTAGGATAAGATTAGGAGAAAATGATTTTTCACTCACCTTTCCTCTAATCAAGGGAGCTTTATTTCAAGTTCAAGATTTGAGGGAATAGTCCTTTCCATTCAAAATAAAATCTAGACAATGTTTTCTGCATAATATTTCCAGGACTCTGTAAGTCCTAGCTTTAATGACTTCCCATAATACTATCATGAGCTGTCTGTTAGATGCAGTTCACTGAGGGCAAGGTGTCAGCCTTATGGGGGGTGGTCATCTCGAATGTCAGCTCCAGGAAGTGGAATGGGAACTGACTGGAGAGATGGATGAGAGGGTGGGTGGGAGTCAGAGGGCACTCAGTGGATAGAACAGCTTGGCCTGGAGCTCATCACCAGGCTTATCTTTCAGCATGGCCAGGAAGAAACTGATGAGCCTCTTGCATACACTAAAGGTTGTACATACCTGAGTATGAACATTACTGAGAAGGTTGACCAGCAGGTCCTGTTGCTTCAGATCCCTCCTTATTCCTTCACACCAAGATCACTCACCAACCACAGAGACCCACTTCTTGGCTCACTATTGTCTCCTATTACCTCCTGGCAAGGTGGGGTTTGAACAAAGGTACACACTATGTGAAGGACACTGAGGACTCTCCAAGTGGTGGTATCTTATGGTGAGGAATGGCCCATGGCTATATCGGGCCCTGCCATCCACATTTTCATCCACCCTTATCATGCATCCTTCACCTTGGCACTGGGTGAGGACAGGAGTTTTATCAGATCCTCTGGTCCTTTCCCTATCATGCAATCTACAGGGGGTCCCTCTCTGGCCTTGGCCTATGCTCTGTGTTGGCTACTGCTGAGACTAGAAGCCTGAATTTCTAAGTTTTCAGGCCTGGACACAATTGGAGAGTGGTACTCTCAAGTTTGAAAGAAGTAGACTCAAAGTGTATGATGTGTGGTTGATCTCAGAAGCCAATGCCTTCTCTGGGACAGGGACTCAGCTTAGAATTCTATACTCATTTTCTACAGCTGAACGAGCCGAGCTTATGGGAAAATACAGTGTGGAATGATGTAAGAATCCTCTTTGATGACTGGGAATGAAATCGGAGCTGAGCTGGGGGAGACCTGTGGGCGAACACTGCCCCTACCCCAATGACAGTCTTTACAACTGTCTTCACCTTGGGGACAAGGTTTCAGAGCTAGCTGGATTTGGGGTGCAGGTCAGCCAGGAGAGAGGGAGAGCACAAAATGACATCTCTACCTGGCTCCAGCTATAAACCAGTAAGAATGACTTCTGCTGTGACTTCAAAGAATAACACAGCAGTTAAAGGAGGAAGAGGGAGTTTGGATATTTTAGAATAGTAGTGTGTGTGTGTGTGTGTGTGTGTGTGTGTGTGTATGTGTGTATGTGTGTATGTGTGTGTGTGCGTGTGTGTATGTGTGTGTTTGTGTGTGTGTGTGTGTGTGTGTGTGTGCATGCGTGTGTGTATGTGTAGCCATGAGGTCCACATTGTCTTCACAGCCATTCCAGTGTGTAGGGTCATCTGGATACCTAACCTTAACATTATAAGTAAGAGGAAAGAGCTAGTCTGAGAAACGGACTGTCCTCTGCCATTAAATTAAACAGAGATACTTAGATGAGAACTGCAAAGATGGAGAAAAACACAGCCTTCCTCAGAATGTGTTTCACAGGGAGGGAAGCTTCATAGAAATCTACTAGGGAGTGAATTAGAGTTATTTTAAAATACATTAGATGACTATCGGTTTTTTCCAATATGCTAAATGTCTATTTTATATATATTATACACACACACACACACACACACACACACACACACACACACACACACACACACACACACACACATATATAACACTTCATTTAAAAAAAACCTCAGGTCTCCTGAATATTCGAAAGGAGGGCAGTGGACTCTAGGAGAATCCAGGGTCTCAAGGGTTATGTTGGACCCCTTAGTGAAGGCTATGTAGGCCTTAGCACTCAGGAAGGAAAATGCTCTCTGGCCTGTTTGTCTGGTCCCAGTGCCCCAGACACAAATCTCTGAGCTCATCTCACAGACGGATTACACCATTAGCCCTTGGAAATCTACCTCTGCCTCAAGGAGGAGCCAGGAAGCACTAGGGGTCTCATCTGCACGTTACATTGCCAGGAGCTGGGGTAGGACAGCCTTGAAGCTCCACCTGGGTGGAGGAGCACTTACCTTCCAGACTCCTGAACATACTTAACAAAAGAATTATGTCTAAGACTTTAAGCACAAACTTGAGGAAGCCTACAGAGAAATGATTAAGCTGTGACTGTCCGGGTGTGAATGTGAATAATTATATGTTAACGCCCTCTACCACTCAAATAATTGTCATTCAGCTCAACAGCCCAAGGACTGACTTTTGAACAGGGGTTAATGGCATCAGAACAATAGCAGAAATACAGAGAAATACACTGTGTAAAACAGTCTGAGAGGCCAGGAGAACACGGGGAGAGTGGTATGAGAGAAGGCTGACTTGGGGTCAGCACCATATTACCAAGGTTAATCATAAAGAAGGAAATCAAACCAAATCTAAGGTTTCTTGCTTTAATGCGATTTGATGTCCTGACCCCCCACAAACCTCTCTGGAGGTTCTTCGTGGGAGCACATGGTTTAACTTTCCCTTCCTCAGAATCCCACAAGTTCTGCAGATGGACAATGCTTTCTTTGAACTCTGAACTGGCCACTCTGAGGGAGGAACAACCTTGCTTTGCACAGTCACTGGTTCACACAGAGGCAATATCCCATAACCAGAACAACATTGTATAGATCACCTGATTCAGAGCAAGCTATCACCATTTCCTACCTCCAAGGTTCTTTGTGTTCCCAAAGACAGTGACAGCAAGACAATGGCCACCATCAGATCATCCTTTGTTTTCGGGGTTTCATGGTGTTCCAAAGATGGACAATGAGTGGCTAGTGTTACACTCATGTTATTTCCCAATAAATACTCAAAGATTCCCAAACACATCGGTGATGCTGAGTGAGGCTGAGGCAGGTAGACCTTGAATTTGATGTCAATCTAGGCTAGACTAAGATCTGTTTTTTTCTAAAACCAAAAGAAAAACAACAGAATAGAACAACACCATGTCATACCTCCACCCCCCCAAATCTATAAGCAACTCCTCCCCTTCAGTTTCACGCATTCTATCTGAAACCTCTAGAATCTTTTCTGACCTTGACTCCTGTTTCCCTGGGGAGAAGAAATTACCACCTCTGTCAGCAGGTATCTTGTGTTGTAACCCTAAGCCTCAGAAGAAGCTTCTTCCAAACTGGGACAGTATCTGACCTGCCCTCCTGGCCCCAAACACAGACACCTCCCAGTCCATGTCACCCAACTTAATTTCCAGGACACTGACAACCCCAGAGAGGGAGTATGAGTGTCTGAAATGGCCCTAAGGTATGCTGAATAATTTTTCATTGATAATCATGCCGCCGTCGCCATTAGCTAACTTTTGAAGACCAACCCGATGGAAAGGAGCTGGGCCCTTAATTTCTTAATGAATTATTCTTCACCGTAGGATGGGGATTACGCCACAGAGCAGGCATCTCATTACTGACAGAGCTGTCAGAAGGACAGGCGAAAGGGAAACTGGCAGTTCTAATTTCTCTGCAGAGAAATGAGGGGCTCTTTGGGGATTAATCTCAGCACCAACATTGAGCCTCTGCCTCAGGGCAGCTGAGGAATTCAAAAGAAGTTGTGACTGAATTCTGAGCGATGGAAGTGAGCTCAAATGGGGCAGCAGACTTTGGTTTCTCACCTATTCAAATGAGGCAGAGGCTGTGCAGGTGAGGTTAGGGGAGCACACAGGACAGGTAGCTAGCAGGGTAGCAGGTGGCTGGGAGAGGGCTACGCTGTTCTGAAGAAAGCCCACCATGCAAAGGAGCATGGCAGACACATGGTGACTGGGGTCTGGGTCCCTTCACCTCCCTGCAAGTGTGGGGTGCAAAGGCCATGTGTGTAGGTGACATTCTGGTCCCTTAGCTTTTCTAGGCATCATATCCCTTTCCCTGAAGGTGGTTTTTATCATGGAGGAAGGAGAATGGGCAGCTGGACTTCCTTCTGTGCCTGAGTATGGCATCTTCCATTCAGTGAGGTTCTGTGGTTTTGGAGAATGGCTCACTGCTATGGCTAGAGAGAAATGGTCCTTCCCCTTCAGAGGCAAGGAGGCTTTATAAACCCATTTCTCAATATTACATATCAATAAACATTTATAAAGCAGCCTCCCGTGTATCGACAACTGGTATGTTTCTGCTCTTACAGGGCTGCGGAGAACTAGGGTGTCAGGTCTTGGGGCTCTTCGCGGCTCAGTATGTCAAGATCAGGGACTTAAGAATGCAGTGATCCTGGGGAGGGGGCAAGGCTAGGGACAACGCTTCTGAGCATGTGGCCTTGGAGCAGGGACCTGCAGGAAGTGGTGTTGGGGGAGGTAAGGGACCAGGGAGTCAGGTGGGGGGCGTAGGTGAGATCAGAGGAAGTGGAGGTTCTGGCTTTTACTCTGGCTATCACAGGAGGCAATATGAGACTAAGGTGGGAGAGGCTGACATTTTTATGCTCAGATGAGGGAGCAGGTTGAATTCGCCCATGGTGACCACTGGCACTAGAGAGGGAAGTCTGCTATGGGAGCCCAGAACTGTGGGGTCCACTGTCTTACCCATCTCTCCTGGTAGAACCACAGTAAGATCAGCTACTGGACCTCCTCATCCCAAGGACCACCTCTGGATGCTCCAGTTGAGCTAACATCCCAGCAGCCTCTCCTTCAGCCTCTTTCATTGCATTCTCACGGGTCTCTCCATCTTTTTCATGACACTCACATCACAGTCTGTCTTCACTATCAGGTGACTATGGGAATTCCCAACTGCTACAGTGTGGATGTGTGTCCCCCAAAGGCCCTTTATGTTGAAGTCTTTGGCACTATCGGAGTTAACTGTAGCTTTAATAGGTGGGGTTATCAGCAGATGGAAGCAGAGTCATTGGGGTATGTCCCTGGAGGTGATAATGGGGCACAGTCCCTTCTCTCTCTTTCTCTGCTATCTGGACCCTCCTTCCATGTTCTCTGTTACTATGGCCCAAGTGACCTTGGACTGAAACCGCTGACATTGACCTAAATGCATCATCCCTCCTCCTAAGTCATCTCCAGTATGTGGCATAGTGTTGGAAAGCTAACTCACACAACAGCTCCATGTCAGTCCTGGCCCACTCCCCTCCAATGGTAAAAGTCCAAGGAACCTCATTAGCTAAGCTTAAGTTTGGGAGCAGCTGAGTGAGGCAAATATACTTGTGTCTACATACTAGTTCTGTGCAGAGCAGGGGTTTCAACATAAGACATGATGGTGGGAGAATGACCTTGAAAACATAGTAAGGCAAGTGAAGTCCTGAGAATGCCCAAGGAGCCCTGTGTCCTTGGTTTTGGCGGTGTCGGTTGAGTGGTTACAATATCTCCTTTCCACGATGGGAAAAGCAGAGCTAAATGGATGAGTCAAACATGGGTGTGTAGGGGGGGCAGGTCAACTTGGGCATCTACACCAAGTAAAAATTTGGTCATCCCCATGAATCCACAGGCAATAGGAAAGCAGAAAGATAGCCAAATGTGATACCTTCAAAAGGTCTAAGGTTGTAATGGAGCAAGAAGCACAATACATGCAGACACACACACACACACACACACACACACACACACACACACACACACACACACACAGAGAGAGAGAGGAAGGGGAGAATACAAAGAGGTAGGAGAGATAAATTGGGAAATATTGGGCAAATGGCCTTTTGAAAGGCAGGAATATGTGGAGTCAACAGTCAGATTAAGGGATCTCCATGTTCCATAACAGCAGACTGGAAAAACACAAAACACACTCATCAATGAATGGCCTTACTTGCTTAATTCAAGAGCTACTGACACTGAATCAGCACCAGGACAGGGCAGACACCTGAGGATATGGACTCTCTTGGTCATCTGACAGAAGTAGTCACTGGAGGGAATGCCAGAGAGCACTGCAAGGTGAGATGGCGACATGGTCACATACCCCTTACTCAGACCGCTGGCAGACAGAACAGGCCACAGAGAACAAAGGCTTGGCCTGGCTTCCTTTCCTCCCCAAGACCAGCTTAGATTACTGACTGGGTGCAGAAGACCCATTACTGATGTTGACTGCCCCAGGTTCAGATCCAGTATATGCTCAGGTTCACTGTGCAGTCCAGGCACCTCACCTTCACACAATCCCACAGAACCCTAACCTCGATCTCACTGACTTCTTACAATTTCAGCCCACACACTGGAGGCATAGATGTTCTGCTGCAGAGCAGGAGGACCACAGCATGCTCACACTTTCCTGCAAGTCCACTGGGTACTACTTGTTTCTTTGCCAGTGCCCTGACATCTCTGGCACCTTCTGCTCCCTTTTGAAGGACCACAGTACCCACAGCTAGTATATGCCTGGTGATCACATGCCATTGACTCTTAGGCTACTGCACCTGGGATACACCCTTCAAAGTCTCTGCTGTCTGGTTCTGTCAACTGCTTTATGGTAGTTGCCCCATCCGAGTCATTTCTAGAAGTCATTATACTTTCTTGAACACTCGCGCTTGCTTACTCTCTGCCAGGGACTCTCTCCTCCTGGATTTTAGCATGGCTATGGGCACTACACTCTTACTTCTTTCTGCCTTCTGTTTCCATGCCATCTCTGTCAGGGCTCTGGCCCCAAGAGATAGCTGGCCACTCATTGGGACACCTATGTGCTTTCTTGAGGGTCTTTTGTGCTGTTGGGTAGTGTTATCTATTCATGTGTTCATTCATGCCAGCATGCTTGGTTGATCAGAACCATTATGCCTGGCCACCTCTTCTCTGTACCTATGACAGCAGGGTTGATATCAGAGGTTTTCAAGACATGTTTCCCCTACAAGCGACTTTGATAAACATGGCCAGACCACATGGGGGCTCTGGTTAATGCCAACATCCTTTTCTGTCACCCTTATCTTCAAGGGGGCAGTTGGAAGCAACAGAGGTGTGCCATGCAGAGAGCTGAGAGCAGCTCCATCTTGACTTGGGAACTAAAAGGCTATGTTCATTATCTTTTCCAAAATTTGATATCTAGAAATGAAGTCCATAACATTCACTTCAAACACAGAGGAACTACGTCTTCCAATGTATATGTGCACACCTGCCACCTGACTGCACAAAAGCTCTTGGACTTGTTCTCACGCTGGACATTGCTTTATCTCTTTACCCATCTTGAAATTTTACCACGTTTCAAAAATCAACTGAAGACATCAGTTACTCTCCAGTTAGCTCATAGGCCATTAATTAAGAGTTCAATGTCAATGTAGTTCTTTTTCTCCTCTGAGGTAGCATTTGTATACAAGGAAACACACATCTTCAGTGTATTCCTGATGAGTTTTGACAAATACATGAACCTGTGTAGCCTACGTTGTTAAGCGTTATGCAGGGCCATCCCTCAGGCCTCCTTCACAGGCAGTTGCTGTGTTGTCTGCGCACCACAGAGGTAGTTACACTTTTCTTTTTCTGCCCCTGATCAGCTTATGCTAACTATAGAACTTCATTCTGTGAATCAAATCAGACTATGCCTAGCCCCTGTGCAGCATGCAACCAAGACAAGTTTGTTTAGAAGGCAGCTGCAATTCATACTTTCCTGACACTGAGCCATCCAGTTGTTGATAATTACAAGTAATGTTACTGTAAACAGCTTTCATACATCTGCTAAGAAAACACTAAGTAATAAGGCATGAGAACATACCTTATCCTACAGATGTGCTACAACGTATACCCACCAACATGCGTGGTAAAAGTGTTCCACATCCTCATAGATATTTCGTATTGTGAGCTTTCATCTCGGTCATCTGGGCCTTAGCAGACATCTTTCATTATGGCTTTAACTTGATTTCACCAAAGATACTCAACAATTTCAAGTGCCTACAGGCCAATTTGGATGTACTACATTGTGTCTTAATGTCCTTTGCTTAGATATTGATGATGGATGTCCTAGAATCTTCACATATCCTGCCTACAAACTCTTCAATAGATATTTTGTAAAAATTTATTCCCTTCTATGTCCTGCCCAATCATTTTCTCAATGGTACTTTTACTTGCAACAATATTGGCAATTTCTTTTCACAACTTTATCTTTTGGGGATATCGGAAACACCTGCTTAGCCAAATCATAGAATTATTCATGCTTTTCCTTACAGCCATATAATTTTAATTTTATATTTAAATATAACTTAGAGTTTATATTAATTTTTGTATATGGCGTGAAGTAGGAATTAGGCTAGGTGCATTTTTGAAGAAGGCCATTCAGTTACTTAACAACTGTTGAGATATCTATTTTCCACCTCAAAGATAAGCTAACTGAAAGGCTTATATTCTAATGTGTGTGTGTGTGTGTTTGCATTATGAGTGCTGTTTCTGTGGATGCCGGAAGATGGTATTAAAGTCCCTGGGCTGGTGTTAATAGGTAGTAGTTCTGAGTTGTATGACAGGAGTTCTGGGCACCATGCCCAGGTCCTCTGCCATAGTACTATATATTCTTGACTACTGAGCCATCTCTCCAGCCCTCATGGGTCACTGTTTTGAGTTTGGATTCCTACCATAGTGTCCTGGGCATTATAATTTAAAGGAAGTTTTAAAAACAGGTAATGTGAGCCCTCCAGCTTTACTTTATATCCATCTGTCTATCTGTCTATCTATTCATTCTTTTATAATTTCTTTGAGGTTCCAGGGGAAGAGAAATCATAGTACTTATTCTAATTTTCCAAGACTTCTTTAGACAGTCTAGGCTCTTTTAAGTAATATTGGTGTCAACCGGTAATTTAAAGCCTGGTTGAGCTGAGCAGCTAGAACAGCATTTGGAGAACTGATCTCTTTGGTAGTTAGGGGGATAAGGTACATCTACTTATTTTCTTAATCTTCATTATATAGTCCATATGTAAGTGTTTCATATATTTCATTAATGCCAACTACTTTACATGGGACAATATTATAATTACTTTAAATTTGTTATTAACATCTGCCATACAATAGTGCAACTTATTTTTGTATATAGCAACTTGTTGGAATGACTTAGTATTTTCAAAATTCTCTGAGACAATCTGTGTAACTATTATATAACCTAAAAATAAAGACAGCTACATTCAATTCCTTCTGATGCACTCCTATTTTAGCTTATATAGCATTATTTCTTTTATATTTTTAGTATATGAGTACATTTTCATGCATGTGTAACTGTGTGTAGGTATGCTGCGGGACTATGCTTTTGTACACTATAAATATTTGACACTGTACATATTGGTTTAATAAAACACTGATTGGCATGAAGTATAGACGGGGTTACCAGACTACGAGAATTCTGGGAAGAGGAATGATAGAGAAGCAGACACCAGCTTTACACAAGCTGAGACTGCTACAATGAAAAAAAGGTACCAAGCCACATGGCCAAGCATAGATAGGAATAATAAGCTAACTTAAGGCATAAGAGTTAGCAAGTACTATGCCTGAGTCACAGATCAAATAGCCTGTAATTAATATAAGCCTTTGAGTGATTATTTGGGACTAAATGGCTATGGGCTACGTGGGACAGAGAAACTCCTGACTACATAGGTAAGTACACATATATGTACATGTATATACAGAGAGGTCAGTAGTCAACACTGGGTGTCTTCTTTAATCACTCTCCACCTCAGTTTTTTGAGAATCTCTCTCTGAACTTTGAGTTCACTGACTGGCTACACTGGCTAGCCAGAAAGCCTCAGAGGTCTTCTTGTCTCTGCCTCTCTAGTTCTGGAATTATATAGGCACACTGTAGTCCCTGGATTTTTATAGCTGAGGGAGGGAATGCAGTCATGTCCTCATGCTTGTGTGGCAAAGAATTACCAACTGAGCTATCTCCTTAGCCCTTCTTTCAAAGTATCTATGCCTTTAAAAAGTATTTAGCAGAGTCTGACTTTTTTTTTTAAAGACAAGTTTGTTCATCTATGCCATTTTACTTAAGTCATAAGAACATTTACATTTAATGTAATTATTGACATGGTTGGATTAGAGTCTTCCAACTCACTATTTCTCCCATCTACTGTTTTCTTCTCCATTCCTTGGTTTTCTTTCAGATTTGTTTTTAAAATAAGCATTTCATTTTGAGCTATACATCTTGTTTTTCAGTGGCAGTCTAGTATTGTTAACATGCATCATGATTTATCACAGTCTATCCTTAAATAACGTCCCACTTGCTCACAAGAATATAAGAAACATATCACAATGCATTTCTAGTCCCCAGTCCTATCTTCTGAGCTACTCTTGTTACGTATTTTACTTCTACATATATTATAAAACCACAAATAGGGAGTAACACAAAATAAATTTTTCTGTGAGTAGTTGATTATTTTAAAAATAAGAATGCTGAGAAAATATTCACTACCTTTGCCTATATATTTTCTGGGTCTAGTTATGTTCAGTGCTCTGGGAATGCTCCACATTCAGCTTCCCAGTCGCTCTGGCTTCCAAACATACTCATGACAGTATTCTGCATTAGGCTCAAGGGGACATCAGAATCCTGGAATTCCTTCTCTGTACAACTCGCTGTTCTCTAGCATTCTGCCCACAGATGCCAGTCAGCTGGGACTAGACACACAACTATAATAGATGTGGCAGCCACAGCAGCAGTTTTAAAATCAAACCTAAGAAAACCCACATGTCCACGGACATTTATAACATGGGATTCTCCATGGTAGCTTAAGAGATAGATGGTCTCTGTAACTGTTCTTAGAAACACATTAATTGACACTGATATTCTTTCCACTAATTGAAATAATAAGCAAAGTGTTGGAAAGGGGAGAGGGAGACAGGGCTGGGGTGGACCTTCATAGTGCTGGCTGGTACATGTAGCTAGCCTTTTGCTATTTACACTTCACACACTCATGTGAATATTCTTTGTTCTGAGGTAAAGTTTTATAGTATTAAAAAACAAGCAAACAAAGAAACAAAAACCCGGAAGCATCAATCTCCTACTCATATGCCCTAGAACTGCTCTAGCAAAGCTCCTGACATGGATGCTCCTGTCTCCTGACAACTCACCCGTCATGTGACCTCTTTCCTCCATGTTCAGAATAATAGTGGGGTACAGAAGAGACATTAACAAAGCTGGTACCTACATTTGGGGAGTCATGGAGACAGAAGGCCTCTGTGTGCTCACCTTCTGGGGACATTGCAAAGTGTTTCGGGAGAGGGCTGGTACCTAGTGTTATTCATTGTCAGGTTTACAGCTTCTGTCATGAGCCAGACACTGGGCAGGTGACCATTCTGAGTGGGCTCTGGCACACTGGCAGTGGGCAGACTCCTGGGTCACAGAGCAGGTGGTAGCACATGGCTGAATGGGGTAACGCTCAGTTGAAGATAGTCTATCCCTCATCACTGCTTCCCACAACTCATTCTGTATAGTACATACTGAAGAATGCCCTTGATGCTGAGGAATCACCTGAACGACAGAGCGAAGTCAGAAGCAGTAGAAACATACAGAAGAGCTACTCACAGATTGGACAGCTACATGGCCCCTGGAGAGTCAGGAAAGAATAACTGGAAAGTGGAGAAAGATATGCATGCATGCTGAGTTGGATGACCCAGCCACAGCCACACTACATCACCTTCTGTGGCCTGTCTAAGAGGGCACATTCTGACATTTAGAGACTTTCTCATCCTGGAATCTAGCAGTCCCTTCAAATGGCCACTAAGATTTTTTTTAAATTACATTTAAAATTGTATATGTATCTTTGGGTGTATATATAGGCATAGGCATGCCAGGGCATGTGTGTGGAAGTCAGGCAGCAACTTTAAGGGGCCGACTCTCTCCTTCCACCATGTGGTCCCAAACATCTAACTCAGGTCATCAAGCTTGGTGGCAGAACATTTACCTTAGGAGTCATTTTATAGGCACTTGAAGAGCTATTCACTGGGATCTATGAGTTTACAGTGCATAGGGAGATGAAATTATAGGCAACAGGCTATTCTTTTCCCAGTGAAAGTCATAATTGCTGCTAGAACTTATTTACAAGAGCGACTACAAACCCAAATGCTCGATGGACAGCTTTGGAGTTGTGGCAGCCATGTTCCCTATGGCCAATGACACATAGCAAACACAGAGGGAACTTAGGGAAGCTCACTGGGGTTGCAGAATGATCTTTTATCAGGGAGGCTGAGTCTTCACTGAGCTCCAGATCATATAGACCTCGGTGCTGAGTGCTACTCTTGACTGTGTGGATACTGAAAAAAATACACATCTAGGTCACTAGCAGGTGCCTCTTGTGCTGGGTCACAGCAGCTTTCTAAAACACAACTATTGTCCCCACTCAGGGAAGCCTGAAGGAGGTTCTGGTAAAATGAATAAACTCACCCCCCACCAGGACCTCAGAGTGTAACACATTTGGAGAGGGCCTTTTTATGACGTGAAGAAATTCAGAGGATTCTTATGCGAAGCTCTACTCTGATCTAATTGACATACTTAGAAAGTCAAATACTAGAGATGATAAAAGATCACAGAAAGATGGCTACAGGTCAGCCTGCCACTCAAAAGCTGGGGCCTTGGAAGAAAGTAGCCCTGCTGACACCTTGATCTGGAGCTTTCAGCCACCAAAACTATTAATCCACCCAGTCCGTGGCACTTTATTACAGCAGTCCAGAGGACAGAGAGGCTGTCTGGGGTCATCAGGACATCAGGACATCACCACACTCCATACCATACAGCCACACCAATGGGTGCAACTCCCAAGGGCTTTGCTGACAAGGTCCTCAGTAGAGGTGATGTGCTCAGCTCCCAGATATCTTGACAGGTACCCGCTAGCAGAGGTCAAAAAAAGGGTATGCTGTTCTCTGGGCTTCTCACAATCCAGGCTGTGTCTACTTCAAGATAAGGCAGGAAGCAAGAGTGGAGGCTGCAGCTCTGCTGAGGCAGTGGCTCTGTCAAATGTGTGAACTTGTCTGGAGAAAATAGACAAATGTCTAGTCAGCCCAGCAAGGGCACCAACAACAGGCCAATGACATGACCTCTATTTAGCCTAGTTTTGGTGAACCAATGATTTGGTGTTGGGTACAGGAGCATGGGATACAGATGAGTAAACTGCATGACTGAGGGAACAGTCTAGGTCAGCCACCATTTATGGTTTATATATCCTCTGGCAGGGTCAGGCTTTATGAATACTTCCTTGCTAGCCACCATTAACTGCCTTAAGGGAGAAGTGGGGTTTTGTGAGCCTATCCCTACTACACGATGGGACGCAAATAGACCCAGTCTACCGTTACATTATGGTTTCTTGGCCCCAGGTGAGAGAGGTCCAGACCCCAGGCCTGCCGCCCCAGACCCCTTAGCCACCTGTAGCTGCTTTGGCCCCCAAAATGACTCAGACATTTTTATTAAGTTCATACTGTTTGGCCTATGGCTCAGGCACATTGCTAGCTAGCTCTTTCATCTTAACCCATTTCCATTTATCTGTCTGCCATGTGGCCCATGGCTCACCTGTGTTCCTTACATGTTTCTTCTTTGGGTGGCTGGCTTGATCTGTCTCTGACTTCCGCCCTCCTTTCCTACCTGTTCTGATTCCCCACCTACTTCTTCTATAGTGCCTGCCATGGGCCAAAATAGCTCCTTTATTTAAAGATTGATATTCACAGCATACAGAAAGACATTCCCACATCGGTCTACTTCTGAATATTCAAAATGGCGATGGCCATGCCAGGCCTAGAGGACAATGTTCCACAAAAGGGCAGAAGTTTCTCCTCACTGTTACACTGCACTTGGCAGGGCCTTTTCTGAACACCCACAGCCCTAGCTTCAATGTCATGGAGTAGAGCTCTAGTATAAGAGGGTTAGACCACACAGGATCCACTCAACCCTGAGGGCCTTCTCCTTGCCTTCTGAACTACCTCACAGTCAGTCAAAAGCTCCTGAGGACATGGTGCTGATAGAGCAGAACGGGAGCCTACTTTGGCCTTGTATTTATGTGCTTTGTAGAAGCCTCAAGTGTTGGCCTGGAGGCTGATGTGTCATCCCAAAGGCCAACATAAGGTCAAGTGTTACTGTGTGAGGTCGTGTGTGGTCAGGTTGGCCATCCAGCTAACATAGAGTCTGTACTTGTCTCTCAATGTACTGGGTTTCCAGGGAAGCCTTCTGAAGAGCAGGGAAATGCTGTTCTGCTGTCTTCATGGTCAGCCCCCAGCTACAGCTGTCTTGACCCCTAGCTAGGCTGGCTTTTTAAAACAAATTGCACCATTAGTAACATTTAGACGAATCAGCTTTAACACAAATAGATGACACCCCCAAATGAAATGCTGAAAACAAAAGCCTCTTTTCTAGAGAGAGAAACAAGAATCATGGCCTCTTGCTGTCCTCAGGTGGACGGTTGGTCCCTGGCCAGGTGTTCAGTATGAGCCACCATGGCTGGCCATGCAGGGATCTATGATGAACATCAAAAGGTGTTAATGGTTTCAATATTTATCTGCTGCAGGGAAACACTCTAAAAAGAAGACTGGAAAAATATTCTGCTAATGGCTGTGTCTTTGCCATTAAAATGAAAAGCTTAATGCATCTTATAATCAGAGGACAATTTGCAAATCATTAAGAGAAATGTAAAATTCCATTAAAATACAAATCAAGAGACTCTCCCCGGACTAATAATCTTTTTGATATTATTTTGCATTTCACCATTTCTGTTCCGATACCCGGGCCCCACAAATGATCAGCTCTTCAGCACACTATTTACCACCGCCTACTTCTTTAACGAGAGACGGAGGGAAGAGAGATCTGCTATTCAGAGCAGGTACTAATGAAGAATTCCATATATTCTGAAATTTAATTAAAACCCCAAAGATTTCAAATTAGATGCAATTTGAAATGCCTGGGGCAGAAATACATGCACTTGCGTGGCGAGGGTATCACATTGAAAGCTGATACCGTAATTGGTCTTGATGTATTTTTGTGTTGCTGGGCTGAAGCACAGAACTCATAACCATATAAAAATTCTCTGTAGATTACCTGCTCATTGAAAATGCCATCACTCAGGTAGGCCTCTACTAAATTACCATGCTACTAAAATGCACAAAGTGATTCAGAGAGTACAGTGGCACAGCTGGTCGACGCTGCCAATGAGTTATGCATGCGTCAATGCCGCCTTTTTTCTTAGTAAAATATGCTCAGTTGAATATTAAAATATAATTGGCATTCAACCTAAGTAGCTTAAACCATTTTGTTATCTTCTTTTAAACCGATTTGGCTCCTCCACGGTTATTTTCAAGAATGCGACTCACAAACTAACGATAGCATCACATTCGGCTACATTTGCGCTGTTTTACATTTGTCATAAATGGGTATGGTTTCCACAGCCTGCCAGGGCTGGCCTTTAATATTCGCTGCTCTTGAACATCAAAGGCCCAATTCTTGGGGAAAGAAAGGAGGGATATGCCATTTATGTTCGTTCTTGCATATTTTATTCTGAGAAGAGGAAAGAGATGAGAATTTCTATGAAAAGTGTGTCTTGGCTGCAATAAGCCCGTCTGTCACCCTGGCTCAGTTGCTAGGTCTTCCCAAAACCATTTACTTAAGGAAGGGCTCAAGAAGAATATCACACTGCTTAGAGGGGTGGGAAGGGGCAGAGGAGTCCAGCCCAAGAAGGAATGTTTATTTACTTTTTTGTTTAAAGGCAGACAGGGTACACATGTGAAATCACACCCATTTATGAATGTGTTCCCTGCATACAATAAGCATTTATGCCCCAATTAACAGTAGTAGTCCAGAAAAGTAGTAGTTGCCATAGTAACAGACTGGATATGCTCACACTGGCTGAGGGGCAGGGCTCACCTGCGACTTCTCAAGCACTGTCAGTGCTAGCCTGAATATCCTGGAGGAAGCAAACTGCCAGGTGATCTGAGCTAACAGCAGAAAGTATTTATGAGCATTTGAACATGTCTTTTCCCTGTTTTATCCTTTAACTTTATTCAGAAGTAATTTACTATAGGGCATAAAATCATGGCCCAGGACAGGACACACCTGGTGAGCTCACTGGTTCCATAGTCCTGGACAATTCTCCAGCTTCACAAAGCTGTCAGCCATTCTGGTGGCTACTTATCCTGGGAAGGAGGAATGTTATTTGACTCTATGAATCTGACTTTTTCTTCTGCCATAAGACACTCCGGCCTTAGATAAGAGACTCATATATCTCTTATGTACATAGGAGTCCAGCTAAAACTGACGAAAACATTTAGATTCAAGAATAGTTTTTACACATCTGTCTCATATCATTTCTTTTGGGCATTACTGTATACCAATATTACTACATTGGTAATGTATAGTCCAAATTTATATTTAAAATATTGATATTATCTAGTTCAATTCTATGCATGCTTTATTAAAATACCATTTATTTATTTATTTATGTAGTTAATATATTCCACTATGACTCCAAAAATTTTAGATGAGTAAGATTATCTGTAATGTACGAACACACAGTATTCTAGGACCACAAAATATAAATATGCGAACAGTCTCTTTGGGATTAGTATATATTTATTTAGTTCCAAGAGTAGGAATAAAACTTAAGAAAAACCTTTTTAAGGGAAAAGTCTACCTTGCTTTAAAAAAACATTGATTTGATAGATAATTTGCATTTTCAAAGCTCATCTTATATTGACCTCATAGATAATTTATGTTTTCAGACCTCATTTCACATGTAAAACTCTGACAGAATGTACTGAGACGATGTCTATCTTTTCATGTAGAAAACTAAATACAGGCTGCCTCTGGAGAAGAGACACACCTGAGATCCAGCATCAGAATTCTGCAGACAGCCCCTCTACATGCTGACATGACCAACGGGGATTTATTTTTCATAGACACTTTCAGAGATTTACTGAGATAAATCTAGAAGTAAGTTGTAGTAAATGTTTTCCCACAAAAGTAGCACTCACAGTATGACTGTGGTAAGGGTCATACCTCTGACCATCTGTTTGAACTTGGTTGACTTTTGCAGGTTCTTCTAGGTCACCGGCTAGACTTAGTTGGGCTGTGTGGTGGAGTTCCACAGCCTGAAGCAGAGGCCTTCACAAGCTAAACTCTCTACTCATGGCGACCTTTGAAGATCTTGGAGATCAAAGCCTGAACTGCCTTTGTAGCTCCAGACCCCAGCTCTCTGGTTACTAGGTTTCTAAGTGCCTTAGCAACTGCTGAATGGTCACAGGCTCTTGTGCATAGGGACACCCCCAAATTTCTTAAGGGGGTCTGGTAGGTTGTGATTCTGCCCTGAGATGATATTTCAGTGTATTCCAGGCCCCAGTGGCCCTGGCACTGGGTCTGCTTTACATGGTACTGATGGAAATCCAGGCTTTAAAGCAACCCTCCTCTCTAACTGCTTCCAGGCACCTCCATGAGGGTTCTGGTTGGCTGTGGTGACTAGTAACTCCGGTTTCCTGGCCATGATCTTGAGATGATCAAGACTTCTTCTACAATACTGCAGTGACTTGGAAGCTAACTGTTCTCAAGACAAAAACAAATGCCCATACTCTTGGTTTGCTATGTGTACACTCCTAGGTTAGGCAGACGTATGCACACACCGCCCAGAACCTTACCTGTCAATAAAGGCAGCACTTCACTCCTTAGTGTAGCATTGTCACAGGTTCCAAAACATATCAGAGACTGTCGACTCAACACAGGGTGAAACACGTCACAGAAAGCACTCAGAAGACTTGAAAACTGTTTCATTGGGGGAGGGGCAGGGCACTCTTAGGGACTAAAGTTATGGCCTTGGCAGACAAGCACTGTAGTATGGGCAAGCACAATACCTCTCAGTCATGTCTCTGGCCCAGAGCTAGTTCAATAGTTTCTTTTACAGCATTAATTCTCAAGTAGGGTATGTGTTTGCCCATCAGGGCTTTGATGTCTCCTGGGAAGGGACAACTAATACCTACAGAATTTTGTAGACATGTGGGGAACTGGAGAAGCCTGCGATCTAGGACCAGCCTTATGTGGATACAGAAGGGCAAAGCAGGAGATCCAAAGACTCTCCAAGATGCCTCCCCTAAAATGTTACCTTCCAGGGATCCACCTGGTAATTCTAAATTGAGAGACACTGTGTCGTGTCGTGTCCCTGTGTCCCATACCCTCACCCTGTATTTAAATCTACCAAATACAGTTTCATACGGTTCAATTTAATACATATTTGAGATGAGCTCTAAAAATACAAATGGACAGCAAACATGGAACCTACGGAGCCCTCTCTCCAGTCTATAAGACCCTTCTAAAAATAGGTTGAAGCACATGGGGGCTGGATGTGACTTGGATACTCAAATGCTCAAATGTACCGAGCAGCCAGTCAGTTAACCAGGAGAAATGATGGAAGGCTCATAAGGAGATTGCTACTGGAGAGATAACAGTCCCATATTAGATCCCATCAAGAGCCTCCAGGGCAGTGGTTCTCAACTTCCCTATTGTTGCAACCCTTTAAATACAGTTCTTCATGTTGTGGTGACCCCCAAACCATAAAATTTATTGCTACTTCATAACGTAATTTTGCTACTGTTATAAATCATAATGTAAATATCTAATATGTAGGACATTTGGTATACAATGTCTATGAAAGGGTCCTCTGACACCCCTCCCCCCCCAAAAAAGGGGGTTGCAACCCACAGGTTGAGAACCACTGCCCTAGAACAAGTGATATGTTCTTCCACATAACTCCGAAGACAAGAGCAGTAGTGGGGATATGATCTGTGGGACAGGGTGCATGCCCTGTCAGCTTGGTGGTGCACAGATGTCCCTTTGTAACACTTTTGGTCGCCTCCAGGGCTCACCCTGCTTCCATGCTAGCCTTTCACACCTGCTGATTCCTGTTCTTTCAGGTTTTGACTTTGTTCCTTCCACAATTCAGGCTGCAGAGTAGAGAGACACGCTGGGTTCCATCTCATTTTAACTCTGCAAAGGGGACATGATTCTTCTGGGGGACCCAACCCTCACACCCCTGGGAGCACCCTTACTTGCTGAGGCCCAGGATATGGCATCACAGGCCCCAGACCACTGTTCCTTCATGTATAAATTCCCAGATAAACAAATGTTACCAATCGTTGCAAAGTCTACAAGGAGCAGAAATCAGGTTGTAGTTTAAATCTACCAAATGCAGTTTCATAGGGTTCAACTTAATACAGGTTATATTCTTTAAAAGACAAATTGCACACTCAACTCCTAGAGCAAGTTTCAACCTGTGGGTCATGACCTGTTCACAGGGGTCACCTAAGACCATTGGAAAACACAGATATTTACATTATAGTTTATAACAGTTATGAAGTAGCAACGGAAATACTGTTATCGTTGGGGATCACCCTAACATGAGGAACCACAGTATTAACGGGCCACAGTATCAGGGAGGTTGAGACTCACTGTTATAGAGAAAATCTGGGAAGGAGGGGTGGTTTTGCACCTGAAGGTCTGCAGCTCCATGGGCAAAAGATACAACGTGGGGGGGGGGCAAAGATGAACTCAGATACAATACATGCCTTTAGAAAATCTCGTGTGTATAACTGTCGATGTTTGCAGAGGAGTGAGTACATGCCATAGATGGGTGTGGAGATCAGAGACAACTCTGGGACCACCCACCAGTCCTTCTACCTTGTTTAAGTGCCCCCCTTCTCCTTCCTTAACCTTGTCAAGACCAGATTAGCTGGCTCAGTAGCTTCCAGGGATTCTTCTGTCTTATCGGAGATCACAGAAGCGTTGGGATAACAGACCTGCACCACATAATCTGGCTTTATGTAGGCACTTGGGATCTAATCCCAGTTAATCAGGCTTGGGCAGCAAGCATGGAACCCACAGAGCCATCTCTCCAGCCCATGAGACCCTTCTAAAAATAGGTTGAAATACACCTGGATCAAATCTTGAAGAATAGGGAAACAAGAAAACCAAACAAAAACAATCCACAACAAATTATGCCCCTCATTCCCCAAGAAAAAGAAGATATACAAAAGCATGTCCAGCAAACCCAGAAATAAAAATGCACAGAAAATAGATTGGGTAAAGAAAACTTTAATTCCACATCAAAGTGGACCCACTCTTCCTGTGGTATATGGACTAGTTTAGGGTCCCCAGATTCCAGAGGACACTAGGATATCCCACGTTGCTCTCTGTGAGACTTTCCTTCTGCTATTTCCCTGATGTTACAAGATGCAAACTGGACAGAGTAGGGTCATTTACACATGTGGAGTAGACCCAATTAATTCCATGTAAGCCAGGGTACCCTAACAGCCCTACCCCCTCCTTCCCCAAACTGTAAAATCTGCACACCTGGTCCTTGCCCAGAGCAAATGACTACATTAAATTAAAAAAACCTGGCCTGCACATGCTGGGGCGTGGGAAACCCTGGCCCCCACAGCAGCCACCAGTGACTATCAGAGGCAGGCCTGGTTCAAGCAACCTCAGGAGCCAACAGCCTGAGTCTTAGAATTCCTAACACCCCAGAGGAAAAAGTGTATGGGAGAAGCATCACCCTATCTAATACTTTCAGAGTGGATCCTATCTATCTGGAAGCACTTGCCTGTATTGTAGAGCTGGGGGTGACCCATGGCTTTCCCTATTCTGATGGTACTATCTTCCTGGTTCCAAAGATCCACAAGGACCTGCTGGCACAGGGTACTGCCTCTCTGTGAGCCTGATATAGGCCTTCTAAAGTACTGGAGACATGCTGGGGGACTCTTGGGGTCTGGCACCTCTGTCAGGATCCCACCGGCATGCACAGGAGCAGCAAGGAAGGTAGAAGGGCCCCTCTGGAGCTGCTGCAGAAGAATTCCTGGCTCTTTCAATGCCACTCTTGGTGTGTACCCTCTGCTGACCATGAGATGACACACACCATACCCTGTCTAGGTCATTTTCCTGATTTGTATAGGATGTATAAGAGTGAGCCACTCTCTGGACGTTGGTGGCACCAGGCCAGCAGACCCCACTGTCTGGCTTGCCAAAAGTGAGTCATTTCCTTACAATTTGGCCTCTACAGTTTTCCTGAAACCATAAAACCAATCTTAGGCAAAGGTTAGGATTTTATAGGCTGATTCCTCCTCGACTACCCCATGGGATTATAGAGATAGCTCTTCCTTTATAAGATAGCTTTCTATCCTGAGACCCTGAACCAAAGTGGATGCCCTTGGTAGGCTTAAGAGGAGGATGGCTTGCTGTCGTTCATTCTCCCTCTCTCTTTCCTGTTCAGGCAGTAACCCCCAAAGACACAGTGGTTGAAATTCCCTTGGACTCCATAGCAACACATGTTCCCCTGTGCTGGGCAGTTGGATGTGTTCAATAGTCACACAGAGTCACTTCAGCCAAAGCTCTAAGGATCACACACCAAGTGTGGGCAGGTACACAGCCAAATTCTCTTCCCAAGTGGGTGAATGATGAAGGAGTGGTCACTGGATACAGTGTCCTGCAGATATCTCCCCACCTCTCCCAGAAACCCCTTAACAAATCCTGGCAGCCCTGCTGGGCACGACCTTCTGAAGATAGTCCTGGATAACACAGGGGTGAGGAAGGTGCCCACTCAGCCCAGCTGTTCTTTTAGTCTGTTCACATAAAGTAGATTCTCAGGTTTTCTACCTTCACTTGCCTGACCTCCTTAGTGAACCCAGTCAGGCAGTAGCCAGAACTGAGAGGGCTTCTGACCTTGTTTTGTTTTCTTCAAATTCAACTCCATTTTCAAGTGTGAACTGAAAAGCAGGAGCAATTCAAACACCTTTAAATTATACTTAGTAAACACTATTCTGAACCTCAAGATTGCTTTAAATTTACCATAGCTTAAAAAAAAAATCAGTTTTTCACCCTTAAGGCAACACATGTATTTGCATGTGTATGTCTGAATGGGAGGGACTATATATTAATTTTATATTAAATGATTTCTTTTAAAAGTCAGTACGTAGACTGAATTTCTGCTATAGGCCCAGGATGATCTTAGCTGTAGTAATTTGTTTCTGTGCTTAACAGATCCAAACACACTTTAGAAGAAATGTGATGTTTTCTTAGGTTTTCTTACTGGAGACAAAGTGTTCTTAGCCAACTATATTTAAGCAATGCATTCTAAATTCGTCATTTACCATATATATGGTAAGTTGGAGAAATTAAAACTTATCTAGGAAGATGCAGTGGTAGAGTGGACTCTGAAGTCACTATGACCAAGTCACTTTGCAGAAGTGGCTAACTGTCCAGATACAAGGCTTATTTTTTTGTGCAGTTCGCAGGCAGAGAGTTTAAGTTAACAATACGCTTATTGAAGAATTTACTGCCATTCAGATGTGTTCCTATTTAACCCTCCCAGCCAAGCTAGAGTCAAGAGTTGATCTGCATGCATCATTTTTACTGCTTCTGCCAAGAATTATGTGACCATGTGCCAAAACTAACACAACCACTCGGAGTGGGCGGGGTCGTGAGCTCTTAGCCTTCAGCCTTCAGCTTGGCCGCATGCCGCCTGTGTTTAGACGATGTGAAAATTCCAAGCCTGTGTAGTCAGTAAACGAGCTGTGATGTCAGCCATAGTTAATAAGTCAGGCTCCCCAAAGGCAGCGCAGTTACCAACCTTGCTGGAACACAGGGTGATGGAGAGCAGGCAAGGGGAGTCCCTCCGTGGCTGCAGGTTCACGGAAATAGGCTTCCAGCCAGGCTGTGCACTGTACCAGGGACTCTGGCACTCCTTCTGGCCCACCAAACAACTCAGTACTAGCTGGGGCCTCTGTGGACCTGCAAAAGGGATAAGAACTCAGTCACTACACATGTGAGATGGAAACCTACAGCAGCTAATGAAGGGAGACTGTTGGCCACTCCCTGGTGTGTGAGTGTGCCAGACACACAGAGATAACAGAAATGACCACTAAGGGATGTTGGGTGGGAAGACACTGCAGTCCCCATATCTGCTTTTGTATCCCCAGGCTTATCAAGGGCAGGGAGGGTCCAAAATATGGACTCCAAGTTCCGCAGGCACAGTGCCTGGGGATGGGAAGCAGCAAACCGAAACATCTTATGTCCCATTTAGAGTTTGGTAATGAGCTTCATTAGGTAACCATCACCAAAATTACTCTCTGGACTGCACCATCTACATCTCACCTTTCGCCCCAAACCTCCGCAACAGGGCTACAACTTTTGGAAGCTCCTTAGAGTATACTGATCCATGTTCCCTAGCACCACTGACAAGTGACATCACCTTCTGAGTTTAATACTCCGAGGCTAGCAGGGTGACTCCCTTTTGCCTGGGGTGTCTAGTTGGAGGTGCTTAGTAACAAATTCTCCTGATCATTTTTTGCAGACCCTGTCCTTTGGCTGATGTCCTGGCATTTAAAACTGAAATGTTTCATAGCCTTTTTGGATGGGATCTTGCTACTCCTACATGGGCTGTCTTCTGTTCCTTGATTTGGCCCTGCATGGAGCCCACTGTTAAGGCTCAGCTGGGGTCTGCCTTCTAGGCTAAGATCACACGCTGCGATGGAGGGGTACTTCTGCTCCCTGGGCTCTGAGCCTAGAGTTTTATGGCAGACTCAGTTTTTTTGTTTCAATTATCTGGGACCCACACCCAGGAGGCATAGACACTGGATCTGATATCTCTGGTGATTTTCTTCCTTCTCTTCATTTCTAGGCTCTAGACAGCAGCAGGCTTCTGTGTGACTTTCTGGGCCTGGAGGGCACAGCTTCGCTGGGTCTTTTCAGGCAGTCTGATGCCAAGAGTTCTCATGAGAAGGTGGAAAGGCCTGGATGGTGTAGAGGTAAAGACTTCTTGGATTGTTAATATCATCAATATCCTTTGGCTCTGATGTCCTGTGAGGGTTGGCACAATCATTCAGTCCATAGATCTGTGTCCACACAGGGCCATCTTGGTGGAGGGGAGGCCCTCAGTCAGCTTTGGAAATGGGGCCCCACACAGGTGTGACAGGTGGGGCTGAGAGCCTGGAGTCCAGGCCTGGATGCTCGTGTGAAGTTGTTGGAGGGCAAGATGGCTCCCACAGACAGGAGTCACCAGAGCTACCAGGGGTGGGGATGGGAACAAACAGTTTTAGATAAAGACTAAGGCAAAAAGAAGCAGGGCCAGACTTTGGAGGTAGGGCAGGAAGGTCTCAAGTCATAGGAAGATGAGCTGGTTCCCAGAACAAGCAAGGTCAGAAGGTCCTATGGCATGTATCCCATGAACATGATTGGGCTGGTGGGCTTTTATATAAGGAAGGCTTTGGTTGAGAACTTTCGGCAAGGTGAGTGCTGTGTGCAGCTCCTCCTTTGTGTATTGCTGAACTGACTCTCATAGGGCAGTGACAGACTTTCAGCAGAACTTTGCAAATAGGCCCGCGCAAGTGTGTCCCTGCCTAGGACAGCTTCTTGGTGGGGGCTTGTGTCTCCAACGAAGCCCTTATATATTTCAAAAAATGAACTTCCGGAGTGGGATGCACAACAGGATTCCTTTTTACTGTTCTCAGAGAGGACAGGGGTCACTCACACAGGTTTTGGAAGCATATGAATGTTTTCGGCCCCCAGGAAGGAGCCAGGGGACGAGGGAGAAAGAAGCCACCATGTATGAGGATACTGGAGCGGAACTGAATGCTGAGGGGGGATGGCAGGCCTGGAAGGACTGGGGATGTGCTTGCCACACAAGCCTGGTGATGTAGGTTTGGCTCTCAGCATCAAAGTGAAAGCCACAGCAAGTTGCTCATCCTCTCAGTCAGTGCTGGGAAGGGGAGACTAGCCTGCTTGGTGAGTTCTAAGCCAGTGAGAGATTCTGTCTAAGGAAGATGCATAACACCTGAGGAGTGACACTGGGGATTGTCTTCTGTACCCCGAACCCTATATACATACAATCAAGCCCTGAGATGGCCTATTGTGTGGTTATCACAACTGGTCTGTCTGAAGCTGCTAAGCAGGGCCTTACTTATTCAGTTCAGTTTGGTGCCAGTGCAAGCCACTGCTGCCTGTGTGCCCCAGGTGGGCCCCAGGGATGACAGCTCGCTCTACATGCAGGCTACAAGCCTCTCTTGGGAATCTCCTGGGGAGATGGAAACTGTCTCATTGCCTTGACTGCTTTCCCTGTTAGCAATGTCTGATCATGGGAGGGAAAACTTCTGCCCGTGCCTGGCTTAGATATTACTCAATTTTAGAGATATACATGTTCAGTCATTCTGCTGCTCACTACCCAAGTGAATGGAGGATTAAGGATGTCTAAAGGAGATGGAGAAACATACAATGTACTTTGCCCTTGTGGTCCCTGGGGATGATGGGAGAACTGAGGGAATAGGTGTGGTGTCTGCTGGAGGTAAGCAGGTCTCTCTAGAGCAAGGCAGCCGGTAACCAGCCTGCATCTTCAGGGTTCACCCCACCTGCTCAGACTGGCAGTAAATACAATTCATGTCCAGATGCACAGACCCTCAACCAGGAAACAGGAGGGATAGGGCTGCCTTTAGGTCCTGCACCAAACAACCACCTTCACAGAGCATGAGTGGTTGGGGTGGGGGGTAGTTAAGACGAGCTAGTACCTCAACACCAAGGCCAGGTTAGTGTGGGTGCTGATAAGTACTGCACACAGGGGTCCTGAGGGACACCAAGGTTCACTGGTGAGGGAGCATTTTAAATCATCAGTCTGGGATGTCTGTATTTCCCAGTGACTGCTCAGAGGGCTCTGCTGCCCATGCTGGCCTTCCCTCCATCTTGCAGAGGGCAAGCTGTGTTTCTTAGCATTTCCCACTCTTAAAAGGATATGTGAAGAATTTTTATAGTAGCAAAATTCATCTTAAATTGATTTTTTATGCTTGTGCTAAAGATCTCACCTCTGATTCACTCTGGGGTTCTCTTTTTAACTCTTTCTCCATCGGCACTAGATAACTAGCCATGGGTGAAATGTAATTAAACAGCTTTGATTCTGAAGCAAGGATTTATGGGGCTACATTTAAAACGAATGGCTTTAAACACACACATAAAACCAGATTTTTAAAGCCATGACACAAATTTCCATTTCTACAATAAAATGAAATTTATTCTCTTGCCCTGCCCTCTCCCACCAGCCTTCCCAGCTGTTCGTCCAGGGAAGAGGGATGGCACAACAGTGGTGCTAACGTCTGCTCTTATGAGGAAGGAGTTTCTCCAGACCTCCCCACTGACGAACCTGAGATCCCAATAATTAGAGGCTCTGTGACCCACTCTGTTAAACTCTATATCCAAGTTTCCTCAGAACCAGCCCAGAACAAGATGCAAAGCCTTGAGAACCACCCAGAACAGTGGTTGGTATCCCTTGGAGACCCTTGCTCAAATCTCAGTGGACCACATAGGACCACATCTCCAGGCCCCATGTCACCTGTCCCCAAGGAGGAATAGGGAGGTGAAGACTGAGGCACAAACCCCACTTTTGCTCTTTAACTTGGCATTGGAAGATGGTTGGGGACTGCTTCCCTAAGCTTCTACCATGGGTGGATGGCGTATGGGGCATTTTTAACACACTGTGGCCTTCTCCGAGGATTTCTTCAAGAAGCCAGCAACTAATCCCAGGTCAGGAGTGTGTTGCCTCCTACGCCTCTGGAAAGCAGGACAGCCCATGTGAAGTTGTGCTGCTGCTGATGTCTGTGTGAGGGGCTCACTCATTTCTCTTCCTTGACTTTGAGAAGGGACAACTCATGGCAGTTCTGATCATTTCTTCACAGGGCAGAGACGAGTGACTCCAAAGTCCCAGCCCAGACTTTTCTGCCTCATGAGGGGAGTGTAAGATGCTTCCACATCAAATCATGAAACAGAACAGATACAGGCAAGATGAATTCAGCCAAGACTAACGGAGATGGCCCCAGTGCATTGTGGGGTGTGCACCTTGTCCTCTGAATCCTGCCAAGTGAGTTAACCACTGACCAGAGACCAGAGTCGCCGGGCTCTGAACAGCAGGTGCTGCAACGCCACAGCCTTCTATAGGAGCCTTGCCTGGGTTCTCATTCTTTACCAAGCAGTGACATGTCACTACCTCCCTCCTCCCATCTTTCCCAGAGTACAAATTCACCCAACAGATTTTTGTTTTTCTGTTGGGATATTTTCAAATTATTTTTTAAAAAAATTTTTCCATACCAACCACAGTTCCACTTCCTTCCTCCCACCCCTGCCTCGCTGACCTCCACCCCCCCCCCCATCATGGTCTGGTCCATGGGAAATGTGGGTACACAGATGCTTCAGGAAATCCCTTGAGGAGAGAATCACCAAAGGCTCATTTCCAAATGACTTCTACCTCTCTAAGACAGTAAAATGAATGTACTTACATAAAACATCATTGGATATGAGAAAATAGGCTGTGACTATAGAGTCCTGCGGGAATCATATACCAAGAGTCACCCCCAAAGTGGGCGCTGCTATGGGACAATCAGAATGCAGATTGACAAGACCATGTACTCATGCCACCTCCTCCTCTATGACTCAGTTTCTCTCCCCAGAGGGTGACTTTGCATCCTATGCTTGGGGATGTTAACTATGACACTAGATGGTCATACAATTCTACAGACCAGATTTCTTCTAGATTCTGGCAAGGAGCCGACGTAGGTTCTGTCCTTCAGCAAGGTGTAGAGGAAGCTGTGTGGCAATGTGTAAGATTCCTAGCAAAGCTCTTCGCAGGAGGAGGAGCCTAGAGCTGAGGATATATGCAGCATTCTGAACAGCCTTCAGTGGGGAACATTGCCAAGGCCAACTGCACACCTTGCCTCCTCTGTCTTCCAGCCTGTTGTGTGGAGGGCACGGGAGCCTCTGGGACTCTGGGATGGCGCTCCTGACTTCACAGGCTCACTGAGGCACAAGTGTGGCAGAGGTGACTTTCTAAACATTGTGTGAAGACTCTTGCTCTGTCGTGCTGGCACGTGCACAATTATGTCTAATTTAGAAGATGTCTAGCCGAGTGGCTTGTGTTTGATGGATGTGCCCTGCATCTAATTATGCCTTCTCACTAAAACTCGGGCATTTTTCTTACAGGGGTAGGATTGAAGACAAGAAACAAACTATGCTACCTGCTATCAATAAAGACCGCTTTTTAGAAAAAGGCAGACTGAGTAAAGCCTTTAAACTTTTCATTCCAATTCAGTGAAGGCCTGATTCCATTCAATGCTTACTGGGGAGAGAGGCCACATAGGTGGGCCCTTCCTCGGGCACCTGTAGCCAACTGTGCAGATAGAAGGAACATGAAGGTGAGGCATGCAGAACAGCAGCAGTGCCTCTCACTTATGCCTTTCAAACAACCCCATGTCTGAAGGGGGTTACCACAGACTCTCCGTTCTCATACCCGTTCATGAATGAACAATGAGTGACAACGCGGTAGCTCTGCCTGGTGGTGGGAGCTATTCAGGCAACAGTCACATGCAGATCTGACGGTCACCTCTTGCAAAGTGATTTTAAGATACAGAATAGAAAAGGAGTGAAGTAAAGAGCTGATGCTAATGATAAGGAAGAGCAATCTTGACAAGGAAACTGAGGCAAAGGTGAAGAACCAGAAAGGCACGCCAGTAGGAGTTCACTACTGCTGCTCACCAACAGCCCTTCTAACGGAGCTATGGTAACGACCTCACTACACACATGAGCTATTCTCAGTGACTCAAGGGCTAGTTACGTTATAGATTTTCCATCCACCCAAAGGGCAGTATTTTCTACAATGAAAACTAAAGATAATAATAATTAGTGTCACAATTACTCTTTGCCAAGTTAACACATAGCTGTGAAGAGGGAATCTCAATGGAGGAATTGCCTCTATCAGACCACCCTGTAGGTAAATCCAAAGATCCTTTTCTTGACTACTGATGTGGGAGGGCCTTGCCTACTGTGGGTGGTGTCACCTTTGGGCAGGCGGTCCTGGGCTATATAGGGGAAAGGGGCTCAGCGAGCCAGGGTAAGCATTCTTCCATGGTCTCTGCTTCAGTTCCTGCCTCCAGGTTCCAGCTTGAGCTCATGCCTTGACTTCCCTCAGTGATATTATACGGGAGATTAAACCAAATAAGCCCTGTGCTCTCTCAAGTTGGTTTGGCCAGTGTTTACCACAGCAACAGGAAGTAAAGAAGAGTAAATAAGTATGAAACAGTGTGAGATGTAAGCACGTATAAATGCTGGTTAGTATTTTAAAACAAGAATATGCATTACTTATATTAAGGGAGCTTACGGATGGCCTTTAAGAGCCTTGTTATGTTACCTTCTATGGTTTGACTCTGAGATGTTCTTCAAAGGCCCATGTGCTGAAGGCTTTATCACCAGCCTGTGGTGCTATGGGATGGTGCAGAATCTTTAGATGAGGTCGAGTTGGAAGGAGTTAGGTCACTGAGGAATGTGCCCTTAAAAGTGGCATCAGAATCTTGGTCCTTTCATCTTTTTCTACTGCCCAACTGAATGAGGCGGGCAGTCCTACTGATCATGTATTTATACCATGATGTTCTGTTTCACTGAGGCTTGAAACAATAGGGGCTATGTGACCCCAGACTGAAAATGGGGCCCAAATAAACATTCCTTTAAAAAAATAATTCTGAATCCCAGATGCTTTATCTTAGCATCAGGAAGCTGTCTAACTAGGAGCCTATTTCAAAGATGCATTCTCTTCCAATGAAAGGCTTCTTGTCAAGCCAGACAGGGAAAGAGAGAAAAAACAGTCAAGGATAGAAACTAGACAGCCTGCAGGGAAGGCAGTGACACTCTACAGTCACAGCAGAGGGCTCTGATGTCCACTCAGCACTGTGTCACTGAGCTGTTCCTGTACAGCTCATGGCTCTTTTGTCCCTGACATGAGTTCTATTTTTTTATAATACCATTGCAAGCCATCATAAAATATTTGCCCCAAGGTCAACAGTATGAGGGGTATAGGCAGTATGAAATTTAGCAACTTTCCATTTTGATGGCTTTAGAGGGTCATAAGGATACTGCTAAAGTAGGGGGTCAATTTTTCACAAACACACCAATCCTTCAAAATTTAGGTTCACTAAGACAAGGGAGGCAGAAGGATCCTGATTTCAAGGTCTGCCTGAGTTACACAGTGAAATTTTACCTCAAACAAACAACTGAAAATTTGAGGCTCAAATAAATTCCAGATCCTAAATAAAACCACAAAAGAATTTACTATAGTATTTTAATACATCCACAAAAGATGGAGAAAAGTTTATGTAAATTTTAAACTCTTCCCCATACGGATTACATATTTTTCTTAAAAAGATAATTGTGTGTTAAAAACGCATCGGCAATTAAAAGCATATTGTAAAGACAGTTTAAATAGTATACACAGGCTATTAGAGTATCTTTAAAAAGGCTATATATACCTTTACACCTTTAATGTAAATCATTAAAAGAAGAATTCTATTTTATCAACACTTTAACATATCATTAAAAGTCTCCACTATTTGACAGATGAAGATAAAAACACCCCAAAACTACAGATGAATGATCAGGTCCCTAATGATTCCAAAACAATTATAGGATGCAGAGCAATCTAGTTAAATTTTATTCAAAAGCTGACTACACTTGTGTTTTCTTTTATTTTTCTATCAAGAAACCCATGAGGCTTAAGCACAATTCATTATGTATGAGACCCCACTTGCAGTGCTCGACTGTTGATTAATAGCAAAGTTTGCTGTATGTGCGCCTGCAACATTAGACGCATACAATATGCTAACTTATTCTTTCGCTGAAACTAATTATTTACAAAAATGACTACTTGAGACTACAATTTATTAAATGCATGCATCCAGTCTCAATTTGGCCCCCAAAGACAGCCTGGAATGAAGATCTTTTACTTGATGTGACAACTTCTGGAAACACTGTTATTAATATTGTAAATGTGGCAAATAAAGAGTTCAAATAGCCTTACGTCTATGTTGCCTTTGCTTCCTACCAGTAGCAAACAGAGAGTCTTTCTAATGTTCTAGACACAGAAGGTACTTGCCTCTTTTCCAGTTTAATTTAGCATATTAAAATAAAATGCTTATACATCTATAAAAATGCAAAAGTCACCCTCTGGCTCATAATATTGCTGGGAATTCCAAAAGGGTGTCTCCCAGAGGATTTTTGGGCCTGGGTAACAATTCCCTTTCCCAGCTTTTGAAAAATGAACATCAGTGTATAGGCTAAATACAACCAGGGCTTATCACTACTTTCTCTTTGCAGGGATTTCAAATGGGGCATCTGGTCAACCACTTGCATCTTCCTCGATGACTAGCTACACAGAAAGTTAGAATACAGACTGGGGAGTGAAACCCCAGTCAGTGGGCCTTTGCTTTCCATAGGAAGCAAGAGATAAGGAGTTGGAGAACCTCAAGACAGCCTTCCAGAGGGGTTGAGATGGCTGGTTTAGTGTCATGTGACCCTATATTCTGGCTCTCCAGGTTATTAACAGGCAAGGTGACTTACTGGGAGGTCTTAGTGGCAAGCCCTTCCATGACATATGACTCTGTCACACAGAGTAGCCTTAGGAAGGTAGGGTTCTTCAAAGACTGGGACTCACTGAGAAATCCAAAGCAAGCCCCTGGTCCAGATTCACTGCTTATTATCAGAGCATAGCACATGTCAGACATGTGATTAAAAGCCAATTTGGCAACTTGTCCACAGGACACAAGAGATCTTACTGCGTAGAATTTAAAAATCCCTCCTGGAAAGAGTGAGGTTCCCTAAGACTCAAGAAGCTCATTCTTGAAACTTACAAGGCTCAAGAAGCTGAGAAAGATCTTTGAGATTCCTTTTCAAGTTTATAGGCAGTGAATAATTACTGGAGAGGAAGAGACTCCTTAGTGGAGATGCCTACAAGTTGGGTAGAGAGCTCCACAGATGGAACTTTTTGAGCTGCTACTCATGCTGGAGCTGGGTTTTAGTGACACAGTTACCTGACAGTCATCCAAGCTTTCTCCATGGAATTATAATAAACTTGCAGGTTCATCAAGCTAGACTTAGTTGGAGTTGTCTTTCTGGTCTATCCTTGGTGGCCTATCTGAGGAGCACAGATGTTTGTTGAGATCTACCTAGGAAAAGTCGCACAGCAGGCCTATCCTCAGAATGCTACAGACTAACCACCTTCCCAGATTCTGACCCTTCAGAAGTGAGGCCCAGATTGACTAGGCTATAACCTTACTCTATGTGGTACCATGAGATGGCAAGATAGAGACAGGGCTTTATAAAGAAGATATTTTCTACCAAGATTGATTTTGGAGAGCAAACGCTGCTCTGTTGATCCATCTATCATTTTCTCAGCATAAAATATCTGCCAAATGAACTATGCAGATGCAAAGTTATTAAGGAGACCCATCACACTATGTGCACGCAAAGCACCTGCTTTCAGATTCCATTTCTTCAATTAATAATTTGCTGAGAACTATTCTGTAGTGAAAATAACCAGAGATTTCCTAGGCAGCACAAGTTGCATCTTTCTGCCTTCCTGGACCAGGTTGCTAGGTCTGCTAACACTCTGGGAATGGGTCTCACATCCAGTCTCACTTATTTAGATAAACTCTTCAGCTAGAGCCTGGAAATGGAGCTGTTTGAAGTCCTAAGGTGAAGGGGTTTTCTTGTATGCCTTTTCCTCACTACTGACTGCACAATGAGGAAAACTAAAGAGACAAACAGACAAACCAAAAACAGCAGCTAAGAGCAAAACCATGAGCCATATCCTCCCGTGACAGCAGAGACAGTGCCGAATTCCATCAGGTCCAAAGGTCTCAGATGAAGGCTACATGGTCACACCTTCAGCTTTTCTTCAGCACTCTTAGCCTTGTGAGAACAACCTGGTGAGTTGTTACCAGAGGAAGACTGAAGTGGCCCTGCTGAGGAGAACCTTCCCACTACCGGTGGCATGTACCAGGCAGGCTCTGCAGGCATCAACTTCTCTAGGGAAAAGGAGAATGTGAGGGTCGTGAAGAGGAAACCCACTGCCTGTGGGGATATGTTTCCCGGCACACAACAGCACATCGGCCCACTCCTGCTGGGAGAATGGGATCTGGGAGAAAAATGGAGATCTCCAGAGGCAAAGCATCTGACATGAGTGTCAGGACACACTCCTGCCCACAAAAGAAGGAGGGCTAGGAAGCTAGGTCCCTCTCTAGTCTCTCCCAGGTTTCCTACGTGTCGCCTTTGTTAGAGAAGAGGCTTTGGTTCTTGCCCTGAGACCACACAACAAAGAAGACTGCCTTTGATATCAACATGGCTAAAGCACATCACCCCACTTCAGCTTATGGACTCCATCTCCACGTACCTTACAGACTGCCATCATGTTAATCAGACAAAAGAGAAATTCCATTTTAATAGTGGAGTAGCTCACTTAAAATTTACAACACTAACTAAGCATGTCAAAGATGAGGCCTCTTTTTATTTTCCAAAAGGAATGGGTTAGACGGGGATTGACCTCTGAAGGGTTTAGCCCCATTAACTTATGTACTGGGCTCATTAATAAATAATCCTACCACTAAATTACCTGACTTGTAAATTGGTTTGTACAGTTCTAAATAAATAATAGATAGTTCTCCACTTCACAGAAAAGCTCAGCTTATGATATGTAACAGCATGCTTTTCTGGGGAACAACATTCTGTTGCTTACTTCTGAGAAGGCCCTCGTTTCTCCTGTAAACTGCTGCAGCTGGGACATGTTAGCTGGTCACGTTAGCTGGTCAGCAGAGTAAAAAAAATACTATATTTAATATAAGACATGTATATTGAGTATGCATTAGTGGCCAAACAATCTTAAGCAACTATTAAATGGACAGTTAATGTAATTGTATTTTAAAACACTGAGGTCATATTTAATTTTGAATTGAAACTCTTAAAATGCACTTTCTGGCAAGAATATAGAGTAATAAAACAACATTAACCACAGGGAAAAAGAACTCCTAAAACTCACATTATTAAAATAAATCTTTCTTCCAGAGTACTAATATTTGCAAGAAGTGGATTACAAGAAGCAGAAAACATTTGTGCCTTTTCAAGAAGTATTGTCACTGGCAGGAGAAGCCAGGGTTTCAACCCAGAATGAGATCACGATTCCAACAGTGCTCAGCTACGTGCCCACCCTCCCTTTTGTCTTGGGCTCTGGCCATTCTCCCAGACCTGTCTTTCTTCCAGGGACTCAGCTTAGTTCAGCTACACCCTTGGCCCTTCTAATCGAAACTCCACTGAGGGAAGGGCGCAGTTACGTTCCAAAGCAGGAAGCAAGAGTAAAAGGGTTGGGAGATGCTACAGAGCACACACAGTTGCAGAGAAGCTGAACCAGGCATTATAAAAACTGCCAGCTCCTGCCCCATGCTGCTTGCAAAGTCTTATTTTATATGCCGTCTCCTCCTTTTCAAAAGTCGCCTGTGGCCCTCTGGGATGCTGTCACACCTCAGGTAGCCTCGTAGGGTCTGTGGACCATGAGCTTGGGCTAGTTCCAGGGCCTCTCGGGGGAGGGGGTCACAGGGCTTTCTAGCCAAAACAACCAGGCACTTATTTATAGCTGTTCTGACAGCAAGATGAGGAAAGACCCCTTCATGTAAGCCCTGGAGTCTAGAGCAGCACTTCTGAACTCTTAGATTGACATTGGGACTCTGCCAATGTTGGTACCAGGGATGAATAAAAAAAAGAGGGACCATCCTTGCTGAAGACAGATGCCAAAGGAACTCTGCTACAGATGTTCCCGCCTCCCCCCTCCCCACCTTGGTTCCCTGCACCAGCATGTGTATCTTCTCTAAGATACCTGCTCTTGCAGTCAATCCAGCTTACAGTCCTTCCTTCCCTCCTTCCCTCCCTTCCCCCCCCCTCCATCCCTCCTTCCCTCTCCTATCTCCTCTCTCAGACAGGGTCTTATATATTCCAGGCAGTTCTGGAGAACTATGTAGATGGGCATAGACTTGAACATCTGGAACACCTGCTTCTACCTCCCGAGTGTTGGAGTTACAAGAAGAAATGTACTGCCACACCCAGTTTTATGTGTTCTGGGGCTGGAACCCAAAACTTTGTGCATCTAGGCAAGCACTCCGCCGAGCTACATTTCCAGCCTTAGAAAAGGCAAATTTGTATGTAAAACTATCTTCCAACTGCAAATCAATGCCACAGAAACACCACTGTAAGTTTATTTGGGTTAGAGGTTTAAGATCTTAAGATTTTTAACTACAGCAGACTACAAACCCCCTGCACAAACCCCAGTGTTTGGATCCCTGGGAATACAGACTACCTAGAGAGCACGGTTGTGACGGAATGATTGCATTTCTGTCCATTCCTATTCTAAAGCTGCAGTTTGCTAATGCTGGCTTAAGGGTGTGTGTGCAAATGTAAGCATATATGACCATCTTCTAGGAAACCCTTTCACAGACATGAATCCTTAGTGATGGAAATTGTTTAGCTTCATGCCCAGACCTTAGGAAGCTCACTCCCTGTCCTACTAGGCTGTGTCACAGAGCTGTCACCCTGGAGATCTACTGGATGTTGCCTCACTCCCTCACTGGAGGCTGTAGATGGAGTGGCCAGAGGAGTACAACCCTGCAGCAGACTTCAAAGCCTCCTTAGCATGTACAGGGACCATACCTGCCCCAGGTATCTCCTCTCCAGTTACACTTAAGTCACTTCATGGTTTCCTTCAGAAAATGCTGAGAGCTTTGCTCTCCTTCATTTTCCTCAGCCAGCCTTTGAACCCCCAACTCTTTTGAGCAGCGGTCACTGGGTTCCTATCACCTCTTACTCTGATTCCCATTTATCCTTACACAGGATTCTCAAGGCTTCCCTGGCCAACAAGCCTTTATGGGCTACACCTCCCTGACTACCTGCCTTTGTAAACAAAGGCTCCGTCAGCATTCACACTTATTTATTTGCTTCTACATAAAGCTACAGGACTGACTGGTTCCAGATTATTTCTTTATGATCTGGTCCTCCACAGGAGGCTTCTGGGACCCTTGATCTAAACTCATACAGACCCTCTTGTCTGCTTAGAAGCTGCCTGCCACTTAGGCTAGGCTTACCAAGTGGCTGCCATTCATTATTCTTGAGTTCCTCACCCTATGTGGGTCCTTATACCTGTATTGTACAAGGTATATCCCCTTCTTTGGGCCCTATCTCAACTTGCATGCTAAGACTGCCCCGCTGCCCTGACCTATGAACTAGGATGATACTGAGAAGCTGAGTCATTCGGAATGGTAGCTAGCTGAGCCATCCCTGCCCTGAGCCCCAGGCATCCTGCTCTTTCCCATCTAGTTCCACTATAAGACTGGAGCCGTACCTGGATGCTGGCTTTGCTGATCGGGAAACCAATGCTTGGAGGGACCAGACCCTGTCCAGGGCACCTGATGGAAAGGTGAGTGATAGCTAAAGCCAAGGCTTTGCCCTGAACACCCGAGTAGGGCCATCCTGGCCTATGCTCAGCAGTCTTCCTTCTATAGAAGAAACTCCATCTGCTGAAGCCACGGCAGGCCCACATGTGCAGATCTCAGAGCACCCTACCTTGCAGTGCAGTATTCCTTTGCCAGGCCTCTTTCTCTGGACTTCCTCCTCGTAACTCCCCAGCATACTTCTACGGCCTGAAGGGACCTGGATCATGGTATCTCACCTGGTTATCTGCAAGCCCCTTTGCTCTCTCCTTATTTAAATACCACAGCCCAACGACACTGTCCTTGCCAAGGATGTGAATGGGCCCCACTTACAGCACCAAGGTCTTGCCTTGAGAGCATCACCACTATCCTCTCTAAACATCCTACCATTTGCTCTTTAGCTCACTTTTGTCTGCCTCATCCTGACTATTGGCTAAGGCTCTACATGGACTCTCTAGCTTTGGGCATCTATCCTGAGGCCCTGCACAGGACAGGCAGATGCTCCACCTTCTGAAGCTGTGCTCCACCATTACTGTGAAGGCCACCTGTAGGCTGGCCATGACCTCCAATCAGATGCAATATAAAAACCCTGCAACATAGCACATCCTTAGACTCCCTCTGCTGTCAGTAATGATCCTAAAACCCCTGACACTCTTTCTGGGTCTGCATTATGCAACTCCCCCCTTTAGTGTTCACTACTGTCACTGTCACCATGCACGGAAACCATAGGAACTTTACAACACCCTTGTCCACACTTTAGTCACACCCAGAGCACCTCCACAAACCACACACGGGTTCCTGGATCCCATGGAGGTCGTGGATGTTTCTATTCTGCTCACTGTCTCTCTGCAACTCATCATGTGCACAGAGCAAGGGTCCACACTATACGACACCAATGTCCTTGGTGTGGGCTTGGCTTTAACAAGCTTGAACAGCTGTTTCTGCCAAGTATGAAGCACCCCTGGCCTGGTGCCCTCCCAGTGATCTGCACCCTGATTATTGCCAAGCACATAACATCTAGCTAGTGCCCTCAAGCTTTGCATCCTGATCTTTGCCAAGCACATAGTACCTACCTTTTGGATGTTACACTTGCAGCCCCCTACTCTGACTTCCACCAGCACACTACACTCCCTGGCTGGTACCCTGCTAGACTCCACACCCTGCTCTCTACTGCACATATAGAAGCCCCCAGCTAATTACCTCACTCTTCTCCACAGAGGGCACACCAAAGAACCTGCAAACATGGCTGAATCTCACCTGGAGTAAATAGGAACTCCTTGAAGAACAAGTATAGTGGGCTCGCAGGCTCTCCCTGCCTCCCTGAGGTTACTTCAAGTACAGCCCTTCTTGGGGCAGCTCCATGACACTCACAGCAATTGGTACCAGTGCCTCTTGTGATGGACTCAGAGTCTTTGGTCAGCTGTCAATGAGGAAATGAAAACCTCAAGACAAAGAGAGATGGGGGCAAAGAGAAGGGAGCGGGTATAGTTACAGGGAGGACCTGGGGGTGATTTTAAGCATTGTGATGCATTTTGGGGCCAGTTGGGTTCCTATGTCACTGTTTACTTCACATATTCTCGCAAAGTCTCATCATTGACCTTCTAAACTCAGACTGACTGAGCACAGGCTAAACAGCATGGCAAGAATGTTTCTGATTTTTTATTATTCACTACCCACCCCTATGTTTTAATTAAAACTTGAACAGTCAAGAATTGACAGTCTGAGTCACATTCAAGCAACATAATTGCAGTTTCAGTCCCACCCAGAGTTCCAAGCGTCAACAGAAATTCATGGACCCACGACCTGGCTGGATGAGTCATAAAGACTTGGTAATATCTCCCCATCCCATGCTATAGGGCCAATTAATTTAAAATATTGCAAAGTTTCAGATGGTTCTTGGCCTGTCATTTCTCCTCTCCTGGGCATTGTCTTGTTGGTTTGGCACAGAAATCACCAGAAGGTCAAAGCATCAAGATCACACTTGCCAAGTCCACTAACTTCCTGGAGTACGACCATGAGCTGAGCCAAAAACCTCTTTGACTCCTCCAACAGGCATGGCCCTCTGCCGACAAGCCCAAAGTCTCCAAGAGAACAGCGATAACACAGAAAACAGACAAGAGCTGTAGAGGACGGATTGCGCATGTGTGTCAACCAAGGGACTCACTCAGTAAAGTGCCTGCCGCACAAGCACAAGGATGTGCGTTTGATCCCAAGCACGCCTGTCAAAGCTAGGTACAGGACCTCGCATCTGTAATCCCGGAACTGGGAAGGCGGAGGACGGAGGATTCCTGGGCCTTGGTGGTTGGTCAGTGTAGTCAAATCATTACTTTGCTGGTGTAGTGAGGGGCCTTGTCTCAAAAAAGGTAGGGAAAGACAGACACAAGAGCAGAGCCATGCCGTAAGTGAGATCTTCCTGCTCATTTCAACATCCAGGAATGGATTCCTGAGGGGCCACGGCCACTCCATTCACGGCAGGTGTTAAGGCCTTTTGACATGCGCTCTATGAAAGAGTTCAAAGCACAGGTGGGAATTTGAAAGGTAATATTTTCAAGAACTCTGTGAATTCTTGATAAGTAGCATTTGGTGATGGGCACTTGGTGGTCAGTGAGAAAACAGGCTAAGCAGAAAGGGTCCTTGGGGAGGAGCCAGCACATGCCACAGCCTGTCCTCTCCAGGCACACATGCTGAAGAGGCAGAGAGGGTCCCCTCTGGAAGATAAGTTAAGAGGGATTGAGGGGGCTAAGTTACACTTTGGAGGTGTGGCACAGTGGTGGGAAGTCAGGACTGGGTCTCTGCAGAGCTGGCAGGGCTAGCAGGAACCAGCAAGGATCCTCATGACAGAGCAGACTCTGCAGATTGCACAAAAGTTTGTAGCTAATTGTCAAGCCCCAAACTGCCTAACTCAGGTCATTGAGGACCCCTGTTAAGGTTGAGACCTCCTCTTTGTCATCATGGTTTGAAATTTAGTGTATTCCAAACGTCAGCAAACTGAATCATTATATATTGTTATATATAATATATAAGTAATATTATTTTATATATCTAATTTTACTCATCAAAGACACTGGCTAGATCTCACAGAATGTTCTGGAAACCTTCATGTGATGTTTTTTTCCTAGACTTATCGGGACACATATGCTACTAGCTTTTTCCACATATCATTTCACCAGCCATGGCACTCAATATTCATAAACACTAAGTAGTTCCTTCATCAGGAGCCTGCCATTGGGATTCTAAGATGACTCTTTCTATGAGTTTTGCTTTCTACAAATCCAGGCAAGTCTACTATGATCTATTAGTATCTGCATAGGAGTAAGCATTTAGGGCTATTCACCTGGGGCCCCGAAGAAATTCTCTATGGAAAACTCAATTTCAAAGAAATATTGCTATTTCTGGGGGCTATTTTGTCTGTGGAAACCCTGGACATGGTAGTGTCTAATTTCAATCTCAAGGATCCTTTAAGATTTTCCTCCTTCCCTTGCACCTGTTCATCAAGTATCATGTGTTTGGATTCAAACACTCAGATGGTTAAGCTGGTTCCACGACTTGGTGACTGTGAATAGCACAGTAATGTGGTTTACAAGCATCTCTGTGGAGTGATGACCTGGAGTCTCTCAGGCACATACATAGGAGTGGGGAAGCCAGTCATGTGGCAGGTCTGTTTTTAACCTTGTGAGCACTGATCTCCATAGTGACTACAGTGGTTTGTATTCCAGCAACAGTGTATTAGCTTCCCTTTCTCTCTACATCCTCACCAACATTTCCTGTCATTTATTTTCTTGGGGAGGTACATCCTGACTTTGGTAAGACAGAATCCAAAAGTAGTCTAATTTGCATTTCCTTCATGGCTAATGATGTCAAATATTAAAAACAAACAAACACAAAAACACTGGCCATGTTTAATATTTTTTTGAGAATTATCTCTTCAGTTCATTGGTGCACTTTCTGATTAGCTTTTTAGGTTTTTGCCTGTGGGTTTAATTTTCACATCCTTTCCATATTCTAGATATTAAGCCCTTGTCTGGAGTACATCTGGCAAAGATTCTGCCCATTCTATAGGCTGTCTGTTCACTCTACTGATAAGTTTACTTTTGCTGGGTAGATGCTTATTAACTTCATATAATGTCACCTGTAAATTCTGGGGGCTATCTTCTGAGCTACTGGGGATCTGACTGGAATGTTCTTGCCTGTAACTACATTAGAAAATGTCATATGAAGGTGGACGGGGGTGGGGAGTTGGAGGGGTGAGAATGGGAGGGGGTGGAAGGTGGGGGGGCAAAGAAAGGGCAGAGAGAAGCGACAGACATAAAGGAAGATAAACTATGTGAGGGCACACCTTAAGGAAAGCATGCTACTCTGTGTGCTAATTAAACAACAAAGAAAAAAGACCGAGGTCTGAAGACAGAACAGATCCTCCTAAAGATTCTCAAATCATGTGAGGCTTTGTGCTGCATATGAGGGAAGTTTGTCTCTTTCCCATCCAAGCCTCCCATACATTCCCCATAGCCCAAGACCCCCATGTGCTAGGATGGCCTTGCTTCTTCCTTACTGATCCCAGATGGAAGTGGAGATGATGGGAATTTTATAGAACTCATCATTGATTGGTTAGGGTATGCCAAGCTTGATTTATGCGCCAACCCAACAATAAAAATGTGGCAAGGGGCGGATACCATAAAAACACTTTTGCTTTCCATACTAGGTGAAGTGGTCTAGATAGCTGTCACTAACACCAAGGGGTTTATTAATAGGCAAAAATTAATTGTATGTAGGCTGAATTAATGAGATGGAAAAACATGCATATTTCAGCTAATGCAGAAGGGACAAACCTCTGCCTAGCACTGGTAATGAAGTGTCTGGGCCACAGGATGTGGCACGGAGCAGCTACCGGCAAGCTGGGGTCCTTTTGTGATCATGGGGGCTGGAGGTACTGTTAAAAAAATACACTGTGAAATGTAAACATCAGGCAACTATTTTGAGCACAAAGTTGACCCCTGACGCATCTTCTGCAGACTGCCATCTACGGATTTATAAATAAATGATTAGATGTAAAACCTCAGGAGGATTTTCCTTTTCCACAGCAATTACAGGAGCAGGTTATTACCATTCAAGTGGGCTCCAGTGAAAGTTCTTGACTGGCAGGAATCACTCACTGCTGTCCTCCTGCCGTAAGTCACCATGACAGGAAATCCAATGCTGGCATGTACCATGAACACTCTAACAAGCCGAGTCAATATGCACCGAATGGACACATCCTTGAGTTAAAATATATTACTGTCAATAACCAGCTGAATTAAGAAAGCACAGGTTTCAAATGTGATCGCTGTCAGGAGGACTCTCCATGCTTGGTATTAAAGGTGGCCTGGCACAGGCAAGTCTAATGGTCACTTGGGCGTTTACTGTTCACTGCTTTGAGCCAAATTTTTAGGTTATTTAAGCATATTTAAGTAATGAGGCTAATCACTCAGTAACCAAAGGGGCAGTAGCAAGTTCAGTCACAGTTTTCTAGGCCTAAGAGTTTCTTTTCCTCTTGAACTGTATCAAGAAGCCATCCCCTACCTTTAAAGTTTGTTTTTATTACAAGAACCAGCTCTGTGTACAGCTGTGAGGCACACACATGGGGACCTTTCCCAACTGACACAGCACATAGCCCAGACTGCTTCCCACTCTTCACTATGTCTTTCTAAATTAAAAAAGATTCATATTATTTATGAATATGATTGCCTTGTCTGCATATCTGTACACATGTGTATCCAGTATCTGAAGAAATCAGAAGAGGGCATCAGATCCCTGGAACTGGGGTTAATGCATGACTGTGAACTACCATGTCGGTGCTGGCAACTGAACCTGGGTACTCTTCAAGAGCAGCAAGTGCCTTTAAACACTGAGTAATTTCTCTACCATCGCGCCCATCCTTTTAAGAATGGATTAGCATGCAGGAAGGGGGAATTTTAAAAATCATTGAATTAAGAAGTTATTTAAGAGATGTAAGGAAATATGATGAGAAAAATAAGATCGTCAGTTTTGTCATTCTGTTTCCCCAAATGGAAAATTCTCCCAGCTTCACAGCGTGCTGGAAAGACCAGGAAGCTGACATGGGCGTACCACAGATAAATAAACAGTATATCTTATTTAGATTTTTATTTGCTAAACAATTTTTTCCTTCTTTAAATGAGATTTTATTACACTCTTGGTTCATATGTACATCATCTGAGCAGGATACAGAACTGTTCAATCTAAGTAGTCAGTTTTCCCACTGTTCCCAGGGCTCCTATGTATTTATCCCAGTCACTACAAAACACCCACCTCTTCTCCATCATCACAAACATGTTAGCTTGCACATTTGAAAGAAATGAAGTCATGATAGGACTGCCTCCCCCTCAGTATAATGCAGTTGACAGTGGCGTACCACGAATCAATGGTTCAATGCTTCCTATTGTGCCTTTAAAAGTATTGTGTCTTTGCTTCTAGGCTATAGTAAGACCAAAAATGCAGGGTCATATGGAATTAGAAAAGTTCATGTCATAAGAAAGGGCCACCTGTTCTTTGGGGTGGCTCTGTAGTGTCATAGTGAGGCGATCGTTTGTACATCCCTATTAAGCACCATATTTATCCTCTTTGCTGAAGTGTCTGTTCAAATAATTTTGCTTATTATTTTATTGCAAAATTTATTTTCTTACTGCTGGGTTCTAACCATTTGCTGGCATGGAAACAAGTCTTTAGAATCTAAAGTTTAGATAGGGATTTTAAGGCATTTCTCAGTCTCCGGGGTCTATGCTTACCCTTTGTGTAGGGTCTACCCTGGGGCAAAGTTCATCAAGAGCTTTTTTTTTCTTTAAGTAATGGAGTTTAAAGATCCTTATAGACTTTCATTATGGCAAATGTTCAGGACAGCTAACATTCCTTAGAGCGAAATGGTTACCTCTCCCATTTGGCCTCAGCTTTGTCAAATAACCTGGGAGTTCTTCTGGATGCTGTCTCCACGGGACCAGGAGCTTGATATACTTTTGTGGTCTTCCAGTGAAATCAGATTTCAGGAAGAATTCTCTTCTCGTCATGATGGCATTTGAAAGACAATTTATATTACCAGTTCACAGAATTATGCACAACTCTATGGTCTTATAATCTGTCAAGAGAATGTTAATATGTAGCTGTGGTGCATGTATGGGCTACAGCAGGCCTCTACTGATAAACACTTGGTCTTTGTGGCGATCATCTCCAGTGTAGAGCTAGCATGGAGTGCTGAAGTGAGGCTTTCAAACTGCACATGGGGACCCTAGACACAAAACAGGCAAAGCAGAGCCTAGGGTTGGAATTCAGTGCTAAGGACTGCCATTAGCATCCCAGCTACCCACACTTCCCTGTGTGTCACCTGACATCAGTGGGAACCCCACAGATCAGTCAGTGGGAGTATCAGGCAACAAACCCAGGAAACAATAATGTGAGTGAGATCACCATGGGCTTAGTTTAGAGGAGCAAGAAGATAGGGCATTTCATACTTCAGGACAGAATCTTCTGTAGTTTGAAGAGGGCCAAGTGCAGAGGCACTGGAGGGGAGAGGCCTGCTTGCTTTGTTGGAGTCCTATGGTAAGACGTCATAAAATACCTTAGGGAGTTGGGGATTCTCTATAAGATGATGGGGAAAAAAAGCCAGGAGAAAAGAGGAGAGATCAGCAGTCAAGGCAGGAGCAGCAACCAGGCTTCTGGGTCAGGTGAGAGGTCACACCTTCCCTCACAGGCAGATATTCTCACTCTTAGCAGAGTCACCTCATCCCTCAGCCCAGAAACAACCCCCAGTCTATGGAGAATGCTTATTGCTACACCCAAGCTGGAGGGAGGCATTCATGTCTGCTGGGAAAAGCACAAGACAGTGTGTGTCTACCAAGCCACTGTCTGAAACGACCACTAACCCTGCCTGAATGACCCAGAAAGATGGTCATCATCCCCACGCCTGTCACTGGTGTTGGGGAAGGGACCGTCTTACACAGCTGCCCAAGGCAGCTCTTTGGCTCTGGCCAGCAGAAGAAATTATGGGAACAAGTCACCCTGTAGGACCCTGTTCTTGTTCCTGTTTGTCATGACAGGGTGTCTTCAAGTGCAAGGGGCAGGAAATACTGATGCACTGGAGGGGCTGTCCCTTTGCTCACACCTGCAGACTTGAGTAAGGTAAATCTAGCACAACTAGCCCATTGCTAGTTTCTACATAATACTTGTAGGTCCTATACGGACTAAGTCTGGCCGGTGTGCAGCAGGAATTATCTTGGTCTAGGATCCTCTCAGCTTACACACACAATCTACCAACCTTAATGGAGTTCTACTGAGCATATACACATCACATACTGAAAGATGCTCACCTGTGTGTGGCAGCAGAAAGGAACTGTTGTCACAAATCAACAGGACATAAGAGTGGATGACAGGGTCTGCAGCTCCATGCCATCTTGCTCCCGAGGCATATAGTAGCCCAAAGGCACTGCATTCCAGCCTTTGAATCACACACATACACCGAGGGGTCAGAATAATATAATGGAGAGAGAAGCTGCCCATGTGGCCACTGTAACTTTGGGAAAAATATATTGTGTGACATTTTAGTTCCTATGAAGTATGCAGGAGTGCTCTGTATGATTATGCTGCCTGGTACAAATGTCTTACTCTAATATGCAAGGCACTGGGTTTAAGGGGGGGGGGATGTCCTACATAGGCTCATTTTCTGAGCATTTGATCCGCAGCAGGTGGTGCTGTTTCAGGAAGTTATGGAACCTTTAGGAGGTGGGGGCCTTGCTGAAGAAAGCACATGGGGGGGGCAAGCTTTGATGTTGTAAGCCTTTTCCCACTTCTTGCTTTCTCTTTCTGCTTTCTATGTGAATGTAAAAAAGAAATAAGAAGGAAAAGAAAGGACTGGCTGCTCCTAGGGATGGTGGAGGAAGAAGTTTATTATAGATATCTGGGATAGCATAGCCAGAGGCAGAGACATCTTGGAGGGCCCAGAGTGGACATGGCCCTGAGCCTGTGGGGAGGAGAGGAGATGGGGGAGGGGAGAGGGGGATCAGGTGCAGCAGCCAGGAGAGAAAAGGCACAAAGAGGGTGGGTAACCAGAATGTTTGGATTATATAGAGAAGAGCCTCTGGGAGGGGTTATCGAGTTCAGAGTAGAGGGCGGCAATGCCAGCCATACCCAGTAACAAACAGTCAGGGACTGAGAGATGCTGGGAGAGCTTAGCTGCCAGGTCCAGCTGTGATGTTAAACAGGTAGCCTAGCCTTGTCCCAGGGTTTGAAATGTAACACTACATATGTACATAAATGTGATGAGCAGGCTTCCTACCCCTGCCATTTAAAATGCCTTTCTGCTGCTGCCAATGTCATCTCTCCCACTAAGAACTCTATCCTGGAGCCATAAGCCAAATAAACCCCTTTCCTCCTTAAGTGGCTTTTGGTCATGACATTTTATCACAGCAACAGAAACATAGATAAATGCAAGTTTGATTCTTATGCCTGGTTCCTGTCAATACTACGGGAAACTCTTTACATGGTTGCACATCCTCGGGGCACCAATCCTGGAAAGGCTAAGATAATCTTTCATTCTGGGATGAAAGCAGTGTGGATGTATTTGCTGAGCACAGTAGCCACCAGCAACAAAACATATCACAGTACATCCTAACTCTGAATACCCAGGACATTCTGTGGCTTCATTTGGACAAACAGTGCTTAGAAAGACGGCTATATCTTAGAATTGTTTTGGTCATCTTTATAGCTAGGTCAAGTTCTACAAAAACCACCCACAGTTCTCAAACTGTACTCACAGGCCTGTAAAGTCACATACAATGTCTACAACATTTAGGGTGGAAAGGGTCGGTTGTCATAACACAGACTGAGATACCATGATACAAGGACACTCTGCCCTCTGATTAATTCCAAGCCCTCAAATGTCTCCTGGGTAAAGGGCCTGCTACAGGTTTTAGCTGATGTTGGCTTTTCTTCTTAAATACCAACACGGGGGCACTCTCATTTTGAGACAGGCTAGTCTAGAACTTACAGTCCTCACATCTCAACTTCCTGGGTACCTGGGATTATAGGTCCAAACCAGCAGTTCTGGAAACTTTATCAACCCAGACCCCCCAAACTGGAGTTTCTTAAAGTTTGAGAAATAGATATACCAAAGGGTCAAATTTAAGCAGTAAGTGCTTGCTACCAATATATTTATGTCCAAATGAATAGCTGGTGAGATTAAAACCTAACATGTAACATTTTCTTTGTACTAAGGAAGTTGAATTTCATTTTAGCCATCATCAGTTGTGGCTTCGGTCAGACGCAATAAGCTCTGCTTACATGTACACACTACACGAAACATGGCGAATCTACTGTTTTACCCCATAGGTGACTTTAAAGCAATAGCGAGTGGATTCCCTCTAGTTCCCGAACATTTCTGTAAACATTTTAGGTTTTAGAATAAGGACTTTTTTTTTTTTTTGTCTCTTAATGTCTCAATTGACAAATGGATGCCTTGGAAAGATGTCTATTTGGCATATGAAATGTCTTAACTGGAGGCGACATGTGGCCTATCATGAGGATCAGATGAACAAAACTGGCCAACCATTGACACCATGCTGGCTCCCATCAATCATATGGTTGGGGCATGTGTTCCTGCTCACAGAGGGAGTTGTCCAGGTGGCATGGCTTTCTAGAAGCATCCGCTGATAGTAGTCCTCCCAGGCTATAACATCTACAGGAATTAAAAGCAAGCAAAGGGAAGGCCAAGGGCAGCGGCTTCATTTTGAACTTTGCAATAAGGCAGGTCTCTAAACAATAACCTAAAGCCCTTTCTCCCGCCCAGAATTGGAAATAATGGCTTGCTATGTGGAGTTGTGAATATATTCTTCCCTTGCACCTCCTTTGAATTGTACACCCAGCTCCCTGAAAGGAGTGATGCAGGACCATAATGAATGGGTACACCAGGCATCTTCACAGTTAAGGTAGGCTTGGTATTCACAACCTGTCAAGGTAGCTTTATGACCTCATAATTGAAATTCCAATGATGACCTGCTGACACCAACAATCTACATTTAACCCTGGTCCTCTCAGAAGCGCCATGGTCCCATTTAGAGAAATGGAGATGAGAGATAGTCTCAAAACCCCTCAGCTGGCTACTCTCTGCAGTCCAGAAGTGCAGACAAATGGGATCTATTGGTTCCCAGGGTAAGAACGAGGCAGATGGAGCACACAATGACACAGGCAAAATCTACTCAACCCAGAAGAAAAAGATCACCTAAAGTCAGCAAGGACAGGCTGAAGTACGGAGCACCAGCCTAAAGGCGCTTAGATTCCACCCTTGACATGATGAGGAAAACACGGTGTCAGAAAACAAAGTTGGACTCCAAGGACAGGGCATAGAGAAAATACCACTAAACAGAGACAGAAGCATGTCCACTGAGTTTGTTTAAACACGTATGTTTCGTGTAAAGGGACCCTGCTTGTCTGTGGCATGAAGCCTCCTATAGCGCTTGTTTCTCAGGACAAAGGCTACAGAATCAGCTGTCCATCTCCCCTCAGGTTGTCATCACTGACACACTGACAAGGGTTTTCAGGCCCCAGATTAGCTTCTTAGAAAGTGGTGGCTGCTTTAGATTTACCCAAATAAGAACCTCATGGATTCTAATAAATGATTCTGATTTTTCCAAAAAAGCACTTGTCTAGGTTGGCTTTCTCGGTCACCTTGACATTGCCTAGGGAGGAGAAGCCTCAGTTAAGAAATTGCCTAGTTCAGATTGGTCTATGGGCGTGTCTGTGGAGGACTGTCTTGAAAACTGATATGGACAGGTTCTTTCTGGGTGAGTGATCCTGGGCTGCATAAAAAGCTAGCCAAGGGGCTGAAGAGCTGTCTCAGCAGTTAAGAGTGTTTGCTGTTCTTCCAGAGGACCCAGGTTCTATTCATAGCACCTACATCAAGTGTCTCACAACTATCTATAATGCCAAGTACAAGGACTTCCGGACCCTGAAGACACCTACACATATGTGTAATCACATAAATTCATGCAGGCACACACATAAGTACATATATACATCATACATACACACAGAAAGAAAGCTAGAAATCTAAACATAAGCAACTCAGAAAGCAGGGTGGTAAGTAGTCTTTCACGGTTTGTTTCAAGTTCTCACGAGTTCCTGACTCCTCTCAGTGCAGGACTGACCCATAACCCCCCTCTTTCCCTAAGTTGCTTCTGGCTGCTCTGTTTTCCTCGGGCTGCATCCTATATGAAACGCATCTGCCCCACTTAAATACTAAAGAAAAAGACCATTTCACTTCCACAATCTTAATTTAATGCATCTGTTTGCATATTTACCAAGAGACTCCCAATGAGATAGAAGATTTCATTTCCTCGTGTGCTCTTTCCTTCAGAATGGTCTTTCATTCACAATGACGACTTTATTTAAAAGAATCAATTCATCAATTTAAAAGTGATTATAATTATCAAATGGTTCTTTTTCTTTTATTAAATAGATGAACTCCAGCTGCAGAACACAGCCTGATGTGCAGAGCCTGATGCCACCACATCCCTATTATCATCTTGTGGGCCTGAGCACCTTCCACATGGAACTTTATACAGAGCAGTGCTGAGGGTGAGAGCAGCTGCCCTTGCTCGGTCTATGCGGGAGACACCCCTCGAGCTACCACTCCACAGACCATCATTTCTTAGTGAAGTTTAAGGATCAGTGCTTGAAGCCAGTGCCACTAATATAAATTCAGTTAGCTAGATCCTCAGGAAGTCATATTCTGGGACCGGGTCAGAACAGCCCATCACCAAGGAGGCAGGGCCAGAGTGTGGGCAGGGTAAAAGCCAGTGAGGACTAAGGATTGACCACATGGCCCTCTCCCTGAAAACAGCCACTTATTCCTGGTTCTCACCAAGAGGCCTCATTCTGATTCCTGTATGGAGATGAAACTAGAATGTCTTTTTGGGAGGTCAGCAGGAGAAGACCCCGAGAGTCGGTGGTGAAGGCTTTCTAGAAGGTCAGTGGGAGAAGTCCCCGGGGGAGTTGGTGGTGAAAGCTTTCTAGAAGGTCATGGGAGAAGACCCCAAGGAGTTGGTGGTGAAGGCTTTCTAGAAGGTCAGCAGAAGACCCCAAGGAGTTGGTGGCAATGGTCTGTAGGAAGCCAGAGTGGTGAAGTCAGGGAGCAGACTCATGCTACTTAACAGAGAGGAGGGATTGATTTGACAGCAAACAGCCAAGCAGTGAGAGGCACAGAAGCTACTTCTCACTATGAAATGTTGAAATTAGTCAGCGTGGAACACATGAAGGATTAGTAACCTCAGAATTGCCACAAAAAGCATCTGAGTGGTTACCAGTTTGGGTGATTTTGGTCCCAAAGCAGTATGCATTTACTTAATTTGTGAACTTGATTTAATAATAATAATAAAAATAATAGAGACATCTTCATGTTAGAGACAGTCTCCTCCACCAACTTTCATTTAGATTGTAATATGAATCTTGTTCAGCAAAACCCTACCCCTGTCCAAACTTCCACATCCCACTGATTTAGGCCAAAAGAATGCACAGACCCATTTTGTCATTGAGATGATTTAGGATAGAAGCAGGGGATTTCACTGCCCACCCCTACCCCCTAACCAAGCAGGAAGGCCAGGGCAGAGAATGGATGTGCTCAACACCCATTGGGCTGCACTGACTGGGTATGCAAATGCCACAGCACACCATGCCAACACTGGATGAATGTACTGTCAACTGTAAAGTTTAGGATAAGCACCAGAAAGGGTGAGTTCTGAGCATGTACCATTTCTAAATACAATGCAGTCCACTGTACACTTGCACAATTTAACTTTCAGAAATGAGTGTCTGAAAACAAACTCACAAAATTCTTGTTGATTAAAAGGATGGGCTATTTTGAGCCCCCAGGAGGTACTGGTTTGCTACTGCTTAATACTTTGAGTTACAAGGAGGTAAGAGATACAGAAGGATGGAAAGCTATCAGTGGCAAAGCTCTTGACTATTGGCAGTATTCATTCAGTCTTCCATAGTTGGCTATGCCAAGATACAGTAAAATCTACCCCCCTCAGAGGTACACCTTGATGAGTACAGATGTGTGTACCATTGCACTACAGTGAAGACATTGACCCCATGACTTTCAATGAATTAGTCCATTGCGTATAAGTTATGTGCCTAACTGTTCATAATATAGTCTCATATCCTCATTCACTTTTCTATGTCTGTAGGATCTGTACTAATTGCCCTTTTCAGTAGCACTTTGGGTGGTTCATGTATATTTGTTTCAACAGTCTAGTTGAATTAACAAGGATGAAAAAGAAACATAGGATGTTCTGCCAAAATAATGTCATTATAAACTACCGAAATTGAAAAGGTTGGAGAAGAGAAATGCTTCTGTGTTAAAGACAGAAGATGGCTAAAGCACATGGCATTTACAGTAGGTAACATTTAAATCTGACATATAATCACAAATCCAATGAAATGTACAGAAAAAAACCCCTATGAATTCTAGAGAGAAGTCAATGCCTCCAAGGAGAAAGCCATGAAACATGTTCAGAATGTGATGATGTCAACACTTTTCAAACTAACATACACTGTCCATCAAATCTTAATTAAAGGGGAAAAATTACTTCAGAGCTGAAGAGATGGCCCATAGGTCAAGAGCACATGTTACTCTGGCAGAAAATCCAAGTTTGGTTTCCAGATCCCATTTTGGGTGGTAATAACCACCTGTAACTCTGGCTCCACGTGATCTGATGCCTCTCTTCTGACCTCCACAGGTACTACACTCACATACTGCTCCCCCCATACACATATAAAATAAATCTAAAAGAATTATTATAGTGTATGATAAACTTATTTTGAAATGTTTATGTTATTGGGAATACTTCCAGAAAGCAGCGAAAGCATTGCCAGATGAGCAAACGAAGCATTTTGTATGAAAATCTGTTGTAGGGTGATGGTAATCTAAGAGCCTGGGATTTGGAAGAAGAATAAAACAGGCAAATCAAATGGACTAAAAGAACTCACAGGTAGGTTCGTGACAGACTGGGCATTGCATAGATGAAGAGAAAATGGGCACATCTTAATAAACAAACATGCCCACTTTGATGGGACCTGGGCCCCAAACGAGAGGCAGACACATTTTAACTCTACCCTTGAGACAGAAAAATCTCATCTCTAACTAAGCAGACTACAAAAGCCTGCAGGCTACCCACCTCCAGAAGCAAAGGATGGTTTTGCACTTCTAAAGTCTGTGTTATAAAAAATAAAAATGGACGTGCAATCTCAATTTGAGATCCACAAAGCTGAAGATATTTAGAGCAAACGTTTGCCAAAATGTGTTCAAGAAAATTAGTATCTTCCTTGCCGTTAGGGGAAACAGCACTTCAAAAACCAGAAATGCAACAATCATAAACAAAATCCAACCACCGTAACACTGACAATTTCTGTCCTATGGCTCAACTAAAAAAAAGACAAGTCAGCGAGTATAAGAAATTTTTAACCCTCAAAACCAGCAAAGGGCTCCTGTCCTACACAAATCATTAAGTAAAAGCTAATCCATTAGAAACAAGGATGAACTATCTGTATAGGAAGAAATACAATCACCACGTTTAGCATCAGCAGAGATGCAAACCATAGCTAGAGTGACAAGAACATAAACATACAAAAACTTATGACACCCAATCCCACCCTGTGGGGCCATTGAGGACCTTCAGATACTGATGTGAGAGGAGCTTCAGTGTTTCAGTCAACAATAGAGGCAGTGCTATTGGGAGGTGTGGAAACCTTAAGAGGAAGGATTAGTAGGGGAAGTTCCTCTGGGACACACCCTCCCTGAATGTCAGAAAGTGAGCAGCTCTTCTCTGACCACAGCCTCCTGACTCTGTTATGTTACCCCAACACAGTTTACACCATGCGGCCTTGGGCTGAACCCCCTACAATGAGCCAATGTACATCTTTCTTCCTGAGTTGACTTTGCTCTAGGGTTCCTGTTGCAATAATGTAAAGCTGACTGTGTCATCAGTTTCTGTGTGTATTCTATGGCGAAAGATCTGTCCAGATGTTTTGACCATGTTAGAAACTGATCCTCTGGAGTTGGAGAGGTAGTGTGGTCGGACTTGTCTGTGGTCCTGGGTTCCACCCATAGCTCCATAAAATAAAAGCAAAGAAACGTGTTTTTTCTTCTCTTCCTTACCCTAGAACCCCTTCTCCTAATGCCACAGTTATAATTATCACGGCTCATTGCATTTTCCTGCTTCCAGTCCTGGTATCAACCCCTCATCCAAGTTAGAGGAGATCCTTGCAGTTGGGAAACATGTGAGGAATAAGCTTCTATGTTTCTGCAGTAGACACAGATAAAGGAGGTGTGAGTGCACATACACGTGTTAGAAATGTTATCCTACCGATTCTTCTTCCACCAAGATCTCTCCCCGCATCAGTCCCTCAAACATCACATAGTTGTCATTTGCTTAGCCTCTACATAGCCTTAAAGCAACTTCATAACATGATAAAAGACAAGCATTATTTAAAAAAACCCATAAACACCTGTAGTTTCCTCCCCTTTAATTATATGTAGTGCAGTATTTAAGTAACATGTTGGAAGGAGAGAAGTAACTCCCTCATGTTGACTTCTGACCTCCACAGGCATGCCATGGCATGCCTGTGGATGTTTAAGAATGTATGTAAACACACACACACACACACACACACACACACACACACACACACACACACACACACACACTTACACATACACTCATGCACACACATGATGTAAAATAAAAGTTTAAAAGCTTTATTTTTCCATACAGATGTATGTGCACAGGTACATGCATGTCAGTGCCCATGAAAGCCAGAAGAGGGCACTCGATCTCCTGGAGCTGGAGTTACAGGAGGCTGTGGACTGACTACCTATGTGGGTACTGGAAACTGAACTCACATCTTCTGCAAGAGGGGCAAAAATCCTTAACCATTGAGCCATCTTTCCAGCCTCTCAAATGGAAGTCCATGTCACTTGTATTCACTCTCTCCCTTGCAGTTATGATCGTCATCTGGAATATACTCGACAGGCCAGGTGTGGTGGCATACACCTGTGATCCTGGCATTTGGGAGGCAGAGGCAGCAGGATCACTGAGTTTGCGTTCAGCCAGGGCTACCATCAGTTTCAGGCCAGCCAGGGCTACAGAGTAAAAGATCCTGTTCCAAATAACCCAACCAATGCTAATATCAAACTACCCTTGCATTCCTGGACATAAAGTTGACTCTGTTGATGTATGCTGGATCATTAATCATCGGGTCACATATTTTACTGTAAGACTGTACACTGGCATTCACAATTCATATTGCCATACAAGACAAACATTTATTTTTTATTTTTAATGTGTAGCATCTCTGTCAGGCTTAAGTTTCAATAGTATATATTACATATAGTTCATAAAATTATTAGTTTCTATTTTTGCACGTGTTTAAACAGTTCATGTAGCATTATGACTTTTTGTCCAACAGGTTTAATAAAATTCCCTTCTGAAAACAATTGGGCCCAGACCGTTTTGTAAGGTAGTTTCTTGAAAATGTTCTCTAGTTCTCCCACGTAAATTGGTTTATTCAAGTCTGTTGTCTCTACTGGGGTTAATTTTAGTGAAACTGATTCTTTCCTAATTATGCACTTCAAATGTGTTTCAATATTTATTTGCAAATTAGTCTCTTGTGCTTTTAAAAACCTTCTTCTGTATCCTATTTATTTCCTTCTTATTATTCTTGCTTTATATATTTGTGGGTTTTTTTCCCTCCTGGAATAACATGGCTAATAATTTGCCTCCTTTTCAAAAAAACTGGATTTTGGTTTATTGATTTAATAAATGATTTTTTCCCTTCTTTACTTCAGCTGGCCTGTCCTGTCCCTATGCCTTCCCAGCCAACTGAAATCTTGTCCCCACTGTGATGGGAGATCAACCCCCTTGAACTGTGAGCCAGAACAAGATTTGCCTCCTTTGTCGATTGCTTCTTACCAGGTGGTTGGTCACAGCCACAAGAAAAGTAAGTAATATACAATTCAGAGGGTTCAGGTAATATCTGACTACAAAGAGTGTCACTAGGGTGTGATCCAAGGACCAAAAAAGAAGAGCTAATACAAGAGTCCTAGAAAGGAGAAGCACAGTAAACACGAGACCAAAGAGCCAGAGCTGGTAAAAGGGAAGCAAGGGGGAAGCCATATTGTGACTTCCCAGAGACCTACAGTTGTTGGAATGTGCTGTGGCTTCCATATGAAGTGACTCCATCCCCTAAGATCATGTCCGGAAGGCTTAGTTCCTGGTTGGTGGTGCTACTGAGGATCTGTTAACTTCATGGATGGTTTGGTTCCCTGATGAATTCATACTGAATGGGCAGTTAAGAGCATTTGCTGCCTTTCCAGAGGACCGGGGTTCAGTTGGCAGCACCTACATGGCAGCTTACTACAGTCTGCAACTCCAGTTCCAAGGAATCTGGCATCCTCACACAGGCATGCATGTAGGCAAAACACCAGTACACATCAGATAAAAATAAATAAATCTTAAACAAACAACAAAAATAAAAGCAAACAAAACTTGTACTTCATGGGCTTGCTAACTGACAATTTTATAGTGTTCTTGAATTTTAAGTACTATTTCACAAAAGCTACTAATGGGATATTTTATGTTTAAACTGTTTGTCAAAATTTCAGTCATTCACAGTTAAGAAAATAATGCTGATGGTCCTGGATCTCCCATGTGGGATGTGCAATTCCCAGGCATTTCCTTAGGGTCAGATACTACCCTCTATGCCTTTGGGAAAGCTTGACTCAGCTGGCCACCCTGCCATGTTGTAGGTCTGGAGTAAAGCCTGTGCTTTTATTTGTAAAGAGGCATGCAGAGATGACTTCCTGAAACAGGAGAGGCAGGAGAGCTTCACAGCTAAGGTGTCATGTCATCGTTGCAACAAGCAATCCAAAGCATAGTAATGAGACACGGGATGTGGATGGCACAGACAGAACCTCAGGTCACCTCAAAGTCACATATACAGAAAGGAATCCATGAGGCTGAAGTGCAGGAGTCCACAGGGGATGTTATGAGCATCTCTTCGGAGTGTGGGGGAGGAAAGAGAAGTCAGTTGGCTGAGAGGGTCCCCACAGGCCTAAGGATGCTGCTAGTCAGTAGAAGTACAACAGCAGCCTGCCAACTTTGCAAACCAACAATCACACACACATACGCAACTATCTTCATCTCTCACTTAACAAAACTTAATTTCTTTAAAGGTGATTTCTTCCAGAACATTCCAATTCCCTGTGGCCCTCCAGGGAGTGGGGGAGGTTCCCTACCCTCATGGGAAGCCAGTTCCACTTCCCAAAGCTCTCCACTGGGTGTTTGAATATGCAAAAACATCCATCTGTTAATGTGAAGAACAAGGAATTTCCAAGCAAGAGTTTAAGCCCTGGATTAAAAATCTTAATTAGAATCAAACTTCTAATGACATCAGCAAACCGGTTACATGATGGGTCACCCATCATATCCAGCAAGTGTTCTGGAGCTGAATGTGTGCACCAGGTACAGCATATCTGTGTTGCTGGCAAGGCAGGGAAGGCTCTTGGCCCCGCCACACTGCTCTAGGACCCAGTCTCTCCTCCCACATTGTCTGGGCTCAGTCACCTATAGCTACTCTCTGAGGCGCCAGTCCTCCATTGAATTTTTAAAGTAGGGTTATATAGAAAGGAGAAAAGTCCACAATCAGATCTTCAAGAATGAAACAAAACACACACCAAAAGCAGAAAGAAGACTGTAATAGGGCCGGAGAGATCACTTTTTGGTGTTGAAAGACCCCTAGAGAGTGGGTGATCTTTAGGACATGAGGAAGGAAGGAAAATCTTACCAATTTCAACACAACATTAAATATACTTTACAAGAATTCTCTGAGCCAAAGAAAACAGCTCAGAGATGCCAATTAGGGAAGGGTCATTACAGCTTTTCATTCCTGGGAGGTTCCGAATCTGGGGAGTGGGACCCTCCTCCATTCTCAGTCACCATGACAACCAGCACTTTAAGAAATCAGGCCAAACTGAAGGTCAGCAGGAAGACTTTGCATACAAGGTGTCCTCATAGGATGGGAGAGCTCAAGTCCTCTGTGAACCTCTGGTCTCTGTGTCTCTCATTCTTGCCTTATGATTTCATTTCTGTTCATCTTACCTTTCTGCTGCTCACCCCTAAAAGATCATTTAACACTGTTGGGGCAGGGTTGTTTCCATTTATGGGGCCTCATAGATTCTCATTAGATAGTCAAGTTAATTAAATAAGCTAGTATCTCCCTGGCATAGTTTGCAAAATGTTACCTCAGCTACACGTTCCTCAAATTTGGATGGAATCTAATTGGTAAGTGTATTAGTTACTTTTCTATTGTTGTGCTAAAACACCATGATATTGGAGAATCACGATGGCAGAGCAGAGGCAACAAGCATGGCGGCGAAGGGGGGGGGGGGTGACGACAAGGTGGCAGGGGCAAGCAATGGTGTCTTTAAATGCTTCCCGTGATGTACTTCCTCCAACAAGGCCACATCTCCTCTACAAATAGCTCTATCAACTGGCCCAAGACTTTGGTGGTCGCTTCATTCAAAGAATGCTTGCAGCACTCAGAGCCAGCAGGACACACAGCTCTGGAGCTGGCAGTATGTCGCCCACGGCAGATGTACATACAAGACAATATGTCTGTCCCTAGATAAAATTTGATTTTTACTTCAAAGAAGTTTCTGTAGGTATTCAGACCTCAGAAACTGGTAGTATCTGACCCTCATCTAATTCACAAAGCTCACCCAATGACCTCCTCTGGTAGCTTTGAAAATGAAAGCTCACCATACCTGCTCTTTTAGGGTATAAGTTTTTTTTGGTGGCTGGGGAACCATGTTCCAGAGTGATCCCATGGAATTGGTAGGTTGACTTTTGACTGTGATCTAAGAGTTGTGAGAAGAATACCTTCCCAGAGAATGCCACTAGCCACTATATCTTGAATTCTTTCTGTGGGCATTCTTTCCTGGCCTGCAGAAGGCAGGGTCAATGGCTTTAGAGGAGATTGGCAGCATGGATGACTGTGCTCAAGGCCAGTCTGTGCATTTCTACTGTGACAGACAGGGGCACATGATAAGGTTTCAATGGCAGACCTTGAGGCCTGTGTGCTGGTGGCTCAAGAAAACACACACCATCCTCCCGATCACATCCTGTGGTAGGACCATGGAGCCCTCAAGGCCCTCATCCTGTCTGTCACTGTCCAACAAGGCTTTACTGACATGCTCAGGAGGCTCACACAGCTACTCTGCCTTTCCAGGGATCTCCCCATTCATATGGTTCCAGAGCCTTATATACAGGCAGGTAAACTCTGTCTTTTTTTGTCCCAGTTTGGGCCTCTGCTTTTCCATCTGAGGTTCAGGATGGCAGTCAAAAAAAAAAAAAAAAAAAATGGTCAAAGTAGCTAATGTGAAGACATTTATATCCGTTTATCATACTAGCAAGAGTTCATAGCCAAAACCAGAATCTACACTTTCATGCTCCTCTAAAGACACAAGAAGTATGGAGTGCTCAGTGGTCACCTGGCTCCCCCACTGGGCTCCATGTTCCTACTTGGTGTGTTCCTCTGGCTACAACCTGCCTCTTTCACCTCCTCCAGATCCACCTCCTTCCTTCAGATAGACTGGCTCTTCTCAAAAGATGGGAGATCTTTCTGAGTTCCAGGCACTGAACAACAGAAGGATGACAGAACTACTGTTTCCCATCTTCCAGTGCAGCTACCAGAAACCAGAACATGCCTGCTTGGCCTTTGGGAAAGATCCAGCACAGAGGGATAACACACTTTTCACAGAACAGGTGAAATGAAATGTTCCATCCCATGCCACACAGCTAATGTCCCAACAACTTCTGCTCCTAAAAGTCCCCCTTTACAGCTTTCACATCTGTGAATCTCAGCCCTACTTCTCAAACACTCTAGACTATGGGTCTGAGTAGAGCAGAAAAGACTTCAGAACAGCATGGCTGGCCACCATTGTGCCTGGCATTTCTTGTCTGTCAGAGGCATTTCTTATAAGTTTTTTTCCCTTATCTCTGTCAGACAGGTCCCATTTCTCCTGTGTCACTTGTGTCTCAGCCCCCTGAGGGCTGGGGTACAGGTGTGGGTCCCCACACTCAATACACAATGAACTTTTACAAGTGGTCTGGAGTTTATGAGTTGTGTTGGAATTCAGGGCCATCTCTGGGGTCAACTTGGCCATCTCTGTGTGTCACTGGGAGTGGCTGCCCTTGCCTTCTGTCCTCCTCAGGTGGCCCATATACTCCAGGCTACTTTAGGCCCTGGTCTCTCTGTGACTTGTGGAGGATATACCTTGACAGTGATTGTGCATATATTCTAACTATGGGTGGGTCTGAGCTAAACCCTTCAACAATCCAGTCTTGGGACAAAGACAATAAAGGTCATCGTGGACACATGCAGGGTCTCTTGGGGGGGGGGGGCATGTCTTGCTCTCAATGCCTTTTGAAGATGAGGACCAGCTATGCAGCCTCTGCTGTGCAGTAGGAATCAACAGGATCCCCACAGCATCTTATCTTGAGTCAGAAAGCGCTTCCTAAGGATGGCAGAGTCCCTGGGGACTGCACTCACCTTGTCATCAGAGTCCCTTCCTCTAGTTTTACTAGGACCTCTCTATGTCTCATGAGGCTCAGACCTTCCCAGTCCTGAGACTCTCAGCCAAGCTCAGAGCAGAGGCTCCCTAGACAAGGCCCATAATCTGGCTCTGGGAAAGAGATGCAGGGCAGACAGACAGATGTCTTTCCTGGGGTTATCTATCCTGACTTATGGCCTACACAGGAATGGTCACTGGACTGGCCATTTCTAGAAACCATCAGCTTCCTCAGAACTTCCCTTCATACTTAACATTGATGATTCTCCCTGACATTTAAGAGGATATCACTGAGCCATGTCACTGCCCACATCCAGGGAACACCTTGTAGGTTATTGGTGACCTCACTCACAGAGGCCATCCAGATCAGTCTGAGATTGGTATGACTTAGACATTGGAGTCTCTCTCTCTCTCTCTCTCTCTCTCTCTCTATATATATATATATATATATATATATATATATATATATATATATATATATATATTTGCTTTTATTTTGATCACAGATCTCAAACTGTGGAATTCGCACACAGCAGGGTAATTTCTTTCGTTTGATGGGTGAATTTTGTCTTTAATCAAGCTCTGTTCTAAATGAGAAACATCTGGGGAAAACAATCAAAAGGAGCTGGGGATGAAAGTTCTTGATTTAAATGGTCTATATGAATCTGATATGTGATAATCCCCCCACACACATCAGTGATGATGCCACATAGCTCATATCGTTAAGCCTGTAGAAAATGTAGGTGGACAGCTCTGTCAGGCTGAGTGTAGGGATGGCCACCAATATGCTGAAGACGGCCAATTTGTTCACCATAGTTAAACCACTTATATTTTACTTTGCCATAGAACAATGTTATAAAATGCATTTGGAAAAAAAAAAAAACCCTAGGATTTTGTAAAGCCAGATGACCTTTATAAAAATTGCTTGCACTAGTTCTTTAAATTATTGGCCACCGGGGACCACCATGATGCTAATTAATGTGAAGAATATGCAACCGCAAAGAGCCTGTGACATAGGCTTCTGAGGTCTGAGCACTGAAGGTCAGGGTAGGCACTAGTGGCATCCTGCCCTTAGGCAGCAGTCACTCAGGCTGTGGTACACATGGCCCAGAACCTAAGGGGCATGTGTACAGCTGTGCTGAGTCCAGATTTTGGGAAAGGTTGAGAAATCTCTGCCAGCAAAGCCACCCAGGCAGTGATGGGAGAAAGAACATGGTGCCAGGTAGAGACGGGCATCGTGGGGTCATGAAGGAAGAGACCAGGTACTCAGATGGGTTCAGGGATCCCTGAGTCATATCTATCTTCAGAATGGACCTTGGGGCTGTCCTCTTTACACATATTGCTACAGGTTAAAATTAACTGCAGTGTCAGAGGAAGTCCTGACCATGACACAGGAGAGGACGTGGCAGGCAGGGGACCCAGGAAGAGACAATTTCTCTAGACACACGAAACCATTCCTGTTGTATTACCAGGTACACAAAGGTTGACATTATTTTCTAGGTGTCACCAAAGGGATCCTTCTTTACAAACACAGAATAGTGGAATCTGGATCGATCTTAGCATGCTGTGTCCGGAAGGCATAAGTTTTATAGGATGGTTGCAACCAAGCTGGTTCTTGCACTGTACCGAATTCCTTAGAAGGTGGGATAACAGAAGCCAGTGGAAAATGCTGACCATTTCTCTTTACAGCATTCCTCATGTCGTAACCGACAGCCCATAGCTCCCACCCTCTTAAAAGGAGTGATGGGGCTCAGTCGTCTATGGTGGGATCCTCTTTGTTTACCATCATCAGCCCGTCACATCATGGCAGCACTGTTTCAGGCACGAATATTTGCTAGGTCCTAGGAAGGGCATCATTGGCCAACAAGAAATTTTGGTCCTTGTTCTGCTAGTCTGGTGGAGATATGGGAAGACTGGCAACATGTCCAAAGACACCAGAGCTACGGGAACATCTGATTTGCATTAAGGGTTAGTATGAACCCATTCAAGTTACACAAGCACATTAAGGTTAAGACACACATCCAGGGAACAACCACATTGGGGAGCCCTGTCTACTGGCTCTTCAGATCATCTTCTGTTGTTGCGATAAAACGGCCATGGCTGAAAGCAAGGTGGGAAGGGAAGGATTTATTGTAGCTTATGTGTTACATATCACCAAGGGAAGCTGAGGTGAGAACTCAAAGCAGGTGCTTGAGGCGGAAACCATGGAGGAACACGGCTTATTGGCTCGCGGTCTCCAGTTTTCTCAGCTACCTTTTACAGCTCAGGCTAGCCACTCCCCAACCCCATATGAATCAGTAATTAAGAAAACGCCCCCATAAGGATGTCTGCAGGACAATCTCATCTGGCCAGATTCAGTTGATTCTGGGTTTGTGTCAAGTTGAGAGCAGAAGCTAAATACATCACCTCAATGATCACTTGCAAGTGGAGGACATGCCACTCTGGCCACCAACCAGGCTTTTGTTTTGTTTACAAATTACCAATTATTTAACATTATGGGAGTTGTTTCTCCCTGCAACCTTCAATGTCTGCAATGTCAGTCTGCATGAGACACAGATTCCAGATGGCAAAGAGGATGAGTTTAACACTAAGGGGGAGAAAAGGAATCCGGGCAGGAGAAGGTGGGAAGATAAATAGCTTAAATATTGTAATTGCTATAATAATGTTGACAAAATTCCTAACGGAATAGCTGCTCTATTTAAAGATGAAGAGGACATGCCGTTTAACATTTTTATTGGGTACCTTTTACTTTTTGCTACGTTGTATTGACACATCTATTATCGCATACTCATATTTCTCGCATGCAAATACTGCTTTCTAAGACTTTAGCCTAACAGTGTTCCTTTATTTACACTGTCCGGATTTATGACCCTGGGCACTGTAATCGTGGCTTCCAAGTCAGAGTCTTTCAGCCAGAGAGAAGCAACTCAGACTGCACTTGTCAATTGTGTCTTTGACGAGTGACCAATTACATTTCATAGGTCCCACAAAGAATTCTCAATCGATAACCACTGTTCCCACAACAGGCTCGACCCCCATCACTGCAGACAATAGCTGCCTGACTTTCTCCCAACTTCGGTTTTATAAGCAACAGAGCTCCCGGTCCCCATCCCTGGCTTTAAAAACTTTCAGCATCCTTTCTGTTTTATTTTATTTTTTAAAGTTTGCATCACCTTGTTGCCAGGAAGGGAGACAGCAACCCAGAATGGACATCAATCACAAAAAGTGGCCCAGCTGAAGCCATCCACTCGACACAGTTAAGGGGGCAGAAAGCTTGTTCCCAGTCCCCTGAGATGACCTGGCTGCAAAAACTCAAACAGATAACAGCCGAGTTCAGTCACTTGAAGTAATCCTTTAGTGACAGAATGACTGGGATGACAAAGCAGCGGGCTGTGATTTACGCTTCTGGACATTAATAAAACCGGATACTGAGCGTTCTGTTGAAGGGCAGACATAGAAAGGGGTTTTGGAATCCTGCAGCCACCAGGAAAGGCAGAGGAGGACGCGAAGTGAAACCTTGACAGCGTGACAACGTGGCTCCATCTTCCATGTACTTAGAACTCCTTTGCCCAGACAGGCACGATGCTTTTAGCCATCTCAGTGGGGCATGCACCATGGTGTCCATGCTTCTCTTAATTAATTCAAGAAGCCAAAGTCTTTAAGAAGGACTGAGCTTTGGAAGCAGTGTTCAAAGACTCTCTTAAGTAGCATCTAAACCCAACATCTGGTTGGAATGTCACTCAATTGTCTTTCTAGTCCAAAGGAATATAAAAATAAAATAGGCCAAATCTTTCAAAATATAGAAGGGCGGCTTTCTCTTTTGAATGAAGCAAAAAGTGGGGGTGGGGATACAGGAGAAGCAAAGAAACTTAGCTGTAAAGTCAGAATCGTGTCTTTAAGAAATCAAAGTGAGACCGAACTACTGAAGAGAAAATTCATTAATTCTTCCTTGCATACTTGTTATTAAGCGTCTAACAGTCACTGCTTCTACAGACATACATCATACACATTTTATGAATCTGGTTCTGAGCGCAACTTAAGCAAGAAAGGAAATTACTTTCAACATAAAAATTTGAAATGCAAAGTCTGAAAATTGAATTATGGGTTCATTTAAAATGGTGTCTCGGAGGAATTAAGCTGTAAAAATTACCTGCAGTAATTTGGAAACATTTAGACGCTTTAAATGAATTGTTTTTTATGCATGGTTTTACACAGGCGAGACTGTGCTACCTTACACACTATATTCATTTGTGTGAGAATATTGAGGTCAAAATCTCTACAGACTGGAGTTCGCGGTGCAAGATGAAATATTTTCCCTTGACAGCAAAAGGTGGAAAGTGTAATAAATAAAATATTATGGAGATGTGTTTCTAATATTGTATTGTCACAATCAATTTCCCATTACCTATCTAGATTTTGATATATACTATATTATTTCTTCCAGAAATTCACTTTATGAAGCAACTGACTCCAGTTTACATATAAACTGCTCTGCGAGCTGAAGGCTTGAAGGAAATGAAAAGCCTATGGCTATATTTATGGAATAAAAAGGGCATTTAAATTACAATTAAGTTAGTATGTAAACAGCGCAGCGCATTTATGTTCCTTCACAGACTCACAGGCTTTATGTAAAAGAACATTTTTGTCATTTTCAGTAAAACACTGCAGAGGGAAATTGAATCAAATGGGCTGCTAGCAAGCTGATGAAATGAACCGTTCTGTCAAATCAAAAACCATAAGACATGATTGTCATCTGTTGGTAAGGGGTAGGAGAAAATCACCTGAAGACACTTGTGTGTCTGTTGCAGCCATTTAAACCGAACAGACACAAATTAGAGTCTATAAAGGGAGATGAGCTGTGTTTTCTTCTTGGATTTGCAAAGATTATGGTTTGAAATAGGCTATTATTTTCTATTAAGAAAAAAACAAAAACCTACCCCTGGCTGATGGCTGCAGGCTGCTCACAGAATTCCCCATTCTCAAGATTTCAGCAGGAACTGGCCCTTGTTACGTCCAGTCCAACATTTGGAATTTGACTTTGGCACACTCACCAGCACCACAGGGGGACTGGAGATGACCCCCGGGCTCATTTCCTAGTGACACGTGCTGTCACAGTGTGTCAAGCTCCTGGCAACGTCACCTGGGGAGCCTCATGGCACTGTCTTTAATTTTATGCATTTAACGTGTTTCTTGATCTCCTGTGGCAAGCTACATACTTGAGTGAGGTTGTGCACAGAGGGGGCTAGGATGGTTGGGGGACTTGCAGCCCTTAGTCTTCCCTAGCTGCCTGTAGCATCTAGCCAGTGACGGTGACCAAAGCTAATGAGAGCAACCACCATTTCAAGACACCTCCACAGAGCAGGTGAAGTGCCTATTACAGTCATCACTAGCAGAAACCCCCAGTAAATGAGACTTGGCGTGTTGGCTACTGGAGTTGTGGAGCCTGGCAGAGACACCAGCTTCCAGAGGGAGGCACGCAAATTGACACGTGCCCAGAAGGAATCGCCAGGAGGAAAATGAAAAGGAAACATTCATTTCCTCTTCTCAGGTCTAATCCTAGGCTCCTAGGTGCTTAGCAGCAAGACAGGGCCGGTGGGGAAGGGGCAGCTATGTCCACAGCTTACCCATAATCTGCTGAGTCGTCCTGCACTGATGACTGTCCAGCAGCTGTTTGGCATCACACACCTAAACAAAAGAAAAGCCAGGCTCTCACCTCCCAGTTCCCCAGAGCCAGTGGGTAAGCTACAAAGCACTTAGCTTCCTTTTCCGTTCTCCTTGCTCCCCAGAAAGCCCCGGGCTTCTGGGGTCAATATAAAGCCTTGCTCAGTTTGCATTTCTAATGATGCTGTAGGACCAGCAAGGGCGCTACAAGAAAATCCGGATGCAAACTTCTGGGTAAGGTACATTCTCCTGTTCTGATGCTAACATCCTCTTCTGATGCTAACATCCCAAGATCTTTAGGGAGGAATAATTATAAGTGTATTCATTTCAAAGCTTTAGAAGGTATCTATTTGGGACACAAAAGTCCTTTATTTGGCTTTGGCTACTTAAAATTATTTAAGGCTGAGTTCTACACAAGTTCTTCAAAACACAGGGGTTAGAATGCAGCTGGAGCTCTCAGTGGAGGGTTCTGAATGCTTATCCCTCCTCCATGCCCTAGTTCTGAACCCAGGAGAAATGTCCCTGCTGGCTCTGGAGTTCTCAAAGCCACTGCCCTCAGTTCTACTAAGGCAGAAACTGGGTATCTCTAGAGAGCTTTGACATGGGCTCTCACCCCTTCTGCTCTGCTGTGTGGATGGCAAAAAGTTCTTGTGATGAGTAACAGGCTTTCTTTTGGGCCACCAACCAGTTCCCAGATAAAGATGCAGAGACTTAATATCAGTTATAAATGCTCAGCTTTATCTTACGTCTGTCCCACTAGCTCTCATAACGTATTTAAATCTGTTTCTCTTCATTGATACTTTGCCTTGGGGGTTTTACCTCTTTTTCACTCAGCATGCCCTACTTCCATGCTTCTCCCATGTCTGTTCATCTGGCAGCTGTCGGGCTCTGGGCACTTCCCTATTTTTCTCCCTCATTCTCTTCTCCAATCTCTCTCATCTCTGTCTCTGTCTCTTTCCAGATTCCTCCTTTTACTTACTCTCTCTGCCTGCCAGCCCTGCCTATAACTCTCCTGCCCAGCTATTGGCCATCCAGATTTTTATTAGACCAATCAGGTGCCTTAGGCAGGCAAGGTGAAATAAATGCAACACGTCTTTACATCATTAAACAGATATAGCATAAACTATAGTAATAATCCGTAACATAAACACATGTCACACATCTTTACATAGTTAAAGTAATATTCCACAACAAAGTTCAACACACATATTCACCGCACACTATGATTAAGTGCTGAGCAGATGCTAGGGCTACAGAGGAATGAAGCATCTCAGATCACAAAGCAAACACTGAGGTGCAATGAGCCCAGCAGCTCTTACAGCCTTCAACATGGAAGACACCACTCAGTAGCTACCAGGTGAACACAAGGTTCCCGCTGCAGAAGTCACAGAGCCCGCCTAACTCCTGGCCTAAGAGGTCCTGCCATGTCCCTTGAAAGGATGCCTAAGAAGGTGGAGTCTCAGGGGCTGTCCACCTTTCTTAGCAAGTCTGCCCTACCCTAGCTCAAACAGGCTCTCTGCCTTTGAACCCTTCCCCCTAGATCTGCCAGCCCCCAGGGAGTCATGGGCACATCAAGATCATGAAATGCAAACCACTGCAACTCAGAGTTACATTTCTTTTCATGTTTTAAACATCTGACTTCTCCAAACTGCTTACTTCAGTTTTCCTTCCTGAGCCAAACTCTCTATTCTCTGGTCGTAGGCACCATACTCAGCTTCTTCCATCAGCACAAAGCCTTACCTGTACAGTACGTGCTACACCCTGGAGACGGCAAAGTACACTCCAAGGGTGTTCTGATGATGAAGGGGATGGGAGGTGGGTAAGATGAAGATATGGCAGGGGATTTCTTTTTCAGAAGGTTTTCATTTAGCTATAAAGCTCTTTGCTGTCCTCAAGTCATCAGTGACAGCTGAACCTCTGCATGTTCAGCCAGCAGAGCTTTCCACGTAAGTCCCAGTATGTGGCTTCACCCATATTGTTCTTGTATTCATTCTACATCTTTAACCTTGGGTCAGCTAAGAAACATGTCACCATGCGACTCTGTAACTATGCAAATGCCACATAGATGACAATAATGTCATCACATGATATGATCACTGGGACAGGCTATGAAGTTCTGCTGGCAGAGATAATGTCATGCAGCTTACAACTCTACTTTTTAGGAGTTCTGACCTCTGATTCTTAGGATTCCTACAGGACAGTCAGTGAATCATGCTGGTGGGATTGGCTGTTATGGTGACTGAGGGTTATCCGGGGCATTAGTAAGAAGGACACAGCTCCTCTAGGGCACATCTCTTGTTCCATGGGCATTTTCAGATGAATCCCTCATGCAAGGTCCTTCCACTCAAGACACTACCAGTGTAGTAGGTAAGGTAAAGAATGCCCACACCCCACAGATCCACATTCAGGGTCAATTAAAACAACAACAAAAAGCCACCTACGGACCTGCCAGCTGGAGATATTTACTTCTGGTATTTAGAGGTTTTCTTTCAGTCTTTTTTTTTTTTTTTTTTTTTTTTTGGATACACTTAGGTGTGATGCTTATAATAAGGATTATCTCGGTTACAAAGATTCTTAGGACTTTTGCTTTCAAACACTGGAGAATAGTTTCATTTGCAGAGAATCCTGGATTTACTCAAGAATCTGTTTGCTGGCAAGCAAATTGTCAGTTTTTATTCTTTCTGTGCCCTCTTGGGTGGTAGGTGACTGATTCATGCTGTGGCCCCTTAAGAGCTGCAGGCAGTGGCCAGCTCTGAATTACAGAGGACAGCCTAGTGTCACTGCCCTCAGCTCTGCTCCTGTCTCATCTGAGATTCAAGGTCCTCTTCTTCAAAAGTGGCCCTGCCAGGATTGAGAGCAAAGTGCCTAAGAGGAAATGAGCCTTCATTTGTCTTGCAAATTAAACTCTATTAACCCCACAGGCTGCTCCTTGAACATGCTTCTAATATTAGCGTGGCTGCATACATTATGCAGATACCATGTTTGGAGCACTTGGTTGGGTACAAAATATTTTACAATCCTCAAGCCAGAGAAATTGCGATGGTTCAACAGCAGGAAGTTTGGAGGAAGAGCCTGTCACTCCAAGGAAGCACAATTCCATAAGTTACGACTATCAGTTAGAGAGAGGGCATCAAAAGAAATTTCCATAATAGATAGCTTCATCTGTTGAATGTCAGCATGCACAAAAAGTCTTGTAAGATATGACCTCAGAGAAATTGTGACATCCGATTTTAAGGCAGACTCCTGAAGCTATCACACAATCATCTATTTTATCCTGCACTCATCTGGTGTTCAGTGATAGGCAAAAGGAATTGTTTTGGGCAGTTTATAAAAAGTGTAGCTTTCCCATTCAAATATCAGAGTATTACACACACACACACACGCCTTGTGAATGTGGGTATGACACATCTTAGGAACACATAGCGTGTCTGTGTGTGTGTGTCTGTGAGTTGGGCACGGAGGCTAGATCACAACTGTGGGTGTTGGTCCTTGCCTTCCACTTGCTTTGATATAGTCTCTTTGCTGTTATTTTCTGCTGTGTAGACAGGCTAGCTGGCCTGAGAGCTTCTGGGTATTACTACTCTGCCTCTGCTCCCATGTCTCTAAAGAGCACTAGGTTTATAGATGCTTCTGCTATGCATTCAGCTTTTACGTGGGTGCTGTAGATCTGAACTCAGGTCCTAACGCTTGGGCGTGGCAAGTGTTTTTATCCACTGAGCCACCTTCCAAGATGCAACTTGCCAAATTTGTTCACACAATTCTTTGAAGTTTTTTCTTTCAATGAAAATGCTCTATACCCATTTACCAATTTCAGGAGAATCGACAGTATACCTTCCAGTCTAAGAATGGATGATCTCTCCAATAACTTATATATTGTTTTATTTACATCATTAAAAGGATTTTTTTGTTTTCAGCATGAATATTCTGTAAATATCATTGGATGTAAATTTATTTCACATTTTTTTCTTTTTCTTTTTTTTTTTTTTCTACTTCGGGTTGAGTACCCCTTACCCAACATATCTGGAACCTATAGTGTTTATATCTATATTAAACTGTTTGAGTTTTGAAATATTCGCTTACATTTTACTACCCGAGAATCTCTAATTTGAATACCCTAAACCTGACATGACTTAAACTCATGAGGTTAAATAATGTGGGTTGTCAATGTTCAAAGATGTTGAAGTATTTGGGATTTCTGTATTAATGTTCAGCCAGGGTTGGAGAGGTGGGTCAGCCATTAAAAGCATTGGCTGCTCTTGCAGAGGGCCATGTTTGGTTTCCAGCACTCGCCATCTGCCACTTCAGTTTGAGGAATCCTTCTTCTCACCTCTGTGGCTTCCACATGTGTATGTTGCACTTAAAGCCAGCAGCCTTGTATCATAATGAAGGACAGAGTCTTTCCTCAGAGATCACTTATTCATCCTCACTTTTCCTACTAAGTGTGAGTCGATTTTTTTTTTTTTTAAACATTTGACAGTCCCTAGTCTCAGGCTCCTAAGAACAATTCCCCTTGGTCATTATTTGTTTCCACATTTATGTACTTCTCGCTTCCAGGTACTGTCCCCGAGGACCCCTGTGTTTGTGTTCATAGGATAGACCATTGTTTTGATTTAATACCCTTTCCTGGTTGCAGAATCAGGATCATGTTGGCATCATGAGCACAGAAACTACCTTACACGTATCTTCTGTAAGTTTTATCTATCTCTAAGTTTGCTCTGATTTCTTCTACAAAGCTTTTGTTTCTTCCCTCAACAAAAACAATTAGACTGAATTTCTCATTATGAAAAGGTTGCTTTTATGAATCATCTATCATTATGGAACCAACCTTGCTCCCCTTCAGGATATCAGGGAGCTTTAGGCTGGCCTTGAATTACTAGGCTGAAGTTGACCTTGACTTTCTGATCCTCCTGTCCCTACTCTGGAGGGCTGGGATTACAGGCAGGTGACCTAGTGCCTGGTTTATATAGGACAAGGGATTAGATATGGGGCTTCCTGGATGCTAGGCAAAGACTCTACCAACAGACGTACAACCTTAGCCAAAAAGTCTCTCTCACTGCTCAGTTAGCGCATCAGGGTCCCATCCTGGAAGCTTCTTTCTTCTTGTAGGGTATGTTATTGCTCTGAGGGGAAAGGCATCCTGCCACTCAAAAGCCTAGCAATACCACAAAGTCACACCACACAGGGAGGCTGCCTCTGCTCAGGCCAGAAGTAGCAGAGAAGACTGAGTAGAAGGCAGACTTTATTATTATTATTATGTTTGGGGAGGAGCTTTCCATAAGATTGTATGAAACTTATGACCTAATTTGGGGGCAATCTCAGGGAGTAGTGGGATTTTGTGGCCTGATCTTTTTTTTTTTTCCCCCTCCCTGTAGGGCAGGGCCTGGGCATTCTCCTACCTTGAAACTGACATTATGGTTGTTAGAGAAGTTTGTGGGGGTGGGCTCTAGCAGAGCCTGAGGCGATTACACCAAGTAAACTTAGTGCTTTTCAAAATTCACCTACTTTTCTGCATAGTTCAATGTCATATGCAGTCATCATTAATATTATTAAATTTGCCTATTCTCTTTTATTTGTCAGTTTTGGTAGAAACTGAAAATAGAAACGTGTGTATATGTGTGTGTGTGTGTGTGTGTGTATTACTTATTTCTGCTTTCTGTTTGGCTGATCTCTATTGTTCCTATCATGTTGGGTATGATTTGCTTTGCTTTCATCATTTTTTAAAGATCTATTTTTATGTGCAGGTGTATGTGGGTATCTACACAAAGCGGGCAGTTGATTACAGAGTTATTAGCTATTTTGTGTGGGTGCCGGAAACTGAACTCAGGCCCACTGCCAGAGCAGCAAGCACACTTAACTGCTCGGCCATCTCTCTAGCTAACTTATTTTAAAGAAGCTTTTTATCATTGCTTGAAACCTTTCTGTCTTTATCATGAGAATTTAATTGCTATAAATTTCACTCAAAGCACAGCTCTAGCTGCAGCTCAAGATCTGATAGTTTGTGGCTTCATATTTAAGGGGATTCCAAATCTTTTCTAATTTCCTGTGAGTTTGGACTAGATTGTTTAGAATGCTCAAATACTCTGTCCTCTGCTTCCTGATTTTGATTCCTAATTGAGCTCTACTATAGTTAGAAAACGCTTGATGCAGTTCTAGTCATTTAAAATCTATTCAGAAACTCTGGCCCATCTTGGAACTGATAATACGTATGCTTGAAATAAAGAACGCAGACTCAGCTGTTGACACAGCTCAGATGTCCGCTACAGCAGCAAGGTGGGCAATCCTGTGAAAAGGGATCTGTTTCTTGTTGGTTTTCCTTTGCAATCACTGAGAAGTTGCTCGATCGCCACCTCTCACCGTGGACTCTTTCTGGTGCAGATTCTCAATGCGAAATTGTGTTGGAGGTGAGCACCACTTAAGATTCTGGTCCTCCTGTCCTGCTTAATGCTTCTCCTTACCTCTATGTCCTTAGCTGCTCCATCAGATACTCACATGGCCTCATCAAGCCCCTTCTGGGTGCATGGCCTGTCCTTTAATTTCTCCACATTGCAGCAGAGTGCTTTCTATCCTAAGGTGGCTTCTCAGAAGCAGCGTGGAGTGATATCCCAGTGCTCTGGCCCCACATAAATGGCAATTATGTTTCTCATTTGGTATCCCTTATGTAATTATTGATGAGCTTGGCTTGAATATAACTTTTTAAAGGAGTATTTCACCTTCCATTCTTCCTTATGCTCTTCCCCTTGTTCTCCCCTCCTATCTCTCCTCTTTCCTCTTCTCCCCTCTAACTTCCTTTCCCCTCCCTTCCCCTCCCCTCCCCTCCTCTCCCCTTTCCCTCTCCTCTCCTTCTCTCCCTTTACTTCCCGGTTTTGGATTCAGATTTTTCTCATAGTTTCATTTTATGGCAGCTGCTGGGTTATGTTTTACATTCTTTAAAATGTTTAACATCATTCCCTTTGAGATTTCCTGTCTTCAAATTCTTCACATGCCTGAAATAAACCTAAGGTTCCGCATAATGCCAGATTCAACCAGCTAATTGTGTTCAAGATCATGTTCATCCCCTTTAGTGAGTGGAGCAGACTCTCCCAGGGCGCTTGACACCCCTCCCCCCTAGGGCCAAATGATGCTGACCTCACAGAGGTCACACTCACAGGACTGGGGTCCAGACTCATTACTTCTACTTTGGATGGAGTCACTGTGAATCCCAATAACGCACTTCAGAGACAGGAGACATGGCTTGGGTAAGGGCTAGACCACTTACCTAGTGTGCATAGGCCCCAGGTTCAATCTCCACCGCCCCACCCCCCCCCCACAAAAAAAAAAGTAAGGAAAATCATCTTCAAAACTCAACTAGGTCTTCTAAAGACTGCACTGTCCAGCTAGCTATCTAGGTCTATCTGAGATTCCTGTTTGCTCAAGTTGAATTTTCTATAAATTATGTGAATTTTGTATTGTCTTCGAAGTTTACCTATTTGCTTTCTTGCTGTTCTGGAGGGAAAGGCAAGAGAAAACAGCACAGGGCTGTCAGTTTGGTGTAGTCTCTTTGGCTTAAGATGCCACTTCCTTGTGCACACTGGACCTGGTGTCTCATTTTTTTTTTTCTTATAGGGATAGTATCAGACAGAAAGAAGACCCACTCTGATAACCTTACTGAATCAAATATCTCGTTAAAGACACAGTCACACTCCGAGATACTGAATACTAAGTTCCAATTTGTGACTCTTGGGGGATATAATTAACTTAACAGAACAGAGTGGGATAATTCCATTTTTAAATCCTGCCCTATAGACAGACCTCTGTCTGTCATTCCACCAAATACCAAATACTAAAATACTCATGGCCACCTGCCTTGGGCATGTGAGGATTACCTCTGAGGCCAAGGTGACTGCAAGTTTGTGCTCAGGCCATCTCAACAACAGCAAGGCCTGGCAGTAATGGCCTTTGCCTCTGGGGAAGGAGCATCTGAGAAGTACTTTTTCCGAGGCTCCTAGTACATAGCCATTTCCACTTGCTAGCAGGCTTATCTTCTAGAGAAACTGAGTCTCGGGTGACCATTAAAGGCCCTCCACAGGAACTGTGACTTCCACTCCTGCCCCTTGGAGCTCTTCAGATAGGCCTGACACAGTCAGTCATACCACAATTACCAGTGACTCGGGTTGTCTGCCTACAAAGGCCATTGCAAATGTAAATTTGTGGGGACAATGGCACCTTTTCCTAAGAGGTTGAAATGGATTCCTTCAACATCTGAAGTGAGGGTGCGTGTCAAGTGAAATCGGTTGAGACTACAAGCATGCCTTTCAATGTTCACTTAATGAGTTTAAAATCTAAACAATAATGTGCAAGTAATTAATTGCTGGGTGTTTTCTCAATTGTACAGCTTCTGATTTACTGAACAGATTACCTTTCTAATTTGTCTTATTTACATAAGTTTCCTATTTTCTCATTAAAAAAAATGTGAAAATAGCCTCATTAGAGGAAGAATTTCTTATTTCAAAAGGGACTCCTACCAAGCAATCTTTAGAACTCAGAGTGACCCAGTAGCGAAGTGCTCAAAGTGCATTTGTATGAATGTACATATGTGAGCACATAAGTGTATGGTTGTGTATTGCACAATTCTATTTAGTATTATAATAAAACTCAGAGCAAAATACGGGGGGATGTGGTAATGTTATATATTTAATAAAACCAGTCTGGAATATCAGAGAACAGATTCACCCACAGTCAATCCAGGACGGCCAGAGAGTGGTAATTTATGCCTTTAATCCCAGCACAGGGAATGATTGGGAGCGTGACCTATGCCTTTAATCCCAGTAGATCTGAGTTTCAGGTCAGCTTGGTTTACAGAGGGAGTTCCAGCCTCCCTGGTAGACAGTGGTGGTGCCATGCCTTTAATCCCATAACTCCAGAGACAGAGGAGATCTTTCTGTGTTTCTGTGAGTTCAAGGCCTAACTATCAAACAGTAGTATTCCAGACTGGTTTTATTAAATATATAACATATCACTACAGGGGAAAAGCTGGAATATCAGACAGGGAACAAGGCATAGCCAATTCTCACCTACCCAATTGCTCAGGCCGAACAGGTAGATCTTGTCTTCATGAGCCCCTCAGACTGTCTGGGCGAGCTGGCAAAAAGGGCTGAACTTCTGGCTTTTGCTTTATATTTATTTTCTTGCCCAGCTGTTTTACTTCCTTGTTCAACTTTTCTACAGCTAGGATTAAAGGTGGGTGTCATCACCACCTGGCTCTGTTTGGCCTTGAACTCACAGAGATCCAGAGAATCTCTGCCTCCCAAGTGCTGGAATTAAAGGAGTAGGTCACCACTCACTGACCTTCATGGCTTGGCTCTGTCCTCTGATATTTAAGGCTATTTTTATTGAATAAACTACCACAATGCATGTGTGTGTGTCTATATGCACATTCATGGATGTCAGAGGTAAATGTTGGGAGTCTACCTCAGTTGCTTTCCACCTTATTTTTTGAGATACCTCCCACTGAAATGAAGCTTGCTGATTAGGCCAGTCTGGAGCTCTGGTCTCCATCTCCACCCAGTATTGGGATTGTAAATGCATGTTACTGCACAAAGTTTGAATGTGGGTTCCTGGTGGACTGAACTCAGGTCTTCCTGATTGTAAGGTGTGGAGGCTTAAATGGGAAGGGCTTCCATAGGCTCAGATATTTGAAGGTTTGGTTCTCAGTTGGTGGACTGTTTGGGAAGAATTAGGAGGTGTGGCCTTGTTGGAGGTGATGAGTCGCTGAGGGTGGGCTTGGCCTGAAGGTTTTAAAAGCCCACACCTAGTCTCTCACTCTGCTGCTTCTGGATCAGATGTCAGCTCTCAGCTACGCAGCAGTGACACATCTGCCTGCCTGATGCCATGCTTCCTGTCATGATAGTCACGGCCTCACCCTCTATGATTGTAAGTAAGCCCTCAATTAAATGCTTTCTTTTATAAGTTGCTGTCTTAGTCAATTCTATTGCTGTGAAGAGATACTATGACCATGGCAACTCTTATAAAAGAAAGCATTTAATTGGGGCTTGTTTATATTTTCAAAGGTTTAGTACATTGTCAACATGGCAGCAGGCAGGCTTACATGGTGCTGCAGAGGGAGCTGGGAGTTCTACATCTGGAATTAATAAGCAGCAGGGGCTAGTGTAGGATTTTGAAACCCCAAAGCCCACCCCAAGTGATACACTTCCTCTAAGGAGGCCATATCTACTCCAATGATTCCACACCTCCTAATGCTACTCCATGAGCATTCAAATATATGGGGCCATTTCTCTTCCAACCACCATAGTTGTCTTGGTCATGATATTTCTTCACAGCAACAGAACATTAACTAAGATATGTGGGAAGCACGTTACCTAATGAGCCACCCCCTTAGGCCAGAGTCCGACTTCTAAGCTCAGCAATAACATAAGAATGATGACAATCACAACATCTGTTCAAAGCTCCCCATAATGCCTCAGCCAAGATAAGGCGAGAGGCAGAAACACCAGCTCCATGGCCTGCTGCAGGGGTGGAGGCTCATATGCCACATCTCACTCCCATCTGGGATGGAGCCGATCATGTGAGAGGCCCTTGGTGATGAACCAGGAAAGTCCAGTCAACACTGTCTGGGTCCCGGGCCCCATGCTGGTCACACCCACTTCAGCCATTCTTTAGACAATCCTAAAATGACATTTACACGGAAGAGGTAGATCCGAGAGCCACTCGGATAAGGTGCCCATGTCCCAGGCACCTTGGGATTCTCTGACCCAGAGATCTGTAGTCACAACGCCAACGGTCATACTGGTAAACATCTTACGTTATAAATGAATAAAAACTTTACAAACCATAACCTATGAAGAAGGAGAAGAAAAGGACAGAAGGGAATAGGCAATGGCAGCAGCCAAGGGACAGGCAGGCTCTCCCTTTTCTCCAGGTTACTGGCCAAGAAGGAGAGAGACGACAGACTCCAAATATGCCAGATCTGGGGCAATAAGGACACAAATCTGCTCTGGAGGAGGATTTTGTGCTACATGCAGCAGGATTCCCTGTGGCTCATTCTTTTCTCTGAGAGACAGGAGCCCAGTCTTTACCTCCATCGTGTCTTGCTCGTGTAAGTTGTCAATGACAGACACACTTGGTAACAGATGCCAATGACAATGAGGGGCCTCTTTGCCACTGAAGGGTTTAATTAATTTCTAGGAAGTTCAGGACAAGCAAAGTTTTCTTTATAACTTCATGCGATGACTGTAAATTGTTGCATACATTAAATTACATCTTCATTTTTATTTCTAAAAAGCACCCAACTATACTCCTGCTTCTAAGAATCCAAGTATCAGCTGCAGGATTCTGTTCCTCACCTAACACCGGAAAGAAGAACATAGACAGTCTTAACAAAACTTTCCAAGATACAGGTGAAGAAAGCCCAGGAAAGGGTGAGTGCAAGATGCTGGGAGACCTAAGGCCTCCCTGAGAGTTGCGGGCAGGTTGTGTGTGCTGCAAAACCCTGAGGGACCAGTTTCCTGTGCATGGAGCCCTAGTGGCTCAGGTAGGCAGTCTGTGGGGCAAATACCTTGGGAGAGAGAGATGCTTCTTAGGCTGCAAAGATCTATGGCTTGTCCCTGTGTGTTTGGTAAGCAGATACACGGCAGGAGAGTATCCCAGTTAGGAAGCTCTGTCTGTGGGGAGAATGGGGAGCCATGACTACAAAGCTGAGATTATGCCTGGCCTCAGAAGCTGAACTGGACAACCTAATTAACTGAGCGTGGAGGAGAGGTACACACTATTCCAAGAAATCTTAAGTGCAAGACCCCAAAGAACTAAATAGTCCCAAGGACTTTAATTACGTCCAATAATATTATCTATCTATCTATCTATCTATCTATCTATCTATCTATCTATCTATCTATCTATCTATGAGAAAACACTTTATACCCAACCAGATGAAGTTTAAAATGCCACACATCCAACCTATGCTTTAAGAATGTATTTCCCTTGAGCCAGTTGTGGTGGTCTGTATCCATAACCTCAATGCCTGGGAGGCTGAAGCAGGAGGATCTGAAGTTTACAGATCAGCCTAGGCCACATAGTAAGCCTTTGTCTCCAAAATAAAACCATCATTTTTTATGTGAACAGAAATGTTAAAGACCATTTATCATTTGTTTCTGTCTGGGAAAAATGTTTAGGGACCATGACCTCCAAACCTCAGCTATTATTTCAGGCTGTGGGTGGGAGCTGCTTTCTTGTATTGTTTAAGTCTTAAAAAGAACTTATCACTTTAATAAAGTTACAAGGTTTAAAGACAATAAAACTGTACTGCATAAAAACTCAGATGCAGACAAAAAAACCTGGCGTCTCCTGGTCTTTAGCGCTCTTAAGCTCTCTTGCTTCTGGCCCCTCTTGGCACACAGCTTCAGCCACAGTGCACATTTGCAAGCACCTTGCTTTGCCTCTTCATTCAGAGCACCTGTCCCTGTCCATAGTCTCATGGGGGGCGGGACGTCAAGTGCTCAGTGAAAGGGATTTGGCCCTACTTTAAGTGATTTTATTATGTTTGGATATCTAATCTCATCTCCATTTGATTCTCCATAAAGGAATCTGGAAGAGATAAAGCTTCCCTTATACTTCAAATCTTCCTAAAAATATACTTTGTAAAGTGATATTTTTCAAATCCAAAGGTTTTAGTATCATTTATGCCCGAGTGTCTTGTACAGTCACATGAAATACGACAGTGCATCATACCAGCAGCATAGTAAACAAAAACATAAAAACAAAAACAACAAAACACCCTTTTCTACCCATCCTCGGAAAAAAATCAATATTCTTTTACTTACATTACCACCTAATTTCATGGTGGGTAAAAGCATTTTACTTTATTTACATGAAATCTTGCTCAAGAAGCATCTTGAGATATGGGCTGTAAAGTATTATTATCAAAAGATGTATTTAAGTGATATTTTATACTTACCTGACTCCCTGTGCTGAACCATCGCACATTCCACCCCCTCAGCATGGAGATGCAAGGATTCAAGCCTCATCAATGGGTTCACCTTGGCTTGACCTTGAACATAATGTTACTCACTGGTTACTCTCAGAACGGCAACAAGAAAAAATGAAAGACACCCAAGCAGTGTGCTGGGTACACTGTTCTCTCGGCCACGCCCCAAGATGAACACAACCTCTTCCTGAGGTTACTAGAAAATTGCCTGCTCTCTTGACAGATTGGTTGATGGGGTGTGTCTTACTGCCAGAGCCAGGAAAGGGCCTGGTGCTCCCTGAATGAAAGTATGAGTTATGCAAAGTAAGTAGCTAACTTCCTGACCTTCTCTTGTGTGCTTCAACTCACACTGAAAGAGGATTCTGTTATAAAGTACACTTTATGCTTTCTGAGTCTCAGTTTCTTCTTTTGTAACACCTGACTACTTCAAGCACCAAGTGAAGAGCATTACAAAGTACTAAGGACCCAGGCAGTTTCTTATAGGAGGGCACAGCAAATTTGGTATTATTAAGGTAAAATTAAACCCGGGCACAATGAGGACATACCTAGATTACTAGCATTCAGGAACCTGAGGCAGGAGGGTTGTTGTGAGTTTGAGGCTAGCCTGAGTTCTACAGGGAGTTTGAGAGAAGCCAAGGCTATACAGTGTTAGACTCTGTCTCAAGTCCCAAGGTCTTAGAGAACAGTATGTAGATGATGGTACATTCCTAAACTAGTCAGCCAACAGCCAGGAAAAGCATTTGACCTACAATTTATTTGTGGGACTAGACAATGAGTAAGAGACTCTGGAACACTCAAGTCCCAGATGTCTTTAACAAACCCTTCCCCGCAAGGCTCAAGGTATCTACGTGGAAGGGGAGGTAGAAGAATTGTGAGAGCTGGAAGTAGTGAATGAGAGTAAGGAAACAGGGTCTTCCAGACAGAGCAGGTCTGGAAACACACATAAACTCACAGAGACTGTGACAACACATACAGAGGAGCGGAAGTTCAAGGCAGACAAATCCCAGCACTGAGAATGGGAAGTGAATACAACGTCCCCTCCCTAACAAAGAAGCTCTTTGCAATTGATACTTGCTAGAGAAGGGGAAATGCATTTTCCTCACTGTACTGTCGATGGGTAATTTATCACTTATACTCTAGGGCAGGTCCTATGCCCAGGAGTGTAGATAGATTGTGTATCTAATAAAGCTTGCCTGAAGATCAGAGGACAGAGCCAGCCACAAAAGCCAGGCAGTGGTGACACACATCTTTAATCCCAGCACTTGGATCTCATGCCTATGCTCCTAGTACTTGGGAAGCACACAGGCCTTTAATCCCAGCTCTAGAAAAGTTGAAGCAGGAAGTGATATGGCTGGGCAGAGAAGGGAATGTAAGGGGGAGAAGACAGAGTTTGGCCCTCTTCCATTTTGGCTTGCCCTTGCCTTTGCTTCCCCTCTTCAGTCTGAGGATCCATGGAGACAGGATCTAGCTCCTTTGGGTCTGAGGAGTTGGCTAGGTGAGAAGTGGCTGTGGCTTGTTCCTCTAACATTCTGATCTTTGAGAATTTGGCCCAATATCTGGCTCTGAGATTTTTATTAAAGGACCAGTGAGGATTTGTGCAGCAGCTGACCAACACAAAATGCTCTCCATGTTACTGTTTCATGGTGTGGGGGGCACATTTTGCTTCATTAAGTTTTGCTATGTTTGTCTTCTAATTCCTTTGGTTTTTCGTTTGTATGTTTGTTTTTAATTGAGAGAGAAAAAATGACAGAAAGTTGGGTGGATGGAGAGGATCTGGAAGGAGTTGGTGGGGGGAGTATATAATCAAAATGTATAAGAACATTTAGGTAAAAACTTTTAAAAAGCAATTAATTTCTCTTGCATAAAAGGGCTGACCATATCACAATGTATGCCTCAAGAATCCACTCACAGAGTTAGGGTTTTGTGCACAGTGACAATTAAAAAAAATGTATGTTTGTTTGTAATTGAGAGAGAAAAATCACAGGAAGTTGGGTGGGTGGAGAGGATCTGGGAGGAGAGAACATAATCAAAATGTATAAGTACAGTTTGAGTTTTGTGCATGGTGACAAAAAAATAGGACTAAGAAAGTGTCAGAAAATTATGTTCATGACAGGACACAAAATGATTTTCATTTTCTTTGCATTTTCATTTCCTACTGTGAACAGGAGTACCTTATACAATCTCAAACAGATGCAAATGTGCTGGCTAGCATGATTGGGTCAACCTGATACAACCCAGAACTACTTCCTAATAGTCTTAATGAGAAACTGCATAAGGCAGGTAGGTTGGCCTGAGGGTCTGTCTATGGGAGTTTTCTTCAGTGGTAATTGATATAAGAAGACACAGCCTATTGTGGGTGGCACTATTCCCTAGGCAGAGGCACTAGAACCATGAGAAACCACAGCTAGCTGAGGTCAGGCAAGCAGAAAGAGTGTGATACTTCAAGACTATCTGCTTGATTCGTCGCAATTTCCCCTCAGTGGTGGACCCAGCATGAAGATACAAGTCAAATAAACCCTTTCCCCACTACAATTGCTTTGGCCTGGGGTTTTTATTGTTGTTGTGGTTTTTAATCACAGAAACAGAAATGGAAATAGAATAGGAAGAAGTGATTTCTAACACATTTTAAACAATCTCAAATGCTGAAAATCCACAGCGGACGTAAGCCGGCCTTCTCCTCCTCTCCTGGCTCATCTTTGCACCACACTCTTTACCGCAGTTTATGGAACAGCAAAACCCGCCTCCCATCCCTACCTTCAAAACCAATGTTTCCCGCTCACACATGTGAGTGACAAATGAAAGCCAGAAAGCCGTCTGGGGATGCTTCTCCCTGTTCCCTTGGGCACCCGCCTATGGTACAAGGGGTCTGGGAACTCACGGCGCTTTTCTTTCATTTAGAACAAAGCTCACAGACCTGGATTTGAGGACAACAAAGTACTGTTTCTAAAGCATTACAAAACTAAGCAGTGATGTGTGAGGCAAGTGATTTTCTTTAAATCTACACTATCAGAAGCTGCCTGGTCACCTTCCCAAGAATGAGCCTGTTCCAGCAACTAAATGACAGAGTCACTTCCCTCCTCACAGCCCTTTGCATCACTTGTTACTTAGCAGACCTTGCTTGTGTATCATTTAAAACATTGTCTTATTGGTCACCACACCTTGGGCTAGTGTACGGCCCTGACAGCCAAGGCCTTTCTTGTTTCCTATCATTTCCACGGGCCTTGCCCATCAGGGAACTCCTCGAGGCACTAATAATGGAAAGACAACTGGGTCTCCGGAAGAACTTTCATTAAGGCAGTAAGTTCATCGTTAAGGGCCTAGAAGCTTTGTAGGAATGGGGATGGTTGGGTTCTCTCTGAAAGCAGAAAGCAAGCAAGGCCCGGCAGACAGCTTGCTGTCAAGGAAGGGTTAACACCTTCCTGTATGCCCAGCCATGAACTACCAAAAAGCTCCTCACGGCATGAGATGGGAAGACATTTCACTTGATGTTCTGAAATCCAACTTTTAAATTGCCCTTCAGAGGAATCTCTAGGCAGACAAGCCGACCTTCTGCAGAGAGATCAAAGAGAGGTACAATCATAGTGGCCAGGCCCTTTCATCTGGACAGACAACACCGGCACCAGGTACCTGTTGCTCCTGAGGGGGTAAGATGTTGAGAGAATCTCAGATTAACTAGGCATGTTGGACACCTGGTGTACTCAGAAGGTGGACGTGGCCAGAGACTGGAGACATGCTGAGACCAGCAGACAAAGAACACTTGCCAACCCCTTAGTGCCCCTTTCTTCTTCCAGTGGAGGTGAGGTGGGAGACGAGACAGGGTCTTGCTCTGTAGTCCCGGCTAGTCTCAAAACCTGTGTTCCTGTACCACCATGCCAGGCTTTTGAAAGCCCCTGTCCTGGTATAGATAGATGTAGGCATATTTGGACATGGATGATTTTGTGGTACGCTACTTAACATCTCTGTGGAGAGACCCAATCATTTGAAGGCTTTGTTCTAGTCAACCACACTTTCCCTTCTAAGCCTTCTCCATCAAAAAACAGGATCAGACAGAATTACCCCAGCCAAGCCCAAGAAAAGCACCTTCATCAGCCTCACCATACCTTCCTTTTCAAGCCTCAAAACTTCTACGTGCGAGCACCTGCACCTTGCTTCTGAGCCATGGGAACACAGCTCCTCAGACTGAGCTGAGATTAGCAGTGGACTGCGTCGGAAACACCAACCGACTTAACTACCTCTACAGCTGGAGAAAATGGTGAGCACTCACAGAAGGTGCCAGTCACCATCAGTATCCCACACAGCACTGACTGCATCTTCATGTGAAGAAGGTCCCCATGCCTCCCAAGAGAAGGGCTTGAAAGAAAAGTCTCATGTGTAAGGCTTTATCCTCCACATGGGTAGCTTACAATATACTGTCATGGAACAATGTTCACAATGCTCCCATGGTCTACACAGCTCACATATTCACATATGTGCATTCTAATAGACATGACACCAAGATTTCTAGCCAAGCAGCACATGTCTGCCTGGACCAATACTAAGAAAGTTGTTTCCACAGTCTGAAATCAAGGAGTACTGTGAGTTTAGAGACCAGGTTTCAGAGATGAGAGACTGGTCCACAGAACTGAAGTATGCACAGGTTCTTCAAAAATAGGACCCCATTGATGGGAGCCAGAAGGGTGAGGCAGATTGTGGTCCAGCATGTTCTCTCCTACCTCACATCCAGGATCCGTGTTCAGGGAGCAAGTGGAACTTGAGGAGAAGCAGGTACACAGGTACCTACAGGAGAGCAGCTTGCATGTGGAAGGGTGTGTGTGTGTGTGTGTGTGTGTGTGTGTGTGTGTGTGTGTGTGTGTGTGTGTGTGTATGGAACAGATCAGGGAGGAAATGAGCCCCAAAAAGTGTCTTAGATTTTGGTTACTTCCATGACTGTCTCTGCCCCTTCCAAAGAAAACCAAGTCCACCTCCTGATGATGGCAAATTCCTGGTTCCATTATGTTTATGTATCTTCTGAAGAACTAAAAAGTCACAAGAGAAGTAGGGTATCACCTTAAATCTGACTTCAATTGATCTTCTGTAGTGCTGAAACTTGAACCCACAGCCCTGCGTATGCTACATATGCTCCCTCCCTGCCACTGGACTATATCTACAGTCATTAAATCTGCTGAACAGAATTTCTTGAAGAGCCCAGTGCATGCCTGCTTTTATACAGTCTAGATTCCTAATGGCCAGAGTCTGCTTTTTCTATGCAATCCAGACTTGCAAGTGTACAAGACCCTACCATCTTGGGCTCATCATAATGCATACAGCAAATGACATGCATAAAACCCACTGATTATGTTTTGAAATGTTTTTCTCAGCAGATGACTCCTATAAAGGTGGCGTGCTGCTCAAAAGACCTATTGGATCAATGCAATGGACAGCGTGCACACAGGAATAGAAGAAGCCAATGGAAAGCTATGACACCAAGCCTGCCTGTAGACACCCTGGTTCAACCAAGTGTCCAGAGCACTAGAAGCTGGGTGTTAAATACCTGCTGGATGCTAAAAATTGAGAAAACACTTAGCCCCTAGGCTGTACCCATTGTTTCCTCCTGTTTTTTAAAACACAAAATGTGTAAGACTTTTGAAAAAGAAGTTACATTTAACTTTTCACACACAAAAACAAATTTCATGGTTCCAATTTCTGAAGAACAGGTCTGTCTGAAAAATGAAAAGCAATACAACATTTCCAAAAGCATCATATGGATCCATCGTGCGGCTCAGTGAGGGAATATAGTTGCTGCCAGGACTGATGACTGGAGTTGGATCCCTGAGACCCACATGATGGAAGGAGAGAACACACTCTCATGTGGTAGTGTTTTCTGAACACACACGCATGTACATACATACACACATGCACACACACAACAATTAATCAATTGATTTTTTTTAAAAAGACACCTTACATAGAAAATATCCTAAACCATCCCAAACTGTTTTTTTTTTTTTTTTTTTTTAAAGGTGGCATTTTATCTGTATAGATAACAAGATTCTTCATTAGCAGGACATCAATGAACTTGTCACCAGGTGGAATGTAAAGGAAAATGAATCTGTAGTGGATTCATTGTCACATCAACTGCCCCAGTAACTTCCAACAAATGTTAACTCTGAAGTGACAAGAAGTCTGTAAACATGGGAGATAGCAGCTCTGTAACCACCTCTCAACACCTCTCAGAGCAGAGCCCTGGGCCCACTGTCGCATTAGAGAATCTCTGGACTTCCTCCTGGCTGTGGGAAGAAAATAAACCCTTAAATGACAGTCAAGTGTCTGTGAAAGAGGCACCACTGATAGATAGCTCAGCGGAAACGTAGCAGGTACCTGTACCACAGGAAAACATGAAGTGCTGCAGAAACACAGGCAAGCAGGAACCGAATGTTTTTATATGGCAGCAAGGAAGAAAGCTTTGTAAAGACCCTGGGTGCATAGGGTTCCCCTGATGCACAGTGCCAGGTGTCAGGGGCTGAGAGGTGAATAAAGACATTAAACAAACAAACAAACAAACAAACAAATAAATAAGTAAAACAATAATAAAAGTTTCAGACCAGAACAAAAAAGGTCACTTAGATCATACAATTGGGGATGAGACAAGGAACTCTTGGCTGCTGCATTTGGTGCTCTGGAGGAGGGGCAGAAAGGGAGGGGGTAGATTCTGTCTTATTCTGCATATTTCTGGGTATGTTATAACTGGCTCCAGGGTCCTGGTCTCTCTTTAAGAATCTCACCTTATCAAAATAAAGACATTCACTGTCTTCACTTCAGGGAGCCACACATTGGACAGATCTACTTGACAGGAGCAGACACCAGAGTCTGTAAGCATAACCCCACACCCAGCATGCCCCATCTAGGGTATCATTTCTAGCCACTCAAGGGAGATGAGGGTAGACATCCAGCTCTATAGCACAGTCAAGCTTGGGCAAATTGCTGTTGAATCCACAAGTGCTACTTTGGCATTCACCCTACCTGAGGATATGAACAGGTGCTATCATGGCCACCACCTTCACAGAGAAGACAGTGTTCCTGTATATTCTGGGAGGAGGGGCTTAGGAAGCCTGACTTCAAATCAGGGACAGCACTCCCCTGCTTGCCAGGAGAGAAAGTACACCCTTAGATCTGCTACAGGAGTGAGGCGGTCAGGAGTTCACAGGGCAACTCTGGTGAGGGGTTACTGGGCTAACAATTCTATCTTGAGAGGCACAATTTTTACACATGTTGTAAACAACATGTAACATCTTACACTTAAATGTAGCTCCTCACGCAAAGTCTGAAGTCTTGAAGCAGGTACCCATGAAGCACAGACCAGGACTCCTAGGGCCAGTGAACCATAAGGCTCCTAGGGTCAGTGAACCATAAGTAAGTTAAATCAGGTGGGACACACATCCCAGAAAATCCAGTCTAACACTACTGTTCCACTGAACTGAGAATTCCAGATCAAATGCTTTCCAGATCAAGAGAATGGACATGAAAGCCAGGGCCCGATAGCCTCTCATGGGCCATCAAAAGCTACTGGTGGACCCAGAGCAGTCGTTGGGCTGGTGCAGACAGAATTAGGGGACCCAGAGCAGTCGTTGGGCTGGTGCAGACAGAATTAGGGTGTCTCCATCTTGGCTTTTCACATGGGCAGGTAGGACCAGGCAAAGGGGGTGCAATGTGGTGCTTTTTAAGGGTCCAGATGAGGTAACCACCAGGAGGCAGGAAGGCACAGATGGAGCCACAGTATGATATCAGACCCTTTCAAAAGCAACATGTATTCATCTCAGCCTCTCACATGCAACCAGAAGTCCAGGGAAGTCCTTCTGTACTGGCTTTTTTTAAGTATGCAACAGACATGAGGATTCTTCCCATCTTTGCTAAGTGCAAATAAAAAATGACCTTATCACTGACAATGGGGTGGAGGAGCAATGCCAGGCAGGCATTAGAAACACTGAATAGGCTACTTTATGGTTTGAAGGGTGTCTACTGCCAGCTCCAAGCCCTTCTAGTTAAATTAATAGGAAAAGCTAAAGAGGCATCCCTTATGCCCAAAACAGTCAAGAAAGGGAGCAGTCCAGATAAGGCAGGGTGGACGGGTTATCCAGCTCCTGCCCAGATCAGTTGCCACGCTCAGAGCATACAATGCAGCCTCCACTCTACTATAGGATATGTGCCACATCCTGCTACTGGCCAAAGCTTAAGGTATGCCTGGGAGCTGGGAGGAAAAGGACGCTGATTCTGGAAAGTAGTAGTCAGGACAGAAAGGTAGGCAGTGATCTGAATTGACTGCAAACCTCACAAATTTGAAGGGATTTGGAGAAAGGGCTAGAAATGACTTTTCCCAGATAATCCAATACAGTAAAGTTGCCCTGATTAATGCTGGAGGGTAAGAAGGAGAGAAAAACATATATTCACTTAGGTACACACTCATATGTGTGTGCTCATCACACGGAAGGATTTTCTGAAGAGCACTCCTGTGCAATTGCCTTCTATCTGTTAACCAATGTGGGTGTTTTCATGTGAACTGTGCTCATGTGTGGAATAATGGCAGATTTCCCCGTTTTACTCTGTAAATGGAAAATGACTCTCTCTCTCTCTGATAAAGGTATTTTGAATGTGCTGTGCATGCATGCATGCAGGTGCCCAGGTACTTATGCCTGCACACATACACACAGAGCCCCACAGCAGGACATCTGGAATCTTCCTCTATGTCTGCTTTATTACTTTGAGACTAGGTCTCTCACTGGGGGAAACTCACCATGTAAGCCAGGCTGCCTACCAGTGAGCTCTTGGGATCTGCTTGCTTCTATATTCTTCCCCCAAGCCATTGTTAGGGTTATAGATACACCCAGCCATGTTTAGCTTTTTTATGTGAATGCTGTGGATTTGAACTCAAGTTTTCATGCTTGCAGAGCAAGCACTCATCCTACGGAGACAGCCATGACCCTGGTTTTTGAGTGTTAAAACTCAGTGATGAACTTCTGGCTAAACTCACCCTAAAAGCACACATTCTTTAATGTGGAATTGACAGGCTAGAGCTCACTCAGGCTCATAAGGCACTTGTGGTAGCTTTCATCTCTTCTGTGTCTCTGCCTGATCACGACACAGCTGGTCTTCAGGCACCAAACTGCTAAGCAGAGCCTTCCATTGGCATTTTGTTACCTTAACTGTCTGATAAAATTCAATGCATTGGTCTGAATTTTTTCTTAGAAGGAAGATGTTTAACACTCAGTGTCTTTAAAGTTGGTTGGCAATACTTGAAATGAGATTCCCTCTCATTTATCTAGATTATAGAATTTGTCAGCAAGAATATTAAATATCCTTACTGCCTCTAAACAGTCCAAGAACCCACTGGTGTCCCCTCTCTTTTCTATTATATACTTGGTTGTCTAGCGGTGCATAAAGTAGGAAGCTCTGGGTTCTACCCCTGATCATTTGTGGCAGCTGGCGACACCAAACCTGAGATAATTGTGTGACCAGAGAAGGGCTCCAAAAGCTTTTAGAGCAGAACTAGATCTCTGCTTAAACACCAAGGTGGGTGAAGGTGTAGGTGACAGTAACCTCACCTCAATTAGGGCAGCCACCAGCCACAGGATTCCTCTCACTCAGACACCAGCTATCAGTGTTCTACCCTGACATTTGTCTCCCAGAGTGGAAACTGAAGACAGAACCCGGAAGCTTTCATCACCTTCTGCAGGAGGACCAAATGGGGAAATTAAGCGAATCTACATCATAAACTACCATCCCTAATCAAAGGCTGTAAAACAAGCCACTCTCTTTAAGGGATAATGGATAAATACGAGAACACATAAAAATAATCAACTTGACATTGTGGGTTGCCTTCCTACTTAATAGATTACAAATTCTAGACAGACAGTATTCTTCCCATGCACTGCGGTTTGCAAGATTCACAAGAAATCGGTTTTTTCTAATTCATCTTAGGTATGAGGGTCTGATTTTTAGTGTCTGTGATAGATTTTGAAAATTAGACTGGATAGTATTTGTTATGAAAATGTGGGTGTTCTAGCCAACAGCTAGAGGGCATTTCATGGATAGTGGGTTAATAAGAGACAGAAAGTTACACTTCCGAAAAGACCCTAATCTGACCACTCTGGCACTTACACCGCCCCCCCATCCCCATCCCCACTCTTCAACCCACGGGGCCACTTCAGCAACTGACTGGTCACTTTTCCCCACCCACCCATCCATGCCCACAGGACATCCACCTAAGTCCATTAACACCTTCTGGTGGCTTTCTAATAGACTTAGAAGATGGAATGGGTAAATGAGATTTTCCTCAATTTCATTTTATCTTAAATTATTCACAAACAATTTGAAATAAAAATAAATAATATATTTTGGAGTCTGTAAAACAGAGGTGAACTCAAGGCATTGGAATATAAGGGACCATGCAGGGCCAATGGAAACAGTGGAACACCATTCTAAATGTCTTCTCTCCATGTGCAGTCATTGAAGGCAAAGGAGAATATCAGAAATGCTACAAGTCTCTTCCCAACACAGCAGCAACCACTCCCAACTAGATATTTACTCTTGATTGTCTGAACTGAATGCAATCAAGTGCCCGTGTCCCTCAGTTACACCAGCTATATATCAAGTGCTGCAGAGCCACATGGGCCGGCTGATGCCATTCTGGACAGTGCAGACACAGCTCAGTTCATCACCAGTGGATCTCTTCGTGGGCAGTCCTGGGCCAAGGATTCACAATAAAGGTAGAACTAAAGGCACAGAGGTGCTAAAGTGGATCAGGAAGATGTCACTCAAGTCAAGAGGATGGAGGAAACGGAGACTAAAAGGCAGAAATGGAATGAGATCCACAGAGCTGTAAACTACCGCCATGGGCACATGGAGCATAACATTTCAAATGAAGGAAGGCACCAACAGGTAAATGTACCTCCTTACAACACTTGAAAATAAATACAAGCAAAAGAATGGGATCAGCCAGACGGCTCAGTCAGAAAAGGCACATGTGGCCAAGGCTGATGATCTGAATTCAACCCCTTAAATCCACATGGTAGAAGGAGAGAACTGACTTCCACTATCTTCAGAACATGTGCATGCACACACATACATACAATGCAAAGCAACAACAGCAGCAGAAAGTGGACAATCCAAAGACTGTTGGGGAATATTACTTTAAGATGTGTTACATTCATTTATGCTGTGGAATATTTGTTTAATGATGCAAAACTATGTTACATTCTTCTATGTTGCATTTGTTTAACTCTGTGAAGCTGTGTTACTGTGCCTGTCTAACACTCCTGATTGGTCTAATAAAGAGCTGAAAAGCCAATAACAAGGCAGAGGAGGGATAGGCAGGATTACCAGTCAGAGAGAGAGAGGGAAATAAAGGAGAGAAGAGGAAGGGAGGCGAGAAAAGGAGAAAGAGGGAGGACGCCCAGGGCCCAGTCACCCAGTCACACAGCCAGCTATGGAGTAAGAAGAAAGATATGTAGAATAAAGAAAGTGAAAAGCCCAGAGGCAAAGGGGAGACAGAATACTTTAAATTAACAAAAGCTGGCTAGAAATAAGCCAAGCTAAGGCCGGACATTTATATGACAGAAAAACAACTATAAAAGACAGTCATAGAAAGTAACATCAGAAGAAGCTAACTGCAGGCTAAGCAAAAGGACAAGGAAAGAGGGACACTTCGTACCCACGAGGAGCTGAGCTCTGAGGAGAACATGTGGCTAGGGAGATGACTCTACTGTTAAGTCACATTGGAAGTGTGGGAACCCACATTTAAATCTCTCTACACACATATGACAAGCCAGACATGGTCATGATGCCTATAACCCCAATGTTAAACGGCAGAGAAGAGCAGATCCTGGAGATCAATGACCTGCCAGCCTAGACCACATGGCAAGCATGGAACTTAGCAAAATAGAAACAAAAACTAAGGGAGAACACGATAGAGGAAGACATACGTACACGCATTTGCACACGTGTGTGCATGGTCAGACCTTGCCCACAGCCTACAACATCAAAAGAACACAGCAACTCTAATGATTATTATACTAACAACAAATCCTCAAAACATATAAGGCAAAGTTTGGTGAGACTAAGGGAGAAAGAAAGGGCTAGATAAATGTCTGAGTAGCTAGGAGTACTTTCTCCTCTTGCAGAGGGCAGAGGATCAGGTCCAGTCCCAACACCTATAAGGAACCTACAACAGCCTGTAAATCCAGTTACAAGAGACTGGACTCACCAAACCCCCTCAGGTGCCAGACACACATGTATGTGTAGTACACACACACACAGAGGCAAAATACTCGGGCATAAAAAACAGAGGAAGACAAAACCATAACTTAGAGAAGACGTGATGGGCCAACATGGAAAGGGAGGGTAGGTTAGAGAAGACATGAGAAACCCAGGTAGCTTATTCTACCAACTTGACCCCAGGGAACTGGGGAAGGTGGCCCTCGGCAGCCGAGTGGACACTCCACCCATGTGCTGGAGCACCTGCCAACATGGACCACATTCACGAGCCAGATAATTCCACAGGCGAAGACAGGAACCAATCATAGAGGAAAGTAGGATGTGCACAACAGATCAGAGTGACGGATTACATCACGCTGTGCTTGGTCCATACGCCTCTAGCCACACTTAGAGGGCTAATTTATAGGTTTAAAGATTTATATTACTAAATAAGTTCAAAACAATGACCAAAGCTTCAACATTAGAAAGTTATAAGAGAGCAAATTATAGAGAAAGAAATAATAATAAATGTGAATGAAAAACCAGGAAGCTGAAAAGGACAGAAAAACTCTCCACAAAACGAAAGCCCTGTCATTAGAATTGATAGGATGGAATGATCTAGAGGGACAGAGGGAGAGAAGAAGCACTACGTCAGGAATGAAACAGACAGTCTGAATGGTACTGTACTAATCTCTAAGTTGAACAAGTAACAAAACTGCTACAAAGAAAATACCAGATGCCATCACATATTTAGGTTAAAAAAAATAAAAGCAACAGGAGTCACCTGGTTTTAAAAAGCAGAGAGAGAGAGAAAGAGAGAGAGAGATTGTTCTCAAGGCATTCTTGAGGTCAGTATGACCCTGAATAAAGTCCATGAAAGACATCACAGGAAAACTGTACACCAATACTCTTCTGAATATGTTATTATACCCAGCATAGCAACATTACTTATGCATTGATTATTTCTCTGCATATGGAATCATATACACATAGAATGTATCCAAATATGTTTCTGTCTAAACATTTACCATAGGCATGTAAGATTTGCTCAAACATTTGGAAAATAGTTAATGCAATTTTCCTGGACAGATTGAAAGACAAAAATACATAAACATTTCAACAGAAGCCAAAAAGGGTGGGTGGAGACGAAGTTAACTTGATTGGCTTCTTGCTTAGCATGCACATGGTCCTGAGTTTGACCAATCTTCAATACTGGAGAGAAGGAGAAACTGGGGGTGGGGAGAAGGAGGGATAGAGAGCAGATGAAGGAAAAAGAGAAAGGGGAGGATACTGGCTAATTTTACGTTGTCCACTTGACACAAGCTAGAGACTTTTTGGCAGAGGGAATCTCATTTGATAAAATACTGCTACTAGACTGACCTGTAGATAAGCCTGTGATGCATTTTCCTAATTAGCGACTGATGGGGGAGAGCCCACCTTATTGTTGGTGGTTCCACACCTGGGCTGGTGGTCCTGTATGCCGTAAGAAAGCAGTCTGAGGAAGTCAAGGGAAGTAAGCCAGCAAGCAGCGTCGCCCAGTGACCTCTGCTTCAGTTCCTGCCTTGAGTTCTAGTCCTGACTTCCCTTCATGATGGACTGTTACCTAGAACTGTAAGATTTAAACATCTTTCCACCCAAAGCTGCTTTTGTTCATGGTGTTCTATCAAGGCAAAGGAAATCCTAAGTAGGACAGGGAGGGAGAGAGAGAAAAGATAAGACCTCAGCCCACTAGAATACAGGGCAACTTCTTTAACTGGAGCAGGGTAATTTACACAGAGACTGCATTTATATTGAACAATAAAATATTGGGTGTTTTTACCCCCCCCCCCCGGAGCAGAAGAGAATGCCAACTTCTCCATCATTCTTCATAGTGGAGATACTAGAACATGCAATATGACAAGGAAAAGAAACACAGTGACCAGTGCTGAGAGGGCGGAGATGGCAGATATGGCCAGGTTTTCTTCTCAGAAAGATTGATCTCCAAAGATGAGATGTCACAGAATTATTGAGCCACTGAAACATACATGCACAACAAACTAGCAGAAGGCAAATGTACTTGCAAAAATGCTGGATTTCCACTCATGGGCCAAAAAAAAAAAAAAATACTGGGAACTAACAAATGCCATGTATAAAGAATCAAAAGGAATGAGAAATTAATATATAAATCTAAGAATATAATGAAAGGATTTATAAATCTAAACCTGTAAAACATAAGGTATATCAGTCACAAAAATTACTGAGATCAGGCTCTCTACAAAGAACATGATCCCAACCCAAAATCATAAACTTAAAAAGATTACATTTATTTATCTATTTGTTTATTTATTTGGGGAAGCACATGCCATGGTGCATGTGTGGTCAGAGGACAACTTCTGGATGCTGGTTCTCTCATTCTACCAGTGAGTGCCAGATCTAACTCTGGTCACCAGGCTAGGTGGCAAGTGCCTTATCCATTAAGTCATCTTGCTGGCCCCCAGTCATAAAATGGGTCATGTCAGACGGCAAGGCAGGCTCCTGGAAGGACCAGGGTTTTCCCTGTGAATTGGCTGAGTGAAAAGTCAGAAGAGCAGAGACAGGGTGGGGCTAGGTGAGGTGGGCACAAAGGAAATGGGAGGGTACAGACCTCACTGCTAACAGGCAGTAGAGAAAGCTGGCTGTCAAAACACACTTAGGGACTATCACAGAGCAAACAAGGCTTCAGATAGCCAAAGTACAGAAACTTATCACTGTCCAAGTAGATGAGGAGACTCTCCAGGATGCTGACTGCAGTCCTAGACATGTTCTATGTTTTGAAATGCCTTGTTTAGGGGAAGAAGATGACTTTTCGGGAATTCTGAGATGATCTCTGAAGAGGAGGCAGTGCTAAATAGAGATACAGTGGTTGGGAACATGGTTATTGGGATGTACAGTAGCCATATCCTAAGCAGGCCTGGCCCTTCCTCCCATTTCCAGAACCTAGTTTCTGGGCCTCAGCATCTTCTTCTTATTCTGCTCACTACTGCCTCATAGGGAACATTTCACTCTATGTTTCATAAAAAAACAAAAACAACAACAACCAAAAAAACCTCCATCCTAAGCTGACTCGATGAAGCCAACTTCCTCACACATGCTCAGAGCATGAGGTCCAACAGGCACCCATGTGACAAGCCACATGTACCTTCAATACCCAAGAGCAGAGCTTCTCTCCCTCTCTAGGCTGAAGCTCACCCTGCATGCTACCTCCTCTGTCTCCTGGTGGTTCTCTCTACAAATGGACTTTCATTTTTTCCCCCTGTACCTATTACATTTCCAGTGGTCCCTCCCCTCACACAAAGGATTTTTTTCTTCAAAACCCAAGTCATGCTGCTGTGTTGAAACTGAAGCCTCAAAGCTATCTCTGGCCATAGGACAGCAAGGCCTGTGACAGTCTAAGTGAAACTATGGCCACAGGTAGGTAGACATATGCAGGGTTGTTTACACAGGGTTGGGGGTGGGAGTTAGAGAGCATCTTTCTAGTAAAAGTGTTCTCAGAGAGTCTGGGTATATAGACATTAAGCCAAACAAAATTTTCTAAGGAAAAGAAGTAGATGATAGGGAGTAACTGGCACTGGAGATTTCTGCTAATGACCCCCTCACATGATGCAAGCTATTCACAGAAAGTTCAGGGATCTGGATAAAAATCACCATCCCAGTCCTCACCAAGAAGAGAGAACAGAGAAAACTGTACACCCCTCAGGCCCGACTCTGACACTCTCTCTCTCTCTCTCTCTCTCTCTCTCTCTCTCTCTCTCTCTCTCTCTCTCTCTCTCTTCTCTCTCTCTCTCTGTGTGCGTGTGTGTGTGTGTGTGTGTGTGTGTGTGTGTGTGTATGTGTGTGAGCGTGTGCATGTGTGTTCCTGCCAGCTGATACTTTCTCCTTAAACAATGAAATCAAACCAAACCTAATTTCTAGGAATTCAAAACAACTGGGAAATGTTTCCCTTGAAATCACAGCTGTCAATGTAAGCCTTCTCATCTAGGGTAGAAAATATTGCTTGGGTTAAAAGACAAGAAATGTGACTATTTTCTTCTTCCTGATCATAATCAGTCCCCACCCCCCACAACCTCACTCTCCCACACAACCTAAAAGGTCCCCCCTTACACACACACACACACACACACACACACACACACACACACACACACACACACACACATTCTAGAAGCTCAAAAATTCCTTATCAACTGAAAGCATTAAAAATAATCACAAGTGAGGTTTAAGACAGAGATGAGGAAAAAAAAAAACAGCAGCTGAAGTTGGGGCATAAATGGTGCAGGAGAAGATGCAAAGGGTGGTGAACACATTTGAGGAGTGCTCCTAACCACATAGTTAAGCCATGGGAGCCTCCAGCATGGCCTGAAATGAACAACACACTGTAGGCCGGTGTCAATTTAAATGCATTGAACACCAGAAAAATGCCCCCACCAAGGCTTCAAACTTGTATAGCACATTTCCACTCAACCCAACGAGATTGCCTGTCACAGCTGACACGGCTCGTCAAAAGTTATCCTTCACTGCTCATGGGCAACACGGAGGGTCAAAAGACCAAGTACAATGGTCTAGCCCATCCCCATTTTTTTCTCCTTCAGAGCAGCAGATATTGAACTCTAAAATGACAAGACAGAGCAGGTTGAAACAGCTGCCAAGGAAATGGAAGCTGTCCAAGGCTGTTGATCTTTGAGGGAAAAACTAGCCACATGTGCATGTCAGGGCTGGGATCATACTCTTGACAACTGCACACAAAGAAGCTGTGGCCAGCATGGGGACATTGCAGGGACCTTGGTCTGGCAGCAAAGACCACATGCATGCCTGGAAACTGCACATGATTGCTATAGACACCAGGTCACGCGTCTACACTGTACCCACAACACAGGAGGTGAGGATGGACTTCTCACCTAGAAACACTTCAAAAGGCTGCTGTGATACAGCCTAACAAAAGCAGGGAATTCAGAGACCCACTGAGACATGAGTGGGCCTGGAGTATGTTGTGTCAGTGAAATAAGACTGTACTACCCACTTCGTTGAGGTTCCCAGGCCAGGGCTGATTCAGAGGGCTGAGTGGCAGGGGGCTAGAGAAGCCAGGATTTAATGTGGATGGTCTTGGCTTGGGACGAAGCACTCCCAAGTGATGGACACATGACAAAATGAACTTAATGTAGTTAATGCTAGGGAACTGTCCACTTACCATGGCTAAAAATAAATTCAAAACAGCAATGAACTCATTCACTGTGAATCAGCAGAGCAGGGGTGCTGATTCTGCTTACAGCTGTGTTTCCTCCTGTACAAAAGGCACCCGCATCTCTAGGAAGAGAGAATTATCCGTCATCACTATGTTGAAGAATCTTCCAATGCCCAGCAAGGCTGGACAGGTGCCTGATGATGCCCTGAGAAACATGGCGGTACCTGCCCTGAAAATGGCTGTGTGAAAGACTATTTAAACAGCACATTTTAGACCTTTCAAATTAGAATGAACACTGATAATATGAAAGTTGAGAAAACATATATATTCAAGCAAGAGACTACTTTCCTACAGAGTATGACCAATGGGTGACACCTAAGAGTGAGAGGTGACCTCAGACACAGACATCAAGACCAGCCAGACACAGGCCTGCCTTCTACAAGATGTTCTATAACAGTGCTTCTCAACATTCCTGATGCTAAGACTCTTTGATATAGCTCCTCATGTTGCAGTGACCCCAACCATAGGATTATTTTGATTGCTAATGCATACCTGTAATTTTGATACTGTTATAAATTGTAGTGTAAGTATCTGATATATAGGATATCTGATAAATGACCCCTGTGGAAGGGTCGGTTCCCTCCCAAAGGGATTGTAATCCACAGGTTGAGGACCACTGTTCTAAAAGCTTGAGGATGGGCAATCTCCCCAAAACAGAGCCCCCTGTGACCAAGTCCACCCAACTCAAGAATAAACATGGGATGATGAAATCACTCTAGAATGAAGGACCAAGCACATCTCTCCTTTTTGTATTATTTTTCAACATTTGTACATCCCTGAGCATCTGGACTTACCAGGATAATTGTAAGGACTTCCTAACAGACCCCACGGATCACAGATTCCACACTAGACCTAATTAATATATTAAGACTCTATTTTCATTTGTACCCTCCAGAACAGGTCATCAGACCTGGCTGGTCATGCTCATCCCAAGATTCTAAAACGCTGAGTAGCATGGTTAAGCAAAATGTAGTATTTTAGATAGAACATGTCTACAAGGTCTATGGTGACAAATCTGCACTCAGTTTCAGTATGATCTTACATGCAATGTACACACCAAGCCCAGTTACTGGATGTTAGTACAGCTTTTGATTGGCACGGAACAAACTCTCAACACAGTTCCTCATAATAGTTGCCGATGTCTTAAAACACAGCTACAAAGAAAAGGAGGCTCTGAGAATGCCCAAAGCCCACTGTTACCTTTCATAAGCCCTTCCATGAACTGGCATTCCTGGGCCTCCCTGAACATAAAATGAATGAAAACAACTTTACCACTTATACAGTGGTGCCCGCCAAAACTTTCCAGGGCCTGCACTTCATACCTAATTCCTGGGTGGATAGCAACGCCATCCTGTTGGAGTGACAGAGAAATATCTGAGCTCAGACTGTGACCTTCCCCAGGGCAGCTGAGTTTGAAGCATGGCTGCTATGAGGACAGCAGGCCTAGCCCCCACACATCCTTTTGAGATGCTTCTAAAGGTCCCTCTAGTAGCAAAGCTCTGTGTAGGGCAGGCAAAGACCTTAACTGCAAAAAGCCTCCATTTCCTCCAGTCTAGTCATGCTGTGTACTTATGGTTACAGGGGAAGTCTTAACAGTCACTTGCATGTAATTATGTACATGAGGGGATTTGCACTCTCAGACTTCTGTGATTCAATGCATCAGTTTATGCTGTGTACCACAAAGTCTAAGTATTTTCTGCAAGTATACTGTAGTGGGCCCTCAATGCAGCAGTAAGCCAGCCAGGGAGCGAATCTTTCTCAACAGAGTCTGGAGTCTAATGGGACAGAAACAAATGAATTAAGATATTGCACGCCACTTGGAGGCTTTGCAAATGGTTTCCTAAGGGCCACATAGTCTACATAAGGCTTTAGGTTTGCAGGTCAGACTGTCTTATTGCAACTCTCCCAATCTGACGTTGGAACAAGCAGGGCCGCACGTGATCAAGTATTCATGGCTGCATTCCAACAGAGCCATGTTCACCAAGCAAAGCAGTGGCTAGACTCGAGAGCTGCTGACATCCCCCGGCCCCAGCAAGGCAGAGAGAAGCAGAGTGGGGAACAGGAGGGGAGTGCTATGAGGAACCAGGCACATGAATGGCCCAGTACAAGGCAAGCAAAACATGGGTGGGTCATACTTGACAACACGACCAGAATGTTAGGGACAGAGAGGTTGAGGAAAAGGGACTAGGGAAAGTCACAGAGAAGGGAAGAATAGCTTTGGCATGGTGGCCACAGACCAGCAGCCTTTCGTAATCTCCCTACCATTAATGCAGCATTGCTGACCAATTATGGACAATGAAGAGATATTGCAATAAGATCACACTGTCTTAAATAAGCGACATGTCTTAATGAGAAATAGTTTTAAATATTCCATATTTTCAAGTAATTCTTCAAATGCACAGACTAAAAGTTACTTTGCTAGATAAGGATCTATCTTATTAAGGATCACAAATCACTGACTAGCTATGCATCAAGAAAAATAATTCTGAAGCAGATCCCAGAATCTGCCTGTGGCTTACAATGCCATTTCTTTGCTTTTTAAACCACAATCCGAAGTCCCCCCAGTCTCTGAGTCTTTGTGCTGTTCAAGCTGTCACCTCTGGATCCCTACCTGTACCACTAGGATGCTGCCATCAGTGGCCAGGCCCCAGACACAGAGATGCACATTTTGCTTCCCTGCTGCCTCTTTCCTTACTCAGTATGTACTCCCAATATGATTCCCAAGCTCAGATCTTACCCTGGGGCTGAATGGAAATGCTTCGACCCTTATGCACCATGATGCTCATGTTGCTACCATTGGCATGAGGTTTGCTGAGAGCAGAGCATAGCAGTGCTGGTCTGGTTCTTCTGTGCCAGGTGGAGCAAAACATACACCATTATCTATTTAAACCTGCACAGAAAATGGAGAAGCAACAAGAAGCCCATGTTGTCCCTAGACCATGTGTCTTATTTGCTTCTGAGAGTCATTTCTTGTTGAATGGTCACTGTAGTCCCAGCATAAAACTGTGCTGTCATCTGCTCAGCCACACATATCCCGAGAAGACCTAGGCACTAAGTGTAGAGAGGACACAGCTTCTTATAGCCACCAGCAGCCAACATTCAAATGTGGACTCCCATAGGAACACTATGTTCGTTATGCATGCTTTACTTTATTTAAATCAACTGCCACGACTCACTGTACACAGGTAGCAAGTGAAGTCAAAGAAGTCTGGACTTCACACCCAGCATTGCTGAAGAAGATGGAAGGCTGCACAGGACAGAGCCCAAGTGAGATTTATTCCTTCTGGCTTCAAAAAGGTCCCACATTTCCCCATTTAAAAATTACTAGACAGTGCTGAGATTGTAACTGCACTTAAGAATGTGTATAAGGAATATGGGCAAGAAGGTTAAGGAACAGACTATTAGGTAGAAACGCTAAACTGAAGTGCATCACATTATATGAAAGAGAGTAAGCCTTGCTTTTAATGCAAATAAAACATTTAAAGCATAAGATAAAAAGGCATGCCTCGGTGCACCAGCTTTCCAACAGAATGCACTCAATCCAAGCCATCCTTATAATTTCAAAGCAGTGTTATTTGCTTTATTTGAGACGTCTTATTATTTATACATTTACAGTGGGCAATGAGAAATCTGCCCCACAGATGCAGCTGCCCAGCTAACTCGGGATTTCTCTGTCTACCTTCCATTACAAGCCAACTCCATACATGTATGACTAACTTCAGCAGGCCCCTCTGTGTAGAGACTATTCCACACTCTGCTCCGGGCTAAACATTCTTCTGTGTATATACTAGTAAACTCAACAGCCTCTTTAACATCTGAGAACGAATTACTGACAAGTCATTTTTTCGTCCCGTATTGCGAGTCAACGTGGCAGCCCTGTTTTTTTTCTATTATAAACATGTACTGTACCCTGGCTCTGAGTCATTCTAGATGCTGATACAAGATTCATAATGGCTGTCAGAATCTGCAATTTTCCTTTTTGTTTTATGAGGTCAGGCAATATTACATGCACTCATATATTCCATTTTCCCAGCTGAAAACCTTCTCATTTGAGCCCGACAGGTTGAGGGAGCCATGATTTTGCACCCTCGTGTGTGAAACACGGCACAAGGGGGCAGGTGGCTAACCCCACATTCTCCTCTTGCTCTTGTCCACTGGCAACAGTAAATTAAACTGTCAAAAATGGAATTGTCCTGTCATCAACAAAGCTATAGCTTCACCAGTACTGCAACATCAGATATATTTCTAATTCTGCATTTCCCTGCACCTGTAATTTCATCAGAAATTCGCACTGGACCATGGTGAGAAGCTGTCCAAGGGACACTGGCATTGTGAATTCCTTTAGAGGTTCAACATGACATTTCAAAGGCAGAAATTAATGAACAATTCCAGCAATTTGTAATATATATAAAAAGGGTGTTCAGCGCAAGGTCTTGGCCTTCAGTGGGACCCTTTAAAAGGGTAGACGTGCTAACGTGGGTATGACATGCTGTGTGTTACATTGGGGAGGAAATTACATACCTTGCTCTGGAAAGAAAGTAAAGCACAGACACCCTGGTGGCAGCAGGTAGCCCACCTGCAAGTTACTTAATGGTCATAGCTTGGGCTGCAAAAACTTCTCAGGGTCAGGAACAGAACAAGAAAAGACCCTTCCAGGTCATATTCATGTAAAAGCAACTGGCTCTTACATTAAAATGCTATGGAACAATTCACTGTGATCTTAGCTGTTAATCAAAATTGTTCTTTTGCACTGTGTGTAGAAGTACATATGTACATGTGTGGACAAGTATGTAGAGACCAGAACAACATTAGGGGTCTCCCTCTGCTGTTCCTCACCTTATTTTTATTCTTATTTTTGTGTGTGTCTGCTGTGTAGGGTGGAGGGAGTCACAGAGGTCAGCAGGCAGCCACCTGCCACCTGATGTGGGTATTGGTACTGAACTTAAGTTCTTGGAAAGAGAGAGAAGCACTCTTAACTGCTGAACCATCTCTCCAGGACCCCCAACTTAGTTTTTAAGACAGGGCCTCTCACCAACCTGGAGTACACTGATTCAGCAAGAATGCCTGGCTGGTAAGCTTCTGGGATCCTTTGGTCTCTGCCTTTTTAATGCTGAGATTAGAGGTCTATACTACTGTGCCCCATTTTTTTTTTTAAACATGGGTCAAACTTAGGTCCTTGTGCTTGGCCAGCAAGCACTTGCACACACACACACATCTGCATGCACGAATGAATGTATACACGTGTCTGCCTGCACACACTATTCTACAGGCAATCTTATCTCTCCTATGCAATTCTTCCTCAGTGGCCCTCAAAGAGCAGGACTGGCCTCTTCCTCCTCAGGATTAAGTTGAGCTTAGGTTGATGAACTTCAATAAATCATTCCCCCTCCCTTTAAAGTCATACTCCTTTCTATGTGCCACAGTCTCCCCAGAGGCAGCCTTAGGGCCTACTAGAACCCAAGGATGGCCTGTACCCTCTGAGTGCTCCCACAAACTTGCAAGTGAAAAGGAATTCTTCCGACCCTCTCCAAACAAAATAAAGTCACAAGTACCACTGTTATTAATGAAATGCTGCATTCAAATACTGTTATGTATCACCCCTACAAACACTGCTGCTTATCAATCATTCTACTCAAGACAGAAAGTTAAATTGAGATGAGGAATCATTTCACAGCTTAATACAGTCAAAGCGACTCAATATTCCTTTATTAATTCTCATTTAATATCACTTTAAATTGCTGCCATTATTATCCTACCGTAGACGAAAGATTCTGTGTAATTAGTCTGTATTAAGCCCTTTTTATTTATAAGGAGCCAAATAAACAAACCCACTTTAATTACCTGGGCTCCACAATATTGATCTGAGCATCAAAATTTAATATGACTTTATTTCAAATTTCCATATGACTAGTATTTAAATTTGTTCCAGCAATAACAATTTTGCAGGCACAAATGACTTTTCATTCAAAGTATGTAAATTACTGCCAGCGCCTGGCTCTGAGCACTTGGTGCCCACAGCATGTTTACGAAGACCTCAGGGGCCTCACTGCTGTGCGAGCTGCTCCCTGGTACGGCAGGAAAAGCCACCAATTACCAAAAGAGACAAAAGTCAACGAAGACAGGGAGTCATCTCCCTCCCAAACCATGTTCTCTCCCACTTCAGTACATGGTGTTAACGACATACAAATTTTGAGGTCATTAAGTATAAACAGGAATGGAAAGGCAGACAGGAGGAAGGCGGGGTGTGCTCACGTCAGCATTTCAAGTACCCTCTTAATCCCACAGTGCAAGTTCCGGCATTATTGTCTCAATGTAACTTGCATTAGTACCTAGCACCTTGATTACACTGTTGGGTGGTAATCTTCACCAGCACATGCCGTCATTACTTATGTCGAGCCTCTCGAGTTGTTATGAATACTACGTTGTTTTACGAGAGAGGGGAAATTAGTGCCAGTCCCCTAGAGTTTTGGGTGCTTAACACACAAGCACTGCACGGCCCTCGCAAATCCCTCAACAAATCCTTGTTTAGTGCCACACGGAGATAAGGACTTTGCAGCAACGCTGAAGCATAAATAACTCATGTCCCTCTTTATTTGTAAATGTCAGAAAGAAAAAAAATGCTGGTCTTTAATGTTGCTTTTCACACAAACACAGCAGAATATGTGTGGCTAGTCTGGGTATGTGTGCGTGCGTGCGTGCGTGCGTGCGTGCGTGCGTGCGTGTGTGTGTGTGTGTGTGTGTGTGTGTGTGTGTGTGTGTGTGTGTGAATATGTGTAGCTAATCCGGTGTGTGTGTATGTGTGTGGTATATGCATGTGTGGTGTGTGTGTGTGTGTGCCCACTCACCTGCTCTCGGATACACACACCAGTTGAGCAAGATGTTTGGAGGGACGCCTCAGAAGCATGCTCACACACAAAACAAAGAAATGCCCACAGCACGTGTTCGAGGACCGCTGTAAAATGCTGTTTTGGATGTATTTTTAATAAAAATGAACTTATCAAATCCAGGGGAAACATGTGGCCATCACGCCAGCCTTTCCCCAGGAGGACAATAAAAGCGGGAAATGTGGCTGCACATGGAGTGTATTCTCCAGGTTTTTTAAATATGATCCACTGTGTTGTTGAAAAGAATTATTTTCTGGTGTTGTAGGGAATCCTTGCATTGTCTGTTTATTCTGTTTACACAGCAAATGAAACCTATACTATGAATAGGTGAACTCTCTGGGGGTTAGATGGAATTCAGAAAGATGTACAGATGGGGACAGGGGCCCATGAAAACGGAATATAAATTAACATGCCCTCCACAGTCACATCTGGAATGGAACAAGCCAAATAAATAATTTTGACATTAAAAGAAATTAAAAATCAAGCACCACAAATAGTAGAGTAAGTTTTTTTTTAGAGAAATAATATCATTAAGTTTACAATATGTTTGAAATGGCATTTAAAATAATCAGTAAACACAACCCACAAATGGGGTCTGGATGTGTCTCGTCTTTTCTTTCTTTCGAGGGGTAAAAATAAGCTACTTAAAATATCGCTCACCTAAAAGTCTTCACCTTTTATAGCTTTTCCTTCCTAGTTTGAAAAACAAAACATGCTCAAGATTTGTATGTTGAACCTGCTCATGTTTAATTTAGCCAAACATCACAAGAGTCTCAGAAGCCAGAGAAGAATTAACCACAGGTCTGCTACATAGTGGAGAAGCTGAGCCCAAATTTAAGGGTACCACTCCCAAGCCCTGTCAAGCCATCTTCGCTCTCTGTCCCATGCCATCTTTGATTATGCAATAGAGGCAGACTCAACAAAAAAGCAAGTCTTTGCCAGCCTCCCTGGAGGCAGCTGGAGCTACCCTTAGGAAAACAACACTAGAAGGTCTGGTGGTCACAGCCTAAGCACCGGGCAGACTTGGGGTGCATTCAGGGCCTGCTAGGAGTACCCCCTCTTCCCAGCAGGGTCATTTGGGACCCCAGAGTAGACAGAGTCCTAGGGGGCCACCCCTTTCAGGAACTACACAGAGAAAGTAGATGCCCCAATATGTCTGCAAATGAAGCCAATTTTGAAAAATGGCTTCTGACAGCCCTATAAAACTTGCATGAAGTGACCGAGTGGGCGCTCTAGAGTCCACAGACTGACCACCAGCCACACATCTGAGAAAGCACACATTACACATTAGCTGTTGCTGATCCTGTAAGTGGAGTTCTTGGCAGCCCAGGAAGATCTGCTGCCACCAAGCCTTCACTGTCCACTGCATATGCAAAGAATTTTTTTTTTTTTTCAGAAGGTAAAATATTTTTCTGAGTGTAACAACAGGCATGACTTATTTCAGAATTAAGTGCTAGGCTCTCTGGTGCTTGGGGAAATGTAAACTACAATTTTTACTTCAAATCCACAATCCACTTCACTAGCTTGTGCTCTCCAAAGGCCCCGAGCAGCCCCTTAAGATGATGAGCATCGTAGAGAGCGCTTTGGTAAATCACGCAAGCAAGGAGCAGGGAAGAGACAAAGCCATTTCTCTCCCCATTTCATAAAATCAGTAAATTGATTTATAAACTGCTTTGGGTAGCAAATAAATACCACGCTACAAAAGCATAGCACCGACTTCTAAAACCCAGACCTCCTGCGCTTCTAGTCGGATGAGACGGAGGGCACCGAGTACCCCACCCCACCGCCAGCCCTCCACAGCACACATTAACAAAGATAAGGAAGCATCGGAGCAAGGCGCAGTTATCACAGGCGATCAGGTAGCATGAGCAGCACCTTTCAAACTACAGAATAATCTTCAGTTTCAAATTACATTAAATAATTGGTGATTTCAATACAGCATTTAAATAAAGGAAACTTTGCTGCCTTGCAGTGGTAGTGCTGGTATTTTTTTGTGCCCAACAAGCTGCCCATACAAGAGGCGGTGTGCCTCATATTCTTGCCAACAAAGGCATTTGAAATTAGCAATTGCTTTTAGAAACTTTAATTACAATTTTAAAATGCTATTTCTGCTCTATAATAGATTCCAATTGTTTCAGTATTATCTGGCTTGCAAATAAAATCTACAGTAGATGACAATATTCCCAGGATTAATCACTCTTGAAATTCTAATATGCTCTTGAAATACCAAATAAAAAAGACAGCAATGTTGTTGATGTACTGAAAGCTTCTTGCTTTTTGCAGTTGGCTATTATTATGCATATCCAGGTAGAAAGTTAATTAACCCAAAGCTTAAGCTAATTATGATAGCAGAATGCTATCAACCCAACGCGCTCAGTCAGACAGCTGTCCGGAATTTCATTTGCTAATCATTTGTCTTTTGGCTGAGCATATGGAACATTTTCATGCTATCAGAGGAACAACAAACAGCTGAAAATCATTAACTAAAAACAATGTGCATAAAATCAGAAGCAGTTTTTTATAAAGCTTTGTGTCAGACAAAAAGCCAGATCCTTGCCCTATAAAAATTAATGATTATTTTGGTTCTTGTCACTTAAAAAATTTCAGCTGATAGCGCAATGAATATGTGACAAGAATTTGAGTTTGATCCATTTACTGCTTATGCGAGCCTGCAAAAATATCTGAAACTTGTAATGAGTGTTATAAGAACTGGGTTTGGAGAAGATTATAAAATATTATTGGTTCAAGGCCCATTGACTTAAAAGATCACCTCAGAAGGACCTCTTTGTGTTCTTCCTGCCAAACCTCAGTTTCCACACACTCTATCTGGAAGGGAACTCTGAATTACAATGTAAAAATGTGTGAAATACATTTGTGCTCATTCCCTGAGCAATGTGTGACATTTCTGAGACTATCCGGAAATCCACGCAGACACCAGAAAGACACATAAATCCAAGCAAAAAGTTCACCTCAGTATTGAAGGAGAGGGGGATTGGCCACTCTTCCCTGGCCGCCTCCCAGCACCTTATCATTTCTTCGCATCCCAGTTGTGAGGAGCTGGGTGCTGAATGATAAGAGGAAACACCTAAGTTAACAGTGCATTGTCCTCCTCGGCTCCATGTGGTTGCCTCAGCACAGGCATCCTCAAGTGGAGGGCAGACAGGACTTCCCAAGTACACCTCCTCAGACAAGACAAATGCGCATACGACCTTCATCCAACCTGTAAATCTTCCGAGCCTACAGGCGTCTGTCTACTTGGGCAGGCTTATCAATTTAAGATACTGGGGCCCCAGAACTGTCAGAGTCTCATCACACTTGAGGACAGAAGCAGGCATGTCCCTCCGATCCTACTGGGCAAGGGTGTTCTTGGCATTTGCTTCTGGTCACTATCATAATATTCTTTTCTCCCTCTTCATTTTTCAAAAGCAGTAAAGATGAAGATTAAAAATGTCCCCGAGTCACTAATAGAAATGCTGGGTCAGTGGAGAGAGGAAGTAGAACAGTTTTAGAATGGAGAAGAAACTTCTTTCCTTCCAGGGGAAGGCTGAGGTTTAACTTTAAGCATGAGGTGACATGTGCAACTGTCTCCAGTCAAAGGCTCGGCAGAGTCTGATTAATTGTCGGCCCATGGGGACTTCCGCTGGTTATGGACCACTGAGCTGCAGGGAATTTCCATGTCTGCAATATACCACTGTGACAGAATCAACTCTGATTGTACTGCAGTGACCACGGGAGTCGTGAAAGCCTGGATCTCTTGTCTCGGATCTGCTGTGATGCTTGGGGAGACTTGGGTGCCGACTTGCTCTTACGATGAAGGTCACATGGGAGACCTTGGTGACATCTTCAAAGATTTCTGTTTAATGTGGACAGTATTAAAGGGAGACAGAAGGGACCCTCCTCCCTCCATACACACACACACACACACACACACACCAGGAATTTAACACTGGATCCACCACTGTGTGGGCCTCTCTAGGGAAACCTGAAAGGAAGACCCCTTCGCCCCAAGTGCCCGCAGGTCCTCAAATAAAGGGCAAGTGCCAGACAGATCCTGGCATTCCTTCATCTCTTCATGTGAAACTCACCTTCTAAGTGCAGTTCTATGTCATTCAAGGGTTTACAAACATCCTAGATCACTAGGAAACCTTGGTTAAATAGAAGCATTTGGAAATCCAAGCAAAGACCTGCTGGTAACAGCATTTACCATCCTGTCATTCAGACCACACCCACCCACAGGTCTGCAATGTGTTTGCCAGTTACTCTTTGCAAACTAGAAAGGACCCCGCCCCGCCTGCTGCTCCACTGGGAAGACAGGGCCAAACCCATTACTTCAGTCATAAAGGTTTAATCATCCACAGTTCAAATGTTGACGCCTCTTCCCAATGTGTTGAATTTTTTACATCTAAGTTTTTGAGTTACAAAAATGCTTTCAGATGAAAAATGTGGCTGACTAGGGAGGCATGCGGGGGCTACTTAAATCTGGTTCTTGGGGCCTTTCCTTTCGCTTCCCAAAGGCTACATGTTCAACACTGATATTGATATTAATATTAATTTGTCATTAATACTAATGTTTCACTAACCAACTAGGAGTATTTTATAATACCCAATTTCTCTGGATAGCTAAACCTCTGGTTTGCTATGGAAAATATTTTCTAATTACAGCTTCCCGGGAAGCCTCAGACAATGTGGCTAGGGTCCCTATTAATTCAGGAGTTGTATGGAAAATGGACCACATTTGTGGTGGCCACCTAGGCAGGTCACAGCCAGTTTCTGCACCAAGGATAGCCATGCAGGCCATTCTGAGGGCAGCCTGTCTGGGCAGCAAGAGACAATGTCTACATAATCTGATTAATTTTATTCGGAAATGAACAGTGCAAAGAAAGGAATGAGTGTTATTCTTGCTAGTTCACAGGGCAAAAAAGAAAAGTGAGAGCATTCCCTACACAGCCCCTTCTTTGCAGAAACTGCCTCCACAATGGGTACATCCTCTCCAGCTGAGCTGCCCAGGGCATACTTTTCCAGTGTGTTTATGTCTAGTGATAATGCAGGACTGTCGAACCTACTTCCCAGTGCTCCTCACATCTTGTGAGAAGTGCAGAAAGTATGCTGGACTGGCTGCCTCCTGCTCTGCCATCTCCAGCACCTTCTACGTTCCCTGTTCACCACACGTGGCTGAAGCCTAAACTGAGTAACTGCGCAGAACATTTCTCCACAGACCCAGCCAGGGCTTTACCAGGACCAAACTCTGCACAAGATGGTAGCGGTGGGTACAGGCAGAGAGGTCGGAGGCTCAGACATGCTTCTGGCTATTGTGCTTCTGAGATGAGGCCCCAGACACAATTGCTGAGTCCCAGGCTATTCCCCTTCAGTGTGGACAGAGGCCCTAGGCTAGGATGTTTTGTCATATTATAATAACAGTCTAAGTGGATGGAAAATGGCTTCTCCCAGACTTAAGAAAAGCAGAAGATTTGTAGCAGACACTCAGAAGAACAGGCACCGAGAAAGAGCAAGGCGGGGTGAATGCACAGCCGGAAGAGCAGCCAATGTGACACTTCTCCCTAGCACCTGTCAAGTCACTCACTAGACTATGGTGAGGACGGGAAGACAGCATGAGAACTACGGCCACTTTCGTAAGAGGCACAATACAGAAATGGCCTCTTAAAGGAGAATACAGACTCACTCTTGAGTGAACCTTCGGCTGCTTCCCAGTGGAAGCACGCAAGCAGCAAGAAAGCAAGCAGACATCTGTGTGGGTTTCTGTAGGGCTGTCTGTGCGGTGGAGTGGGGTGAGAGACTTAGCACACTGCTCTGGAAGAAGAGGGAAGAGCAAATCAGACAGTGAGCAGAAATACTTTAATCTGTGACTAGCAGACAGGACTGTGTGGAATGAACAGTCAACTCTAGGGAAGATGAGGGACAAAAGAAAAACTGTGTCAAAGAGAGAGCATGATCCTGTGCCCGAAGACAATGTCAAAACCCTGCATTCACCATCTGCACAGGAAGACTCTGAGTGAATTAAGCGGACCAGCTATGTGGAAAGGAAGAGACAAGGGGTGGGAGGGCAGAGGAGAGTAAGCCCCAGGAACAAGGGCCCTGTGGAAACAAGGGTAAGGAGACGCTTGGAGTTGTAACACACAAGACAAACATGGCAACACCCACTACAGAGGTGATTCTCAACCGGTGGGTTATGGCCTTTGGGGGTCACATATAGGATACCCTGCATCTCAGATGTTTACACTACAGTCCATAAAAGTAGTAAAATTACAGTTATGAGGTAGCAGCAAAAATAATTTAATAGTTGACGTCACTACAACATAAGGAACTGTATGAAATGGTCACAGCATTAGGAAGGTTGAGGACCACTGCACTAGAGGGAGACACAAAAACTACTATGAGGACAGTATGGAAATGGTCAGATTACACAGAGTGCCATTGACAGAGCACCCCTCTTTCCTGTGTGCATTTCTAGGCTGTTCTGCTTGTTTCCCACATAGTACTGTCTATCTTCAGCTACTGAACCAGCAGCAGTGATGTGGGAGTATAATATCATAGAAAACAGAGCCTGAGGTGATGTCAAGATGCACCAGGCTAGCCCTGTGTGTGGTGAGGTCCATTCTTGTCTACTGTCTGTGGTGAGCACCATTCCAACTTGCAACTGAAGCTTTCTTGTAAAAATAGCAAGGAATCTGATCAAGGTTTCACTGTGAGGAAGGGGCCGGGCCAGGGCTCAGTTTCAAACAGTACTGAACTAAGTCCAGCAGGAACACACTGGCTCCACGACTCACTAAAGAATCTTCAGCCAGTTTCCAACCAGAGCCTCCCAGCCCTGCTTTCATGTGCAAATAGAGCCTTTGCCTTCCTCACAGGCAGTACCTATTGTAAGTGGAAGCATGCCTGGCACTTAGTACATACCTGTACACACATCCATGTGTGTTGGCTGCTGAATGGAACAAACATCAAACCCTTGGCCATGCTGAACTCTAGCTCGCCTCTGACTGAACTATCTACAGAAGAAAATCCACTGTACAGCACACATCTACTTCATTCCCACCAGAGACATTCATATACTACTTTTCAAATATGAAACCATCCACCTCTTTTCAGCCTGTATTCCTGTCCCTGAAAAACAGTATGGGTAACGATTCTTGCACACAGGGCCAGGCAGGTTGTAGTCTCTAGTAGTTCTTCCTTTTCCTTCCCCACAGTTCTCTAGGAATATAAAAACCACCCACTGCACCCTGGTCATGTCACCCGGGTTGCTGTTTGCTATTTTTACCTCAAAGATAGAGAATAAGGTCACTAGCAATGAAGGTATGCCACTTTGGAGCTCAGATAATCCAAGACAAGAGTGGAGGGACGGGCACAGAGCCACTGGGCACTTCATATGAGGGCTTTCTCATTAAATGATCTTCCCAGAGATTGTCAGAAGTTGAAAGTGATGATGCTTTTGCCTATTCTTTTTTTTTTTTTTTTTAAAGCTGACTTGAAAAGTAGCAATAAAAACAAACCAAACTCTAGCTTCTTCCACAAGCCAAAACATGAGTGAACAGTGCCCAGCACATTTACTCAATTCTGACTCCGCTGTCTCAGGAAGTCCCCAAAGGTGTCTGGCTTTCCAGTGGCAGCTCTGCAATTTCACGCGAGGGTGAGATCCAGATGAACTCTCCACCAGAACGTGGCCACGACAATGGTGCAATTTGTAAGGCAGGTTCCTGAGCAGCTCTGGAGCTCAGGCATGTGGGACTCCCTGGGACCTGAGTCCCAACACAGTATGATGGACGGGCTTCTCCCTGATGCAATTCAAGCACCATCAGCTATTCAACACCTCCCTGCATACCTATCTCAAAGGCCAAGGGAGAGAACAATCAGATAAACATTACGGGAAAACCACTGGAAATGCACACTGGAGCCCCCAATCACAGACAGCGCTCCTCTCTCCAACTGAAGCACCTCCCTAGAGACATAGACCCTGTGGTAGCATCTCCATACCTTGGAAGTCACGGTGAACTTCAAAGTTATTTCAGTGCTACTATAAATCGGTCTGTGGGAACTAAGTGTTGGTGTAGGAACCTCAAAATTACCACACCAAGCACGGTCAGGTCCTGAGATAAGTGGAAGCCTGTTTTAGTATCACACTCAAAGCTGGGCATCTTTAAGGAAACCATTTTCTTTATCCTGAGTCCTTTGCAGCAGAGTCCAGCCTCTTGCTTGTGTAGTGTACTGGCTGAGGTGAAAACATTGTCTACACCTAGGACTCTTCCCCAGTAGAACACTATTCTGCATGCCATAGGACAACTTGCAGAAGCTTCTAGAGCTCCCCTGTTCATTATTCACAGGAGGACATTCAGGCTTGAGGGAGATGGGAAAGTTCCACATAGAAGACCCCTTTGAAGCCTGTTTTGGTTATCTTGGACTTTTTTTTTTCTATGCACAAATTTTAAAAATCAGAAACACCAATATAAAAATAGAAATATTTATATAATGATGATGATTGTCAAATTCCTTGCCAGAATCTAACCCCTCAGTACAGGTCCCAAAAGTGTCTCAGGAACTAGACCTCCAATGCACATATTTTTCTCAGTGTTTTGATCTTTTGAAGCCCCACAAATATGGCCCATTAATCTTGGCTTGCTATATCCTAGGCTTTTCTAGGACAGAGTCCTGCTTTGCCCTGCAAACCAGTTCTAAAAGCTTACTAAATAGCATGGTCACATTTCTCACACCAACATCCCCACTCCTGGTACCAATTCCCTGTACTACTTTTATCACTGGTGGTACTCAGTTCCAAACAAGAAGCAACATAAAGGAAGAAGAACTTATTTTGGTTCAAAGTATATGAAGGGATGCAGTTCATCATGACAAGGGAGGGCAGGTGTATGGGATAGCTGGTCACTCCATATGCAGGAGCAAGAAGCAAAGACTTCACAAGAAATGGAACTCAGCTTTAAGAACTCCAGGCACACATCCATCAAGGCACCATCTTCTAAAGGTTCTACAACCTTCCTAAAAAGCATCACAAGATAGGAACCAAGTGTTCAAACACATGAGCCTAAAGAAGTCAGTTTACATTCAAAACACAATAGGGTTATATTCATATCTACACCATAGCAATGTCTTGGTGGAAAAAAAAAACCCACCCGACAAACCAAACAACAACAAGACATGGAAATAACAAGGCAGAAGGAATTACCCTCTACAAGTGATGACCTCACCTTAGCGGTCTTGGAAAGTAAAGAAGGACATGAGCTTTCTGGTACATCTATCTCTTCCAGCTCATAGTTGAAGTCTTACTAAAGCAGCAATGACTTCTGGTCCAGGAGGCTTTCCTGAAGTAATGGCACCTGTCTTGGTTAATCTTTCTTGTCAACTTGACATAACCTAGAGCTACTTGGGAAGAGGGAACCTCTACTGAAGACTTTACTTCCATCTTACTGGTTTGTTGCCATGCCCATAAGAAATTATCTCATGATTGATGATTAATGTGACAGGGTGCAGCCCAATCCACCAAGAGATGTACTCTTCCCTGGGCAGTTGATCCTGGGTTGTATAAGGAAGCCAGCAAGATATGAGCCACAATGAGACGGGCAGAAAGAGTGGGCAAGCTACAGAGTGGCCTTCCTCTATGGTCTCTGCTCTAGGTGCCCACTTTGATTTCCTGACCTCACTTCCCTCGGTGATGGGCTATTACCTATAAGTGTAAGATTAAACAAACCCATTCTTCCTCAAGTTATTCCATCATAGCAACAGAGAAACAAACTAGAATGATATCCATCTTCTTTTTCATCTTTGTACAGTTTTCCCAGAAAAAGACTTCAAAGGTCAGAATTAAATTTTAAAGACGGTCTTTCCATTGCTAGAGCCCAAGGCAGGGGAGGTTCCCTGATAGTTCACCATGAACAGACTGACTGCTCCAGTTTTCACACATAGGATGACAGGTTTAAGTGAACTAATGTGACAATATCAGAGACTTATTGGCATAGAAACTTGAACCTTTGGAGTGGTGGCTCTAAATGTATAGCCACAAAGGTACCTTTGGAGAATTTTAAGAAAGGCTTAGGCCCTGCCTTATGAAGAATGTGGGGCTGCACAGACATGGACATCTAGTCACCATTTCTTACTTGATTCTGGTGATTCTGTTTCCTCTGATGGTTGCAAAACTATAGTTTGAGATGCTTGTTCTGTTGGTTTATGGCACTGTCAAGAGGATACATTGGAGAACTGGGCCTAAGATTACTTGTGCAGCTACATTACCTGTGCAAAAGCCCTGGGGAAATCCCTTAAACCTAGAACACTTGGGAGCCCTTACTCCATAGGACCCACATGGTGTGGATGGCCCACACTTAGGAGATGGAAGCCCGGGACTTTAGTCATGAACATAGCAGAATCTTCTGGATATTCCCTGTGTTTGCTGGCCTTCCTGCCTCAGTGGCCCTATGGAAGAATCTGAAATACACACTCCTATGATAATGTTCAGAGCGAACCAACACTTGGCCATAGGGTGTTAGTCAAGATCCAAGAATATCAAAATTCACATACAACTTCAAAAATACCTTGGGGGTAAGGGGAAACATCCACTGCTTCTTCTCTTCTCCCTCCTGTGCCAAAGACATGGGATCTTTTACAGTTTGCCAGTATCAGATGCAGCTGTGGAGGTAATGCTTGCTCAAATACCAATGGACTGATGCTGTGGTCCTGCTCAATAGAGGGATAGAGAAAACTGGTGATGGAGGATGATATCCTTCAGGGACAGATCCAAGGATTGAGGAAACTTTCTATACCCAGAAAATGCTCCAGAGGTTCTCAGGTCAGCCAGCAGCCTACCCACTCTTCTAAGGAGTATTATTGTATGAGAGGCTGGTAATGGAAACAGCTCTATACTTTTTCTGGTGCATTAGCAGGAGAGTGACACATGTCCAAAGGCCATTTAAGTGGTACTAGTGCTGTCTGGGCCCACTGTGAGCAGCTATAAGGGAATATCTGAGACTGAGCAGAAAATGAATAATAGAAGCTTATTTGGCTCACAGTTATGGGGGCTGGGTGCTTCCATGAGCATGGTGCCAGCATCTGGCACAGGCCATCATCATCATCCCATAGCAGAATGTGGAAAGGCAAGTGGATGTGAGAGACCTATACAAGAGTAAGATAAGCCTGCTCTTATAATAACCAGCACATTCCTAGACAGTAGCATCTGGTCCCAAGGAACCACATAGCCTCTCTTATGACCTGTCTCCTATGGCTTCTGCATAGAAAATTAAGCTTACAATGCACACACTTCAGGGGCCATGATAACCAGAGCAAAACGTGTCAGAGTATTAAAACTCAGCTTTCTAAGGCAATGCCCTCTGAGCCTTTTTAAAAGAATAACTCCAGAGTTCAAAGAACGCAAGAAGAATAGCTGAGTGCCTCTAAGCATGTCTTAGCAATCTGATTTAATAAAAGTCCTAAATAGATTTTCAAGAAAGCTTTGCTTGGGTTATTTGTACCATCAAGACATGGACTGTCTCCTGGTTCAGAACAGAGAATGTCCACTTGGTGTTGATAGATCTCCTTTAAAATGTAGAAGGGGGGCAATCGTTCTGCCATTTCCTGGAACTTGAGAGTACCAGAATGTGATATAATCAGACTTGCTTAAAAAAAAAATAATCAAAAATTCAAAGCAGTTTAGCAAGTAGGGTCTAAAGAAGGCAGGTGGCAGACATCTCCCTTAGATCTGTCAGCAGCCCAGGGAGTCCACTTTTGTGGTCTCTGACAGACACCAGTCCAGTTGCTAAAGGTGGGGAGACATGTCGAACAAAAGAAAGAGGCATGGAGGACAGATGTATCCCAAACAGCTGCTCAAAACTCACTTTTCCCACATGTCACTCAGAATCGTTACATCTGACTGATCCCTCTACATTGTGGCATTCCTAAAGGACACTGCCTTTAGTCCCTTGGCTCAGTATATGACACAGTGGGACCAGAGGGGTCTTTGGCACACTGTGACCCATGCTTAGGGGTACCACCTCCCTCCCTATCACCTGTGGACTGTTTGTACAAACGCCATTCAATGCTGCAGATCATACCTTAGCAATGCCTTGAGAATAGACTAGCCTGTGGGTCCTTGCACAGCTACGGGGACTACCAGAGTCAATGTCCTCTGATCTAGAAGGCTTCTATAGAGACATATGGACATGAGCAGTGACATTTGTGTAGACCCATGGATACTTCAGGGAAGGATCCCAGAGACAAAGTTGTATCATTTCCCCCATACTTCCAAGCTGTCCAAGATCATCTGTGAAAATGTTGCTTATACAAGGTCTGTGGGGCAGCTAACTATTCAACCTTGGGCACTGCTAGCAACAAACAGAGTGAAAAATGAAAGGAATGCCCGGGATGTATAACCATAACACTGCCCAGTCTTTCTTCTGGGAATCACATACTCTGACCTCAGAGACTTTACTGGCTGCTCAGCTGCCTAGACCTTCTCGTGTCCACAAAGGCCTGCTCACCTGAGGCACTGACTAATTTGCAGTTAATTCAGGTTTTCAACTACTGTGTTGTTCTGAGAAATTTTGGGGCAGAGCCGCCATTCTTATGGGAGCAAGGACCCTTTATGTTGGCAAGGGTAATTGAGCCCCTTCAGTCCCTCAGCTGGGGGAGGATGCAGTCCTTCTGTTTCCTAACCTGCACACAGCACCGACATATTCCTCATAAGGGGGTCCTTTTTGGTTATAAAATCCAGATTGTGATTGCCAGCACAAGATTCATGGCGTTTTGAGTGCCTGTAAACTGGTGATTGTGAATCCCTTAAATGCTGTGTACCCTATCTTCCTGTATCCTAAATGCTGATATCAGAATTTTTATAGAGAGTTCCTAGCCTCTCTCAGTTTTTCATTAGACTGTGAATGGTAAATGACACACTTTTCAAAGTTTACGTTCTCCTTCCTGGCTAGATCCACAAAAATAAGATTCATACTTTCTTGCCTCTGCCAGCAATTCCATGGCTAAAAAAACTATTCATTGAAAAATGGAGACTCTTATTTTGCTCTGATGGAGATTCATAAATAATACAGGCAAATTTGCTTACAATGTGTCCAGCCTCCTTATTAGAATTTAAATAGTGCTGAGTGGGCCATCTAATGAATGAAAATTCCACACTGAAGAGCTGAAACCATGAACACCACGGACTTCAGCTGCTTTTCCAGGAAAGGGCCAGAGAAACATATCAAATTTGCGAAACACAAAGTGTCTATAAAGTGAACTCTATTTTTACTTTAAACTATTGTATGACATCAAAGAGGTGCTGCCAAGCAAGAAATGGCTGGCAGGCAGCTGTGGGACTTTTGGGCGAGAGGGGGTGTAACAGAATCACAATGCTAGTCCGACTGGTCATTCTGGCCACCATCTGAGGATGAGGCCTTAATCATAGATTCGTGGCATTTTAGAAGATGATTAAGACGAACATCCAGGATAGACTAAAGAGCCTCCGACTGAGCTAAATGTAGACTAGAACCCAAAGGATTGGAGAACCCACCTGCCGAGAGGAAAAAAGGATTCAGAGAAGCAGGGACCTGGAGACAAGGGTAGTGACCCAGGAGCTATGACATGGTGTGACAGGAAGTCAGGCCTATGGTGAGTGGAAAAGGCAGAGCTGCTGCCCCACAGCTATGCTCCTTGGTAAGAACATCTCATACTTTGATCTGTTCCTTTAGGTCACCAGGAAAATTCTCAAGACATTCAATCCTGCCATAAAGGGAGGTTCCTGGGTGAGCCTTCTATACATTTAGAAGATGCCTTACTTTCTTTTCCTGTTGTGATGATAAGATACTCTGGCAAAAGAGACTGAAGGGAGAAGGGGCTCATTTTAGATCCGTCTGTCCCCAGCAAGGAAGTCAAAGAGGCAGGCGCTTGAAGCAGTTGTCAGGGTCCATCGACAGTCAAGAGGCTCTGAGTGAATGAGCACATGCCGCTGCTTAGCTTTTGCTATACATCTCCCCTCTCTACTTACACAGTCCAGCATCCTAGCCATGCCTCACCCGCAGTGGGCGAGTCTTTTCAGCTCAATTAGTTCCATCAAGATCATCTCCCACAGGCCAAACCCCCACCCCCACCCTCCTGATGATTCTAGATTCTCAGGCTGACCAGGCATGCTAACCTTCACAAGTGAGGCCACAGAAGGTTCCAAACCAAAACTCATCATCCTGTCTCATACCATGCAAGTTGTAAAGGGAACAGGAACCAAGTGCCAACTTACCGACGGAGCTCAAGAGGCACAGGCAGATAGCACCTATGAGCCTTAGCACACACGACTGTCTAGTTATAAAATTATAAACACAGTGGTGACTGTGCCCTGACCCTAAGCAGGAGGAGCCAAGAGACTGACAAACAGCTGCTGATCCACCTGGCATCTTTATAAATACAATGAGGCTGCTGGGTTCCATTCCTCGAAGAATTAACACTACTGACCCTCTTCTCAGACACACATTTGTAGCAAAATACATTGCCTAAAGCTCCAAAGGATTTAGCTACTAAGAATTTCAGAGCAGGTAACAGTGGTAGCAATTTAGGCCTCTTCTAGCCTTTATTGGACTCAGGCAGGGCTATTAGAGCTGGAGTGGGGCAGTACCCAGCCAGAAGAAAGGCTAACTAGAAACATAGACAGGCCAGTTTCCCTCCATGGCAACTAGGCAAGCATATCATATGGATCCCAACAAGTCTTCCTGTTTGCTCGTCTCTACCAATACATAGGTTTGTGTGTGACACTCTTAACAAGATGATAGCTCTTCTTGCCAAAGCTGCCTAGATAGAACTTCAAAATGCTGGGTGTATCTCAAGGCACAGATGCAGTGCTGGGCCATATTTCTCAGGAGAAGTGAGGGCTGAAGGTGCTAGTCCATAATCTAAGATGCTTCTCAGGATAGGCAGGAAAGCAGCCATCCATGTTCCCAAGGATCACAGACTTCGTAGGAATCTTTCCGAATCCAGCTACATTGATCCACATGGCTTCTGGCCTTGGCGATATTATGAGTTGACTGTAGGATGAATAAGGCAGAGAAAGAGCCACCAATCCGCTCAAAGAGCTATGTTAAAGCAGAAGGTGGCTATCTTAGGGCTTCTGCTGCTGTGATAAAAAAAACCATGACAAAAAGCAATTTGGTTTACACCTCCATATTGCAGTTCATCATTGAAGGAAGTCAGGCCAGAAACTCAAACAGGGCAGGAACTTAGGGGCAGAAGCTGATGTAGAGGCCGTGCAAAGGTGTTGCTTACTAGCCTGCTCCTCATGGCTTGCTCAGCTTTCTTTCTTATAGAATCCAAGACTACAAGCCCAGGGATAAAACCACACACAAGGGGCTGGGCACTCCCCCATCAGTCACTAATTAAGAAAACGCCTTACAGCTATATTTTATGAAGGCATTCTCTCAATTGAGGTTCCCTCCTCTCAAAGACCTCTAGCTTATGTCAAGTTGATGAAAAACTATCCAGCACAGTGACCTAAGACTCATTTATGAAACATTTTTAAATAATGTGGGATAATGTATACTGTGTCATCTCCCTATTATTATGTGACAAATCACTACATCACAAATCACACGCAATGGCTTAAGACATCACAATTTTACTATCGCATTACTCCGGAGTAAGTTTGATCTTTTGCTTCCAGGTTGAAGCTGGTGCTAGCCATGGTTATGGTTCGTGATGTCTGAGGTTCAGTTTCTTTTCCTGGCTCTCTGCTTGACAGCAGATGTATCTCCTTGCAGCTGCAGGACTGAGACCCTGGACTTCTGCTAGCCATGTGACCAATATGGGTGATGCTGCCTCCTCACCAGCTGCAGAATAATGGATCTTAGTCTAGGTCTAACTAGTGAATCTTTAAGCTGGATCCAAAGGGTCCGCCTATTTCCATGTATCATAACTGGACTTCCATATTAGAGCTAAATATTAGCAAAACACAAACATACCCAGCAGAAAGCTAAATAAAATTCGTGTGTAAAGCATCTGACTGACAGTTAGCAGCCAGGCTTAAAAGATGACTCAAATGCATGGTGCCAAACCACGGTGTGTATCCAGAGTTGATACACACAGTCAACAAAAGCAACTACTACCAAGGGATCCTGCTCCTGCACCTCACACAGGTGAGAAGGACACAGAGGCCAATATGACACGCATGGTGTTTCCAGAGCTGGAAATGGAGCACACTGAAGGATCTCAGTGGACCATTCTCATACCACAAGCTACAGGAAACCAAACACAAAACAATCAGTGCAGGATATGAGGAAGGGTGGGACGTTTCGTAGTGAGCAGGAGTGCTAACATTTCTTCCCTTGGGGGAGATGTAAACAACACTTAACCCCTCTTCCTACCGAGGTATGATTTCACCGACGTTTACTCTGGGGAACCTGGACGTTTACTAGGCTGACATACAGAGTGATGGGTGTGGATTGTGTATGGCTTTAAAACAGCCACACTGGAAGGTCTGCACACAATAGTGATGATGACTCTGCCGAAGTGGAGACGGAGCCCCCTGCCCCTCCACAAAGTCAGGGCAGAATTATATTTAGCTGGTTGGGAGGGGTGGCTGGATACTCAGTGACGGTCCCATGACCCTCCCTCTCCCTTCCCCTACACAGGAATGCCAACGATCAGCAAGATCAACTATGCTAAAGATGAAGGCAGTGTGGCTTGGAGAACAGTCCTTTAATACAGCACATGTGGTGCGTCAATATTTTCTTGTAATTTACAGAAAGCAGGCAGGTCAGAAATAAAAGAAAAAACTGAAACGCTAGCCACAATTTTTTTTTTGTGTGTTTGTTTTTTAAAATGGTGAAAACCATGAACCCACAAATTCAAGACATCAATGAAACCAAAGCCCAATAAACATAAAGAAAACTGCATTCAAATATGCAATTATTGGCTTACCCCAAGAGGGTCATAAAAACAAGGTGACGGGGTACTGGACAAAAGAACAGATAGACTCTGTTGAGAAACAATGAAAGCCAGGGACAGTGAAATGAGAGGCAGCTAAGAAATACATGAGAAAGTACAACTAGAGAAGCCTAGACTCAGGAAGTCTGTCTTTTCATCATTGGAATTAAAATGATTTATCCAACACAGAAGACCAGAGAATGCATCAGCAGCAGACCTATACAAGACTAGGGAGCCCTCTGGGCAGAGGGACATGAACAGCCACCAGTCACATAAAAATGAGAAGGAAAAGATGTGAGACCCTTGCTCACGGCTGGTAGAGAAGATGGTGAAGCCTTCAGAACCCAGTGTGCAAAGGCTAAACGCCCACCATTCATATAACCAGCACATAGCTGTTAACCCTACAGAGAAAAGAATGCATGTTCTTACAATGACATCTTCATAAATGTTTATAGCAGCACTGTCTGTAACTACCAAAACTGGAGGAAAAACCCTCTGTACAACTGGCGAGTAAGCTGTGGCATGTCCAGTGGGATACTGTTCAACAAAGTTCAAAGTCACACATAACAGACTGCATATGCAAGACATCAGAAACTGTAGCATTCTACTTATATAAAAGGCATAATTTTACATGTGCTTGTGTCCATTTAAAATTAGAGAAAATTGAGATTAACACACTTATGAACAGCAGATAAACAGTTGCCCAGAAACAAGTAGGATGGCCTGGAAGGAGTGGAGGAGGAGACATAGGGAATGAGGATGCTCCGATGGTGATGCAATGCTTTCTGGATTGTGCCTTCAGGAGGAATTCCCTCTGCAGGCTTCCGTGGCTATGGAGCCCACTGATGTCTGTAGCCCCACAAACTGGACAAATCTCTCCCACCTACATAGTTATCAAATGACACAAGCTTTGTCAAATGAAAGAATGTTGTCATATAAACAAATGGACTACTGACATGCTATGACATGGTTGGACCTTGGAAGCATCATGCTTAGCGGGGGGGGGGGTTCCACAAACATTCATATATTGCACAACTCAACATACACAAAACCTCTCGAATAAAACTCTACAGTGGCAAATGGTATCTAGCTGGTGCCAGGAGAGGAGATAGGAGATAACAGCTCAGTTGGCCCCTGGGTCATTGTTCTGGAGAAAGCTAAAATAGTCTAGTATTACAGTGTAGCAATAGATACAAACTATCAAAACCTGCCTTTAAATGGAAGAATTTTAGATGTAGGAGAAATACATCTCGATATATTTGTAAAATTTAAAGAGGGAAATCCTCTCTATAAGACGTAAAAGAAGAAAATATACTCTATGATGTTCGAAACAAGATTGCTCACGATTTTATTCACTGGAATTTAAAACTCACAAAGAGTGAGTAAGAGCTCCTGTGAGAGCGGGCCAAGCAGCCACCATCTGCACATTACACCAGGCCAACGGGCCAAGGACTTGCAATTCCAGAGAAATACCAGAATTAACCAAAGGGCACACATAGTTCCTTAGGGCTGCTCTACAGTAGGTCCCAAAACAATGCTTTCCAGGCTCCCAAAAATGTCTCTGTGGTTGTGCCTATTCTGCTAAGTGATGACCAGGGCTTCTGGGGTGTACTGGCTTACCTCTTCTCTCTGAGGTCAGCACTTTGTTAAATTGTCCTTATGGGTTTATCACCTTCTTCACTGGAGGCTTCTTGGCTCCATGAATACATCATCTCTGAAGGCAACCTGGAGGATGCCTTCTTAGCTGTAATATCTTGGTGTAGTCCAGCCATCTTCTCCAGAGCCCATAACCTCCTTCAACTTACTTAAATACACATTCTGGGGCCCATCTTCTCCAACCTAGTGCCACCACAAGCAGACAGACCACAGTGGTTAACATACTGGACTTGCCCTACATCCAGTGACTAATGCAAACAAATGCAGACATCCACAGCCTAGTACTTGGCCAGACTCCTGGAGTTCAGCTGAAGAGAGGGAGGGGCAACTAGAGGAGTTGGGGGAATCAAGAGCACGATGGAGAAAACCACAGGGACAGCTGACCTGCACTGATGGGAGCTCACGGACTCTGGACTGACAGCTGGAGAGTTTGCATGGGACCAAACTAGGCCCTCTGAATGAGGAAGTCAGTTGCATTGATCAAGCTGCTAATGGGCCCCTAGCTATAGGACCAGGAATTATCCTGAATACATAAACTGGGTTTTTAGAGCCCACTCTCTATGGTGGGATACCTTGATCAGCCTTGATACAGGGAAGAAGGGATGGGTCCTGCCTCCACTCTGTATGTTAGGCTGTGTTGACCTACTCAAGGGAGGCCTTAGCCCCTTTGAGGAGTGGATGGGTGGGGGGGGAGGGGAAGTGGGGTGGCAGGGAGAAAGGGGTAACAGTGGAAGGTACAGAAAAGAAATTATATTAAGTAAATATTAAAAATACTGGACTTGCAGGACAAAGACACAGCCATGGTTACAGCTGCATCTCACCTGATGGTTGAAATTGTCCTCACCCTTAAAGCAAGCAATTCTGAGGACGAGGGCAGTACTGACACATTGCACAGGACAAGCCTGCTGCGGAGTCAGGGTCTTTCACACTGGCCATGGGCATGTTGACAGTAGGCAATAGGAACAATTCTGGGGGAGGGGGGAAACAGATACCTTGGCAGCCAAGAGTGTGTACTGCTCCTGCAGGGGGCCCACATTTGGTTCTCAGCAGTCAGGTTTGCTAAGACACCCTCTTCTGCCACTGAAGGCATCTGCACACAGATGTACATATCTGAACATAGACACACATACACACAACACACAACACATGCATGCAAACATGCACGTGCATACACACACAAACACACACACGCAACACATGCATGCACACACGCACGTGCATACACACACATGCACAATTAAAATATATATTAAAAAATTAAGCTAGCCAGCACTTGGGAGGAAGACACAGGTGGACCTCTTGAGTCTGAGGTCAGCCTGGACTATGGCCAGCATTCCAGGCCAGCAGGTACACAATGAGACCCTCTCTCAAATAGAATAAAATAAAGCTTTATGGCAAAGAAAGGGTAGGGTTCTAACTGCTACCCTGGAAGGCAAAGGACCCAATCCCTGTGAATCCACACTCTTCAATCTTCTCGGGAAGGCAAACTTGCTTCTCTACCCTTCTCCTTAAGTCTAAAAGGCAACACATAACCTAGACCCCACACAGACCCATACTGAAGAAAAAGCAAATGATGGAAAAATACCTGCCTGACAAAAATGTCTGATGAGTAAGTAATTAGCTGCATGTGCCCCTCTGTGGGGGAACTGAAAGTCTACCTTAGAACACAGGGAATTAGGTCCTCAGATGGTAATGGGTTCTTCCTTCATCTTTATTTGTATGTTGATTTTTCACATAATTGTTTATTGTAAGCTGGTTAAATGTTTAGCTATTTGAGTTTTTATCTGATGCCAATTTAACTCACTACTCCAAGTTAAATCAAGTACACCCAAGGCAGTTCACACCGCTTCTGAGACACAGCTTATTACGCTTTCTTTATTTGCAGAGGCCACGAAGACCTCTCATCTCCCTGTTGTTATGGAGAGAAGCAAGACAGCCTATCAGAAAGATGTAAGATTTTCCCCCCTCAACGGTTGTTCATCTTTTGTGCTGGCAATCCGTCTTTTAGGAAAGATGGAATAAAGCCGATATTTAGGTATATCAGGTGATTCACCGCGAGCATCTCTCAAAACCATGATCAATATTCTCATGTTTTTAGCACTGTTTTCAGTCATAAATATCCTTCCTCTAAAAAAGAAATCACTCTCCCGGGCAATAGGGCCTGCAGTCAATATGCAGGCAACAGAACGACAATCACTGTGGTCAGGCCTGATACCGGGAGAAGCCAGGAGCCCAGGACTGCAGCATCAGAGGGTACAGGAGGGCGCCAGTGGGAACAGGAAAAGTTTTCTGTACTGAAGCAAATGTCATCAGCACCAGGGTTCTCTTATCTCTTGCATTTTCTCCTCTTAGCTCCAGCAAACAAAAGAAGATAGTCAGGACAGACTGCATGCACAAATGCATTCTCTTCCAAATGCCAGAACCTACAGAATGCAGGTGTAGACACCAAGTATGCAGGTCTAAAGAGCTCAGACTGCATGCATGAATGCATTCTCCTCCAAATGCTGGAACCTACAGAATGCAGGTGTGTGGACACCAAGTATGCAGGTCTAAAGAGAGCACAGTTACAGCTTTTAAAGCAAATAGCAACAATCTCTATACATTAAGAATAGAAAACACAATGTCAGGCTCTATCCTAAACACAGTCTGTAAATGTCCAGTGTGTTTTGACTGGAGTTGACATAAGAAGTCACTTAGGACAATCACTGGTAACAGACCATAGAGTTCATCAGCACATTCAAATCAGTAGACAATAACCACATGAATTCTATAGCAAGAGGGGAGGGCGCTGTTAGGCAAGAGGCTAGGAAGGGACCTGGGCTTTGGGGACCAATGGTCCAGTGAGGTGAGCAGTTTGAATGGCACCGATTACAATGTAACATACTAACTCTCAACTCTCCTGTTCAGAATGGAATGGATCCAGATGAGAACTAAGGACTTACACAGTAGGTCCCACTGGTCTCTAAGGTATCTCTACCCAGAGAAGAACATGGAAGTTGGAGATGGGATGGGATAGGATTACACATTGCTGGTCTGACAGTAGTATATGTAGAGAGGGAGAGCACTGTCCACAGAGGACCAGCTCAGAACTATGCGCCATCAGTGATAAACACTCCCTGGTCTTCGTGTTTTCTATGTATCAACAATAGGCTGAAAAGATTGGAGAAAAAAAAATGGACGAGTTAACTTTAGCAGGAGTCCCTCCTAGAAACGGCCTGGCTTCCTGGAGGATCTGAGTCATCCTTGGAATACCTACACTGTTATTCCTCAGATGAGGCATTATTAGAGACTAGCTAGGCAGGGAGTAGTTCTCTTCCCTGAGAGAGCAGGACACTTCCAAGCTGGACTCAGAGTTTTGAAATAAAAGAGGAAGAAGGAGTTTAGAGGACAGTCTTAGGACTCTGAAGAACACCTGGACGCAGGCAAACAGCAGCACAGCAGTCCCAAGAACTTCTACCCAAGTGCAGGTCACTGAGACAGCATCAGATTTAGAGGGCCCTCCCCCTTCTAACTACAGAGGTAAGAAGCAAACCAATTCACGGTGACATAAATGTCAGAGCTATCTGCACAGGATTAGCTGTGTGCCCTGTATGCAAGTCTTCAGTTTTAATTCTGCACTGTCACCAACAACTCCACAAATGCAGTTATTGTCCGTTTTAACATCACATGGGTGCTCATGTTTATGAGCTTGTGTGTATGTATGCATATGTCAATGTGTATGTGTATGAGGAAGCCAGGGGAACAACCTTGGATATCATTCTTAGGGACACCATTCACTTACTTTGGACAGGGTCTCTTATTGACCTGGGGCTCACCAATTAGACTAGCCAATGAACCACAAGGATCTCTTTACCTGTCTCCCAGCATTGGTATTACAAGCATAAAACACCATGCCCAGAATTTTTATGTGGGTTCTGGGGACTCACACTCAGGTCCTCATGCTTGTGAGGCAGATATTTCACTAGCAGAGCTAACCTGAGCTAGTTTCTTTTATCTCTCATTTTTTACAGGATCTTTCTTACTATGTAGATCTTTCTTACTATGTATGTTCCTGGCGGGCCTGGAACTCACTACATAGACCAGGTTGGTCTTGAACTCAGAGCTCTCCCTGCCTCTACCTCTGTAGTGCTGGGATTAAAGATGGTGCTTTTTGATTAGAGAGAAAGGGGGAAGTGATGTGGGAATGCGTTTATGTATGCTGTGAATCTCAATCTTTAAATAAAGGAGCTGTTTTGGGCCATGGCAGGCACCATAGAAGAAGTAGGAGGAGAAATCAGAGCTTAGGTAGGAGAAGCAGGGTGGAGTCAGGCAGACCTAGCTGAAGCCGCCCAAGGAGAAACATGTAAGGAGGCACAGGTGAGCCACGGGCCACATGGCCAACAGATTAATAGAAATGGGTTGATTTAAGATATAAGAGCTAGCTAGCAATGTGCCTGAGCCATAGGCCAAACAGCATGAAGTTAATATAAGCCTCTGAGTCGTTTCTGGGGACCTGGGCGGCGGTGGGCAGCTAAGCGGTCTCGGGCGGCAGGTCTGTGGGTCTCAGATCTCTGGCCGCCCGGGACCGAGAACCCCACTACTACATGCTGTGGTGGTTCGAATAAGAATAGTCCTCAAAGCTCAAATATCTAAATGCTTAGTCATCAGAGAATGACACTATTTGAGAAGGATTAGGAGGTGTGGCCTTGTTGGAGGATGTGTATCACTTACGGGTAGGCTTTGAACTTTCAAAAGCCCATGTTGGGCCCAAGCTCACTAGTTGGCAAGATATAGTTCTCAGCTTCTTCTCCAGCACCAAAAGTGTTAACGTCCCCACCCTGCTCCCTGCCATGATGATCATGGATTAACCCTCTCAAACTGGAAGCCCCCAAATAAATGTTTCCTTTTATAAGTGTTGCCTTGGTCATGGTGTCTCTGCACAGCAATAGAACAGTGACTAAGACAGGAGCCATCACACCTGGCCCTTGTTTCCCTTCCTGACAGACCATTAGTTCCTCCTGATGTCACCTATGAGCACTGCACTGTGACAACCCCAAACTTAGCTTGACTCCTTCATCCTATCTGGCCAGTTCTCAGTGGTGGCTTAAGAAGAAAAAAGGTATGCATCAGAGTAAGAATGCCCTCATCAGGACCACTACCACCATTCCTGGAAATGTCAATCTGCTGGCAGAGGGCTCCAAGGCTCTCACTGAACAGTCTCTGTAAAGAGGCCTAATGGGCAGTGCTTCCTGGAGGGCTTGGATACCTAAACAGCACAAGTGGACATGACTACACCCCATATTTGCTGACTGAATGAATGGGCACATTTGAATTCGGCTTGTACTACCTGTCACAGAATGTACATTGCTTAGGTTAATATTTGGAACACTGACCATGTGATGGCAGCCTCAGTAGGTCAGAGAACATGGGATGGAACCAGAACACCCACCATGTAGTGTCTCTGTTCCTGATTGGCTTTATAAAAACGATGAAGGCACAAGTAAGTACAAAGCCCAAGGAAAACATCCAGCTGTCAGAGGCCATTTACCAGCAGTCAGCTGGAACTGTGCTGTGCTGATCCCAAGGATGTGGCCCAGAAGTAAGCTGGAGAGCATCTGGACACCTTCCCTAACCCCAGTCTCTATACCCACAGTCAATCCATTCAGAGGCTTTAGTGCTTGCAGAACAGAATGGACACAGGATCATGTGACTGAGAGGGTAGAGGTGGCTCCTGAGCAGAGGCCACATGTAAGAGGGAACTCTACAGTTTTGAATTTCCACTGTGTTGCAAGTAGGATCAGACAGAATGGCCATTTTTTCCCCTCTCATTTTGGACAATGCTCCCCTCTCTATCTGATTTAATTCAATGTAGAAAATTATAAAGATTTCTAAATTCCCCTTCTCCATTTGTTTTTTAGAGCAGAAAGCCCAATGTGAGCATCTCTGGACCAATACACAATGTGCACTGGCTTATTAACCCTGGTCTCCATTCACAAGCTCCTGGCATGGGGAAGGTTGGGCATAAACACTCCTACAAAAGACAAGGTTGTGAGTTGGCTGGATAGGCCAGTTAGGAACAGGACATGGTTGCTAATGCTAGCTTAGAACTTTCAGCCTTGGGGCTCTGTACTCACCAGGGATCAGAATTCCACAGCTGTTTCTTCCCTATCAACTGCCTGTTGGGCATGAGTGTCTTTGATGACAGAACTCTGAGCAAGGAGAAAACAGGTAGGGGGACAGTGACAAGTCACAGTTTCTAAAGCCAGACAACTTGGATGAAATGTCTATGGTATACATATCTACAAGCAAGTTCAGAGCACTGCTTCTCAACTTTCCTAATGCTGCAACCCATTAATACAGTGCCTCATGTTGTGGTGACACCCAACCATAAGACTGTTTTTGTTGCTACTTTGTAACTGTAATATTGCTACTGCTATGCATCACAAAGTAAACACCTGTATTTTCCAATGGTCTTAGGTGACCCCTGTGAAAAGGCCATTCAACCCCCAAAGGAGTAATGACTCACAGATTGTGAATTGCTGTTCTAGAGTGAGCTTGATCAAAGCCCTAGGCTGAGACTCTGAGGGAGAAGGGCTCACATGAAGCTCTCAGCTTCGCATCCACAGAGGGTTGGGCCTATAGGACAGCCTGCTTAGGTGTACAGGGAGGCAGAGCCATGATCGAAGTAGGCTGTCTACAGAGAACCCTTGCATGTGCTCTTTACCTCACGAAGTATTGTGACTACATTTATAGAGGCTAGAATAGCTAGTGCATGGCAGTATTCCCACCCTTGGGCTGATGAGGCAGCAAAATTGCCATGAGTTCAGGGCTAGCTCGGACTATACACCGAGTACCATGTCAGCCAGGGATACACAGAAAGGCCCTGCCTCAACAATCAATCAATCAATCTATTAATCAATCAATCAATCAATCAATCAGTCAATTAAAGATTAAACTTATCAACAAAATAAGAGGAAGCTATATAGGCACCAAAATATTACCTAATATCCTGGGCAAATCTTTCTAATAAAATGGCTCAATATGGAGAGTTTGTTAAGGACTAAAGGCTTGGCTGTAAACTGTCAGCAAAAAGCAGAACAGGCCACCTGCCTCAGGCAACACTTAAGCCACAGGCCCAAATAAAGAAATGTGTATTGAAATCTCATTCCGATAAAATGATCTTTCAAAGTGGGATTTTTTTTTCCTTGAAAAAGCCAAGAAGCTACAGGTAGAGCTCCAACTACTTACTAAGAAATCACCACGTGACGTTTATCCAGAGATGAGAGTCACTAGTGAATACAATATCTTCTTCAGCAGCCAGCACCACAGAGACAGTCCAGGAACTGCGGAGGACTGCCTGTAGGTGCAACACTGTTTATGGTGGCTACAACATTGCCTATGAAAAACATGCGCTTTCCAAGACGGACCAGCACCTTCTATGGTGGCCAGCCTCACAAGGCCAGTCCCCGAACTGGAGAGATTATTTGATTTTGAGATTAGGACATTCTTTCCTCTACCTGTTACTGCAAACCAAAGTGTCACACCTAGTTAGAGCTTCTATCACCTTTGAAATGACAGAGAATGACTTTCTGACATATAAACCCACTGGCTGAAGCTAAAACACATTTAAGTATCAGAAGAGAAATGGTGATAATCCAATAACCTACAGGACCAGTGCCTCAGTACTGAGTGACATGGACGTTGTCACTCTTCCCTGCAAAGACTCATATTAGCTATCACAGGAGAAAAGCCCTGGTTCAGGGTTCTAACTGACAAAAGGGCAGCAGCCAGTGTTTGTTCCCTGTCTTTGTAGATGTGGGCTACCAGAAAGTTGAACAATTTCCAAAGTATTGGCATTTGATTTCGCAGCTGAATAGAAATAAAGATGGGTTCTAACAAACGCCTGGCTTCAAATGAGTCAAAGGCAAAAACTAAAACCAAAGAAGCGACAGAAAAGAAGTATGGTGACTGATGTCATCTACAAGGTCTCACAGTGCAGAGGCTATAGGGTAAGCACACTGCGACAGTTACAAATGCCAGGAAGAGATTCAGACTTGAATGTGGCAATCAGCAAGTGTGCCCATGTTTAATAATGTTGACACATGTAACATGGTTATGTGAAGTGTCAATATTAAGACAAGCTGGAAAATGGCTGAGCCAGAGCTTCTACACAATCTTTACAACTTTCCAATAAATCTAAAACTATCCCCAAACTGAAACATTTCAAAAATATCTGGCTACCTAAACCCAGTATGAGAAAAAGATGTCATGAAGAAACTCAAAATAGAACAAACTTCCTTTAATATGTAAAGAGCTCTTATAAATCAATAATAAGACAAAATGATCCAATTCAAAAATGTCCAAGGGTTTGGCTAAAGAAATTCCAGTGAATAAGAAGCCAGGTAAGATGTTTGACTTTAATTAAAATGCCAGAAATGAGGGTAATTAGAAGACAAGTTATCATTTAAAGTTAAAATTCTGATTTTCAGGGTTTCTTCTACACACCTTGCTAAGTGTAGAGATGTCCACAGAAGGATGTGTGCAATTAACTTTACTCAAAATAGTTCCAAACAACAGTGAAAATAACACCAATAAAAAGTAACAGAAAACCTCAAAAAAAAAAAAAACCAAGAAAACATCTGAGAAGACAATGTGTTAATGGGGCTCATCAGTGTCAATGCTGAAGCACTTGGACACATAAGCACATGACAACATTTCCAGGCCAGCACAACAAGGCAGCTCTTTGAGTCATGTTTAAACAACTGTCAAGGACAGGCTCTAAATTGCCATAATTAACTTCGACTTACATTTTAACACATTTTCTTACCCGAACAAGATTCAATATAAATATCGCCATGAACTAAAAAGAGCTCCAACTTGATCTGTATCACTTTATTCCTGCTCATTAGCACTCACTGTGAGATCTGCACACTTTTCTCCTAGGTTTCATTCAACACCGTGAGAAACTGACCTTATGCAGCAAAGCTTACTAGTGAGTCCTGCTCTGCGAATGGTGACTAGTTTCCCCGACCAGAATGGCTAGTGATGCTGTGGAAGGTGCCTTTGAAAGGACTTTCCGACAGGATCAATTAAGCCTAGATTTCTGACAACCAATGAACATAATTAACTTTGCTGATAACACACCTTGTCTGGAAAACCCCGTTAGTTCAAAATTTGAAGGAAAATTGTTGGGGCACACAGATTAAGACACAAAATAAGAGGGTTTCCAGGGCCAGTAGTTCTGAAATTAAATGTCCACCTTATAATTAACTACAGCTCACATAATTTGGCTGCAGATCTCCATGAAAAATTTAACTGGAAATTAAATCAATGCCCTTTATTTAAAACTCCTATATCTGTACCATTTTTTTAAAGCAATCTTTGGATTGTAAGCATGGTTGGGATGTGTTTATCAATCCCAGATGTACCGACTGTAGGAAGATTATAGCTTAATTAAAACCCTGGCAGGGTCAGTAATGTTCATATGCAAGACATTTCTATGGAGTGTCACTTGGGTACAATCAATTAGAATGCACCACAAATTGTTAAATGCAAAAACCCAAACCAAGAGGCCTGTTGTCGCACAGAGGGTTCTCGCATGCATTAAGAGGTTAATTTATATTTGGTTCTGATGCATGCATATAAAAGTGATATTTATATCAGGTATTCATAGCTTCCTTAGATGATTGATATCAATTTCTCTTCATAATATGACCAGCAAATAAAACACACGGCGGTTCTAATATAAAGAAATAACATGTGACAGGGCTCCCTAAAACATTTCTATTTTGGACCTCACAAGCTAAATTGCTTTTGCTGGCCCCTTCCACCTCTCAGCATGGTTGACAGACAAATTGATCGAAACATTGGAAAATAATATGCTTGCGAAATTTCTCTGGGTGAGTTTCCAGTCTTTTGAATTTTTCATACAAGAACAAAATGAAAGATTGCCTCCTTGATTTTCCCTCCATTATGCGGCCCCATCTTATAGTACAGGAACATACAATACTTCAAACAGCAGCCAGACGTTGTAAACAAAACGTGTAACATTTTTCATAAAACACCCCAGCCCTGGGAAGTTAAGAGAGTGGGGAGCAGGCATCTCTGCCCTGAAGATTATGTGGTTCAATTACAATGAATTCATACATTTGAAGTTGCCTTAGGGCCTCTCATTAGACTTAGGGGTGTTTATTACAGGAAGTACTGTGTGCATCATTTAAGAAGAAAGGAGGCTGGGTGATTTGATTAGAAATGTTGACGGTTGAGGTGTGTAAAGAATCTGTCATTCACCCCCACTCTCCAGCTTCGGTGTTCAGATCCTTCATCTTTCATGACTTCTTTGCAGCCCCTCTTTGAACTACAGGTGGGGGTGGGTAAAAACTTTCTGCTGCACACCGTGTCTGCTAACAGCTGGCCCCAACTTCCCGTGGCTACTCCGAGCTATACTAAAAGCAACCACTTCACTAGCAGAACATACTTTAAAATTCTCCCCCCTCCCAGGATCTAATGGTGCTCGGCTAAATAGAACCAAAAACTCAGAGACATCACTGAAGCCCTCTGAGTTACCTATAGGGTGTGTGCCCATTTTAGACTCCTGCCTCCCCAGTGGTCCTTCCTTAGTTACCCCGGCCCTCAGGCTCTTACAGGATTTTAAAATTAATGCCTGTGGCACTACAGAATAGACAGATTCCTCATACATTTAAATCTACACCTTCTGAAAAGTCTTAATAACTAATTTTTTCCTCAATACTTGCAGGTCAAGAATCAATGAACAATCAAATTTTTTCAGTCAAAATTTAAATAATCATAAAAAATGGCATAACTTTCAGCAGTGACAATTATATTTTGTGAGAAATATCTGCCAGATATGAAAACAGAAGTTATTACACTAATAATTATATATCTATATAGCTATATATAGTTATAAATATGTATGTATATGGTTATATGCTAACAATGTTCATAACAGTATTTTTATTCTTCTTCTTCCGCTTTGCTGGTCCTGGTGACCTCACTCCAGTATTTCACAGTAATGTGTTAAACACAGACTTTTTGGCACTCTGTCCATAGTCCCCAATAGAATATCCCTGTGGGTACTGAGCGATATGGGTGGGTGGACCCTCCAGTCACCTCAAACCTGAGCTCCTCACTGAAGTGCCATCAAACTGTACCTGTGGGGACTGACAGCAGCAGGTAATAGTTCAAAAAACTGCCACACCAACAAAAACAGAAACCTATGCTTGCTTGGTTTCTTTCAAACAAGTTTAGTTTGTGGGGAATAATGTCTCAGTGGGTCAAGTATTTGCCATACAGGCATGAGTTCAGGTCCCTAGAACCCACATACAAACTAGGCAGGCTTGGCAGTGCCCTGTCACCCGACACTTGATAGCCAAAGACAAAATCTACAGGGCAAGCTGGCTAGCTAGACCAGCTGGAACTGGTAATCTTTGGGTTCCGGAATAAAGAATAAATAAAGTGTCTCAATAAAGAAGATGAAGAACAATTGAGGGAAACACTCATTGCCAACGTCAGGCTCCACAGGCACACAATACATGCACTGTCACACACACAAAATCTAACCCAAACATCCAGAGAAACATAGCATCCTTTGGAGCCACTCATTAAGTGCCATCCTTGGTCCTTGGGTCTTGGACTAGCTGGACTGTAATTATGAGTGAGCGACAAGTGGATCAGAGGTGATCTTCATATGAGACACCCATGAGGCCCAGCAGCAGAAATGCACTAGGTGATACCTGGGGGAAGTACGGCTGTAGGGCTCAAAATAAGTTAGTGATGATAACAGAGGTGTCAGTACAAGTTCAAGAGCCAGGGCATAGCTACAGAGTAGGCTGCAATCAGAGGAATTCCCAGCGAAGTCAAAAGGGAAACCAAACATTTGTGGTAATGCTTTGTTGTCTCTGAAAGCAAAAACCACAACCTTTTACCTCCTTTAGTGATAATAGTCCCTTCAGGAACAAGACACCCATGTCTGTTAGGACCAGACAACCAAGGGAAATAACCTGTCTGTGGAGGCATTGCCTGCCAGGACCCCTCAGATACAATCCCAAAATATGTCCCCATCTCCAGTCCCTCCTAACTCCATCTCTCTGTTGTCATATGAAGTGAAGGTCTGTTTCATTCATGTGTCTATGACCTAGTGATGTCATGGAAATTGGATCTGACACATGAATTCTCTCATGGTTGGAAGGATAGCAACAGAACCCATTGTTTATCTGGTCTGATGACTTAAAAGCAGAGAAGGATGGGGATTATCATAGGGCCAGCAATGGAAGAGACTGACCCTGTGCACGGGGAAGAGTGGGCACCATGCACAAATTTTGAAGAAGCAGTGACCAAAAAGTTAAGTTTCTTTAAGAAAGACAATTCTGAGAGCTAGTGTGTTAGGGATTCACCCTCAGCCAACCACAAGCAAATCTCAAACAAGATGAGGACAACCAGCATCACTGTCCATACCTCGGCATCAGGAGAGTCTTGAGGCATTTACATGTCAGCTGGCTCACACACACTCGGGCTGGATCATGCATGCAGAGGATGTACAAAGGCCAACCTCAGCAGAGGACCAAGCCACAACTCCAAGCTACACAACAGATGGAACTTGGCAGATGACAGGGCTGGAACCTCACCTCTCCCAGCTCACTGTCAGGTCCATCTCTTGCCTCATGAGGTCAAATGCTAGATGACATCACCAAAGCCTCCAAGTAACGGGACATAAAAGCTAAATGTGAAATGTGCCTTATAAGGCGCTACTTATTTTATGATGAAAGGAAGAAGCGAACCATTTTAAAAGCCAAGATCCCAGAGGACTTACTCTGGTCCATAGCATAAAGTGTGTGCTGCATGCTTCAGTCTAAGAGAGAGCCCATACATACTGATGCAGGAAGCCAGACCCTTCTAGGCTTCAGTCTGAAGTTGCAGGATACGCTTGTCCTCTGTATTACCTCCCAGAACATTCGTGGTCATGAAAATCATTAACGAGACATATCTTTTTTTAAAGCAATCTACAAATTGGTCACTACGTTGGTTGCTACTTACTGTCAACTTGACAAGCCTCTGTCCATGTCTGTGAGAGAATTTCTAACTGGATAAACTGAGGTGGGAAGACCCATTCTAACCTTGGGCAACTCCATCCTATACACTTGGGTCCTGAGCTAAACAGAAACGGAAATGTAACTAGCATTCCACTATTTGCTTCCTGACTGTGGATGGAGTGTAGGCAGCTGCCTCAAATTCCTGCTATCACACCTTCCCCACTGTGCTGGGCTGCACCTTCAAACTGTGAGCCACAGAAAAATCCTACCTTCCTTAAATTGCTTTTCTCATGCATTTTGCTGCGACAATGAAATGAGTAATACCAACTGGGGATCTCTCCACATATCCCCCCAATCCTGCTTTCCTTCTTTGAATATCATATCATCAACGTTTTGGACCAAGATCAATTTTTTTTTTCCCTGTCTTGGAAAAAGAGCACCATAAAGGCTAGTCAGAGTTCCCTCTGGAAACATCTGGTCCTTGCCACTCAAATCCCAGGATATTTTTCCCTGCACAGGGTTTCCTGAATGAGGCGTCCTGACAAGGAAGAGTGCCAAGAAAAGAGAAGCCCCATGACATCACCATTGTCCTGTGGTGGATACCTGCTCCCATCCCAGGGATACTTAGGTAGCATTTAGCATTTGGAACTGCAGGATTAACATCATAATCAGTTCTTTTGAAAAAAAAAAATGTACCATGCCAGAAAAGATACGCAAATCCCAGAGCCCACAGTGCCAAGTGTCACCTTTGGGAGATTAACACGGGACCTCACAATCTAATGTCACAGCTTTAGGTGTTATCTCTCTTATAAACAACTAGCTAGCACTGCTCTACCGGGTCCCTGCTTCCATGATTCAGAATGACTGGTTTGCATTTAAAGCATAAGCACGTTTTTCTCAATTGTTTATTTCATTTTAACATGCCTTAAAGTCCAGTATTGTCTAATGTCTTATATAAAAACCACAGTATGGAACAGTAGCATGCTTAAGTTAGGGGTGACAAATCCAAGAACAGCTCTACAATTTGGCTTCCATATCTCTGAATTGGTATTTCAATGACAGATGTTTGTTGCGGCAAAAACCTCTGTCAGAACAAAATTAGGTGATCTATCATTTTAAGATATGGTCTTCATATACGGTTTACTCGAAGATATCACTTGCCTCAAGCCAATTTTGACCAAGAACATTTTGTGATATGGAAGTGATTTGTATATCATCATTTTTGTGATAAATGTGCCTCTTGAACACAAAATAACCCACCATTCCACAGTATTACAGGGAAAACTCCTAGACCAGTAAATCTGTACTGGCTTTATTGCCACTAAGATACTGAGTCTGGACTCGGCCAGGCTTTTTCCTTGAATAAGGTTGCCACTCGCTGCCTCATGACTGCAGACAGGGTTTTTAATCCCTAAGAACTACCACATTCCTACTGCTGAGTCTTCCTAGGGAATTTTTTTTTTTTTTTAAATTTTTTTGGTGGGGGCTTCTGAGGCTGCATGTACCCAGTGACATTTGTTGAAGCATTGGTTACTCTGACAGACTTGTCTCAGCCAGCAAGGACTCTGGCTCGCTGGAGATGTCTGAAATGCTGAGTGTGTGATGAAGATATGGTATGGGGTAACTAGAAGAAGACATTCCTTTCAGGAAAGACAACAGACTACAAATTGGAGGTGGCTAGCCATGTCTCATGAGCAGGCTGAAGTGTGTAGACCCAAGGGGTGCCAGGGGGGTGTCCTGAAGATATACACTGGGTTCTGGTAAAAAAAAAAAAAGGGGGGGGGGAGGGCAGAGAAAGAGAAAAGGGTCCCATTTTAGAGTCTCACAACTGCCACATTCCTCACACAATGCTACCCACACAGACTTCAAGGATGTACATGACACAAGCATTCTCCCAGTGGAGCAAGCACACATCAACCCCTCTTGGCACTGAGCCTTCCCAAAAGCAGCTCTGGACAAAGCCAACAACCCCCCCCCCCATTGTAGGTCCAAGGAACCTTGCAAGCCCACACAAAGAACAAAGGAGTTCACTACAGGGACAGACCATGCTATGATAGTGGCTACATCACTTTCCCTGATGAGAAGCCCACCATACTGTTCCTGGCTTTACTCAGTCACTAGTTAGACAGGGTATGGGGAACTGTGTTGAGTGTCTATCTACAGCTTAACAGCATAAGACCCAGAGATAATATGCACAACCACTATGGGCATTTCCTGCCTTGCGCCTTCAACCCTCACGGCTGGATACACAGGACAAAAGAGGCACAGCACAGTCATTTCATCTTTGCACGGTGCCAACCTGAGCCGGACGTAGTAAATGATAGAGCACATTAAATGCATATGTGTGGTGCCTCCTGGATTCACACTGCCATGTGAAGAAGTGGGAATTGCCAGGGAAGAAAGGACCATAGGTGGCCAGCCTCCCTGACCACTGCCTATAGAGTCATGAATTGTTGCAGGTGAACTTGAGTAAGGGAGTCATGGCATCAAGAACTGTTAAAATGGAATTCTGAGGCTCTTTTCAACATTCACCATGGGTGTTGCCTTGCTGGGGAGATTCTTGTCCTCATAGAGGTTGGCAAAGGCAGTTCTAGGCTTTCAAAACGCTATCTGTGAAGCCCAGGGAGCCACATGTCTACCATCTTGCAATGACAATTCTGCTATCTTGTAGTGACCAAGTGCAGTCTCGAAGCTGGTCTGGATTCCAAAGAGAGAAAATCAGAGCTGCACTAAGAGGTAGCAGATGGCCCCAAACTGCCATCCTCAGAAAAGTCTGTGTACAAAGCTCACCCTGGCTGGCATCTGGGCACATGGACCTGGACAGAGCTCTATCCATTCACTGAAAAGCTTGGCTCTCTGCAACTAAGCTGTTTGTATAAGCCATGTGGTTTATATAGACAGCTGCCTCTCTCTAAGGTGTCAAAAGCACAGTTCTATGTCAGACAGAGTGTTTCAATGCAATCAATCAATAAAGAAACCTGGGTGGTGTGTCTGTAAGGAGTGTTCTTGAAGGCAATCCTTTGCACGTTTCCATAATGTGCTATTAGAGAGACCTGGTACCTAATCGAGACCATTCTAGAAGTTTCTGCCACTATCTCAAACTTCTTCTCATGTGCCTTATTCCTTTGTTAGCTTTGTTTTAATATTCCTTTTTGTAAAAGAAAAAAATCACAGCCACTGGAGAAACCATATAGCACTGATTATATAGGTGAGTCTTAAAATCTCCAACAAAAAATGTGTTAACAATCACATGTTAATCTATCTGAGGTAATGACAGGGCTGCTCCACACAGGGCCTATCCAGAGAGAAAGAGAAGAGGAAATGGAGAAGAAAGCAACAGGAAGCAGCCAACAGAAGGGTGAAGCCATGTGCACAGGCATGTAAGAGGCCAAGAGGAGAAAGGTCTATGCTGCAAAGCCAAACAGCTCCCACCAGCCCACTAAGGTGTAGGGAAATTATGTTATTCCATGTAAATAATTGTCCCCACCTATGAGTTTAATAAAAAGGCCAAACGCGGACAAGAAGTGTGGGTGGGGCTATCAGACTAAGAAAAACTCTAGGAACAGGAAGAACAGAGCAGAATGCCATAGAGAAGCCAGAAGATACAGAGGACAACTATGCTGCTCTGAGAAAAGGTACCGAGTCCCATGGCTGAACAGGATAAAAGTCATGGGTTAGATTAAGGGTAAAGAGTTAGCAAGTTATATGCCTGGGCCTTGGGCCAATCAGTTTAAAACTACTGTAAGCATCTGTGTGTCTCTGCGGGTCTGTGGGTCTGTGGGCCTAAACCTTGAAGCTAGGCCTGAAAGTCCAGGACAGAAACCTCATACTACACTAAGGCTTTGTGAGAAAGTGGTGGTGGCTTAGTCATCTTTTCACTGTGGTAACCAAACACTTAACACAGACTACTCACAGACAGGGAAGGAAACATATTTCAGCTCACAGTTTCAGACTCTTCAGTCGGTGGCTAACTGACCTCATGACTTCTGGGCCCACAGTGAGGCACAGTATGATGGCAGGGAGCATGTGGGGGGCGGGGGCACTGCTCACATCATGGTGGACATAAAGCACAATGACATAACACGGTCTATCATTCTAGGGCACTATATGACTGACTTCCCTGAACCAAGCCTCGCCTTCCACAGCTCCATCACCTCCGTGGCTGGAGTTATGTATCTGAAATGAATGTTGAGACTTCTGGATCCATTTACTTCCCCCAAAGCTACAGTTCTCCAGACTGCTTATAAAGAGGACCACACTTTCAGCACATGAGGCTTTCAGCAGGGGATAGGGGCCACTCATATTCAAACCACACCAGGCTTATATAAGCCCAGAATTAGGGCACCGAAGAATAGGAAGAGCTGAAGAAAGATAAGACCCAACCCTGAAGAAGGTCTGTGATGTAATCTAGGGCAATAGTAGGCCCACTTGTGAGAAGCCAAAGCACAAGCTGGGGTCACTGTAGTTTGCCATACCTAGCCTGATCTCTAGCAGAAAAGTGTCAGACACTAGGGGGTAATAGCCTAACACTGCACCACAAAATGAGAAACTTTAAGCGACACTCAAGTCAAGTTTAAGGAAGGACCTCGTATTTGGCCCCAGATCCTATGGATGCATTGCCAGGGGCTCATTTCCACACAGCGTTTTCACTTCTCTTGTGATGGTAGAGAATGAAGCAGGCTGAGTCAGAATTTATACGCCATATCACGTATGGCACCTGGCATAGGTGCATGCCTGCACACTATATAATTAGCAATATGTCTACCTCATCCAAAGGAAGAAGAAATTATGGATGGGCTCAACCACTTCTAAATTTCAATATTTTATATTCATTTTCAATATTTTTTTTCTCCCAGGCAGGAGACACAAACAGTTGAAGCCTAGAGTCGCATATTCATCACTCAGCAAGATATATTACAGCCCTCATCAAAGAGGCTGAGGGGTCCATACACCAGCATCACATTTTTCTAACACCCAATGCATATTATTCACAGTGATGTTTTCATAGCCTTGTAGATCAGTTCAGAGGGTAGATTGTGTCTTTCACTATTTTTTTTTACTGTCTTTTACCTGTCAGTAGCTCAAGGTATCCATAATTCTTTAGCTTCCACATGAGGCAGTCACATGGTGGTTCTTCACCGTTCTGTTGCTGACTACTGTTCTCTGCTGGTCCTGGTTTTGGACAGCGCTCATGGAAATCTACATTTGAAGCAGGAGGTTTCCACTGCACCTGCTTAACATTTCCTTGTACCTGCTGAGCTCCCAGACTATCTGGAGCTCATCTCCAGGAAATGACAAGGTTACAGGCTGAATTGCACTGGTCTGGCTTTCTTTATGGAAGCATTTTATTGGGGGAAAGATGAAGAGACCTTTAAATAAGTGAGGGCCTGTCAAAGGATATGTCCTCTACCATCACCATGTGGCTAAGACCCGAGGGCAGCAGCGGGTGGGGATGGATAAAGCCCAAACCCTGAGATACAGGAGGACTAATTCAGATGTGGGTCTGCAACAGGATAACACGGGGCTCCTGAAGTAGGCCCCTAGGTCAGGAGGAAGTAGCTCTCCAGAACACTGGGAGACAGAGTCCGTTGGACTACATGTCCTCATCCACACCAACCCTTGTTCTCTCTGCGCTCATCCCTCCTGCCTGGCTTGCTGCTTCTGCAAGAAGCCGTTTCCGATGCACGAAGCAGTAGCCATTGCATGAATGGGCAAAGGGTTCAGACTCTAGCTTCCCTGGACATGCTCCAGGTCAGGTACAGCATGGGAAAGGTCTCGGGAACTGGGGACTAGATACTCATACCATTAAAGCTGTCTACTTCCAACAGTAGAAGAATACTTTGTCCTGGCTAACACTGGATCAAAGGCCCTGCAAGAACAAGAAAGAACTTGTAACTCAGATTCAATCATGTTCTGGGTATCTTAATGTTAAGTATACTTAACTGAACTGCGGTATTTCAAATTACCAGTCCATAAATGACAAAACGCCTTCACCAACCCCACGTGCCCAACCTTACCTCTAAGCAAGAGAGTGAGGCCTGAAAGGAAGGACGCAATTGGAAGAATCATGCAACATCAAGGCTTCTGATCATTTCCTAAAAACTAACATTTATGGGAAAAATATGCATATTTGTACAAATATATACACATACATAATGCCCAGTTGAGACCACAATACAGATGAAGTGTAGATGCTACATTGTAAATAATTGTCCCGCCTATGAGTTTAATCAAAAGCGCTGATTGGCCAAAGGCTGACAGGAAGTGTGGGCAGGGCTACTAGACTAAGAAAACTCTGGGAACAGGAAGAACAGAGCAGAATGCCACAGAGACTCCAGAGTTGCTAGAAGGTGCAGGGGACAACTATACTGTTCTTAGATAAGGTACCGAGCCACGTGGCTAAACAGGATAAGAGTCATGGGTTAGTTTAAGGGTAAAGAGTTAGCAAGTTATATGCCTTGGCCTTAGGATGATCAGTCTAAAATTAATGTGAGCATCTGTGTGTCTCTGTGGGTCTGCAAGTCTAAACCTTGAGGCTAGGCACAAAAATCCAGGCCAGAAACCTCATACTACAATGGAGAGCCCCACTCTTCAGAGCATCCATGCAGGCTCAGTGTGTGTGAATGCAGAGAACCGAGCATCAGGATCCTGGCTTTCTCTGGGCACAAGAAGTTGCAGATGAGATACTGGGGCGGGGGATGGGGAGGTGTTGCCCTCCATCAAACCCATCTCAACCTAAGCTCCCCCACCCCCATGCTCTCATCTACCCCTCTCCAAATACTAAAAATATGTTTTAATCATTTTCACAAGGTTGGACACTTGTTCTTGAAGGCGGCAGTGAGAGCATGGGCTAGGCTCAACCTCTTTGGGGCCCACGTCAGTGACCTCATTTAGCCAGAATTACTGCAATGAATCGTGTTTACAGAACAGACCCAGTTACATCTGAACTGAGACAAGCAAATTCCTCGGGGGTGGGGGGCGGGTAAAAAGAAATCTACTTGTGAGAAAAATGCCTGTTGGGTTTAATGAAGTTATCCCAGGTAATCTGTGACAACCAGCCAACCAGCCACATTAGGATATGAGCAACAGGCAGGTCTGTGGTATTCTGGCATAGTCAGTGGGTCAGTGACTGTCAGAAGCTGGGATAAAGTCAAAGTCAGGGGGACACCAGAAAGAAGCAAGCCGGCTTACAAGGACCCCAAAGAATCCCACTGCACGGAGTCGGGTTTTTTAATGCTCTGTCAAGAGACTCACAGGTGCTTAAACTCTAAGCTGTTGGGTTCAGAGGGAACTGGTGGCACAGCATTCTGAAGGATTTTGGTCATGAATGGTATATAATTTTTACAGCAAGTCTTGCTCCAGTCGTAAAGTACTTTATTCTTCCACGCCACTGCCTGTTGGGACGCAGTCTGCTTCTACCACAGCCCCATGGCCCTCTGCAGCCCAGGGCCTCTTATCTGCCAGCTAAGCGGCTCCAAGAAGATGCAGTCTCTTCCTGCATTCTGTTGGAAGGTCCATATTACACAGCTCATTACAAGTGTTCCTAACTCTTAGACAATGACTCCGTGGAGCCTGCGACGTGGCTAATGAAGTATAAGGCTGTAATAACAAGTCATTTACAAGTCCTGGCATGGTATTTCTAATGGAGGAAGTTTTTAATCATAAGCAAATGTAATCATTTATGTTAAGCAACCCATAGACCTGGCCAATGTAGCACAAACAGCCATTAAGCAAAAATTATGACAATAAGGAAGAGTTGGTAACATTGCAAACGAAGCAGTTTGTGCTGTCTGCGGACTCCAAGAAACTCTGTCTGATCAGAACCCTTCCCACGATAATTCCAGGCTTGAGGGTGGACTCCACGTCTTCAAAGACAATTATAACTTTGGCCATGGGGCGGCAGGGAAGATACTATTTAACTTTCAATTTGATAAAACTGTCAGAATGGCAAATCTTTAATGCCCAAAGAGCTGAGAGACAGGTAAGGCAGTGTCTGGGCTGACAGAGACAGGCATGCAGAAGTTCATGCTCTTCTCCAAGGTCTCACATGGCTACCCTGGCACCAAAGGGGGCTTGGTAGTCATTGGCCGTGCACTCTTTTACAAGTCTGCACCCTGTCCACCTCAGGCACTGACAGAGGCAATACAGGGCTCTCCAGTCACACCGAGCGCAAGTTAGGTACAGTCTTCTCCTCGACACATCGATCACACAGTAAGGACATCATACGCCACCAGATGAGCTGGAAGGAGCATGACTGGATGACCCTTAGGAATCAAAAATTCTGACGTACCAACTGGAGGCAGGTGTTACAGAACAGCCCCAGCAAAGCAATGCATGCTCTTTACCACTACCTTCACAAAACATAATAGATGGGACTAAGTGAAAAATATGATCTAAGCTGAAATTGTGTTATAGCAAAACATCTGAAAAGCCTTGTTTCCAAGAACAGACACTGGGAGTTCTACCTTCACCTCGGACACAGATGCTTTCCAGAAGCAGAGACAAAGACAAAGGAGTCCCAGGAATAGCTTCAACTCCAGCAGCACCAGGCTTTAATGGCTGAATGAAAATAATCTGTCAACGGGCCACAATAAAAGATGTTCGGCTGATGAATGTGTCAGCGCTTAACTGCTTAATAATTTATATATTTGTGTTGAACTTTAACACTGAATTGACAGGACACATAAAATACGCAGGTAATTTAACTCAAAACGTCTGACTAGGATCTGTGTACATAGTAGGCACTCTGAGAATAAAAAGAACCATTGGGGACCAATAAGCAGACTGTTTTTGCAAAACCAGGTCAAACAGGATCGTCAGCTCAGTCATTAACAGAGCACTACAGAGGCTAAAGGAATCCCATCAATATTTGCATGTTGACCAAGAAACCCACCCCTACCAGGAGTGTCTCTGGTGGGCTGCACTCTGAATGGTGCCACAGTTACTTACCTGTAGAACCAACTTGTGAAGCACACATCCTAAGATTTCCTACACAAGCACTCACAAGCAATCTTCAGACTCCTAAAGTAAACGATCCTATGAAATGTCTCAAGGTACATCTAATCAAGTCTCATTTTTTTTCTTTTTTTTCATCATGAAAACCTGCAAACAGAGCCAGAAACCTTACTTTGCAAGGTTCATGGATACTGGTCAAGAACACCCCTCGCACTCCCATCGAGATGATTAATGCAAGCACCTTTTTCACAGAATGTCAGACTCGGCCTTTTTAACAACTGACCTTTCACAGGATGCTACTGAACCCATAATTCCACTTTTGTTCAGTTTCTTATTAGTGGAGTTAAAATTAATACTTATGGGAATGACGGCCGAGGTGATGTACAGTAAATCTTGAACAGATCAACCTTCCTTGCAGACTGTTCAATGATCAAGCCCACATCAGTGTACAGAAGAACATGCCCATGAGTGAAAACGCTGCCCTTCCCAAAGACAAATTAGGGCCCTGTTCAGACCACTTTGGAGAACAAAGATGTACATGTTGAGAAAGACTTTAAAAGTTTGCAGGGTTTTTCTTCTCCTCCTTGTTGAGGACTTAATAAAATTCCTAATTCCAATCATAAATTTGAAAAAATTTACCCTTCCTCATCTTTCTGGAACAGTCCTGATGACTAGAATGATATATGACACAACACACTCTGTAGCCCACATTCATCTCTGAGGAGTGACAATTTAATAACCCATCAAGGCAACATGAGATGCCAAAACCACTTACTGTACAGTGGGATCACACAGCAAGGAAAAGAGATCAGCTGCTAATACTCAAGAAATCGCCCTAGAAACACCACGAAAAAGCGGTTGGGAAGGCAGAGCTGGGGCAGAGCTCTCTAATTATCACTGGGAATCACAAATTACTTAAGGACTCAATCTTTTTTCGCCATCCCATCCCTTTTCATGTGCAGACATACCTAATTTCTATGAATCCCTGAAGGGCCCAAACTAGTTTTAGCTTCCAAGATCTTATGGGATCAAGGGGTAAGGTAAGAAGGCTACTGTGCATTCAATTATCCACCCTTATTAAATATTTCAAAGAATCCATCCTGAATAAATACTGGATGCATAGCACACGGGCCAACCCATGGTCTGAGTTGACAAAACACATCCGGTTATCTTAATCACACTGATTATCTAGGAAGTCATTCCCCTAAGAAGATACAGGATTTAGGTGAACAGCATAATAAAGGATAAACAAAGACAGAAACATTAATAATCCATCCTAAAATGGGCAGTGTTCCTAATGTGCCTCATCCTAATAATATCTAATAGCGATACATGTAAGGATTCTCAGAGGTCTGGGGTAGCATCTGACTATCATGCATATGCCTTCAAAGACCTAGCACAGCTCACCTGAATCTCACATTCCAAACTGGACACTGGTTGCCGTCATCATGAGGCATGTGAGATGCAACCCAGTACTCTATCACAATGGGAGAGCCTAGCATCAGCCTGAAAACCAACCAAGAACGTCCGAAATGGAAATGGAAAATGAGAGAAAGTTGAAAGGGAAGGAAAAACGCAGAACCAATCTGACACACAATGAGATAAGCTCTAAGCCGACTACATTTTCACAAAAGGATGGGAAGTAGGATCTTGAGAGCAGATGCCTGAGAGCAGCCCCCTGTGCCTCTCCTGGGCATGGCGACGGGTAGCAATAACAAAAATCACAGGAGATTGTCACAGTCGCCACCGAAGAGCTGAAATGGGATTTCCAATCTCCAGATGGAAGACCTGAGAAGAGGGGAAATGGGAAATTAGCTGACTCTGGTGAAATGACACCTCGGTGCCAGGCGATGGGTTGCACATCAGGAAGGTGAGTGAGCAGGAGCCCTTGAGGTTAGGGCCATACTGCACATCTAGTAATAGACACAGACGACCTGGAGAAAGGCCATAAAACATTGATATTCCTCACTTCTGTAGAGAGAGCAACTCGGGAAGAAAACACACACACAAATCTCCCCATTTGCATTCCATAATGTTCCCTGTGAGCTTCGGGTTCAGGGTCTATCAGGTTCACTCAAATAGGCAGTATTTCAATAAGGATTTCCCAGAAAAGCCCACCTTCAACTTCATCACAGCCTATTAACCAAGGTGTTATCATTTATATTTGGCCATTTATCAAAAATGTATAAGCTTTCCATTTTAAACGGACTCTGAAGCCTAATTCCTGGAAATGCCCCTCCCACATCCATGCATCCCCCAGGCCTGCACTAGCTCCTGGTGCTCCTGCTTGCTGGAATATGCCTGGATGCTTGCCAGAAGGAGAGAGGCCAACGTCAAGACAGAGCCTCCACCTCACCTTATATGAGTTCATATTTTTGCACTGATATTTTAGAATATTCATTTTGTAAATATGTAAGTCCATTTGGTTCTACAAGCCTGAGAACAAACCCAGGTTCCCTCTTTCCTAATCTAATAATTCACTACTGAAAATGTCTAGAAAGGGAATTCTCAAACTCTACATCCCATTAAGCTAATGGGGAGAAGTTAGGAGGCTTCTCCGCACCATCTTAAAAGAGAAAAGAAAAAAAGAAAGGAAAAAAAAAAAAAAACCTTTGCAATGATCACCAAAACCTGGTGGTAAACACTAGCTGCCATCATCATGATGGGAGTGAGGTGCAACCAGGTACTCCACGGCTGGGGGAAACCAGAGCTATGTAAAAATTCAGACTTTTGCATAATCAGAATCTCAACACCAACTAGCTAATTAACACTCACTAAACTCATGAGTTACAGCTGCATCTAATATGCACGATTACAGGAGAGCACTGGAAGAGAACTGATTTCTAGTGTGTAAGAAGCATGCAACACACTGACCTTTAAGTACCATGTTCAAAACACCAAAGATATCAAAATTCAACCTCAAGTCTCTGGCTGAGACCGACGTGGAGATGTTAGACGGGTCAAACCTAAGAAAAGGCAGGAAGATGCCCAAGGAAAAGGCTCACCAATTTTCTCAAGCAGACCTTGTGACAAAACACCCCCCGGGGACCAGCCATGATCCGGAATGTTCATCCTACATAGCACATCACATCTGCTCCCAGGGGCAGGCTCACAGAGCAGGCTTTTAAAAAGGAAAGAAAGCAATATATTTGTATATATTGGGTGTTTGGAAAATGAAAAGGTATGAGGTGTCTTTCCACCTCAGGGACCACAGAGTGAAAAAGACATATAGAGAGAGGTGGTAGAGACTACCAAACATGCTTCAAGGAAACACCAGGAAGTCACAGTTACACCCACGTTCAGCAGACTGTAACAGTCATAACCTCCCTCCTTGGCAGTGCAGGCTCTAGCCTCTCTGAAACCAGTCCATCACACCTGGGGAAGCCATCCCACTGAACCACGGAGGCATGGGAACAGTCTGTGAAGGAGAGAAAAGGTCTCACCAACATCAGCCCCTATTCTCATAGAAGTTTGTATGCTTGGATGACAGATATTTCCCAAACTTAATTTTCTTATTTAAAACTCCTTTTTAATTATGGTCAAATAACCCATGTCCTGAGAGGCCCTCAGGGACCCACCCAGTGGTAGATCTAAAAACAAGATGGCTGAACACCTTCATCCCTAGAACATCTCCATAGCAGTGAGGAAAAAAAAATGTAAACCTCACAGTCACACAGTTACTGTGTGCTTCAACCATGGGCTAGGGCCACCTAAGCATGCCAAGCCATGCATCTGTGTCCACCCCCATCTCCCTTTACAGGGATACCCATGGGCACTATGTCAACTTAACACAGTATGAAATCTGGAGAGTTAGGACTTCAATGCAAGTGAGACCAGAGTGAAACAAGGCCAGTGAAGCTCCACTTTGTCTCAGGTGAGAGGTGGAAGCAGAGGTTAAACCAGTCTAAAGGTCCTTTCAATCATCATGGTCATCGCAAGAGTCACATGGGCTCTGAACTAAGGAAACCAGAGCCCCAAGGAAGCCGTCATTTCTGAGGCAGCAGGTGCCAAGGCTGGGGAGTGTGTGTGTGTGAGTGTGGGGGGGTGGTTACCATGCTGAGAAGTCCCAGCTATCACATGGCTCCTTTCACACCAGGTGTAACTCCACCTGTCTTTAGAGACTCTCCACTGGGATGTCAAACTCCCTAGCTAAACTCCCTGGCCCCACATTCATAATTATGCCACTTCTCATGAAAAACATTTTCCATCATCTCCCAACCCTACAATGAATGAACGTTTTTGACTCTCTGGAGCACAACATTGGGTCCAAGACCAGCCTTAGGAATAAGGAAGAAGAGCCTCCTTCTCCCAAGAACCTCAAAACCCAGGAGCAGCCAGCCCCAGAAGATGGGAACTGATTTTGATTTCTTCCTTCCTTGAACTTCAACAAGAGAACCATGTGCTCATGGGTCCTAAGGCTTCCGTGCCCCGGGTGAACACTGTTCTACTAGGGCCCAAACCACCCCCCAAGATGAACATTTAGTTCACTTCCCTCCCACAGCCAAATGGACACAGTTTCCAGGGGTCTCCTTCATCAACTCCTGACCCACCACAAGTAAAGACAATCTGATGGTAAAAAGCAATCTATCCCTCTTCATTCGGCATAACCTAATACCACCAATATTAATACATTTAGCTCTAGATACTGTGCCACTCTCCAAAGAAAGAGTCTTTGACCCAAAAATCAGACGCTATTAAACTGAGCGATGATCTTAAATCTGTTTGCATGTGTCTACTGAACCCCATCAAGGAAATTAAACGACATAGGGCAGGAGAGCAGCCGTGCATGGTTAGGAAGAGGCATCGTGGAGGATCCAGGCTCTGTGTCATTAACTTTCCCATTCCCCTCATTAACAAGGAAAATGTTTTTACTGCTTGAAAAGTTTTAATAAATAGAAAAAAGCAGGGTAGCTGACATAGTTTTGAATGTAATATACAAGGGCTTTTAATATTTTTACATATATTAACAAGAAAGCCAGAAATGATGCTCAAGGGTTACACATGTGTGTAAAAAACATGAAATATCTACAGGATGTATCCCAGAACCTTCAATTTCTATATTTCAGATTCTAGTGTCTACTGAGTGGTCCTCAGATGTCCAAAGAGAGAGCAGCTGAGGCCAGTGACCTTACAGCTCTTCACTTATCATGCCCTGACATCCAGAAGACCTAAGCATGCAGCTTCTGTGCAGCCCAGCACCATGCTGGCCATCCTTATCAGGCCCCACATTCAAGTAAATGGTTCAACTGACATGGGTGCAGTGAGATGATGTGGCTATTTTTTTGTGGCTGAGTGCTTGAAGGTTCAAACTTTCATAGAGAACCAATGCCCCAGAACATCACACACAACATCATGAAGTGTGGATAGCAGCAGACATCATAGGTGATGGTGGTCCCATCACCTCACAACGGACTGTAAACTCCTCAAGCTTGCTCTCTTATGTCCGGACAAGAGCCCACTGACTCCTGAGACTCAAGAACAGATTACGCAGGTCAGTAGCTGAGGACCCAGAACTACTGCTCAGGCTGGGGATGTGGTTCAGTTGATGAGGTGCTTGTACGGGATGTCTGCGGCTCTGTGTTTGATCCCCAGAGGTGCTTACACCACATATAGTGTTGTGCACCTGTACTCTAGCACTCAGGAAGTGAAGACAGAAAAAGTCCTCAGCTACAGACAGAGGTCGAGGTCAGCCTGGGTTATATGAGACCCTGTCTCAAAACCAAAACAAATTAGAATCCCTTAGCTGTGTACCTGTGCACTCCTAATAATGAGAGAGAGAGAGAGAGAGAGAGAGAGAGAGAGAGAGAGAGAGAGAGAACATGAATCTTTTCAATTCCGTGGAAAGCAGTCTGCAGATGGATAGGAAGGACTAGGATACAGTAGAATGATGGACCAGCGCTGATTGACAGGAGCCCAGCCTCAACATCTGGAGGTGCTAGGTGCTTCCTCAAGTTCTATTTGTGAGCCTAAGGCTATGCCACCACACCAGAGACTTCCACTGTGACTCTGTGTACATGAGCTCCTCAGAGGTCTGGGACAACACTGCACTCTGCCCAGCCACAGTCACAGAGCCTGGCTCCAGCTGCAGAAGGCCAGCACATTAAGCATCACTGCTGGGGGAAAAAGGTGTCACATCTCAAAATATTATTTCCAATAAAAGTTTTGTTTACCTAGGGAAGATTTAAACACACCAAAAAACTTCGAAGGAAACAAGTGGCCCAGTTCTTTTTAATAAAATCTGTGCCTGGATATACAATAACTCTTCCTAGCAGAGCCAGCAAACTGGATGAAGTATGGACCAGAACTGTATTTTTGCAGATGAATTTAGAAGGGAGAAACCAGCATTTAGGGGAGGTTACCTTTGGGGTATGTAATAATTCAGAGGGATAAACAACTTCTTTTTTCCTAGCATAAGTGGGCACTTTTAGTAAAGGGAACGAACAGGCAGAATAGAAACTTCTAAGTGCATTATTATATGTATAGACAGGCCATCGTGCATACAGTAAATGCAATGGTTTTCTAGCTGAGAAACGAATAATTAGCATACCTCAAATCTCTAGCTTCCTGTTGTAATGGGCTGTCTTAGAAACTTCTCTCCTCATGATGACACCCTTCTAAAGTCTTTATATTCTCTTTTTAGCTTGTCTAAATACTCAGGCAAGACACTATGGCTAGAATGATCACATTTTACTTGGAAGGCTCCCCATCAGGCACCCCTGTATGAATGTGCACACAGTGAAAAGGACACCATGTCTGCTTCTGGCGAAGGAAGTAAAGTGCCTCCTTCTAATGGTGTGACCTGAGCCCCATCACTATCCAGCCCACGACAAATCCAAGTCATTCTAAAGGTGATTGTGGAAAAACAAGGTCACCCTACTACCAGGTTAGATGGCGCCCGGTCTGAGGCTGGAAATATGCCCCCGGGTCCCTAAGTGAAGGGAGCCACCAAGTGACAGCCTTTTCTATAGTCTTGACCTGTGCTGCACACAACGGACTGGAAGCTCCTCATATTTGCTGGGGGGGTGGGGGCGCAAAAGGAAAGCAACCTAGAGATGACAGTGAATCCACCAGCAGCCATCTGGGCAATCAGGATTACGGGGTATGCCTATAACCCCAGGCAAGGGCAAGAGGAACCTGAGACTCAAGACACCCTAGGCCACATAGAAAGACAATATCTTTTAAAAAGCGGCGGGGGGGGGGGGGGGGGGGGGGACTATGATTTCACTTCCAAACATGCCAGCCCCCTGCTAGCAGACACTGAAGACTGCACAGCTGCTCCAAACCTGCTGGTGAACTCTAGCAGTAGAACATGGAAGCCGTGGCCCTTCCTGTGTGCACACTCACTCACGTTGGTGGGGAGAAGAGAGAGCCTCGGGACTGTTTAGGGAAAGGTTGATGAGGTTCCTGGAGACTCTCAAGCACACCTGAAGAGCTGGTAAGAGACAAGGCACTTAGAAGCTAGAGGCCGCAGAAGAGGAGACCAGGAGAGCTAAGAGCAGAATCTTCTCTTAGTGGCCTTGCGGCCAGGTCTCTGACTTTACTTCCATCTGGAGAGTGGGCCAAGCCAGGAGGAAACTAAAGTTCTCAGGGAAGGAAAGCAGGACTTCAACAGCTCTTCCTAGAACACTGCCTCCCTGACACCCTCCCCGGTCTCAGCCTATTGGACACTGGTGTGTATGAAGTAGTCGGGCCCTGATGGGGCACGACGGCTCACCACAGTTGAGACACATCAGTTCTGGCTCGGATAGAACCAGCATGACTTCTCTCTCAGAGAAGCCAAATCCAGTGCCAGGGAAATCATCCTCGCAGCTTAAGAAAACCTGAATTCACCTCAAGGTACTTCAAAGAGGGTGCAGATGTCCTAAAGCTATCTTACAGAGACATCCATCTGCTGCCTCCACTGGCGTCAGATGCTCCAGTTCGCTGTTCTGTGCCCCAAGTGTTTTCCTTCTTTCCTGTCTGAGGCTTCTTGGTGGCCAGCCATATGTTAAAATGGCCCTCCATTTGAGGAGTTTTTCTATGTCCCAGGAATGCTACACCCACAAATTCTCACCAACATGACCCCTTAAACATGAGGAAGAGAAGAAAGTAATCTCAAAAGTAAAAGAAAAAGTGACCCTCGACATCACGTTGGTTTCTCTAATGTCCTTTGTTTGCTTCTGCCTCAGTCTTTAGAGGAAGTATCACCCCTCAGCTTCCCAGTCAGGGCTCACTCTGAGTCCCTCCCCCTGCCATGCCACCCTCATCCCACCTATGAGAGGCTGTAGTACTATGTCTCAACTTAGTGGGCAGTACCCACTTCAACTGCAAGAGCCTGGTCCTCAGCCCCACACGGTGCCTCCCAATTTGGGCAAACTCAACAATCTGCTCCCATAACACCCAGATTGCAATTCCCTGTGCCTATCCCCTGAGCAGGGCCAGGGTCCCTGCAGGCCAGAGCTACAGTGTCCCAGTGCTCCACTGGGGCTTGTCACATTGCTTGTGACACATGTGAGATAGATCCTCATGTTCTGAGAATGAGAGGTATGTCAGGAAGTCCTGAGTGAATCTTAAATGTATTCAATGCTTTTATGTCAAAAAGATCTTCTTCTAATACTTGATAGGTGCCTGGAAATAAAAATTCTAGACAAACCCACCATTAGACAATGCTTCAATTTAATTCAAAATTTTAGACCCATTTAACCTTCAGCTCAATTAAAATTCTGAGCTAATGGCGTGTAGGAGCTAGCCTCCACATCAGAAATACACAGCCCATCTAATTACCGTTACGGTCTTAAAGGAAATAATTTAACAAACAAAGTATGCTCGGAGTTTAGAGTGTCAATGATATTAACATCCTCAAAACAAAACTGACACTCCCTCGCTAGTTACAGACCACGGAAACATCAGAAAACACTGGAGATACATTAATAGGGGGGAATTCTTGAATTGGAGTTCAGCCCAATCTAAGAAAGGGATGTGTGTCTTAGAAAGCACACAGCTGTGCTTCACAAGAACAGTCAGGCTGCTGGAGGGTGTCCACAGACATGGCTGGGCACCTCCCCTGCTCACCTATCTTGAGGTATATTACCCCTTGATAAGATTCAAACATGCTGTGGCTCACCATGACACAGAGCGAAAGGGAGTGAGCCTGTTCCCTCCCTTCTCGGCCTGAATTCACTCCACTGAAGAACATTTTCCTCTAAAATCATTGGCACTGAGGTGGCCAGCACAAGGCTTGCCTCAGGACTTCCCCGGGGCTCTAACATCTGCAGGGTGTGGGGAGCTCAGGCAGAACATCACTTGGAGGAAAAGGTCACTCTGTGAGTGTCAGTATGACAAGAGATTTGGGTAAGTAGATTGTGTATCTTCCTTAGAACTCCTCCTAAAACCCTGTCACCTGCCTCTCCCCACCACTTCTGCTTCCTCTCATTGACAGTGACTGAAGGATTCAATACTGCAGCAGACAGGTGGCTTCTTCCGGATGGGGCAGGCCTTAAGCAGCAGTCTGCACTAATGCGTCCTAGATCCTTGGTAGATGGGACCCTCCCTCCTTCACCCAGCAAATTGTAGGAGAAGAGGAAAATGGCCTCTGGGTGTTACAGTTACCATGAAAGCTGTTCTTAGAGACCTGTTTGAACTCATTTGTAGTATAACTCAAAGAAACCTGTGTGACACTTAAATCTTGGTTGTCAACTTGTCTGGGTTTAGAATCACCTAGGAGACACACCATTGGGCGTGTCCTTGAAGATGCTTCCAAAGAACAACCCTGAGTGAGGATGGCACCATCCCATACGTTAGAATAAACGGAGTCCAGAATAAACAGGAGAAAAGGCGTGAAGCCAGGTGACTGCCAATATTCTCTGCACTCTGCCTCTCAGTCCACACAGATGTGAGCAAGCAGCCTCTTGCAACTGCTACCACAGTTGGCAGACACTCCTGCCATCAAACCTTGCCCACCATGATAGTCTGTGCCCTCAGATAAGCTAAATTCATCCCCTTTTCCTTATACGGCTTCCTGTCAGCTTTCTAGTGACAATGGTAGTAAGTACAGCACACACACACACACACACACACACACACACACACACACACACACACACTAACCAATTTCTCAAAGCCACAGCTAATGAGGAGTTGGAGATAGAACAGGATGAGGAAAGCAGGAGACCAAAGGCAGCGATGGAGTAAGCAACTGGGGTGAGGGCAGACAACTACAGGGCACAGCATGTGATCATCACTTAGAAGGCGCTACACACTTAAGCCAGCATTGTTATAGAGTGTTATTTTTAAATGTGTCACATTTGTTTATGCTGTGGAACATTTGTTTAATGATGCAAAGATGTGTTACATTCTTCTATGTTGCATTTGTTTAACTCTGTGAAGCTGTGTTACTTTGCCTGTCTAAATCACCTGACTGGTCTAATAAAGAGCGGAACAGCCTATAGTGAGGCAGAGAGAGAGGGCGGGGCTGGCAGGCAGAGAGAATAAATAGGAGAAAAAAGAGGGATGAGGAGGAGCAACAGAAAAGGAGAGGACACCAGGGGCAGCCACCCAGCCACACAGCCAGACACAAAATAAAACATAAGGAAAGACAAAAGTCCAGATGCAAAATGTAAACAGGATCATTTAAGTTAAAAAAAAGAAAAAAGGGCTGGCTAGAGATAAGCCAAGCTAAGGCCAGACATCCATAAAAAAGAATAAGACTCTGTGTGATTTATTTGGGAGCTGGGTGTTAGGCACCCCGAAGAATAAATACTAAAACTAATCAGCTACTCAGCACAGTCACACTATCAACTCTACATCTGTCTACACCATGGGATGCAAGGGCCAGGGACCAACTCCAAAGGGCCACAGCATCCAGGACAGGGCGCAGACACAGGAATGGTCAGAATAGGAACATTAACTCTGAAGGATTCCAGAGCTACAGCACCCCCTCAAAAAAAAAAAACCCGGCACACAACCCTGAAGCCTTCTCCTGGGGAGAAAGTTACTGCTGAATGGAATTCCCCGAGTCAGAAAACATCTGGTAACCTGTGGGTATACTCAAGTGTTAGTGCCACAACCTGTAAGGCATAGACGTTCCTTCCACTGATGGCACACAGCTGATTCCTAATCATGGCCAGATTGTACCCAGCCTATGCAGGGATCACTTCAGTAGGTGATGGGGACAGGTGCCTCTTCCTGCAAACCTTACCCTTCACACAGGCACACACACAAGTATTGTAAGACACCTCTCAAAGAGGCTTATGGTTATAAGAGTGAGGGATTTAAGGATTTTTATCCCAACATGCCTTAGAGGCAGAACATTTATTTACCTATCCCTGCTTGAAGCTAACCAATTTATCTCTGGCACCCTAAACTTTGTATGTTGCTCCAAAGGTTGGAAACTCAAAAAAAATTCTGGGTTGAGAAACAGTTCATGTTTTGGATGCACACATTTTTTTGGCTCTCTTCAAGATGAGCCCGGCAGAATGAAACAACTGGCTTTCTCTGACTTACCAACACAGGCATGCACCTTTGCCAGCCCTGCCTTCCAAAAGCAACAAAGTCCAGAGAACAAAAATTTAAGGTAATATCCTTTTGCCAGCTTGGGTCCAGAGCATAAGGACTTTCAGGTCCTAGTAAAACCGTCTCTACCTCCCATCTGGCGTCAGGTAAGCACAGAGTAGGTAGTGAGCAAAGTCAAGAGGCAAGTTGAGGTATCAATAGCATTTTCTAGATCAGAGGCAGCACAACGTCAGAGCTGATACACTCAGGCCTTCTGTGACCATACAGCTCTGGGAACTATGGGCCAACAACAACAGGCCTGGCGCAGACAGGCCTGGCACCTGCTGTCTCATGCGCACCACTCACAAGGCACATGGCAAACCTGCTTGTAAGGTTGGGTCTAAAGGACCAGGTAGAGATGATATGATCCTTCCACAGAATTCATCTTGCTCAGGCCTCCCCCAACAGTCTCCACTCTGGAGCTGGCCAAGAACACACTGCACCAGATTCGTAAATGTCACAAATGAATTGCTGTCAGGAGACTTTAGTTAAGTTATGCAGAGTAGAAAATAGACTGTAAGCAGTTTGTACATTCCAGATACAAAAGATATTATGTGAGTTTGGTTAGTCTACATATGGTTTCCAGTATTACATTCCTGTACTTTTATTACAAGGTCTACACTGAAAGAAAAAAAAAAAATAGAGGGGTATAACTCTTGGTCATGCTAAAAATGAGCCACACTTGGTTTGCTCCAGTGCCTGAGAGCCAAAGTTTCCCTTCTGCTGTTTGTTTACTAAGTGGGACTCAAAGCACAGTCATTGTTTCAAGTAATCACACAATGTGAACAACGTTATGGGATGCTGAGTATGGCTTGGGATCATCTAAGGAAAATAAACAGATGACATGACCCTCTTGCTACATCCCAGGGACTACGGGCAAACTGAGGAGGTCAGGGCTCCTCAGCCACAGAAAGACAGCAGGGAGCACACCAGTCAGGTTCTTGCAAAGCTATGCTGCAGAGGACAGTGACTGACACCTGGGAGATAGGGGCAGGAAGTCATCAAATAGAACTGCTACAAAAAAGGCATTTCTAGACCAGTGTGCTTCATCCAAATGTTAGCAAAAGAAAAACAGAGGTGACAGGTACGACCCAGGAAACGAAAAATCACATCACTGTGTGGAACCTTGGACAGAATTAGGGGAATCCCGCTGCAGAAAGGCATCAGTGCTAAGCCTGTGGATCACCCAAAAAATAAAGCTACAGTCCTGAGAGAAAGAAATGCCCGTGGAGACCCCTAAGTCACACGGGAGGTGATAGCAAGTGCCCCCACTCAAGAGCCTCCAGCTGTTGGCCATCAGAAAGGGAGGCTGAGGAAGTACTTGGTGGGAAATAAGGGATGCACATGTCTGTTATCACACAGCAAACTCTAAGCACGAAACAGCACACCAGCTGGCATCAGGGAAGACCCAAGACCATACATAGCTTTTTCACAAAACATCAGTGCACATCCATGCTTATACATATGGTCAGAAGAACCCCAATTCTAAAACTCCAGAGACACCAGCACACTTAAATGAATAAATGGATGCAGGCCAGCACTTCAAGATTAAATTGGCATTTTAAAATCAACCCACTCCACTGAAAGTATAGAACCTGAAACAGAAAAATGGCATGGCTATGTAGGCACACAGAGAAAGCCATTGGAGGACTCCTACAGGTTGCGGTCTGAGAAACAATACCAGTACGAAGGCCGACAGAGGGCAAAAGACTGAGGCTCCCTGTTACTAGACATGGGAAATGCTGTCAGCTGAGATGGTGGGGTACTTAATGTATGACTTACTAGGGGGTGTTTGCAGAAACACATGGCACGAACACCACACGTACTGTCTCTATGCAGAGAGTGAATTTACAGAGAATTCCTAAAGCACCCCAAATAACACCTAGAACAAACACAGTTGTCATTCCCCATCCCCAGGGGGAGCTGGTTCCAGGACCACAGGAACATCAACGCTCAAGAGATGCTGGAATCCTTCACAGAAAATGGCAGTATCAGAGCAGAGCCTATTCACATCAGCCCATGGGCTGCACATTCAGAGACTACCTATAATACCTAATAAATGCTACATGAACAACAATTTAAACGTTCTGAGTTTAAAAAAAAAAAAGACAGAAAAATATTTTGTACTGTTTTCCAATTTTCTAAGAACTTCTGATCCATGGTCAACTGAATGCACAGACATGGAACTGACAGAGGGAGATGGCCAAAAGGTAGCCCCCACACCTTATTCACAAGGGTGCATCCCCAAACCCAGGCTACCTGAAATGGTAGGTAGAATCAAACTAAGTAAGACTGTTCCTATTTACCTATACTAATTTATAAACCTGGCACAGAAAGAGATGGAAGGTACAGAATCAATCATAGCAACCAACTAGCTGTGTGAGTCATGTCACCGTGGCCTCTCTGCTCTTGTGATGATGAAGGGAGAGAATTCTTAAAGGAAGAGCTTCATAGCTTGTTTGGGACATAACTGCATCACCAGATTCTTGTGCTCTGGGTCACTCATTATAAAGTTAAAAGGCTGGCTGAGCACAGCATGGTTAATAATACCAGGTTCATCTAATAACTGATACAGCTACTGAGTGATCAGAAGGTTGGCTGGATATACTGGGCAGAAGGGAGCACATCCCAAGCTCATGGGTCAGATATCATCATACTTGACAGAATGGCATGGACTATAAGTCATGACAGTTTCTTTCTGGAACTTTCCAATTAACATTTCCAGATTTTGGATTCTAGCTGGCCACGAGTAACAAACAGTAGACATAAAATCGCAGGGAAGGGTTGGGGATGACCCTGTGAATGAATTCACAGAAGTTTGTACAACATAAGATCAACACACAAAAATCAATGGCTACAACCAGCAGCAATAATTTAAAAGTTGACAAAAGTTTTAAGCTGATTTAGAGTACTATCAAGAACAAAGTACCTAAAAATCAATTCTATCAAAGACATGTGAGGTCTCCATGCTGGAAACTACAAAACCCTGCTGAGAAAAAATGAAAGAGAACCCAAACAGATCCAGAGATAAATGAGGCCACAAATCGACAGGGTCAATACCAAGAAGCTGTTAAACAGCCAGGAATGGAAACAGACAGCTCTCAATCAGGTGCCAATGGAAAGCTGTGCAGAAACAGATACTTCAACTGGCAAGGTGGGGCCAGTTGGGAGGTGAACTGAGGTTTTGGAGGGGGATGAAGATAAAATTAAAATATGTTCTGTATGGATATGTATACATTTACATATTCGAATAAATGAAACATAATTTTAAAGAACAAAATAAAGATATATAGAAGCACACTAGAAATGTAGCTCAGCTGATGGAATATGTGTCCAGCAAGCTTAAAACCCCAGGCTTGACACCAGCTTCTCAAATGGGGTAGTGGCACTCTCTCCTAGTCGCTGAATTTAGAGGTGGATAAGTTCAAGGTCATCCCTGAGTTTCATGTCAATCAGGACTACATGAGATCCTTTCTCAAAAACAAAACCGAAGTGGGGACACCCAAAGGCCAACGGGGCCTGACTATCTCAGGCTGGGCACAAGCTCCATAACCAAGTCAGCATGGCCACGGACAAAGCCAGTTGAACCAGGCAGCCCTAGAATGGTACTGCCAAGAGATGAGTGGAATGGGGAGCTGTGGTCCCCCCCCCCCAAACAAACGATGGAATTAGAGGACTATATAAAACTAAGTAAGCATCTGGGAAAATTTCTGCACATCCATCATGGACATTTAAACAAGACACGTATCTACGTGCAAGAAGGATAATACTTCTGAGAAACAGACTAGCAGAAAATCTGGGGGGAAATTACAGCAAACACGTCAGATTTTGATGGTGGGTACAGTGGTTTTTGTGGGGTGTTTGGGGCTTTTGCTTTTTTTTTTTTTGCTGTTTTCTGAGGCAGGGTTTCACTGTGTAGACCTGGCTGTCCTTCAACTCATATAGATCCACCTTCTTTTGCCTCCTGAGTGTTGGGATTAAAGGCAGGCATCACCACAACCAGCTACATATTTACTAAAGATGAAACAAAAGCTAAATGTAAAGGTAAAAACTGATCAGGTGACTTTCTCAAAATTACAAACTTCACATCTAAAGAAATTTAGAAAAACAAAATACAGGCAACTCAGGGGAGTGTCTCAGTTAGGGTTCCCATGGCTATGAAGAGACATCATGGCCATGACAACTTTTATAAAGAAAAACATTTACTGGGTGGTTTACAGTCCAGAGGTTCATCCATTATCATCATGGAGGGACATGATGATGTGTAGGCAGACATGGTGCTGGTGACGTAGCTGACAGGTCTATACTCCAACAAGGCCACATCTCCTAATATAAGCTGCCTATGAACTTATATTCTCCAAACTCCCACAGGGAGAAAGTTAAAGTCTATACCAGGTACTACAGTACATTCCTGTACTATCAGCACTCAGAGGGCTGATGCAGAAGGATAGCTGTGAATTCAAAACCAGTCTGGGCTAGAGAGCAAGACACTGTCTTGAAGGAAAAACAAAAGGACAGTTCACATGCCTAGTGAAGGTCTGGTACCCAAACCCAAAGAACAGTAACAAAAAAGGGAGGGAGGGAGGGAGGGAGGGAGGGAGGGAGGGAGGGAGGGAGGGAGGGAGGGAGGGGGAGAGGGGGAGAGGGAGGGAGGGGGAGAGGGGGAGAGGGAGGGAGGGAGGGAGGGAGGGAGGGAGGGAGGGAGGGAGGGAGGGAGGGAGGGAGGTAGAAAGGCAGGCAGGCAGGCAAGGAAAAGGAAATTTGAGTCAAAATGTGCCAAAGGTGGTAAAGTACAAATTTAAAAAATTCAGAGGACAATGAGATGATACTCTCGACTCACCTGAAGAGTCAAAAGTTTAAAAACTGACAAAACCAGGTGGTGTGCAACCTCTTACAAACTTAAATGTTTAGGGCATGGAATCCAGCAATTTCTTACCTTAGAACTTACTCAAGAAAAATGAAGATAGAGGCCTTTGCAGGGCTGGCACATGAACCCACAATGAACTTTCCAGAGAGTTCTAGGTCTTGTTGGGATGGTTTCTATTTGGCAATTTACTTTTGTCAAAACTTACTGAATTTTATGTTTGAAATCTAAATATCTCTATAAAATCTTTAACTTCAGCTTTTTAAAATGGCAAAATAAAATTGGTGAAGAGGTTTGAAATATCTCATCAGATTAGTTACACACACATACATGTTGCTGGCTGCCCTCTGAAATGATTACTGGTTTGGTTGTTTATCACAATACCAGATAAAGACAACTTTAAAACCATTAGGTTTATTTTGACCCATCAAGGCAGAGAAAATGTGGTATGTGGTATCAAAGACATGAGGCAGCTAGTCACATTGCATTCTCAGTCAGGAAGCAGGTAGGGACAGACACAGGCTGGTGCTCAGCTCACTTTCTCCTTTGTATTCCCCAAGGACCCTAACCTATGGGACCATGGCACCTACATCCAGGGTGGACCTTCTTAATTAACCCAGTCTAGAGAATCCCTCTCAGACAGGGCCAGAGATTTGTTTCCATGGAGATTCTAAATCCCAACAAATTAACAGTCAAAATTAACCACCACACCCTCAAATCTAACATCCCACTGCTACTCTCAGGATCTGTAGCATCAGAACTAACCCACAAATACCCTCTCCAAAGTCCTGAAGCAACAGAGAAGCAGAGGCGCAACCCTCCACCTCTCCCCTTTGGTGGTGGGCAGGCAGGAGTGCAGACCTGGGAGAATGGTTAGGAGAAGATGGAACGCCAGAATCCCAGCATGGGCAGCCTGGCCTCTGCTATCTACATACAAGTGCCCCCCTCCCTAAGAGAAGCCGTCTTCAGACCCACTAGAGTGCTGTTTCCACAGTCAACTTCACTTAGTCTCTTTGCTCAGTTCACACAATCCAGAAGACATACTTAAACAAATATCCCATTTTCAAAGATTTAAAAAAAATTAATAATGTGTATTTGTGTGAGAGTGAGGGGACTTAGGTCTACATGAGTGCAGATGCCCTTGGAGGTCAGAGGCACTGACTGGATCCCCTGGAGCTGAAATCGCAGGCAGCTGTAAGCCACCTGACTGACACAGGGGATTCCAACTTGAGTCCTGTGCAAGAGCAGGACAGGAACTTAACCAGGGAGCCAGCTCTCCAGCCCTAAATATATCTCATAATGCCCGCTTTTTACATCTTCTCCAAATTTACAGTAAGAAGTGCTTTACTGTTTCTCCAAAAGCAAAAGAAGCCAACACATAATTTCTATGATTTATTGAGCTCCTGAACATGGTAGGAGACAAAGTGACATTTTCCCAACAAATTATTTGGTGCCTGCGATTTTCTGAGCACCGCAGCCAGATGGTTCTCACAGAAACTAAGAGGAGCCTATTCCGGCAGTTCAAAGGTTTGCTTATTTTTCAGTCTTGAAGTCTTAAAGACGATATTGATTGCAGCACACAGCTCTACAGGAGGAGCTGACTGGGGAGGGCCACGCTGGAATTTATTACCACACAATGCTCATTATGGCTGTCTCTGACAGGGGTCCATTAAAATCAATTTTTATGTTTCTTATGTATTTTCTTTATCTAATGTTCTTGGCATTGTGTTTATTAGCCAGTTAAGACAAACACCCAGCATAAGACTTTGTGCGTTTTCTTCTCTTTTTTCAACTTCTTTTAGAAATAACAAGAATTGCCATTTTAATCCTACCATTCACAGCCAGCAAACAGAGGAAGTTGGGAAATTCAGTGCTACATTCGAGAATGAGATGTTCAGGAGTGGTTCCAATTTGTTTTTGTTTTGTTTTGTTTTTTACAGTTAGAAAAATATGTTAAGGACCATGCAAAGAGGATTACATGTCCTCTGAGGACCTTGTGCTCTGAGGTCACTGGTATAGAGACTCTTTCCACAACTTAACAGTGATCATTCCTGGACTGCTGCCACCTCCAGGAAGCAGCAGAAGGGCCTGACAGAGGGAACAGCTAAATGAGCAGCTTATAGGCCCTGCCAGGCTTGATTCAAAGCCTCTTGAGGTAAGGCACATGATCGAGAGAGCTGTCCATCCCTGCATCTCATGTGTCAAAAATCACAATGTTCAGTGTGGGTGGAGAACATGGCTCCGTGAGTAAAGACAGGCAAATCCCTGATGCTTCTTCACCGGCTAACCTAGCCTAATGGATGAGGCTCGAGGCTACTGAGAGAGAGATTCTGTCTCAAAAAACAAGCTGGAAATACCCAAGTTGCCCTCTGGCTTCCACATATGCACAGATATGTGTACCCACTGGGACACACACAGCAGACACCAGACACCACACACACACACACAAAACACACACACACACACACACACACACACACACACACACAAAATGCTCAGTGCTCACAGAATCCAACACCTCTGCAAAAGAATACATGAATCAAACGTCTGGAAGTTCCCATCAAAGTCATGTCCCTAGGCCCTATGAGCTATTCCAGATTACTGGATAACATATGAGTTGCCAGAGTCAAAACAACTCAAGGGTTGTTTGCAGAGATGCTAAATGCTTGTGGCTGGTGGCATCACGCTCTGTGTTACCCCGTGACCAGTGGGAAAGACCCAGGGCTCCTGCTGACTCCTGCCTTTAGCACACACCACTCATGTGGTGCCCATGCCTACGGCTCCCACTTACTCAGTGGTTGGGGTCTTTTCACCGAGGAACTGTATCCCATGCAGGCCTTGCTCACAGCCAGACAGCTCGATCTTCCCCAAAGGGCTGTCCAATACTGTGTATTTCATTTTGCAGGTCTCAGCCATTCTGCCAAGTTCCTAGAGAGAAGCAATTTTTAAGTCGAGTAAGAAAGTGTGTTTGGAAGCGGTTGGTCATTTATAAAGCACAAGAGAAGCATTGGTTACTTAACACAGAGGATGTATTCCAAAGCTTCCCCTCCTGTCGGGATTTAATCATAAGCTACTTTTACAATACAGCCACTTTCCACAATAACCTGGGTCACCCGACCAGTGTCCACTTTTTTTCTCTAAAATACAATGCCTCTATTTCTCCCTGCTGTACTTAACTCCAGCAGACTTGGAGGAGGTCGAACTACCATAAGATTTTTTTTTTTTTTTTTTTAAACTCAGAAAGCTTTGAATAAAAGGACTGGCAGGAAAACTGGTCCCTATTTTGAATAAAGTACATTTAAAAGTGAAGCATGAGGCTGGGGCATGGATGAGGGGCAGGCCACTTGCCCAGCCTGTGCCAGGTCTAGCTTCATCTCTATGACAGATTTTAAAATAATAATAATAATAAAAAGACATGGGAACATGTATGAAATGCATTCCAGAAAATGATGGGATGCGATTTGGCCCAGGTGCCCGGTGTCAGCAGGTGGATGGAAAATGAATGAATGATGCTACAGAGGGCTGGCACACACTGGACTTCAATGAAGACTGTAAATGCCAAAGATGCCCGCAAAGTATGTTTGTATCCCTTCAAGCTCCCCCTCTTTCCAAATTCCTTGTCTGACTCCTGGAAAAAGAGGACTCCCATTTCCTTCCCATCCACCAGTGATTCCAGAAACCCACTGCAGCTCACCGCTGACAAACCTACCCACCCTGCCCAAGGCTTAGGGCGAGCTGGCTTGCTGCCTCTGCTTCTCTGGCCTAGAGCTACCTCCAATTACCATGCCCAGCCATCACCCTGCCAGAAGGATCCTCTTTGCCTGGGTTATTGCAGAATGTAATATGACCCATCCGTCTCCTAGAATTCCCTCCCAGGTCACACCCTCCTGCACCTGAGCATCCCAAACTCTGAATCCTGGTATTTCTAGCTCCTTAGGCCCACTTCATTTGGGCACCTCTTGCATTTAGTGACACATACAGAACATGGGGAACTAGTCCACCATACACTTATGGTTGAGATCCCCCCTCCCCCCTTCCGTGTGTACTTGCTTGGCAGGTATTGTCAGACCATGGTATGGCCACACTCCTTTGTTCACCTACAGTCTACAGCTGCTCTTCTTCTGCTGACAAGTTGTGACAGAAACAAGGTAACCTCCAAAGCCACCACATTCGCCCTCTGACCCCAAAGAGGCATGCTGACCCTCCAGGAACCACTGTAGCAACCCCCAACCTACGGGTTATATCCACATGCAGCATCCCTTCGCATCGTCTCCTGCCTGCCCATCTCTAGGTTTCTGTTGTGCCTCATGATGCCTGAGATCTTTTGTGCCATCTACATGCTTCTATCACTATCTACTGCTCCCCTTGACTCTCTACTTCAGCTGGCATGAGTCAGCACTTCCAAAATAATACAAGGTATGTCCAAATAATACTCAGGCCTTAGCATCATGCCCCAAAGCTTCCTTACACAGCACCCCATTTCCTAAATACATGGACAAGAATTTGAAAGAGCTCTTCTCCAAGGCCTCAGGGTATGATCCTGCTGGGAGACCTCAGCCTCAGGTTGCTTGTCACAGTTTACAGAGGCCCCTCTCTCCATATCCTTCTTCTTTAAAACCCATTTCAGGGAAAGCCCACTGACTGCAGGATAAATACTGAACTCTCAGGGCACTGACTCCAAGTTAAAGTTGATGGCTGATGAAATAAGCTATCCTGGACACAAGAACTCAGGCTTGCCCTCTTGGAGGCTGCTATCTGGATACATGGACATATACCTGGTATAGTCAATATCCCACTCTAATCCAAACATACAGGGTCCAAATCTCTGAACGTAAGACTTCTTTGAGTATTCGCTGACTGCAGTGGCTACAAGAAATGTGCACACACTCTACAGTTCTGAGGATGGCAGTCCTAGGCACAGTGGCTTGGCTGGGTCACCTACATGGGATATCCCTGTGTCCAGTCCAGGACCTAGCTAGGCTTATTATAGCTCTCCACTTGGCTGCAGAACCCAGAGTATGGCTCCTGTGCCCACATTCCCTGAATCATCATTGTGGCATCCACCAAAAGCCAGAAGAGGGGCTGACATTAATTGGTGGCAGAAAAAGAATCGATTTTCCACGGCTATTTGGAGACCTCTGAAAAATGAAGTGAATTTCTTTTCATCTCCCTTTAACATGAAGGGCGTTTAAATAACAATGTTCTGAATTAAGCAGCTGGCGCCAGAGGCCAGTTCCCACCAAGGTACTGAAAGCCAGAGACAAACAGGCAGCAGCTCCCTTCCTTCTCCACTTGCCTTCCCAGGGCCTTCCAGAACAGTCCTCACTGGTGCATTGCACCTTTGCCTCTAAGTGTTTCCATGTGATTCTCAGGAGCAGGCCCCGGGCCTGCCAGCAGCCAGGAATATAGGAGGTAGGCACTCTGCTAGTGTAAGAGGAAAAACAGGTAGGGGATCAGATCTCAGGCCCAGCCAAAGCCAGTGGGAAACATAAAGGCCCTGTGAGGCCTCCCAGCCAGCTAAGGGCTAGGAAGAATGTACCAGAAGCAGCATTGGTCCCCAGCTCCTATACTGACCTCAGCAACAGGGATGGGGAAACTCCAGAAGAGTGCAAGCCATGCACTGATGTCACCTAATCCTAAAACCAGCCCTGGGAGGCTGGGAGAATGGGACTGGCTGACCAACTGAGAAAGCCCACAGGGGAACATAATAAAGGGACAGAAGCAAAGTCAGGGCTGATGCCTACCACCCAAGATGCATACCAGATCAGAAGCCTCCCAGGCCAAGCTGTGAGTTGTTCCATTGGACAGAAGACAATCCCTCTGTGACTCTGTCCCTCTGACTGATGGGGGCTGGGGAGTGTGTGCGGGGTGGGGAGGGTGAGCTTGGAGAGACTAATATCAAATAGATATCAATGGGCCATCATTCCAAAGCCACCAACTACAGCCTGACTGTGATGATACATTGTATTAAATAAAGATTGGAGGACACAGCCAGTCACAGCATTAACCATAGAGGTCAGGGAGTGGAGGCACATTCCTTCAATCCTAGCACTCTGGACCCAGAGTCTGAGAGCCAGGCAGTGGTGGAGCACATCTCTAATCCCAGCACTTGGGATCCCATGCCTGTGCTCCCAATACTTGGGAAGCGCACATGCCTTTAATTCCAGCACTAGGAAGCTTGAACCAGGAAGTGATATGGCTGAGCAGAGAAAGAAATATAAGGTGGGAGGAGCCATGAGTTCGCCCCTTCAATTTCATCTTACAGAACTCCTGGATTCTTTTATTCAGTCTGAGGATCATGGAGATAGTATCTACCTCATTTGTCCTAAGGAGTTGGCAAGGTGAGAAGTGGCTGTGGCTTGTTCTTCTGTCCCTCTGATCTTTCAGCTTTTCCCCAACATCTGGCCTCTGGGTTTTTAATTATAAGATCAAGTAGAACTTGTGCAACACCTGACTTTCAGGCCACTGAAGAAAGAGATGAATCTTAGGTCTGTGACTAAATTTTCCATGCAGCCAGCGACATGTGTATTATCAGAGGTGAACTCTGCCTCGAAATGACAACAGTGGTTATCTGTCTTAGTTAGGGTCACTACTGCTGTGATGAAGCACCATAACCAAAGCAACTTCAGAAGGAACGGGTTTATTTTACTCATACTTCCAGATAACACTTTATTATCAAAAGCTGTGAGGGCAGGAACCCGGAGGCAGGAACCGAAGCAGAGGCCATGGAGGGATGCTTCGTACAGCCTTGCTCAGCCTGCTTTCTTACAGAACCACCTGGCAGAATCACCAGCCCAGGGATGGCACCACCCATACACGGTGGGCCCACCCCCCTCAATCACTAACTAAGAAAATGCCCTATAGGTTCACCTACAGCCCAATCTTATGGAGACATTTTCTTAATTGACGCTTCCTCCCTCCTCTCTCGATTCTAGCTTGTGTCATGCTGACATAAAACTAGTCAATACACCATCCTGCCAAAGGACTGCTAACCAACATACGCAAAGAGGAAGCTGGATCATAAAGACCAGTGAAACCCAGACCCCCAGCAACAAACTACAACACTGTATCTATAGGCTGCTGAATGACAGGCTGGCACCACCTTCCTTCCCCAGCCTCACCAGTCAGTGTGAGAGGGGTTTTAATGAGGCACATCCTACAAGGGACCTTCCACAGCACTTCCAGCTGCACTGTAGACAGAGTGGCCTAGCCTGTGTCAGCCAGGTGCCTCTCCTTTGGGATTCCGGGCTCTGGAGCCATTGGCCAGCAAGGCTGTGGGACTGAGCTCCTCCAAAGTCACTGGATCTCATGGAAGACAAGGACCCTGAGATCTCAGGTTTGAACCTGGGAGCTGCTGGGCTTCCCTATGACAGACTTGGAAGGATGACTGACAACCATCTTTTTTGGTTTTTGAAACTCGTGCTAATCTGTCTTTTCTTTACTACATGCTCAAAGGTAAAACCAGGTTCAGCAGAGTGCCCCATGCCCCACATCTGCTTTCTCCTCACCTATTAGGCATGAGGATATAGACATTTTCACTATTTCCAAAATGCTGGTGGGTATCTGAAGGATTCTGCCTCTTATCAGGTAACCAAGTCTAAACAGCTTGTGCAAGGTAAGGGGTCCCGCCAAGGGCACCCCACCTTAACCCCAACAGCCAGCATCCCAGGGCTCAGGCATTCTTGTCTTCTAGAGTCCTGATCAGCAAGTCCTGCTCGATCCCTCCTCTCATGTTCTCACAAGCCAGCAGGACTGTTTTAAAATATCACTTTTCCTGGGGTAAAAGAAAATAATCAGAAGGAAGAACTCCACACCCTGACAACTCAGGATAGAATCAGACTCCACAGGAGAGGGCATCCAAATCCTGTGAGACCTGAGAAGTCTTGTCTCCTCAGACATTCAGCCAGGACACACCTGGAGATCCACAAAAGAACTCAGAACAGCTGATGCAAAGCCCAAGACACCTAAATCCCAAAGCATTCCTGTGTCTCATTTTAACACTCTGAATTTCTGTTCTGATCAAGAATGACTCATTTATAGTTTGCTGTGGAAAAAAAAAATGGGAAAATACCTAGGTTTCTTTCATTTTAAATTACCCCTCCTAGCTTGCTGTGCTAGCCCTGGAGATAACACGAAGCCTCTCGTGGGAAGGACAGGAGGCTGCCTGGCTGGTTGGTCTGCTGGGATGGTGTGTGCCCAGGGTCATCCCCATGTGGCCACACATCTCATAATGCCAACAGCACATTCCTCATGGGCTGGAAAACTTCTAGTACTTCAGGTCCTACTAACGACAGAGCTATGTGTGACAGGCTGTCAGGAGGATAAAGGGTGGCAGGCTGGTGTTCAACATGAAGTGTCAGCTCTTACGGTTGCCATGACTCGGAAAGCTTCGGCTTAAATGTGTCACAGCACAAAGTTCCCATCCTGCAGAGCTTTGCCAGCCAGGAAGTTAATGACTGCTTCGAGAATGGGGGAGGGGAGGGGCACAGAGTAAGGTCTGAAGAAGACATGACCTTTCCCAATTAGGAGGGTACCAAAGCTGGGGAGTCTTGTCCCACACAGAGAGAGGAGTCTCTGTTGCCTCGCTGGGAAATCCTTATTGAGTTGTGGCATGAAGAATGCATTCTCTACCCTCTGGTGGACAGCAAGGCTGGACAAAATCAGCCATGTCCAGGAGAGACCTTGTGGATGCAGTTACATATGACATATCTACCAACTTCCCCCAGTGAAGAGAGGATTCCATGAAGAACATGAGGCTCTGGGTCAGATAAGTCACCACTGAGTCAGCCAGAAGTGGGGACCTAGAATGCATGCCCCAGGCTCAATAACCAAGCCTGTTGACATGGGCTTCTGGGAACAGTGACTAGTCTGGGCTTCCACAGCAGAGATCCACCACCGTCTTCACTGGTCAATCAACAGCCATATGCTAAGGCAGCTGGTGCCCGCTGTGGATAGGAGCACAGCTTTGGGGAGCCCTGCAAACGTTTTCTACTGTCTGATAAAGGGAGTAGAAGTCACATGGTAATCTTCCTCTTCCTCTCTGTTATGCAGCTTCTGCAAGGTGTCTACACCCTGGCATCCCTTCGATGTGTTGTGTAAAACCAGTAAGTATCTGAAGGCCATGAAGCACTGACCAAACTTCGATCTGCTGTCTGGAGCCATACCTCAACGGACTTGCCCCTGCACCCCCACTATCTTTAGGTGACTTTTGCACCACTTGAAAATGCTTCTCTAAAGCTCTAGACAAAGACCTGTCCCACAACCCAGGAATATCCAGGGTACACAGTCCTGCTGGTATTGAATCCAAGGACCTCATTTCAGCACCCAGCACCTGCCTATGTCTGTGCAGTCCAAGCCATTGGCCAGCTCCTCTCCCAACCCACCAAAACCAACTACTACTCCGGTCCTAGAGCCCCAGTGGCATGCTTCTCTTATCTACAGACCCCAATTGTCACAAATGGCTGCCTGTGAGACATCTCCCATCTGCCTCCCTCTCTCCCACTGCTGGTGAGTGAACTCCAGGCTAACCTTCAACGAAGTCACTAAACTTTCTAGCATTTCCTCCATTCCTAGTGGAAACATCTGTGAACCTGGATATGAAGCTACTAGTTATCACCTGTACCCCTAGTACATGAGCCAATGGAATTAGTAGCATTGCATTCTCTTTGCCCTTAATAACAAAGTGCTCAGTGGTTCTGTCACAGAGGATTCTGGGAGTACAACTTGCAATAATTTATGACTTGGAATCCTACATGGAAGAACCTGATTTCTAGATATCCTCGGTGACTATGACCACACTAAGCCTTGACAGGCAGCAGCTCACTCTGTGAGGGACAGCCACTGCCCTGCCCTAAGTCCATCCTGCTTCGGAAATGCACTCACTGCCAAGTGATTAACCCAAGGCTCCAGTCACACAGCAAGGGATTTTATGTTCTAAATTAGTTACATTATACCCAGAGCCTATCAATGTCTTGATAACTTGAACATATAATTCCATACCTTTTGCTCTTTAAACAATAATTCAGTCTAATCCTGCTGCTGAAGCCAAGATTTCCACACTGAAAGTGCACTTTCTGTTTGATTAAACACCAATAAATGCAAGAATAAAACCCCAGTCTTTTATCTTACAGTAAATTCTTCAAAGACCATACACTCTAACAATTAATTTCTTCTCTAGAGAAAGGGACAGGTCCTTCCTCTCTCAAAGAGTTTCAAAGTCTAAAGTCTTAATTATAACCGTTAAACAGAATTTATTATAGTTCAGGGTTTGCAGAAAAATGACATCATAGCATAGGCTCTTGGGTTCCTGAAGTGACCTGTCAGTCAACAGATCTCTGGAGGAGTACTCTAAACAACCCTTGGTGGATAGAAAGAATCATCATAATCCTTCTCACTGCAGAGACACCTATGCACACAGTGTCAACCCTCACCAAAGTGTGAGACACCACCATGCAAAATCTATATACAGAAAGAAGAATGTAAATACCTTAGCACATTCCCATATGTGTTTAGTATTTAAAAATTTACAAAGTATTTCTAAGTTCCATACAGAAAACAATGTATTTGGGGGAAGTGCTGTCAGAAAAAGGAAGTACATGTCACAGGACAAAAAAAAGGGAGGGGGTTAGGTTCCCATTATCATAGAGTATGGAGCCAAAATGTGGACACTGAATGCATGACCACATGTATCTTACACGTTCCTAAGACAGATGGGTGTACCCAGTGTTGCCTGCCACAAACACACCCACAGCCATCAGGACAACATCCTCCTATTTGGATCTCCCCAGTTAAGATCCAAAAGAGGTTACATATTTCCTGAAACAAGAAGTACAACAGTCTCTGAATAGGGTCCCATTCTCTCTACAGACGACAAAGGCATAATCCAAATTGGATAATTTGGAGCCTGGAGAACTTAAAGGAAGGTATCATCCAAACAGACCTGAGCTATAAGGAAAATCCATTTACCTAGAGAAACAGTGTGCATCTGGACATGGACAGAAGCAAAACTACCCAGGCCTCAGAAGAGCGGGAGCTCAGAGTGGTGGTCTCTTAGATCCCCTTGAATAACATACATAGCACATTTCCTCCTGTAGCAGGGATGCTGTTGACCAAGGAGGCAAAAATGAGCAGGCAATCAGAAGCCTCTTTGTGGGCTAGGCAATCATCAGAAAGTACATATGGTCTCATCAAAGGTCGGTTTGAGGCATGAGAAGGGTAAACTGAGGTAGGGCAGGTTCAAGAGCAGCCAAATGGACACATCCAAGCACTCACTATAAAGTGACAGGTCAGAAACAAGCAGCAAGACAGAGTGGATATCACAGAAAAGACATAGATAGCCAAGCAAGCTCACAGCTCACTGTGGAGAGACTGATGAGGTCAGGCAACTGGTTCTTCAGGATGTTTGGTGCACCCAGGCTCATACTGACACATCACACACACACACACACACTTTCTCTAGACAGAAGCTAGGAGAACCATCTTAGCCATAGAGTAATGCCAACAGGTACAGAAAAGTCATGTTAAATCTGAAGTCTGCCTCTTGGTATCTAACAGCCTCAAATGGCAGAGTACAGCATATTCTGCCTAGGGGATGGGCACTATCACGTAGGCACTGTCAGGATTCACCTAACAAGGGACAAGACAGGACTCAGGTCCAGGAGATCTGGCACTGCTCTGCAGCCAGTTGTGAACACCCTATTACTTAGGACACCATAAATAGAATCCACAACATCATACCTTGCTTAGCCTGAATTGTAAGAGTATGTCATGACTATGGGTGCTTCTCCTGACAGCGGCCTTGTCATCCAGGGGAGGAACAGCTGTGGGCCACACACATGCCTTGCACATGTGTTCCCAAAGAAGACCTCATGGGCAGTTCTGCCTGTGTGTCTGCTACTGGAATACAGACAGCATAACTTCTTGATTTCCTTCTGCTCCTCTGTCCTGTACTGTTCCTTCTGTCCCCCAGCTGCTACAGGAAGTCAAGAAATAGAGAAGAGCCAATGCCACCGCTTTCTCAGCCTGTGGGAGACCACTAGGCATAAGACAGAGAAGACACCTCACCAGCCCCAGGAGATGGTGTGCATCTAGTCACCTGTGGGTGGCTGTCGATTTCCTTAACAAAATCCCAGAAAAATGATGCTCAGAATCTACACAGATCCTTCTCCCAGTTCTGGAGGGGGTCAGTCGATGGTTAAGGAACCTCTAAACTTGGGGTCTAGCGAAGGCCCATTTTCCTATTCTTGCTCCCTTGTCAGTGTGCCCTCACATGTGAGAAGGAGGTCCTCTTTGGGGACTCTTTCTTCTGTACACTAACCCCACTCCTGAGAGCAGCAGTTTGTGACCTATCACCTCCCAAAGGTCCCACCTTAATTCTGTCACCTTAGAGGTTCCACATATGAAACCCCTGGGGGAGTCCAAGATCCACATTGCCATATACTGTATGCAAAGAGAAGGGAGATTGTAGTGCTTTAAATGAAAAGGTTAATGTTTAATATAGAAAAATCACTATTTGATTTGAGATATTTGCTATTTATGTGGGAAAGGTATACATAATAATCCACATCTATCTGTAGGAATTAAAGCAGACCAACCTGTAACTGATTTATCGGCAAATGACACAATGACTAAATTATTGTGCAAATATTTTTCTTGGAAATAGGTGTTATTAGGAAATTATCTGTAAGCTATACCCCATCTTAGTTTAGATAACTGAGTAATATAATTATCTCGCCCTCATACTAACTTACCTTCACTATATGAGGGAAAAACAATAGAATATTTCAAAAACTAACAAAAAATGTACAACTTGGAAGCATTATTGCAAAACTTAACAGAATTTTTTTTATCTCCCTTATAGTAGAAATCAATTCTTCAGACAAGATTTACCAACAGAAAACCTCACAGACTTGAGGTATTAATTTCAAAGACAATTTGAATTAGAAGAATCTGGACTTTCATGGTCTAAAAAGGTTTTGCAGCTGATTGCTTCTTTTAACTATCATGCTGAATTCCCCCACAAGGACATAAATGTTCAGGAGAACATGGAATACTAGCTACAGCAGGGCACAAAGGCATGGAAGCAGTCTGCACCAAAAAGGCCAAATACACTCTTGAAGTTGCTTTGGGAGAGAGGGATGAAATCCACATGCTATGCACCAGGCTCTCACTTTCACTCACTTGGGGATACCTTTACAAAGAGGGGATGCTTCCACTTGCCTTGTCTTTTCACAATGAACCCAAGGCCAGAATACCTTAGAGAAACAGCTAGTGAGGGTTATGCCCCCAGTGCCCTGTAGAGGACTCCTGACCACAGAGTCCCAGTGTCTCCAGGAGACACCTGACTTCACAGACTCCCAATGTCCTGCAGGGAATCCCTTCCCCCACAGACCTACACGGTACTCCTTTGGAGGAGGAAACTAAAACTTCACAGAACACCCTATAGTGATGAAACTGGGGTTCAGCCATCTACCTTGCCCAAGAGACTCCCATATTATGGACTGGTGCTAAGTTCTTAGACACATCTTCCATTTCAAAATAGGAAATACAAGTTTGTAATGTGACAAGATGCAGATATACACACATGAATACATTATGTTAACCGTTTTGTAGATAAACTAATTCACAAGTATTAAACAAACTCAGGTCCACCTATGTCCATGTTCCAAATTTGTTCATCATCTGATGCCAGATCTCATGGCAACAAGCAGCCCCTGGCCCTGGGAACCACTCCTGACTCTTTAACTTTGCATGTTCTGGGGGCCTCAAAGAAGAGCACTGTTATAGCACCCTTCATGTCTAGCTTTTTCACTGGTCAGGGTATCTTCCAGACTCACCCATTCTGTAACATCTGACTCTAATTTTTATGGCTGAAGACCATCCCACCACACAGAGATGGCACTCTTGGATTAGTTACCATCAAAGGGTGAGTGAGTGTTTCTGCCTCTGGCTGACGTGGGTCGAGAACTGTTAGAACAGACATTGTGGAGACACCTCTTTCAACTGTCAGCCATACTCCCCAAATCCCAAATCACCAAAATCGCTAGTTTTCCCTAAGAACTGCCCCTGCCTTTGCTTTTCATTAGTCACAGAGTTTCTCTGAAGGGCACTTGCAAGCCTTCCCTGTAAGTGCTGTGTCATGACATAGTCCTGAAACATCTACTCAGTGGATGGACGTCCTCCAGCCATCCCCACACCCAAAGCCAGCACACACCTCCTCCCGCTCCTGAGTACAGACAAAGAAGGATCAGAATGGGCTATCTCTCCACACTGTGCACAGCCCACAAAACAGGTCCAGTGCTCTCTCCCCAAGATATCTGTTGTACAGAGAGTGGGGGAGAGAAGATAGGGAAGAGTAATAACCATACCTTGGTATCGCTCTAGGATTTCGGCTAAAAGATCGGGTCCACCCTAACCAACCTGGAACTAAGCTACCGTGATGGCACCCTGCTTTCTCCTTCGATTAAATGAAAAGCCTCAACAGAAGCAGCCCAGGAGGGCAAGGCAACATTAATGTGCCAGGCAAACAAAAAGAGAGAGGGCCAATAGAGCATGGGGGAGCACAAGCCTCGCTGCACCGTGCACAGGAGTGCAGGCAGATGCAATTTTGAGCATGGTCTCCGGGGGCAGGCACTGTCATGAGTGTCATGTGAACAACAGCCGCACACTATGGGAACGCAATCAAAATTAAACCATTGAGAGAGGGAACTTTATCCCACAGCTTAAAGTAATATCTATTCCAGACACTTTTGCGTAGCAGTAATAAACATCTCATACAGGAAAGTGAAAATTTCAACCCAACAGGAGAAAAAAAAAAAAAAGGCTTCGTAAAGCCAAGTGCCAAACAAGAACTCCTGGCTTCACAGTGAGCTTGAACAATTGCCTCAGGGTCTAACCCCTTCAGACCCGCTCTTTGGCTCTTTGGAAATAACTGTCCAAAGATCTAATTGTACTGACTATTTCATTCGAATATGTAAAACACAGCCAAATTCGAGCTTCAGGACAGAAGCCCACTGAGAAGCCGGCACCTCTCATCTTTTGTCAGAGAACCCAAACCTGATCCTTATCTCCTACTAAGAAGTGTTTTGTCTAAAGGAAACGTGATTGTCACTTCCTTTCGGATGACATGTTCCCTCCTCCACCAGCCAGCCCCACTCACTCCTTTCTTCCACCCACCTACTACACTGTGGCCTCCACTTCCCACATGTTCTGGTTGACTTTCTGGTGCTGTGATAAACACCTTGGCCAAAAGCAACTTGGGGCATGAAAAGTTTATCTGGCTTACCCTTCCAGGTCAAAGTCCATCACTAAGGAAAGTCAGGGCAGGAACTGAAGTAGAGAGCACAGAAGAAGGGTGCTCACTAGCTTTCTCATCCAGGCCAGGACCACCTGCCTGCACAGGGATAGGCCCCCACCATAGGCTGAGTCCTTCCTCATCAATCACAGATCAAGACAACTCACCTAGGGTAGCTCCCTGCTCAGGCGATTCTAAGTTAGGGAAATTAGTGTTTCAATGCCAGCCATCACAGCATCCATCTGCAGCCGATGCTCTGTGGTTCTGAAGACTAAAGACAATGTGGCAGCTAGAGTCACTTGGAAGATCTTTCAGTATTAGTTATTTTTCTCACGGCTGTGACAAAATACTTGACAGAGGTGATTTAAGAAGGGTGGTAGGTTTTCTTTGGCTCAGTTTGAATGAAGGTGGGACAGTCAATCATGACTGGGAAGTAATGACGGTAGAAATGTAAAACATCAGATCTCGACAGTCGGGATAATCACCTCTCTTTCTTCTCTTTATTCTGTCTGGAACTCCAGCCCATAAGGAAGATGTCACTCCTACATAGGCTGAGTCCTCCTACCTCACTCAATCCAATCACACACACACACACACACACACACACACACACACACACACACACACACACACACCACAGTGTGTCTCACAGATAGATGACTCCAGAGCCTGTCAACTTGACAATCAATGCTAACATCACACCATTTTTATTGGAAATCTGGAACTGAACCCCATAACACTTTCCTATAAGAATGCTATCATCACCTATGGCTCTGGTGCAGACTACCTAAGGCAGAGGCTGACTCCTAGAAACCAAAAACATCTCACACAACTTCTAGACAGCACTTCAACTCTGCAAAGGACCCTGAATCTCACCCTGAATCTAGTGACCTAGTAAATGTTTCATCTCAATTCAAACCCTAAAACACAGTAAGAATATAAAGAAGAGCTTCAGACTTGTTTCCTGGTTCCTCAAGTTTAACAGATAAAATGTATTGAAAGCAGATCCATATTTATTTGGGGGAACTGAAAGGTTTCTCTATCTCGCGGGGAACTAATACAATCAAAACACTGGCAAACACAGCAGTGCGTTAAGAAATACAGTGTGAGTCTGGACAATAAAAAGTTGCACAGAAACCATTTGTCATTTTGGCCCACTCACCAGAGGCTCTGGGAGCCTGCTTCCAACAGCTCCGGTCATAAATCCCCATCCTAGGCCACTCATAGGACTTTCTTCCCCTGGTGGCAGATCTAAGACTTTCTAGTTACTGGCAAAACAAACAAACAAACGAAACACCTAGAAAGTTTCATGTGTGTGTCTGAATCCTTGGCTCATCAGGATCTCCCACTTCAGACAACCAAATGAATTTCTTTCATCAGAGTTTTCCACTCCAACACACACACACACACACACACACACACACACACACACACACACACACTCACCCCAGAATCCTGGCCTCAGGCTCAATAACTGACTTCGGGGTAGTCTGGGATAATTATATTCAAGGCAGGCCAGAACCTGAGTAAAAACTCTGTGACAAGACCCAGTGTTTCTAGGCACAACCCTGACTTAGACACCGACGGTGATGGGGATGGGGATCATCACCAAAAATGACGTAAAATAACATACAAGTTTGATCCCCTTTGCCTGCAAGAAATTAAAGCAGCAGTGATGATAAATAGTTCCTGTCTGATAACTCATAATCATAGCTCTACACTAACAAGGCCCACCTCACCTTGTCCTCACTGGCTCTCCCCCTCCCCATGTCCTCACTGGCTCTCTCCATGTCTTCACTAGCTCTCCCCCTCCCCATGTCCTCACTGGCTCTCCCCCTCCCCATGTCCTCACTGGCTCTCCCCCTCCCCATGTCCTCACTGGCTCTCCCCCTCCCCATGTCCTCACTGGCTCTCCCCCTCCCCATGTCCTCACTGGCTCTCCCCCTCCCCATGTCCTCACTGGCTTTCCCCCTCCCCATGTCCTCACTGGCTCTCCCCCTCCCCATGTCCTCACCGGCTCTTCCCCTCCCCATGTCCTCACTGGCTCTTACCACCTTTTCCTCACAGGTCTCTTCCCAGGCTCTGTCTTGCCTAGTCCTCACAGGAATATTTTCACCTAGCTGTCCAACGTAAACCACAGAGGCTACAATATTTAGAATCCATATTTTACAGAGAACCCAAACTGCAGAGCCTAGGACACACAGCCACTGAACAGCAGAGAAAAGAATGGAATCCTATTCACAACCTGGCGGGAAGATGCCCATGAGCACATGCTGAGATTACGTTGGTACTTAGCATCTTAACTACTACCATATTGCTCACTAAAGGCCCAAAGAAATGTTTCATGAAGATCATCCAGGAAAACTAGATATCCACATTCAAAAACCAAGAAAATATCAAGAAAGGAGGAGTTGTCAGAGATGATTTGAGTTTAAGAGAGGGTAGAGAAAAGTACAAGGGCAAACTATAAAAGCCTAAAGCAAACCAGGAACCATGCAGCTCTAAAGGACAGGACTCTGGGAAACAAAACAAGAGGAAGTGGTAAGGCTGGTTGAGACCTGGCAGTCAGGCGGCCAATCGGGAGAGTAAAGGGCCATGTGGATGCTCAGTGAACAGAAGTAGCTCTGAGACCCAGCAGATGATTACTTCATCTTCCCTGAGTACCTGAAAAAAGAATGAGAGGGAGAATCTTCAGAAAACCCACAGGCCTGTAAAACTCTTTTGTGGAATCCAAGATGGCAGCAGAAATCTCCTACCCCAAGGTGCAAAGTGCATTTGACAAGATAACACAGGCAGGAGACAGAGGCAGGAACAGGGCGGGAGACAGCTGGCTTCGAACGCATACAGAATGAATGGTCTCAATCGTGGCTTTGTTAACATCTGGGACTAGATCATTTTCTGCCAGGCCAAGGAGTGAGGGAAGTTGTCTTATGCATAGTTGGGTGTTTACTGGCATCCTGGCCTCTATCCACTAAATGTCAAAAGCAATCCCTCAAACAACATAGCTAAAAACATGCCCAGTGAGAACGAATCCACCCCATCTGGGAACCATTAGTCTCATGAGGAGATTCTGCAAACTGAGACATCAGGATCTTAAGTGCAACAGTGAAGAGGGCAGATTTTGCTAAGGCTTCTGGGTGTTTCACAAAACCCAGTGGGGTTGGGTGCTTAGAGACACGCTGAAGGAAAAACAGCTAATCTGGGATCACATATCGTCACTGCAAGCTTTGTGGTGTGCTGATAAAGATGAATGGTTATCTAACTACGATGCCCAGTATAATGAAGGGACCAGAGACACATGGAATTAAATTAAGACACCATGAGCAAGAACAAGCAAACGTACACCATGCAGACCCACCGACTTGAGGAACTGGCTTTTGGAGCTATGGACAAAAGGTAACATTGAACAAATTTTAAGATACAGGGCTAGGGGTGAGTTCGGTGGGAGAGTGGTAGCTTAGCATACAGGGAGCCCAGCTCAGGGAATTTTAGGTTGGCATCTGGGGCCCTCTGTGGGCTGGTGCAATGGCAGGCACCTCATCAAGGAAGCAGCTAGGAAGCAAACTGCTGATATATATATTTATATATATATACATTTATATAATATATAAGTACATATATAATAACAAATATATATTTACATATATATATATATATATATATATATATATATATATATATATATACTGTTCTTTCCTTTCTTTGGGTTGCTCATTAAGCAATATATGTAGTTAGTATCCATGAATTTCACTTTCAGAGATGTAAAGAGAAGGCCATAAAATGCACATTATAAAATGGGTAATGCAAATTGGAATGAATAAATTATTAAATAGAGAAAGAGGACACAAAGTTGGTGGTAGGGAGATGGGGCAAATCTGAGGGGCGTTAAGGAAAGGAACCAGGGACATAAGTGATCAAAATACATTGTATCAAATTAACAGAGATAATAAAAATATTCTTCAGGATGGATATAGTGTCATATACCCTTAATCCCAGCACTTGGAAAGCAGAAGTGGGTGAATCTCTAAGAGTCTGAGACCATTACCCAACTAGCCAGAGCTGAATAGTAAAGCCTTGTCTCAAAAGCAAAATAAAATATTTTTTAAAAGGGGATAATGGGTTACACCGCTGAAAGCCATCTGTTTACAATAAGCAATTTCCTAGCTCATATCTGAAGAAAGAGAAACAAAACATTTCTAAGCGTCTTCCTTAAAACTTTACTAACTGTAACAGTTACCTTCTAATGTCTAAATAACTTAATTACCAAAAAAGGGTGGTGGTGGTGAAGGTCTATTACATTCAGACTTGGAGTGTTAACAAAAGAGAATAAAACTCCTAAGCCCCTGGAGCTGTCAGAATTCCACACTGCTTCCACTTGTGTGTCAGGAAGACCGAAGCCAGAGCTTCTAAATGAAAGGCAGGGCAGCCAGACACAATACAATAAAAGGTATTAAAATCTTCAAAACCTTCAAAATGCATCATTGCTGCCAATTATAAGAATCACTTCAACTTAATTTCAAAAATACACCCCCTTCTCTGCAGAAAGCTCCTTTTTATATTTCAAAGAATATTACATTAAGGTACTAACTCACCTTCCAGCCATAATACCACTCTCTTATTGCTACACCGCATTTCATAGACACTTCTCATCCACGAGGCACACTAATTCAGGTTAATTTTATTGTATTTTGGTGCTATCTCACATTTGTGTGCAATTACCTTTATCATTTTATTGCCCGGACAGAAAGTAATCAGAACAATTATTTGAAAATGGAAGTTTATAAATTCTAAATCACAGCTGCTGGCATCTTTGATAAAGCAGCAGCTTTATCTCAGGAAGTGGCAGGGATATCAGATAAATCATACATCAGTCAAGTGCAGCTGACCCCCAAGTGCATTGCAGAATATCAGAAGCGCTTCCAGAGAGACTTTCCTGCCTCATCCATCATTCTTCATAATACTAAAATAGCTACACACCTAAAAAACAGAAGCCAGAGGATAATAAAATAAAAAAGAAAAAAATAAGAAGTGTGGGCAAAACCATTAACTGCTTTCATTTCCAGACTCTGAGACAGGGATTGCAAACTGAACTGTGCACATAAACAGGATTCCACAGTAACTCTAAAGATCTGTATTCATATTCTTCAACTGTTCTAAATACAAATGAAAAGTGGAGGAGAGATTTAAAAAAGAAAGAAAGAAAGCAAGAAAGCAAAGGAGAGTCTGAATGCATGCATTTTCCACCCTGTGTGAGTGGCTGCCCTTCAACCCCACTGTGGCTTTGACATCCACTGGACAACACACAAGACTACTGCATCTGGACATCTGCATCTCTAATTATTCTTTCACCCTAAAGTTATTGCAAAAAAAGAATGAAAACTCCATCTGGGAGACAAGAGTGAAGGGAAAAATTAGGATTCACAGTGCTCCCTAGATGGTCCATCAGAAGTTCAAGTCCAGTCTGGGGAGAGGCTACACAGAACTGTCTTAAAACGTGCAAAATAAATAAAAGGATACATGGTTGAATCCCCACATGTGTTTCCTCCAAGGTTAATTGTGCAATGGGGGTTCAGTAGTTTAGGGAGACGGGGTGGTCCCTCTTTTCCACCCATCTTCCCCTGGGATCTCAAGAGCAGATTTCCTCAGGAAGGAGGAATGACTGACAAGGCTGTTGGCACACACTATCCACACCTTGCATTAACTCACTTGTACAAGGCAGGATGAAATTACTGTGCAACTGTTTCCTTTTTTGTCTCTTCTGTAACCGTAGGCAGGCAACCTCTTGCCACTGGGTCATCTGAAGTTGGGGACATGTCACCCACCCATGCTGGCTCAGGTTCAGGCTTTCTATGCACTATCTCATGCACATCTTACCTCATCTAGATCAGAGCCTCTGCAGGAGAGGAGTGGTCAAGGAATTTATCCAGGGACAAGCACAGAATGGCAGGTGAGTGCCCAAGGTCAAATCAACACACTTGCAACCTGGACTTTGGCCAGGACTCTAGTCCAGGCTGAGTAGAAGGAACTGAGGTCCTCCACAGTAACAAATGCCAATGCAAAGCCTCTGGGTTCTGGATGAACTTCAGGGCAGGGCCCTTATGTACTATCTTTGAATCACAGACTGAACTCCATCTTATCACATGAACTAAAGGGTAGGAGAGAGCTTAGAATCAGATCACACTGCTATAGTCAAGGTGGGGCAGAGAATTGCTGCCACTGGTCTCCCAGTATGTGAGCAAGTAGGCCTGAGCAGATGGGTGAGTACTTCCTTCCAGATCTACCAGGGCAATGCTGCTGGGGAAGCTTCAAGTTACTCTCCAGCTGAACCATTATGGGTTGAGGAAGAGGCCGAGCATCCTCAGAACTAGAGTGAGTATGTACTTCACATCTGCAGGCCATCACTTGCAAGCCTGTGAGTCAAGGCAAAGAGCCCTTACTATTTACCTGGAAACTAAACAGAACCATGAGAAATGAAGAATGGAATAAGAAGGACCTAGGGAGTGTTCACGAACAAAGTCAAGTAGCAGATAAAAAGTTTCCACCACTGTGGAAACTAAGTAGAACACAATGACCCAATGAAGTAGTTATAGATCATATGATACTGCAAAGTTCTAGGACACCCCCGCAAGGCACACAAAAACCTGGGCAAACAGACTTGACACGTCCCAAAGGAATAAAATATATATTCACCTACTTTGAAAATCATTAGTTACAGGTATCATTTTGGAGACACTGGCTAACATCCAGCCCAGAAAAGGAAAGATGCTGTGTCCTACTGGAAGCAAGATGTGTCCTACAATTTGGGAAACAAGGGTTGGGAAGGGGCAGCAATACTGGACCCATGAGTGCATGAGACATACCCTAAATCTCATGGCTACTGCCAAGTGTGGCCATGATAAACCACCCAGCCAGGCTCTACTAAGTAATGGAGAGATGAACAAGACTGTTCAAAAGGCACTCAGTCTCAAGAGCTAACATGGATTCTCTTTCTGTACCATCACAGTTCAGTCACCAGAAAGGAAATGACCCAAAGTCATTGGGCAAACATAAGTGGTTTTTTGTTTCTTTCTGAAACTATGTATAACCCAGATATTTTACAGGTCTACTGGGTCTCAAATGATAAGAAAATTGTCAATAAAAAATGAAACCAAGGTAATCAGAGCCACCAAACTATTTTGACAAGGTTAACACAAAGCCTGATGCATCCTGCAGCTAACACTTGGAGCATTAATGAGTTGGTCCCTATAACAACACACCCAGGGAAGTAACAGAATCCAACAGAGAGAACACCAGCACAAAGCAGGTGAGTACGTTGCCTAAGATGATGTGTCTACTAAGGTTGGAAAAGCCAGAACTCTAAGGTTGGAGAGATGGCTCAGGAGTTAAGAGCACTGACTGCTCTTCCACAGTCCTGAGTTCAATTCCCAGCAACCACGTGGTGGCTCACAACCATCCGTAATAAGGTCTGGTGCCCTCTTCCAGCCTGCAGGTATACATGCAGACAGAACACTGTATACAAAATAAATAAAGCTTAAAAAGAGGAAAAACCAGAACTCCAACACAGGGCAGGCCTCCTCACACACCCTGCTCCCTGGTCACCTGAAAACACTCTTAGACAGCTCCTGTGGCCAGTATGGCTTACTAGACTCCAGCAAAGCACCACTCTGAATAGAAAGGTAGGCAATTCCAAGCTTGGAAAATGAGAATGCTTTTGAGCAAATGTATCACTGGTAATCCCTCCACATGACGTGTAGAGTCTCAAAACCCCAATCATAGGACAAGAAAAAGGTAAAATGTTTACTGGAAAGAATAACAAACTGGGTTCAGAGCCCTGAAACCCACATAATAAAACAAGATGCAGTAGTCTGCATTTTAAACCCTGAGCTCCTATGATAAGACAGGAGACGGCTGACGAACCAGCGAGCCCAATACCTCAGAGTAGCCATGGAAATAAGAGAGACCCTGCCTGGAGCAGGGTGGGAGAAGATAAGGCCTGAAACTCATCCTCTGACCTCCAGGCAAGTACCATGCCACTGAGCATAGGAATGGGGGGAGCGCACGCATGCTAACACACACACACACACACACACACACACACACACACACACATACACATACACACACACATACACACACACATACACACACACATACATACACATACACACACACACATACACACACACATACACACACACATACACACACACATACACACACACATACACATACACACACACATACACACACACACATACACACACACACACACACACACTTCAAATTATATTCACAAAATTTTTTAAATGCTAAAACCTGAATCCTTATCCTTTCTGCCAGCCCCAAGGGTTGTAATATTGGCCCATTCTTAAAAGGTTTGTGCCAAAAAAGAGGGCAAGAAAAATGAAGCTATGCTTCAGAAAGAATGAATTAGGGAATACCTAACCTATTAATATACAATAAGTGAATTTTCAGGACAATTAACTCCAAATTATTTTTCAACTGTTTCCAGAAGCGAGATCTAGTCATTTCACAAGTGTTCCGACTGACGCGCAATATCCAGTGGATGACAAGAAGAGTGTGTCAGTTGTCTGCCACCAGCAGGCTCAGCCACGTTAACCCTTAGGGAGCCCAGGTCTGCAGGGTAAGCTTCCACCCAATATCCACACACTTGGAAATGTCTCACCATGAGTGCCACTCGGCCTGGACCCCACACACAGAGTTTCTGGCAACTAAAGAACAGCCAAGTCTTTGAAGGGGTTTGTGTTCATCTAACGCATTTTCAACATTTCTATTTGTAACAAAGGGAATGAACAATCAGTGACCCCTAAGGAGGTGAAACAGCACACACTCTACAGGTTCAGGGAGTAAAGGAAAATGAACATAAGAGAGAAGCCCTAACTTAGAGAATTCAGTGGAAAATAATGATGAATTTTTCAAGTAGCAAAGGACTTTTATGTGGCTGTGTGGCTATGGGGGAGAGAAGCTCACCAGAGGGGACATCTCCTTAGAAACACAGCATCTACTTTACAACAGGAGGATTTTGTTTTCTGGTCAGTCCAGTTCAAATGTCAACAGAGACATCTTCAAGATTGAAGACTTTTCACCCAAGGAGCCCAGGAGATGCTCAGCTTCCAAAGCATTTTCATCTGCTAGGCCAACTGCAGCAAGTGACCAGAAGACAACGATTTACTTATCATTTCAAAAAGCTGCTGTGACCTTCATAAGCATCCTGAAGGGCATCAGAGGCAGGTTTCTCACTTGGAGAAGGAACAACAGACAGTAAGGGGATTAGAGGCGGAAGCACTGGGATGCACCTGTGGTGGTTATCATGAGTGCAGAGGGCAGATGCAGGAACACAGACTATCATGTGTACAGGTACAGGTCCTTCAGTATGCATATCTCTGTCCACTAAACAGGGATGGAGGGACATGAGCACACTGGCATGGCCAGCGCATCTCCATCCAGGTCTTCATTTCCAAATGTCATTCGCCATTAAAAGGAGCCAAAGGCAGGCGTAGAAAAAATGAGATGAACCTAGAATGTGCCATGATACCCGAAAGAAAAAAAATTCTAGATAAAGAATGGGTAGGTCCCAAAGACATTGGATCCAATCTCAAGACTCTCCCCAGGGAAAACATAAGCATCATTTGAGTAGCAATGCAGGGACTGATGCACTGGACCAGCTGCCGCAAAGAAATTTCCACAATTCATACTAGTTAAATAAGCAGAAAAGAGACTGTGGTCCTTCTCTTATCTTCAACAAGTTAATGAAGAGGAAACAGAAGAATTATCAGCAATTCCAACAGCAGTTACTGCTGGAAGAAGGTGCCAAGGTGGCCATGATTAGTGGGTGAGCTCCTAGCAGAGAAATAGGACCATCTCAAAATGCTCCTGTCAAGGCACCGAGTAAACACCAAGGAAAAAGAGTGACTTCATATCTGATGGGGGAAGCAGAGGACTGTAGCGATGCCTCAGTGGGTAAAGCGCTCACTGCATGCCCATGAAGACCTGAGTTTGGATCCCCACCAGGCGTGGTGGCATGCAACCCCAGATCCTGTGCCAGGGGACAAAGACAGGCAGATCCCAGGGTCTGGATGGTGAATCAGTCTCGGGAAAATAGTAAATTCCAGGTTTAGTGAGAGGCTGCTACAGAAAATAAGGTAGAGGGAGATAGGATGACTCCAGACATAAACTGCTGGCCTAATGCTCATGCACAGGCAGATGTATCTGCAAGCAAATACACATACCCGCATAACACACACTAGCATACTAACACACACTAACACACACACACACTAACACACACACTAACACACACACACACACATTAACACACACACACACAAACACTGGTTTGGGGTTTTTGTTGTTTAGGTTTGTTTTGCTTTAGAGATAGGACCTCGGTCTGGAACTCACTATATAAACCAGCCTGGCTTTGAACTCACAAAGATCAATGTCTCTCCCCCTACCACTACCGATCTAACACAAATGTTTTTCTTTTAAGCAAAGAACCATGCTAAGTTTCTCTTACCCAAGGTATCAAGGTAAGTAGCTGCAACCATCTGATGGGCACATACCTTGTGAGGGGAGTTTTTGAGGACACTGTACCCAAGCTGTACAAACTTGAGGACACTGTACCCAAGCTGTACAAACTCATCTACCCAGGACACACTGGTTAACATCAGTGATGGTTGAGGGAAAAACCATAACCCACCAGAGCACTTTTCAACAAGGTCTGGGTCGAGGAAAATGCAGAATTTGCTCAAGCTGGGCATCTCAGCTCATTCAGTAGGCCAATGCATGGACCTCGGATGTGAATGGTTCTCAAATAACAAGAATTCACTCCATGCTGGAGCTTTATCCAAGATCACACCTAGAGAGTGCATGTCTGCCAAAAACTCACATCCAGCCTTGTGGCTTGCACATATCCCTGGAGTCTCACACAGTACAGGGAATAACCAGCTCTCTTGAGTCCATTTTATTGGCAACTATCCTTTCCACAGCACCCCATCCTAGTTTCTAATCACAACATCTTTCCAATGGTCCCACCTTCTGATGCTGCGACACTGGGGTGAGGATTTTAATACAGGAGTTTGGGAGGGAGGGCAAACCATCACAGGGAAGGAAAGAGAGGAGGAGAGCCACCTTGGTGGCAATTGCTGGGGTCGCCTAAGCTGTTGACACTGAGCAAGACTGGCTGAGATCTAAAGGAGAGACTTTTTATAGCACATATAAATATAAGGAGAGAGAGAGGTGGGGGAGTAAGTGAAACAGATAAAGTGGAATACAAACCCCACGACATTCATACATGTAGCATCTACTCTGACTCCAAAGACCTTGCTCCCTCAGAAGCACAAACGGGGACTGGAAACAGATTTTTTAAAAAAATGCAGGGCTCCTCCTCAAGTCCCCTCATTGTCTGACAGAGGATGGAGCTGAGGATCAGATGTTAGGGAGATCTGCTAGAACCTGGGATACAGGACCACCACCCTGCATACTGCTTCTGAAACAAGTCATGTGGAGTTGGGGGGTGTGGGCTGTGGCTGGGAAATAAAAAGGTTAAACAGATCATAAATTAAGATTAGTGTCAGCTGGCCAACAGCTTTAGATCTCATTATAAATTACATCAAGAAACTCAGCTCCCCATTACCTTCAGAAACCAATCCCATTATCTGCTCCATAGCACCCACCCCAAAAGGCTTCTCATGCAAAATCAGAATGCAGCAAGACCCCTTTCACAGTTTAATAATTAAGGGGAAAAGAAGAAGCCTATAGATATTTAAAAGAGCCCTCACCATTACCTACACCTTCTCTTTGGATTTTCCCCCAAACAGCTACGGCTTTGTCACTCCGGCTTCATAAGACACTGCCTGTCTGTACAGGCTGAGGGAGCAGAACTTGAGATTTCTGTCCCAGCTGTGCCCACCCTGAGCAGGTTCTGGGTCAGGGCATGTAGAGCAGATGGGAATCCTGGGCAGGCAGCAGCTAGTATTTTATTTAGACATTTTTATAAGGAAGCCAGAGGTTGCAAGCAACGTGAAGATAGCTATACAAATTCTGATTTTACTAAAATGTTATGTCCCTTGAGCTGAGGTATTAATCTTGTTATGAAAGTGGCCCTCTTCTTGCTGGCCATTCATTAAACTTTCATAAATTTTAAAATGTACTTATTTTTATTGGATCCTATGGAAAAGGCAAAGAGAAAGTACAGGGGATGGAGACAGGAGGCCATCTGCTGGGGGGGGGGGCAGGGGGAGGCTGCAAGATGGGCTTATAACCAAAGTTCTCAGTGCAGAGATTTCCTTAAATGCTCCTGAATAGTATTTAATCTCAAAAACAGACTCGATTCTGTTTTCTTTGTTTAAAAATAAGAATAAACGAAAAAGAAAATTCCAAACAGGGAAGTTGCCCACTGTGTGCATGCGGAGGGCTTCAGTGCCTACTCCCAACTCACACAAGACCAGAAAAGTCAATCTTGTCATCTGAGAGTCATCATCCTGGGGCCACTGGACACTGGAGGACACAGAACTCAGGCCTATGAGTGCTCTGGGAATGGCCTGGCATTTTCTGCTGCTGACCCAGTACAGGGCTATTTCTGCAGGAACTTACATGGGATGAAGTTCTGATGTCATTTTAGATGTGTGAAGAAGCTGGTGGAATGGGAAAAACCCATGACAGGCCAAATTCCAGGTGCATTTGACAGGGAAAACATGCCCATGTCACTGTTCTTCACACTGTCTGTGTGACACCAAGTAAGGCTGATTATATAAATGGTTGCAGGATTTTAGAGTAGGGCCTATCAAGAGAGGTGAGGGTTCTGCTTCTCTACAAGCAGACACGAATGTAAAGTTTGGGAGCACATCTACCAACCACATATGTCAGGACCAGCAGATGAAAGACACAGGCTGTCTCTTACCACTTAGCCTGTAAAAGCTTCAGCTTCATGGGAGGAGGGGTGTGGAGCACTGAACTTTAATAAGCACTCTATTTAACAAATAAAGCCAAACACGTAATTACAAAGCGACTATTTATAGTTTCTAAAATAACTTAACCCACTTTTACGAAACAGATATTTTTAAGTCTCAAAGAAAAGTCTTTGTCAATGGCAGCACTGGGTATAGCATTGATTCTGCCTAGACCCAGAGGATCCTGGTCTCTGGACTCAAGCATCTTTCTCCTACCACATAGAAACCAGTCTCATTTACAAATAATAAATGACACAGAAAAAGCATAACCCACCTACATATATATAAATAGATAAATGTAAATAAAATGTTACAAACATAAATTCTCAACTTAAGATGTCAAGGATCTTCCTGATATATTTAGTTGTAAAGGCATCCTATATTGTATCTTGACAATGTTCCCTTCAAAATCCAGGTGCTGTCAATTTGATATGAGCAGAAGAGTCTTTTTAAGGGGGATAAAGCCAGGAAGTCTTGTCAATTAAGATCCTTATGGAAGAGGCTTTGTACATCCATCCTTCTGTCCTTCTGTGTCATATCCTTCCATGTTCTGTCTCTCCCCTCTCCAAAGGATGTAACCGCCAGCAAACAACTGAGCCTGTCAATGCCATACCCTAGACTGTGTAAACTGTTACTCTTTATGGATTGTTTGGTCTTCAGTATTCCATTACAGCAGCAGAAAACTGATTGCACACCATATTAAATACCACTGGGCCCAAATGTTATTTTTTTTTTTATTTTTAGTGTCTATGTGTTGGTGTGTTAATGCACATGTGTGTAGGTGTCCACAGGAGACAGAGGAGGACACTACATCCCTTGGAGCTGGAGCTATAGGTAGTTATGAACCATTGGATGCTGGGAACTGAATTCCAGTCCTCTACAAGAACAGCTAACACTTTCAAACACTCCAGCCTGTCACAAATTAATTCTTTGTGAAACTGCTCCCAAACTCCTAATAGTGTGCCTTAGTTACCATTCTATTACTGTGGATAAACACCATGGCCAAGGCAACTCTTACAAACAAAAACATTTAATTAGGAGTATACAGTTTCAGAGGGTTAATCTATTTTCATCCTGGCAAGAAACAGGCATGGTACTGGAGCAGTGGCTATACATCCTGATCCTCAGGCAGCCAGCAAGGGGTGGGGCAGAGATACTGGGCCTAAAATGGTTTTAGAAACCTCTGATCCCTTTACTGGCACTCTTCCTCCAACAAGGCCACATCTTCTAATCCTTCCAAAGAGTCTACCATCTGGGAACCAATAACTCCAACAAATGATCCTATTGAACCATTCTTATTCAAACCAACACACAGTAAAGCGTGTTAAGTCTTTGCTACCTAAAACACACAGTTCGGTGACACTGGTAACCTCTTAGCATTATGAGTTGAGGTGTTCTGCTGTTTGGAAAGAGAAATGGACCCCCATGATCTTAAGCATCTGAACACTCTGTTCCCAGTTGGTTGCACTATTTGCAAAACTTAGAAGGTGTGGCCTTATGGAGAAAGTATGTCACTGGGGTAGACTTTGAGAGTTTAAAGACCAGTGCCATTTCAAGTTTATTCTCTGCTTCCTGCTTGTGGTTTCAAATACAAGCTCCCAGCTCACTGCTCAAGCTGCCATGCAGACCTGCTGCCAAGATTCTTCACATTGATGGTAATAAACTCTTATATCTCTGGAACCAGAAACTAAAATCAATCCTTTCTATGTAAGTTGACTTGGACATGGCATTTTATCACATAAAAGCAAGCAAACAAAAAACCCTAATAAGTTGGTACAGGAGAGTGTGCTAACACTGTGAAGAACCTAATTATGCTGACTCTAGAAAGAATGTGGAAGACTGTAGAACCTTGGACCAGAAAAGTGGTGGACACTCTAAGAGGGGCCTAATGAGCCATCCAAGAGAAGGCTGAAGGACAGAAGGTACTGACAGTGACGTTGTGGACCATGAAGGCCCAGCTCAAGGCACTGGCATACAGACCATTCTCGGGATATTTTAGCAAACAATATGGCTGCTTTTTGACCTTTTCCTTAGAACCTGCTTGAAGCTAAATTTGGCAGAGGAGATTTCAAGACAGCCTAATACTGAATCTGTCATCTAGTTACTAGTTGTCTTGGTAAGGAAGGGTTTCTATTACTGTGAAGAGATACCATGACCACCAAGGCAATTTTATAAAGGAAAACATTTAATTGGGGTGGCTTACATTTTCAGAGGTTTAATCCCTTATCATGGTGAAACATGGTGGCATGCAGGCAGACATGGTGCTGAGGAGTTCTACATCTTGGTGTAGAAAGAGCTGAATTCTACATCTTCATCCATAGGCAAAAGGAAGTGAATTGTGTACTACACTGAGTATAACTTGAGCAAAGAGGATCTCAAAGCCTTCCCCCATAGTGACACACTTCTTCCAACAAGGCCACACATCCTAATAGTGCCATTTGGGGGCTATGTTTTTCAACCATCACTTTCCACTCCCTGGTCCCCAAAGGCTTGTAGCCATAAGATAACGCAAAAAATGCATTCAGTCTAATTTCAAAAGTCCCCATTGTCTAAGACAATATCAAATTTATTTAAAAGTCTAAAGTCTCTTCTGAGATTCATGTAATTTCTCAACTGTAACACCCTATAATAGCAAAATCAAAAAACAGATCAGTTAGCAGATATTCTAATATATAATAGCATAGGACCATTCCAAAAGGTAGGGAAGGGCGCACAGTGAGAAAATATTGGACCAAAGGGAAAAAAACAAAGAAACAAAACAAACAAACAAACAAAACCCAGCCATTCAAACTCCAAACTCTGCATCTCCATGTGTGATATGGAAACACTCTTTAGATCTACAACTCTTTTTCTCTTTGTTGACTGCAGCACATTGCTTTCTCTTGGGCTGGTTCCACTTCCTGTTGGCAGCTCTCCTCAGTAGGTATCCCACAGCTTGAGCATCTCCAAATCTTGGGGGTCTCTAAGACAACCCAGGCTTCACCTGCACAGCTTCACACAATGGCTTCTCTACTAGACCTCCTTTCAGAGACACCCCCGACACATGCCTGGCTTCGGTGGCTTTCCTTAGTGATGGAGGATGACTGTATAACCCCTTTCTTGTATTCTTGACTCTAAAGCCAGAACCAAAGCTGCCAAGTTCTGCTGCTTTCTGGGCCTGAAACATGGCCCCCTAATTCAATCACATCTTCACCACCTTTCTGTTTTCAACAGTTTCCTTTGCTGCCTAAGCTTGACTGACCTGAAACTGGGTCTGTAGACCATGCTGGCCTTGAACTCAGATATCTGCCAGTTTCTGCCTTCTGAGTGTGAGGGGATTAAAGGAGATTAAATGGGATTAAAGGGAAACACCACCACACCTGGCTCTAAGCTTTGCTTTATATCCTTTTCACAAGTTGAAAATTTAGCTGGGTGGATTCCTCTTGTCACCACTCTTCTCTATTCCACTTCTTCTCTGTTTATCTCCTCACACACAGAACTTAGCTTTGTGCCACTTCCTGGTACTCTTTACAGGTTAGTATTTTTCCTTGCCAGACTTGCTCAGTTTCATTATAAATCTTCATTAGAGTTAACACTAATAACCACACGACAGAGTCAATACTAGGTTGCTTTAAGATTTCCTCTTCCATCAGAATTAATCTGAAACTTTTCAGTTTAGCTTCAGGCAGACTTTTCAAAAAAGGGCAAAAACAACCCCATTTTTCATCAAAATATCATATCAATAGGCCACATATTAACATTCTTCTCCTCTGAAACCTTTTCAGCCAGCCCCCTACAGTTCAATCTCTGCTTTCAATCACCTACTAGTTTGGTCCATTAGGCAGCGCTTAAGAGTGTTCAACTGCTTTTCTAATCCACAGTCCCAATGTCCACATTCCTCCAAAGAAAAGCATGGTCAGGTCCATCACAGCAATACTGCAGTCCTTGGTACCAGCTTCTGTTTTAATTAGGGTTTCTACTGCCATGAAGAGACATCGTGACCACAGCAATTCTTATAAAGGAAAACATTAAACTGAGATAGCTTGCAGAGCCAGAGGTTTAATCTATTATCATGGTAGGACCTGGTAGCATGTAGGCAGATACGGTGCTGGAGAAGGAGTTGAGAGTTCTACATCTGGATCCATAGGCAACAGGAAGTGAACTGTGTACCACATGAGTGTAGCTTGAGCACAGGAGACCTCAAAGCTCACTTCCACAGTGACACACTTCCTCCATCAAGGCCACATCTACTCCAATGAAGCTACTTCTAATAGTGCCACTCCCTTTGGGGTTCATTTTCTTTCAAACCACCACACTAGTAACCACTCTTACACGGGTCCACAATGAAAATGGGCAAGTGAGAACAGAGAGAAATATAGAATGCACAGTTTGGAGGGAATAAAGGACAGTGACAAGCATAATGCTACACGCAAGGCTTGTGTTAGAAGACAGACTGCAATTGTTAATAGATTAGCACCTTTAGGAGAGACTTGATTTTTACTAGAACAAAGCAAAGGGTATCCTCAGGGTAAGATCCCATCCATTAAGCTCCTAGCTTGTGAAAGGAAAAGGTCTAAGGACTTTTCTGTGCCTACAAAGCAACAGCAAACAAAAGCTGCTGCAAACATGGTTCAAAGGTCACAGGGTCCATATCCCAAGCTGCCAGCTTAACTTGGCAGTATTGTACATGCGATTCCGGCTTTAGAATCCTGGATAGTACACAAGAAATATGGTTGTCAGATCTTCCTCCACAGTTTCTGAGGCTAGGTATGTAGCAGGGGAGTCTGTGCCTGAAGGCCCTAAGGGGGAAAGAGGCTCAAATAAGCCATTGCATAAAGCTGTGCAAATGAAGCACGGGTTGCAGCAGAGGCCCCAAGATGTTGGAGATGCTAGAATTGTGAGTGATGGGACCCTAGGTCCCAGGTGATGGCATCTACCTGCATGTATGTCTGTGGACACTGGCCTGCACCTACCCAGGAATTGATTTTAATATTGCTTTTCACATTCTTCCAGATTTTGTCTGTATTTAACTTATGGTAGCTTTAGGCAAAAGTGTATCAACTCATTTCTTTTTGAGAAAACTGGATTAAGGAGTTCTAATATACCAGATATTGAACGCATGACAATTTTTAAATTCACGCTGACCTCTCTAGCAAGAACAATATAGGGAGGAACAAGAAGAGGGAGAGAAATTGAGGGAACAGAAGGACAGTGTGGCCTAGACAGGCAATGGCTGCAGTTAGACCATCCACTGGCTGGGGACCTCCCCTCCTTATAGCAGAGAGGCAACCGAGGCCCCCGTACAGTTAAAGGACATGGTTGAGTGCCGCCAGAGTGGCACCAGACACCCAAATGCTCTCAAGGGACACGAGGAAAGCATCCCTGACCAAAGTCCTCAGGAGCCAAGGTGATAACACACAATCCAGATAAGTTTAGTTGAGTCTCAGATCAACAGGTATCGTCAGGTGGCCATGTAAGAGAGGTACAATAACATGACAGACAGGGTGGAGTCCGGGCTGGAATGGAGGGTTTCAGATAGCTAAAGGTAGCAACATAAAATAGGACATAACTATTTATGAAGTATGTAAATAAACAAAAGCTAATGACGGGAAAAAGAATAAGCAGGAAGCATCAGGAAATCAAAACTGCTCATAGTAAAGAATTGGATTTCCACTCCATACCAAAGACGAAAATTAATTCCAAATGTTATATGTACTTGAATATGAAGAAGAAAATTGATATTTCTACAAGAGAATATAGAGCAGCATTTTTTATGTGAAAAAGGAATAGGCATTTTGAAATAAGACACAGAATGTGTAAGTTTTAAAGAAAAAAATCCAAAGCCAATTATATGTAACTAAATTAAAAATAGGAAATGTTGCCCACCAGAAGTTACCATCAAGAAAATTATAAAGTAAACTATGAACTAGGGGTCACTGATAATAATTAGAATTCAGAATATATAAAACACTCCTATAAATGAATAAGAAAAAGAGGCGGGATATGTATGCAATCCCAGCACTTGGGATGTGAAGGCAGAAGAATATGGTAATCAGGTTCATCCTTGGCTCCATGGCCAACCTGGGTGCACACAGGCATTTCAGAGACAGAGTGCTGAGTGGCAATGTGGAAAGACATTCAGCCTTGATGATCAGAGAAACATAAGCAAGAGAACACTGAGGTACCACTTAGACGCAAATCACTCTGAGATCTTACTTGCCATACAGTAGTCTAGCAACCATCCATAGTAGAGCAACCCCAAGACTGAATCACTCATGGGGGCCCCATCTGCTTTAGCTGTTTTCACAAAGCCATAACTGTCTTGTATCACAGAGCCACTGACAGGCCAACAATTCTGCCTGAGCACACACAAAGAGAAACTGTTCCATCGTGTGCTGGAGACACAAGCCAGAGTCATAACTGTGGAGCCCAAAAAAGTCTGGGATGAGTCCAAATGCCTGCTAACAGGGAAGCAAAGAAGGATGCCATCAAACCACATGACAATCACAGAGGGCAGTGTCATGGTGGGCAGCGCACAGAGCACTGGCCAAAGGCAGCTCTGGATGAAGTTCAGAAAGAAGAGCAAGTGTCTGGTTCTCATGAGCAGAACAGCTGAGAAGCAAACAGGCATGTAGAAAACTGTATAAACAGGACTTTCAGAGCAGTGACATCATCAGGGTGGGGCCAGGCAGGACAGGAAGTAGAGACAGCCTCACAGGGCAGGTGCTGTGCAGCAGGCCTCCAGCCAGTATCTTAGAATTTATATGATCGTGTATATTCGCTAGCATACCTGGGACAATGTGTAATTTTTAAAAAGTAATAAAAAAGGTAAAAAAATGGAGATGAAATAAAGAAGGCAAAAGAAAAATAATAGAATAAAGCAGTTCAGGGGCTGGAGAAGTCCAGATTCATAAAGATAGCAAAGTCAAATTCTATTAAATGAACATTTTCTGTGATCTAGAACTAAGATATTCCCATTCTCTCATCCTTTCTCTCCTCTCTCTCCATATACCACACAGACACATACACACGTGCGTGTAAAATCACTATATATGCAATATAAACTTTACATGTAATCCAAAACCTTATAGGAAACATTCTCTACCTCTTATTTCCATAGCAAGGACATATACTGTGTCACAGGCATTTGCATCTAATGACAGTCATGCTCAGAAAGGTGATCACCCAGATGTGCTAGCACAGCTTGAAACACAGCTGGGGGATGAGGGAAAAAAAGATAGTTCAAAGCCTGCCTGAGCTATATACAGTGATGTGGTAAGAAACTGAGAAGGGCGGGGGGGGGGGGGGGGGAGGCAGAAGATCTTCACCACAAGCAAGCATTATATAGTTCATAAGTCAAACTACCTAAATTATTTTTTTAAAAAATATTTATCTGTTTACATATCTATTTGTGTGTGTATGTGTGTGTGTGTGTGTGTGTGGTGTGTGTGTGTGTGTGTGTAGACCTATAAAAGAAAGTCACTGCCCTAATTGTCAGGACAAAGTATCCTGAATTATTCTAGACCCACCTAATAATTCTTAAAATTGAACCTTGAAAGAATATAAGTGTCTTCATGTGACTTATCTCTACCGGAGCAAAATCCTTTATAAAACCTAACATTCAAAAACAGCATTGTAAATGCCCTGGATCTGTTAACACATATATAAGGAAGTAGTGTGTTACAGCGTCCACAACCAAGAGAAAAATTACTTAACAGAAAAATAAATCCATAAAGGTAGGGGGAAAAAAAAAAACACATAAAGGGCCCTTATACAGATGTTAAACAAGAAACATACCCACGACCCTGACAACTGGAGACCACAGACCTCTGGTCCACAGCTGACTAAGAGGGTGAGTGCCACCCTGGATTCCCAGGCCAAGCGGTGACCTTTGGTCTCTGAAACCTGGCTCAGGGACACAGCCCCTCAAACCCCACCCACACCCAGCTCTGTTCTAAACCAAAGAAAGCAGGGAGAGCCCCTGCAAGCATAATCCACAGCAAAACCCAGCAGGAGGGACATCCCATGGCCAAACTCCACACCAACAGCAAACTGCCTCATTACACACCAACAACTGGAGACCTGCAGCCCCCCACCAAGGTCCACAGATGACAGAGGGCTGACTAAGAGTGAACCACAGAAGCAATGGGCAGACACCAGTGCAAGAATACATATAACAATATAAGAAACAACAAGGCACCACCAAAAGATGGTGGTTCTACAACATTAAGACCTGATCATGGCAATGAAGAGGACAGAAGGAAATGACCTTAAAAACAACTTTATGAAGATAATAGAAGCCTTAAGAGAGGATATAAAAAAACAATTCCTGAAAGAAATTGAAGAAAATGCAAACAAAAAAAAATAGGAAGAGATGAACAAATCCCTAAAAGAAAATAAAGAAAACCAAGAAAAAGAAAACAAACAGGTGAAAGAAACATTCCAGGAATTAAAAATTGAAATGGAAGCAATAAGAAGGCACAAACCAAGGCAAAGCTGGAAATAGAAAACCTGAAGAAATGAATTGGAACTATCGGTGCAGCATAACCAACAGAATGTAAGAAATGGAGGAGAGAACCTTGGAGTGGAAGATTCAATAGTGGAAACATACATCAGTCAAAGAAAACGTTAAAACTAAAAAACTCATAACACGAAACATCCAGGGAATCTGGAATACCATGAAAAGGCCAAATCTGAGAATAATCAGAATTGAAGAAGGAGAAGAATACCAGCTCAAAGGCATAGAAAATACATTCAGCAAAATCATAGAAGAAAATATTCCAAAACCTAAAAAAGGAAATGTCTATAAAGATACAAGAAGCTTACAGAACAACAAATACACTATACCCTACAAAAAAAAAGTCTGCTCGCCACATAGTAATTAAGCCACTAAAACTACAGGACAAAGAAATAATATGAAGAGCTACAAGGGAAAAATGACAAATTACCTATAAAGACAGACCCATCAGAATAGCACCAGACTATTTAATGGAAACAATGAAAGCAAGAAGGTCCTGGTCAGATGTTACACAGACACTAAAAGAGTATGGGCAACAACCCAGACTACTATACCCAGCAAAACTATCAATCACTATAAATGGAGCAAACAAGATATTTTATGACATAGCCAGATTTAAACAATACCTATTACAAATCCAGCCCTACGGAAAGCACTAGAGGGAAAACTCCAACATAAGGAAACTAGATATACCCATGAAACCACAAGCAATTAATAATCCCACAGAAGAAAACCCAAAAAAGAAAAATACACACACATGCTACCACCCAAATAACAGGAAATAACAACCATTGGTCATTAATATCCCTTAATATCAATGGACTCAATTCACCTATAAAAAGACACAGTCTGACACAATGGATACAAAACAGAAGCCATCCTACAAGAAATACACCTCAACTTCAAAGACAGACACAGGCTCAGAGTGTGGTGTAGCCATCCTAAAATAAACAAAATAGATTTCAAAGTAAAAGCAATCAAAAGAGACCAGAACAGTCATTACTTATTCATCTCAGGAAAATTCCACCAAGATGAAGTCTCAGTTCTGAATATTTATGCCCCAACACAAAGGCACCTACATTTGTAAAAGCTTAAGCCTCACATCAAACCCCACATACTATTAAGTGGGGACTTCAATACCCCACTTTCACCCTTGGAAAGGTCAACTAGACAGAAACTCAACAGAGAAATAGAGGATCTAACAGATGTTATGACCCAAATGGACTTAATTGATATATACAGAACCTTCCACCCAACACAAAGGAATATGCATATTTCTCAACACTCCATGGTACTTTCTCTAAAATTGACCACATGCTTGGTCATAAAGCAAATATCAGTAGAAACAAAAAAATGGGAATAACTCCCTGTATCATATCAGACCACCATGATCTAAAGTTAAAGTTCAACAACAACAAAAATCACAGAAAGCCTACAAATTCATGGAAACCGAACATTTCTCAATTGAACCACCTCTGGGTCAAGGATAAAGTTAAAAAATCAAAGACTTCCTAGAATTTAATGACAATGAATCCACAACATACCCAAATTTATGGAACACAATGAAAGCAACATTAAGAGGAAAAGTCATAGCACTAGATGCCTATATGAAAAAACTAGAGAAATCTCACATGAAAGACTAACAGCACAGCTGAAGAACAATTAGAAGCAAACTCACCTGGAAGAAGTAGAAGGCAGGAAATAATCAAACTCAGGGCTGAAATCAATACAATAGAAAGAAAGAGAACAATACAAAGAATCAATGACTAAAAGAGTTGGTTCTTTGAGAAAGTCAACAAGATTGATAAATCCTTATTCAAACTAACCAAAAGGACGAGAGACAGTGTCTAAATTAACAGAATCAGAAGTGAAAACTAACAACAGACACCCAGGAAATCCAGAGAATTATCAAGTCAAACTCTGAAAATCTAAACTCCACTAAAAAGGAAAACCTAAAAGAAATGGACTGCTTTCTGGACAGGTACCACTTGCCAAAATTAAATCTAGATCAGATAAAAGACCTAAACTATAACCCGAAAGGAAAATTGAAGCTTTTATTAAAAGTCTCCCAAGTTAAAAAAAAAAAAAAAAAAAAAAAAGTCCAGGACCAGATAGTTTCAGTGTAGAATTCTACCAGACATTCAAAGAACAACTAATACCAATACTCCTCAAACTGTTCCATACAACAGAAACTGAAGGAACATCGCCTAACTCCTTTTATGAGGCCACAATCACCCTGATTCCCAAGCCACTCAAAGATGCAACAAAGAAAGAGATTTACAGACCAGTCTCCCTCATGAACATTGCTGCAAAGATACTCAAAAATTTCTGGCAAACCGAATACAACATTTAAAAAAAAAAAAAAAATCATCCACCATGATCAAGTAGACTTCATCCCAGAGATGCAGGGATGGTTCAACATACGAAAAATTGTGAAGGTCATCCATCACATAAAGAAACTGAAAAAAAAAGAAAAAAAATTATCATGATCATCTCCTTAGTTGCTGAAAAAGCTTCTGACAAAACCCAACAGTCTTTCATGATAAAAGTCCTGGAGAGATCAGGAATACAAGAAAAATACCTAAATATAAAAAGGGGATATACAGCAAACCAACAGGCAACATCAAATTAAATGGAGAGAAACTTAAAGCAATCCCAGTAAAATCAGGAACAAGACAAGGCTGTCCTCTCTCTCCTTATCTATTCAATATAGTCTTGAAATTTTAACTAAAGCAGTAAGAGAACAAAGAGAGATTAAGGGGATACAAACTGGAAAGGAAGAAGACAAACTATCTCTATTTGCAGATGATATGATCATATACATAAGTGACCCCTAAAGTTCTACCAGGGAACTTCTACAGCTGATAAACACCTTCAGCAAGGTAGCAGAGTACAACATTAAATCAAAAAAAAATAATAATAATCAGTAGCTCACCTATACATTATGGATAAAAGGGCTGAAAAAGAAATAAGGGAAACATCACCTTTTATAATAGCTGCAAATAGCATTAAATATCTTGGTGTAACTCTAGCCAAAGAAGTAGCAGACCTGTTTGACAAAAACCTTAAGTCAGTGAAGAAAGAAATTGAAGAGGACATCAGAAAATGGAAAGACCTCCCATTCTCCCGGATAGGTAGGATCAACAGAGTAAAAATGGCAATCTCATCAAAAGCAATCTACAGATTCAATGCAACCTCATCAAAATCCCAACACAATTTTTTATAGACTTTGAAATAACAATACTCAACTTCCTATGGAATAACAGGAAACCCAAGATTGCCAAAACAATCCTGCTCAATAGAAGAACTTCAGGAGGCATCACCATCCCTGACTTCAAGCTATAGTATAGTGCTACAGTAATAAAAACAGCCTGGTACTGGCATAAAAACAGACTTGTGGATCAATGGAATTGAATCGAAGATCCCAACATTAACCCACACACCTATGAACACATGATTTTTGACAAAGAGGCCAAAAATATTCAATGGAAAAAAGATAGTATCTTTAACAAATGTTGGCATAACTGGATGGTAGTATGTAGAAGAATGCAAATAGATCCAAACCTGTCACCGTGGACAATACTCAAATCCAAGTGGATCAAAGACCTTAACATAAACACAGCTACACTGAACTTGATAGAAAAGAAAGTGGGAAATATCCTCTAGTGCATTGGCACAGGTGACCACTTCCTAGATAGAACACCAGTAGCACAGACACTAAAAACACCAGTCAACAAGTGGGACCTCCTGAAACTGAGAAGCTTCTGTAAGCCAAAAGACACAGTCAATAAGACAAAAATACACCCTACAGAATGGGAAAAGATCTTCGCCAACCCTACATCGGACAGAGGACTGATCTCTAAAATACATAGAGAACTCAAGAAACTAGAAACTAGAAACCAAAACCTAAATAACCCAATTAAATAACGGGGTTCACAGCTAAAAAGGGAATTCTCAAAAAAATTACAAATGACTGAAAGGCACTTGAAAAGTTGCTCAACACCTTTAGCCATCAGAGAAATGCAAATTAATACAACTTTGAGATACCACCTTACACCTGTTAGAATGGCTAAGATCAAAACCACAGAGAGGTGGAGAGGATGCTGAGCAAGGGGAACACTCCTCCATTGTTGGGTGGGAGTGTAAACTTGTACAGCCACTCTGGAATACAGTATGGTGGTTCCTCAGAAAACTGGGAATCAATCTCCCCAAGGATCCAGCAATACCACTATTGGGCATATACCCAAAGGATGCACATTTGTACCCCAAAGGCATTAACTCAACTATGTTCATAGCAGCATTATTCATAATAGCAAGAACCTGGAAACAACCTAGATGGCCCTCAACTGAAGAATGGATTAACAAACTGTGGTACACGCAATGGAGTACTACTCAACAGTAAAAAAAGTGACATCTTAAAATTTGCAGGCAAATGGATGCATTTGGATTTGGAGAATATCCTCCTGAGTGAGGTATCACAAACCCAGAAAGAGAGGCATGGGATGTACTCAATTATAAGCAGACTTTAGACAAAAAACAAAAAATACTCAAGTTGCAAACAGCAAAAAATACCCAAGTCGAACAGCTTGAGATCAAAAGGAACTTAAGAGAGACATCCAGAGATTCCCCTAGGAAGAGACAATAGAGAAGATCTTCTATGCAAATTGGGGTCATAATGGATAGCAACCAAGAAGAGGTGGGAACAAATCATGAGAGAAGATGGTTGAGTGAGAGGAGCTACAAAGAGGGAGAAAAAAGGAGATGGATATCTTGCTAGAGGAAGCCAGTGTGGGGTTGGAAAGAGACCGGGTGCTAGGGAAACCTCTAAGAACTCACAGGATGTCCTTGGCCAAGTCTCCAAGCAATAGTGGAGGGGGTGCCTGAGCAGGACTTCCCCTATAATCAAATGAATAACCACTTAGGGTTATTCAGAGAACCTACATCCAACAATGAATAGAGCTGGAGGCAGAGATCCATGGCTGTGCACTGGGCCAAGCTTCTGGTCCAGCTGAGAGCAGAGGAGGAGAGTCTGTATAAGCGAGGGGATAGGGATTATGAGGAAAGTTCCCACAGTGATGGCTGGCTGGAGCGCTGTGGAGCTCACTGAATCAGTAACAGCCACTGGGGAACCATTGGGAAAAGGAGCTAGGCCCTCCAAGGGCAGGCAACTGTCGACTGACATGAGCAGTATGTGGAGCCTCGAGGGTGGGATCAGACTGTGTTCCTGTGCATGGGCTGGTATCCTTCCCTGCAGAGGAGTGCCTAATCCAATCTTGATATTGGAGTGAGGGAATCGGACCTTCCTGAAGTGTATGCACCAGGCTGAGCTGTCCTATCTTAGGACTTCTTGCCCTTTGGGGGGAGGGGATAGTGGGGTGAGGTGAGGGGATAGTGGGGTGAGGTGAGGGGAGGCTGAAGGCAGACTGGGAGGGATTGAGAGGAGGGGAGGGAGGGCGAGCAGGGGGACACATGGGAATAAAAGACCTTTTTAAAATAAAAGTTAAAAAAAAAGAAACACACCCCCTGTGATCAATGGTATAGATAAGGCAGAGGGAGAGGTGAGCAGTGATGATGGTCTTTTATTTAACTAGCCAAGCCCTAAGAAATAATGAGGCGGAGAAGGCACACAGATGTCACTGAGATGGAAGAAGGGCACTGATGCTTGGCACAGCGCATGTGGATCTCAGGGCACAGAGGGAAGGGACATTAAGTGCTGAAAAGCCTGACTTCACAGATACCAGCGGCTCAGTGAAAGCCAGGCAGAACTGTAGCAAGCAAACCACACACTGCCGAAAACAGGGGATCAGAAACTTGGATGGAGGGAAGGCCCACAGATAAATTCCATACTGAGGAAGAGGATGGAGCGTGACGGCAGACTGAGCATCTGAACCATGTCAGGTGGGATGAGGTGGAAGATCTTCCCAGCATTTCAACCCAGGGTCCTGTGAACAATACAGGATGCAGTAAAGAACACTCCAGAAAAAAACAAAAGCAAAAGCAAGGCAATTCACACCCACAGAGCTGCACCGGGAAGTACTAAGCAAATCTTTCAGGTTTAATCTGTGTGTGTAATACACATACGTATACGGCACATGGAGGCAGATAGACATTTCACATGAATATATACATGTATTACATAGATATAGTATATACATATAAATGTATGCATACATACATACACATGCATACATACATACACATGCATACATATACATGCATACATACATACACATGCATACATACATAAACATGCATACATACACATGCATACATACATACACATGCATACATACACACATGCATACATACATACACATGCATACATACATGCACACGCATACATACATACATACATACACATGCATACATACATGCACATGCATACATATACATGCATACATACATGCACATGCATACATACATGCACATGCATACATACATACATGCATGCACATGCATACATACATGCACATGCATACATACATACACATGCATACATGCATACACATGCATACATGCATATATACACATGCATGCATACATGCACATGCATGCATATACATGCATACATACATACACATGCATACATACATGCACATGCATACATACATACACATGCATACATAAATACACATGCATACATACATATACATGCATACATACATACATACACATGCACACATACATACACATGCATACTAGATTGAAATCAGAATCTACTCAGAGCTAAAGCAATAGAAATTTCCCAGTAAATGTGTTTCATATTTTAAAAGATGAGTACTAGTTGGGCATGTTGTCCCAGCACTCCAGACGCAGAAGCAGGAGGATCTCTGTGAGTTTGAGGTTGGTGTTGTCTACATAGTGAGTTCTAGGACAGCCAGAGCAACATAATAAGACTCTATCTCAAAAAAACAAACAAACAAACAAAACACCAAAAGCAAACACTAGGGGAGAAACTGAAAACCCCATACATGCAAAAGACATAATAAAGTCATTCCAGTCCATAAATTCAGCTTACACGAAAAGGTCAAATATCTTGAAAACCATGAAATACCAAAAACATCTCAAGAAGAATAAATGGCATGAACAGGGATCATGGAAAAAAAGAAGGTCCTAGGTTTGCAGTAAACACTCAGAAAGTCTCCCCATCTAAACAGCTTCCCAGGTAAATTCTAAAAAACATTTAAAGTAAACACAACAATGCAAAAGTGCCAGGGGCCTCATCTGGGCCCTAATCACAAAGCAGACAGACAGGGAGAAAGGAAAGCTACAGCGCCATGGCTTTGTGAGGGCCGACAGCAGAACAGAGGGATCATCAGTCTTCAGGCCCAGGTGGAGATCAGCCAGGAATCCAAAACTGCTAGCTACAGTGTGGTGTGTGGCAACCGCATCAATATCACTCACTGTATGAAGGTGCAGAGCAACCGCAGACTGATAAAGGCTGCGCCAGGCAGGTTCCCTTCACCGTGGTAAACTCCTGACACACCAGCTAACCAGGAGGAAAGGCTTGGTGCTCTGCACAGTTGCTTCACCTGCTGTGCAGTCATGACGGGTGCACCAGGAAAGCAGGGCCGTTCACTTTATCACTGAGACTTCAAAAATGAGAGGCCAGAGTCCCATAAGCCCTCCAGAGCACAATCTCAATGTTTAAAGAGGGCTCCTTCCCCTGGGCTCCAGCTTTTCAAAGCCACACAACCGACTAAGAGAGACTTTCTAGGGACTTGACCTTCCGCATGAACTTTTTCAGGAAGTTTGTGTCAAACTGCAGCGAACACCTATAGACACCTAATGCTAAAGCCACAGTTAATGGTAAAAGATGGAAGATGGTAAAGCATAGGGCTTTTTCACCAGACTGCCATACTTCAAAAGTCTGCCACTTGGCCTACTATGCTGGGCTCTAGAACAGCCATAGGAATTTGAAAGTATAAATTCTTCCTTTTCCCATCTATTCCACGGAGCATGGGCAGCTTCTTGGTAGGCGGATGCTGAAACAGATCTGAGCTGCTGTCTATGCACTCAGATATTAAGAAGGTCTGAAACAAAGCCAGATCAGTAACACTCCTGCCACTAATTGCTTTTTATGGAAAATAAAAAGTGCCTTCCACTGAAAAATGCTCTTCATGCAAAAATCGAATGGGTCATGGTTGTTCACATGAATTAATAAATACTTTCCAATTCTCAATGTTAACTCTACTACAACAACAGAATCGGCCATCTGTACCTTGGGGATTTAACCCGCAGAAACTGAAATTTGAGAGAGAATACTATGTGTATCAAACATACATAATTTTTCTTTATTAAATTTCTTTCTTTAGATAGTTATGTTGCAATGAGTATTTTTAAAAATTTAGAGAAAGAAAGTGGGGGAGAGGGAGGGACCAAAATATATAGAGTACACATATGAAGTATGAAAACACAAAATTTACTAAATAAGACAGAAATTTCTAAATGACTCAAAGTCTAGTGGAGGATGTGCTGGGCAAGCACTGTTTCTTTATAAAAAGGATCCCTGGTTATTGGGATTTGAAGGAGAATCTGGAATTATCATGTCGAGGAAACTGAGCAGACAATGCACATTGCTCACAAAAGCTCTTGGGAGCCCTAACAAATCTTAAGAGCACAGACAAGTTCCAAGACCAAACTGGGGGGTCCCCTGTTATCTCTAGCACTCTGTAATTTAGGACATTTTAGAAACTTAATACCCTAACTGAGTTCTGAGGGATACCCTACTTCTTTCACTGGAGAGGGACAGAAGGATGGGGGTGGGGGATCATCTGCTGTCTCAGGAAGATACCCATCATCCTACTTCTTAAAATGCTTTCCAAAACCTCCACCACCATGTGCACAAATTTTCCCACAAAAATTTGATTAAATCTCTCTGGGAGGCATCTTCATGCAGTACCATTACAGAAACCACCATGCCAGGCTGAAGCTGGGGGTACAAAGAGTCCTGTGGCAGGACGCATCAGAAGAGGAACACAGTTCCATATGAAAACACTTAAAATACATTAGATTTTTGGTCAAGATGAAAGACAAAAGGGGAAAAAAAGCAATCTATTCTAATTGGGTTCCCATGGTAACTGTACAATTGGGTTTTTCAATATAACATCCCAAAGGCCCAATGCACACTTGTAAAATATACTTCCAACAGCCCAGATTGTTTTTACATTGCAGCACTCCCAGGAAGATCAATTACAATACATCCCCGCCCTAACTATTAGGGGCGGGAGACTTTAGTAGTACTTGCCATATTAGCATAAGTCACAGAATGAACACTACCTATCAAGATGATTATGTGGAAGTAATCACACACTTCAGGATCACCAAACACGCTCTGAGTAATAAGCCAATAGGAATGTGGTCCTAGAATCATGGTTTATCAAACACAAGAAATCAAGTCCAAGTGCATACCAAGCCACTATACCCTCCCTCCCTTACTGATTCCCAGGATAAACAGAATCAGTCATTAATAATTACATTAGAAGGTGACCCTAAGGGTTAATCATATTCTTGCTGGCTCTCATTGTGGAAGTAAACAGCAAACAGCTGCTAATAAAAATAATAAGAAAAGATAGCCGGGAAAAATTCAGATCCATATCTTAATATTCACAACACATTCCTCAACCCAGGATCTGCATCATATAGCAATTCCTCTCTGAACTACACTGGACCCCCAGTGTAGGGACCTGAGGACATGGTGTTTATCTATACTCTAGAGTAGAGAGCTGGGAGTACTCAGAAATGCTATAAAAACGCTTATAGTCTGCATTTCCAGGGCAACAGTCCTAAAAGTCTGCATAGGTTTAGAACCTACAAATGGTGGGATGGACAGGTAGGTTTAATGGCCTCCAACTTCCACGGGTCCCCTGTAACAGGTTGTGCAGATGCAGAAGGGGTCCAGTGGTGTGTTGGCAGGAAATACAAACTGAAGTCTCCACCTCAATGAAGATCTACCAATATTCTCAAAAACACCTCAGCCTGAAGGTAGCTACTATGTTTCTGAGAGCCCCAGATAATGTTCAAAGTGTAATAAGCCATTTGTTGCCATCCCCTGGGATCTATGGAGTCAATGCTAATCACTCTGCATAGCCCCTGCTCATATAAAAGATCCCCCATCAACCTATCTTTATAGGTCATCTCTGCTTCTCAGGGAGTCCTGAGAAACCCAACAAGACTAGCCCTTTCTCCTGCAACCCTGCAGGCATCCCTTGTCCTTCCTTGCTGTACCCATTTCTGCAGTCACTGGGGCTCCTAAGGACCAGCCCCGGGTCCTGTTTTCTTTTCCTCTGGTACACATTCACATCCATAGGAAGTTGGAAGCTCGGCTAAGAACAAGGATTGTGGGTATTACTAGGTAATAAGATGAGCCAGGTGTGATTATGCACACCTTTAATCCCAGGATTTAGTAGACAAAGGCAGGTAGATCTCTGTGATTATGAGGCCAGCACGGTCTACCTAGTGAGTTCCAGGATAGCCAGAACGGCCATAGTAAAACTATGTAGTCTCAAAGAAAAGGGGAGGAGAGGAAAGGATAGAACAGGAGCAAGGGAGGGATGGGGAGGTGGAGAAGGGAAGGGAGGGAGAGCTTACACTAAACTAGAGATGGCAGTTAAGAGTAGGTAGTTGTTCTTCTAGAGGACCCAAGACCAGCTCCCAGCACCCAGGCTGGGCAATACAACATGCCTCTAACTCCACCTCCAGGGAATCCGCTCTTCTGTGAATACTTAGGCACACACACACACACACACACACAGAGAGAGAGAGAGAGAGAGAGAGAGAGAGAGAGAGAGAGAGAGAGAGAGAGAGAGAGAGAAGACGCTGGAGGCAGTGGCTGCTACCGGATTAACTTATCAAATAAACTACTTGGCCAGTTTGTAGAGAAACCTTCCTCCCCTGGGCTTCATATAAGGTATGGAAGGAACATGTGCAAGAAAAGCCAGCTACATAGAAGATGAGTAGTCCACACAAATGCTCTATAGAGGGTCGCAGGCCTCCTGGTTTAGGCTTTGGGGGATTTTCCCTCAGCTTACTAGCCCATGCCATTCTTAATACATCATCTCTTTCCCTGACCTCTGGACATCCCTCCCTCTTTCTCCGAAACCCACCACATACCCATGTCTCTCCATGGCTGACACGCAGACTTTCAGCTCCTAACTCAAGTCAGCCTGGCTTTCCCTCTTCCTCTTCAGCTTTCCCCTCACAACAGCAGCCAGGATTGGTCCTTTCCTGTTGTGTTTCGTACATAATCTAATGGCCCTTGAACTTCCTTCTGAATCTGTTTATAAATCTTTTTAGTAATGAGACTGAGAACCCACAAGAATGAATCCCAAATTTCCCACTAATCACAAATCTATCTACATTTCCAAATTTGAACTTCATGTATAAACACCATGTTTAGTCAGCTCTGGTTGTCAGAGCACAATGTCGCACAGGGTGGCTTAAATGACAGGCATTTATGTCACTTTGCATTGATCAGATAAAAGCTCAAAAGCTTGGATACCTAGGCTCCTCCCTAGCTTGCAGAGGGCTCTTCCCTGGCATACTGACATAGCATTTACTGCCTATCTTACAGGGCACAGGATCTGTGGGACTGGAATCCATATCAGTCCTGTGACCTCACTTTACCTTAATGATCTTTTGAAGGCCTCTTTTCAAACACAATTTGCTACACAAGACTGCAACCTCTGACCCTGGGACACAGTGAGAAGCACAGAGCCGGTGCCAGAAAAGCATAGCCTTTGGTCAAGTCAATCAAAAGGCTCTTTGTCCAGCATACGAACACCACAGAATAAACCTAGTACCATGAATGTGAAAGTCAAGTGCATTGGAAGGTCAGGAAGGAACCCAGGACTGAAGTGGCTTATCAAACTTCAGACTGGGGAGGTTTGAGGACAGGGCCAACAGAAGAGTATATCTGTGTTTGGGTTTGGGAGCAAAGGAGGTCATCAATGTACTGAGGAAAAGGAGGACCCAGACCATGCAACTCAGGGGCAAGGGTGGACAAGTAGAGTCTAAATAAAGTGCCCACTGAGAATGTGTGGGGTCTGGTAGGTCCAAATGAACCAGGTACAAATGCTCTTTGCCTTGGATCTGAGCAGGAGGGTCAGCTGGAGTCTGTCTGAAGCAAAGAAGAAGGGAGATAGGAAACATAAAGAGGCCAACAGCCTCGTCTCTATGCCAAGGTCCTTGCTACACAATATCCCGTGCTGGGCAACCACACTCCAAGCTTGTACAGCATTTGTGAAGTCTGGCATTTCCAGAAACTTCTAGGTAATTTCAGAGATAGAAGACACTAGATGGGAATGGATACAGTGAGGCTAGGACACAGAAAATGTTCTCACTTCACACTCCCTAGTCCAGCCCACCCAGGCCCGCTCAGCTCCATACAGTCCCCAGATTCACACAGTTCGACATGATGTGGGTGGGATGTCTTTCTGTATGCTGCAATTACGCTTTATTATTGGTTAATAAAGAAACTCTTTTGGCCTATGGCAAAGCAGCTTGGAAGCAGGCAGGAAATCTAAGCGGAGATAAAGGAGGAAAAGGACCAAGTCAAACAGACACTGTAGGCTGCTGTAGAGAAGGAAGATCTAAAACTACAAGTACTCCATGAGCCACATGGCAATACATAGCTTCATGAAAATGGGTTGAGTTAAGCTGTAAGAGCTAGTTGGTAATGAGCCTGAGCCTAGGCCACACAGCTTAATGTAAGTCTTTGAGAGATTATTTGGGACTAAGCAGTTTTGGGTGGGTCTAGACCCCGGGGCTAGGCCAGGCTAGAAACTTCAGGCCACATCTATGACCACAGAAAGCCCTGAATTCACAGGACCTTAAGATGTATACAACCCCTAAGGCCCAATGAGCACTGAGGTTCACAGGACTCCAAGGCCCACAGCACACTGGTCTACATTGGCCCACAGCTTACATATATCCTAGCAACACTTAATTCCTTAGGCAGACTCATTCTGAGGCAGATGGAGGTGATCTGAAGGTACTAACAACCCATGGGTGCTCAGATATGACTAAGTCACCCTAGACAGCCCGAGACAAAGACCTCAGGCTGCAAACCACAGTGGTGGCTCGAGTTAAGTGCCAATTTAACAGACTCTAGAGGGGTCATCTACACATTAAAACAAACAAGTGAGTGATGGAGCTGGAGAGATGGCTCTGTACCAGTACGTAAAGCACTTGCTTCTTCCAAAAACTCATGGACCAAGTTTGATTCCCAGAACCAAAGTAAAAGGTTGGGCCTGGTGTATATATGTAATCTCAGCAATGGGGAGGTGGAGATGCACAGATCCCTGGGGCTACTAACTGGACAGCCTAGCCTACTCTATAAGGTCTAGGTCAGTCAGAAACCCTGTCTCAAAAACCATAAGATGCACAATGCCCAAGAACAATGCATGTAACTGACTTCTGGTCTCCACACAAATGCACATATATGTGTACTACTGCAGGTGTATAGTAGTAAACACGCACACACGCGCACACACACACACACACACACACGCACACACACACGCACACAGAGAAAGAGAGAACACAAGCCAATCAGCATACCCTGGCCACACTTAATCCCTGCAAGGAGACTCATGCTGAGTCAGGGAGAGGTCTTTAAGCCCAGTGCCTTTGAAAACGGAAAACTAGATTCATGGCCAAGGCCAAGGGCCCTCCAGCTAGAGGCAGAGTCACAGCAATCATGTTCAGGAGAGTTGTGGGGGGAAAGCTGCAGGATGTGCAGCCACCCTGGCATGTCTGGGTTGTATCTAGCTTAGGACTGAAAGTCCCACTTACCTATGTCTGGTCTCGGCCAGCAGGGAGGGTAATCTTGAACTTTACCTATGTTTACACCTGCTCATCTTTCTAAGAAAACTTTCCGGCTATCTGTCAGAAGGAGAATTCTGGAAGTAGCCTCCCCCAGATTTCCTGACTGTGACCCAAGGGGACTTGATGCCACCAGGACTACCAGTCAGTTCTCAGAGCTTTGCTCAGTCAAGAGACGAATGGGCTGGAGGAGGGGAGGCGCAGGGAGCCTGTTAATCAGCAGACAGGCCACAGGACGCCCTGCATCCATCTGACTCGACAGCTTAATCTGATGCTAACACAATGGTGACAGAGTAAAGAATAGTACACCTGGGTCTTCTTGGGATAGCTGGCTAAATTCAGTAACTTTTGGAAATATATCATTTCTTTTCTTTGCCCATTATTCTAGAAACTTCCCCTTGAGTGCTAAAAGTCTTACTAACAAGAATAGCAGCGTGCCCGGAACAGCGAGCCCCTACCACCACTGTGCCAAGACGTGACATGCTTACTCATTTGATTCCCTGTCATCTGAGTCATGGCTGGCATTATCTTAACTAGATGACAACCTAGGAACCTGAGACTCTCAATCTGTTTCGGAGGAGGCCTTCTGTGAGCTCTGCATCTACCACATAGAGGGGCCAGACCGGCAAAAACCTGCCTGTTCCAACTCCTCCTCACCACTCTAACCCCACCAAGTGTTCATTTGATACTCCTACCCTATGACCACCCAAAACTCCATCAGATGCAGTTCCTGCCCCAGGGACCTCTCCCTAGATCTACCTGAGACTACCTACCTCTTATGCTTAAATCTCTACTCAGAAGTCATTTGTTCAGAAGGGCTGCTTCAAAGTATGATGGTTTAATGTCCCCATAATTCTCAAGTGTTGAAGGCCTGGTCCTCAGCTAGTGGTTCTAATTACTGGGTCATGACTGGATCCTAAGGGCTTTGACCTAACCAATGGATTCACCCACTGATGGATTTATTATGTGACAGTACTAGAAGCCTCATTGGAAGTAGGTCACTGAAGGCATACCTTCTCTTTTTCCCCCTTCCCTCATTTCTTTCTGTGTCTGCTCCCTGATGGTCATAATTCTCTACCTCTGTGATGAGCCCAGAAACAATGGAGTCACTCACCATGATCTGAAACATGAGCCAAAGTGAACTATTTCCTTAAGTAATTGTCTTGGACACTTGGCCACAGAGGAAAAAAGTCTAAATTATACACATACAGTCCAATTCCTTCTGTCTTCCTGATATCCCCACCAACACACAGAATACAAACACATCTCACCTACCTGAAGCTTAAATCCTATTAATTCTATCAATAAAAGCCAGGAGTCCGAACTCTGGGTAAAACCATTAAAAATCAGAAAAGTGGGGGAGCAGCCACAGTTGCTTCCTATCTCTTCCCTTCCTCTGTCCAAAAAATTTGAGATCCTGTTTCCACCCTGCCTTATCACTTCCTGTTGCCTCTCTGTACAGCCCTCCAGATCTCTATGGTCACCTAGTAGCTCTGCCCTCTAACTCCAAGCAAGCTTTATTTGTCAAAACACAAACAAAAAAAATCACACATCCTCTACCTAGTCATATCTACTCAGCCTTTCAAGAGCACAGCCCTTGAAGTCAAGGTTGGCACAACCCCCTAAGCCTTCTTCCAAAAACTCATGGAATAGAACAATTCCACTTTGCAGTATGGGAGAGCAGGGCCCAGTGGGAGAGCTTTGGCTGTGGGGACAATAGAGCTAATAAGTGCCTTTCTCACAGGAATGGGCCAATTATCCCAGGATTTAGCCTCCTATTTGCCCCTCTGCTCTTCATGAGTTGAAGTAAACTTAACAGATGCAACCTTGATCTCCAGCATCCCAACTCCAACACTGTGAGCCCATAAGCTTTTTATTTATTTATCACTCAGTCACAGGTACTCTGTTACAGCACTGCAAAACAGGCCTCTGACCCCACTGGCCCTCAGAGAGCATCTCCCTACACTGGGGAGCATCTCTCCTACATCAGAGGAGCCCCACAGCAATCCACCACCCAGTGAGAACTTGCCATGGTCTTTATGTAAGCAAGCCAAGCACACAGGCTCTATTTTTAATTTGCATTCTGATGTGACTGTACACCAAAAATTTGACAGTGTGATTTTAAGGATGCCAGGGCTACCTACAGGAAGTACAGGTTGCCCCCCACAGAGCTCAGGCTGGGGATGGAGGTGCCTGTTAATGAGCCCGCCTTCCTCCCCGCTGACATCTCTGCCTGAATGAGCAGTTAAAATAAGGCAATCTCCCCGCCTCAGAGCCCAAATGCCAGGCAAGGCAGACAGCATGCTCCCTTAAAATCCACATTAAATAAAAGCACACACACACCAAACGTTTTTTCCTTCCAGAATAAGAAGAATGAACCTGACTGGATGGTTCTTGCCTATAATTCCACCCCTTGAAGGTGGCAGCAGAAGGATCAGGCCACCCTGGGCTACATGAGAGCCTGTCTCAAAAGTCAAAATAAAATGAAAGGACAAAAAGAAACAAAGAAAAATGACCTTATGTCCTTTTCAACTAGTCTCTCCCCTCACTCACATGTACCTTCCAGTCAGCTGACAAGGCTGTTCCCATGACCTCCAAAGCCACCACCCCTCACTGCCATACCCCCACATGACCTCCACAGGTACCACCCCCTCACTGCCAGATCCCAGTGCCGAACGAACTTCCTTTTCTTCCTAACTGAATGACAGGCAGGCAAGTGATCTTTAAGGGACCAGAGTAATAACCTGTTATCCCCACACCCTTCAGCATGGGACAGGTCCTCCTGGAGCTGCCCTGCCTACTGTACCAGCCATCCTTGTTACCCACCCCCACATTCTTCTCAAACTGAACTCCCTGCAGACAGGTTACAATGCACCCCAGAGTTCATGTTACAAGGCTCTACCTGGAATATCTGACCCTTACTCCCCCACATCCCATCCCACCCACAGGAAATTTCATAAGCTGCTTCAGACACACTTTGGGGAGAGTATGTGAAGATTCCTGTCCAGCACAGATGTGTTATGGTGCATGGACAGTCCATGGATAACACTTAGATGTCCCCTTCCCCCATCACCCCAGTGCATTTGCTCTCAATTCACCAAGGCGTGAGGCAAAGACACACCACAAGGAACAAAACGCCTACAGGCAGGGTCTTGTCATTACATCTGCCCTACACTCAGCCCCAGCTCATGGGGTCCTGAGAACCATTAGGTAGGAAAAGACTCAGATCTATGCCTTCCTTCACCTTCAAAGACCATGTTGGGATTCTGGCCTTAATTAAATAAACAAGCATGTGCTTGTAGATACCCTGTTCTGCCCCACAAAGGCCTTCTAACTCCTCCTCAGACCATTGCAAAGAAAGTTCCCACTATCACAGAACAGCCTGCTCCATGGGTCTCCCCATCACCTTTCCGATCCCTCTGCTCATCCAATCCCTCTTCCATATATACAACTCTACTTTATGCCCTGTGTACCTCTGAGACCCTGCTTCCTCTCATGTCAAAAGAAAAAGAGAAAGCCACTCCTTGTTCATTGCTCTTCAGCTAATTCTGAGGGGTTGATAAAATGATCTAAGATAGAGCATGGCCAGTCTTTAGCTGGAAAGCCATGCAATAGCTCAATACAACATCATGTCACAATGTCAAAAGGCTAGACACTCTGGCTAGACAGAACCTCCTGTCCTCCATGAGGACATGAGCCACACAAGAGTGAAGAGCCACTCAAATAAGAGCCATACCTCCTCCGTCTCAAATTTCTGCAGAGCTCTGATATATTTACTTTTCTGTTATGACTAAATATCAGACAAGGTGCAAGTTAAAAGGGGCAAAGTTTATCCTGGCTTACAGTTCTAGGGGATAGAGTTTTTTGTGGTGGGGAAGGCATGATGATAGGATCAGGAAGTGGCTGTATCCACCGTCAAGAGGCAGAGTAATAAGGCTGGCGCCCAACTGACTTTCTCTTCTCTTTTACTCAGTTGGCACTGCAGCCCATGGGATGTTCCCCACATTTAAGGTAGCTCTTCTCAGCTCAACCCAGTCTAAAAATCCCATGCCCAGAGGTCTGTCTCCACAGTGATTCCAAATTCCAGGAAGTTGACAAGATAAGGTATCACATATCATATGTATTGGCACACACCATTAATCCCATTATTCAAGAGGCAGAGGCAGGAGGATCTCTGTGAGTTGAAAGCCAGCCTGATCTATATAAGGAATTCAAGGCCATCTGACAATGGCATAAAATAAACTAACCATTACAAAAGGGTTTTAGGAAAGCTTTCATGTTGGCCAGGCTCCCCTTGAACTCACTATGTGGCCAAGGAAAGACATGAACTCCTGTTATTGCCTCCATCTTCTCCCATCTTCTAAGCACTGAGGTTTCAGGAATGCATAACAAGCCCTGCTTTTCAGATCACTGATTTTTGATAAAATTTACCCAGAAGACCTGGGTTACCCCCTTCATATTATGGTATAAGTAGTCGCATGAAGAACAAGGATGGACAAAATAGTTTCACTATCTTTTCAACAGACTAGAGATGTCATGCCTAGGGCTGGCTGGCACTGGCAGTACATTGGGAGCACATGGGAAGCAAAGCTGTCTGCTCTTGGCACCAATAATAAGTATATTCTCTCAGGGCACAGCTGAACCTGGCCTCCCGAGCATATAGATCATGAGGCCAAGTCCTTTGAGAACTCTCAATAGCAAAAATCAGAAGAGGCAGCAGAGCAAATCAGCACCACAAATGTAGCCTTAGAAATCTGGCACCTGAGCATGGAGAAGCCACACCCAAAAGCCATACAAGCTGCTCTCTCAGACACAACAGAGGGGGGCTTCTCCAGCCTCTAATTCTCCTCCACCAAGCACAGCTTTGACTGTCAGCTGCTATTATCCCAAAGCAACTATGATCACTACTCATAGCTCACCGGGGCCTGGCCTCCACAATCCCTCAAGACACCACCTTCAACATACCCCACAGCTGCTATCAGACCAGCTTGAAAGAAGAAGTCATGGCAGCCATCTTGTCTCCAGGGATTTTTTTTTTCAGGTGATCACTAACCTAGACAGGGACGTGGGGGCGTCTAGTTGGAGTCAAGGAAACAAGTGTGTTGACTGGGTTACAGAGAAAGTAGGATGTAGACTGGACCTTAGGGCAGTGTGCATGCTGGCTGACCTGGAAGAAGATAAAGCCATTAACTAAGGTGTGGTTTCAAGACATGGCTTCCATCCATGTTGTGCTCTTTATTTATAAAACAAACATTTGTGTACTGTTGTGCGTGCTTCCTACCAGTTAGACAGAATAAATCAATCATTCTCATCCAGCATACAAGGAGGCACCTGGGGTGGGGTATTTAACAGTTGCCCATTTCACTCAACTAGTATCTGACTCTGTCAACATCAGATCATTGCTCTCTCCACACACCGCTCTAGGACTTGCTACTTAAAACCCCTTTCAGCGCCACAAAAACACAGTTGGGTTTGTATCTGAAAGTTGGCCCCTCACCTGAGAGAAAATGTTTCTACTCAAGAGAAGAAAAGCACAACCCATTCAGAAGGGCAGCAAGGAAGGAGACAAGTCAAGCCTGCCTATGCCTCACACTTGGACATAAAGCTAACGCCAGAGTTCTGGTAACATCTGCTGTCAGAACCACAAAACCAAAAATTATAATGCAATGATAACGTTGGATTTGCAAGATGAAGAGTCGCATAGACGTCTCTAAAGAGCTGAAAACACACACAGATACATGAGCCCAGGCAACTTCTGCCAAACACAGATGGATCCAGATGGACCCAACTAGAAGAGGGCTTTGGAGTTGGTCTCTGAAATGGAACATTCGCTTTTTCTGTCTTACCCTAAAGATGAACTTCAGCTAAGTTTACAAATAACTGTCTCTTCTTTATCCCATGTTTACATCTAACTAACATCTCCAGGTCTAAAGTTCCAGCTCCTACTTTTTTCTGAAAGCCACTGTCTATCCTTACTCACCAATACACTGAAATCTAGTGTTGGGATCACCAATCTGTCAATAGGCTAAGAGTACTCTGAACTACTATCCATATGACTCAATTTGTCAGTAAAAACTGCCACCAGCGCTGTGCTTGCAGAAAAATGTCCATAAATGCATTATTGCAACTGGCAGATCGATGTCTATAATAAAAACAAATAGATTTAACAAGTGCCTGCTTTTATGAGCCATGCCATTGGTGGACTGTGCATTTGGTATCACCCTTGGACTTCTGGGAACGGGCCCCAGAGTTGGGCTAGATACAGGACTGACTTCACAAGTGTTATGGGTAGGAAATTATTCTAACAAGAAAATTTTAGTAGCAGAGTGGATACACCAGGCATTTACCACTCTCCCACTGTTCCTTTTGTGGTTATCCATGACAACAAATAAAAGCTTTATAATGTTCCTATAGAATTTTTAACTGGTCTTACTCATATGTTGCAGGCCAAAATGAGTTCACTCCAGGCAGGAGTGCAGAAAACAGAAAATAAGTTTTAACTGCCAACCAGAGTGCCACCATTGTGTCTGTGGCCTCTGGGGACAGCCTGTCTATTTGGCTACTTTGCCGGGGCAGACTCTGGAGCAAGGTACAGGAGACTGGCCTAATCCAGGGTTGCCTGGTATCTTGGCAGAGGCAGCCTGGGACCTCTCCACATGGAAAACATTTCTACCAAGGCACTGATTCCTTCAAGGTCACAGGTCACCAAAGGATTTAGTCCCTTCTTAAATCAAATCATTTTAACAGCTGCAGGAAGGGGTAAGTCACTCATTACACTCCGCATATTCATTACGTGGCTTTCCCCAGATCACACAGCCCTACTCTGTAAGCCCTTTATTACTGCTAATTTTTAAGTCAAAAGGCTTGACCTTTGCCACAGGCCAAGAGTTGAATAGCAAGGACACACCACACATATTTGAGCTACATCTCCAACTTTTATCTATCTATGCCTAGCGCAGGCCTCCATAGCAAACAGAACAAGAAAATCCGTCCTGCCAACCATGGCAGAGCCAGCCTCCAATAAAGACCTATTCCCTTATAAATAAACTCTGCTCCATTCACTTCAGACCCCTGAACTGGTGGTGTAGGTCCCTTGTTTATCCATGTCTATGAACCAACTGGCTGACAAAGGCCACACACTCTTCCCAGTGGAATGTTGGTCTATAGGTCTCTGACTTGAACCTCAGGCTTTACTTAAATACCAGTCTGCAATCAAATACTAATTCCTTCAGTAAGAACTTGGGCAAAGCCATCTATCTGTTCATCTGAAAAGGGCCAGGCATAGCCACGGTCCTCTGGAGATGAAGATAGAAGAAGATACTCTTGTGTGACGCAGACCCAACCAGAAGCCAAAGACCTGAAGGAAAGTAGATTTTCGAGTGGGGAAGTAGGGGGTGGAGGCAATAGGGTGGAGCATTGGCCAGGTCACCGTGACATGTGAAAAGACAGGATTGTCCTCAACTTTCATGGTACACCCAAATTTTGTACTTTCCCACACTAGAAGGCATTAAGGACTAAGTAGACACCTTGCATGCTTTGAATTTTCTTCTTCTCCAGGGTTAATAGTCTGTGATCCTTCCAGTCTTTCAGACACAAGCGGGCCTATCCAACATGTGGCTGAGGGCAGCTATGAACGTGGGCCAACAAAAAAATTACGAACTTATTAAAATATGATGTTTTGTGATTTTTTTTTTGTAATTCAACTATATGATTTTCAAGTGTGAAATTTATACAATGACAATGTCATGCATATCAAAAGTATGGATGGTGGTATGTGAGTCTGTGGTGTGGTACTGTGCTACCGGATGGGGCTATTCAGGGGGCCAGACAGGTGATGCACTTTTTTGAGTTTCAGTATTTTAAGCTCACTTAGGGGGGTTAGCTATATCCCAAGTAGAGGAGCATGCGACTGGTCCAGTGATAGGGAGAAAAAGAAACTGAGCCAGTTGCTTCCTATCAAAACTAAATTGAACACCTAAGAAAGGAGCTGACAGGGTATTGGTCTTGATGGTCTGGCCATTGGATTTTAAAAGTTTGTACTCTATAAATTAAGAACAATTATGACGACTCAATGGGAGTGTTTGGTTGTTTGGCTGGCTGTGTTTTGGAGACTGAGTTTCACCCTGGCCTGCAATAACTCTGTAGTCCAAAGTGGCCTTTTATTCCTAGCGATCTTCATGATTCAGTCTCTAATACTAGGATTAGGAGCTTGTCAAGTACTAAGATTAGAAGCTTAAGCCACCAAACGCAGCTTGCATCTATTAACAAGTGCTGTGAATGGAACAGTATTTTGGTCTCCTGGGAATGTAGGCAGGAAAGCACTCAGGTGTCCCTGCATTGGGGACTGGTCAGTATTTCTGTTAAGTTGACACAAGTGTAGGTTATCTAGGAAGAAAAAGCTTCCACTGAGAAATAACTCCATCACTCTGACCAGTGGGCATATCTCTGCTAACTGAGGACTGGTTGTGGAAATGCCCAGCCCACTATAGGTATCCTGGGTAGGTGGTCAAGGGGTGCATAAAAATGCAGGCTGAGCAAATCCTGAAAAGCAAACCAGTGAACAACATTCCTCTGAGGTGTGTGCTTCACTTCCTGCCTCCAGGTTCCTGCCCTTCTTGGGTTCCTGTTCTGCCTTCCCTTCATGGTGGACAAGCCAAATAAGGCCTTCTCTCCCCAAGCTGCTTTAGTCAGGGTGTTTTAGCATAGCAATAGAAAACTAGGACAGTGGCATCCCTGTGAAGGCAGGCCCAGTGAGGGGAAGGAGTAGAGAGGACCAGATGAGGCCTACTGATGGAATGGTACCCAAAGATTGTTTCCTTTTGCTCTCCACAAAAAGTCTGTAGTCCAAGACATAAGCTGCCTAACCTGTGCACCTGGGGCTCTGCTTCTTAATCTTTCATAATAAAAGAGACCTCTTCAAAGTGATGCCACATAGTCAAACCCATACTCATAGGGATTTTCCCCCAGTGAAAAAGAATACTCCCATAAAAAGGTACCTTTAGCATAGCGTGGTTCTTGCAGCCTAATTCCCACAGACCTCAGAAAGTGAGGCACTATTTCACTCCCAGGTTCTAAGTTGAGACCCAGAAAGAGCCCAGGCAGGCAGGCCGGCCAGTAGTACAGGACCATTCTGCCCAGCCACTCTCAGGCTCTGGTAGATACTCAGATAACACATCTCAGATTACAGGACACTGACCACAAGCCAGGCTTCTTACATCCCCCACAACCACACAGGACTCTGCATCACTACAAGTACTCAGCCATCAAGAAACACCTGAAGTTAATAAAATCATTTGGGATTACCTGTCAGGGAAAGAGGTAATAGGTCTAACACAGGCTCCGCAGGTTATAATTATTCTCTCTCTCTCTCTCTCTCTCTCTCTCTCTCTCTCTCTCTCTCTCTCTCTCTCTCTCTCTCTCTCTCTCTCACACACACACACACACACACACACACACACTCTCACTCATCAGTTTTCACATAAGGCAGTTAGGAATAAGACTCTGAGACCTCACAGAACAAAGTCCCTGATCCCACTGGGTAAGAAGTGTGTGTATGACCTGGAATCACGGTACTGTCACTGACTGATGGAGTTCCTTCCTGGCTGTCCAACTCTATCTGTTTGCTTTTGGCCAGATGGACAGGCCTAACACCAGCCATGGTGTTGCAGGACCCCGAGACTTGGTGATTTTCTCCTATTCTCAAGAAGGAAGGAATTATGAGAAGCATGAGCCTGCTGCTAAAAGATCTGAGCAGGCACTTCTTGAAGCTTCTCTAAAGGGAGGTGAAGTCCTGCTATGGTCAGTAGTGAAGGGAAGAAGATAGTCAGAGGACCTGCAGGTCCAGCTTGAAAAGTGTTGGGTATCTGAAGGTGACAGGAGACCGACACAGTCATCAGGCAGATTGGCCCACTGTGCCCTAAGTCCAAGGAAAGTAGGGGCATCACAGCACAGCCTGTACAGGAGGGCCAGAGTTCCTGGACAAAGGGAGGAGACCTTAGGACCACTCAGCAGTAACGGTCTCCCTCCCTGGGCCCCAGACTTCCGCTCTCTCCGGGGCGGGCCCCACACTGTGCCCCGAAACTCACCAGCTTACAAACTGTGCAGACATTCAGAAACTTTCAATGGTGCAGTGGGCCTGGACGTCAGAACACACTAGCAATGAGAAGCATGGGTTCTGGGGCACGCAGGAGCTGGGGGCGGGGCCTGGCGCTCGGGGAGGGACCAGGCGCGCGGGAAGGGGGGTGGGAGGAGTCAAGATTACAGCTCTGCACAGTACCGGCAAAGGGAAGCCCTCTCAAGCCGCCGGAAGCTGGGCGGGGAAGCGCAGGGCGGGCCTTCTGCAGCCAGAGCATGCCCAGTGTATGAAGCAGCCTCTCGGCTCCCATTCCAGGCCTTTTCCTCCAGCTCTGAAGCCGCTTTCTAGTCCTTCCTAGAATCCGTGCCGTATCAGCCCTCTGGTTACCGGTGGGAGCGCACCATCTCACCGAAGTTTAGCCCAGTTTGGCAACGCGCGTGCCTGAGGGGTGGAGGGAGCACTAAGGCGACTAGGAATAATGGGTCACTGCCCCACTGAGTCTGCACCTGCAGATTGGGCCAGGGCTGACTTTCAGGTCTTCTTGGCACCTACAACCAGAATGGCTCAGTCGCTATTCAGCTACAGCGGGTATCCAGCTCTGATGTGAGGTGACAGGAGTTGAATTTTGTCCACTCGGAAAACTTTGCTGGAATTCTCCCTCTGTACTTCAGAAGGTGGCCTTAATCGGAAATTTGCGGAGGTGACACATGAAAATGAGATCACAAGTTAGGAGGTCCGGTCTGATAGGAACTGCTGTCTTTAAGAGCAGAAAGTAAGCTGCCAGATAACACCTATGACTATTTGATGCTGGACAGGAGGTGAGGACTAACAGCCTCCTAGACTGTAAACATATTTCCACATTTCAGCTCACTCAGTTTGTGGCAATTGATTGGAGTCCCATGGTATCTGACTTGGTGAACAACATCCTTAGGGAATGACATCAGCCTGAAGCTTCAGAGAGACATACATGTTAGTGCTTTCAGGGTCCCATCCCAGATGCACATGTACTAAGAACCATGCTGTAGTTCTCCTGGGTTTTGTTTGTTGATACCTACCACTTCCCAGTGTACAGCTCCCCTGCTTGGATTTGGCCCAAATACTAATACCTGGAGGAGCCAACATATTAACACCTTTAGGAAATGTTGCTCAGAGTAACTCATCAAAGTTTGCTATATGGTGAACTCCAGTGACTCGCAGAGGCCTTCATTAACGTTTTGAAGCCATCCCTCCTCACCTCCAATGTCATTTCCTCTGGACATGCCAAGAATAACTGCTGATAGAAGATGATCTAGACTCCTAGGTGCATGAGATGATCAGATCAAACCTCAGAGTACTACTGTGGTGACTACTCCCATCAACTTGATTGGATTTGGGAGAGCTACTGTTTCTGGACCACAGGTTCAGTCCACTGTAGGCTGCTCTTGTTTCTAGACTGTGATTAGGCCAGAACATTGGACAAGGTCAGAGTCAACAGCTCATTTCAGATTGGATAGGGAGGGGAAGGAAGAAAAATACAGAGGACCAGAGACATTTGTCTTTCCAGGGCACACTCCCAGTGAACCTACTTCTCACATCCAGGACTTACCTCTTACAAGTTTCTACCACCTCTCAGTGATGCCATCAAATCACAAATCCACTGTAATAGTGATGGCTCAGTGATAAAGGGGCTTGCCTTCAAACCTCGAGAACTGAGTCCAGTTCCCAGGACCCACACAGAGGAAGGAGACAACCAACTCTTGCAGACTGTTCTCTGACTTCATACATGTGGAGTAGTACATACACATACATACATACACACACACACACACACACACACACACACACACACACACACACACACACCAAAAGATTAAATGAAAAAATTATGACTCTATCAAGATATTACTCCATTGATTAAGTCAGAGCCCTGAGAATCTAATCCCTCTCAAAATCCCATCAGCTGGCAACACCACCCAGTGTATGAGCCTATGGGGGCATTTCATATTCAAACCATATTTGAGAATTGTTGGGGTAGGGGAAGAAGATGGAAATGAGGCTGGTAGTGACATCTGAATCTTTGCCCTTCCTAATGCATGATGGGAAGGTCTCTATGACAGTGAAACCATTGAAGTGGATTATATAGGATTGAAAAGGGGTGAGCAAGAAAAACTGAGAACAGCTCTGTCACCCAGAGCAGTTACAGGGCAGGCATGTAACTCTTTCAGCAGAACTCTATGCGTCTTGCTGGGAAGGAGGTAAGGACTACTCAGGATCAGGAACTGGGAGGCAAGGGGAAGAAGGCACTGTCCTCTGACCAAGGATTGGGTGAGCCTGGGCAAGTCAAGAATTCTAGTATGATTTCCTGGTTTTTTCCATGAACCAAACTAAAACCAACATTCCTGTCCTGGCTGCAACAAGAATTTCTCCTTTGTGAAATCATCTAAAACAAAAACCAAAAACAAGCCATTCCCAACCAGGAGCCCTGGGCTTCCTTCTTCCTTTATCTTTTTGCCCAGGTGTCCTCACCAGCTGCCTTTTCTATCACTAAAGGAACTTAGGTTTGTTATGGATGGCCTGGATATAGGAACAGTGAGGAAGACAAGCTAGGTCAGGAAACCTGAGAGCAGGTTTCCTGTCCTGCCTCTCACAGAGCCACCTCTGACCTCTCCATAGAAGTCTATCTATTAACCTGGATGAATGAGAGTCCTTTAGGGTTTCCTATCTTAGGGATAACAGATATTCTTTTGTTCTTTTCTGGGTCCACATCACCACGAGTGAGTGAGTTTTTACAGAGAGTTGAGAAAGTCGTAGGAAGTTGTGTTTGAGGCTAGCCTGAGTTCTTCCAGGAACTCCCTGGGTTTTCTCTCCCATCAGCCAGCTTCCCTGTGGGCACTGGGAACCATGTCAATTTGCATAGTTCCTTTAAGCATCTAAATGGATACCTTTCAGGTTAAGCAAATGAACTTGACATGGTGGGTGATTGCTTCTAATGATTTGTAACCCACGAAATTTGTTTAATAAGCCTCTCTTCCAAGCTATTCTGTGACATGAGAGACCATTTACAACAAAGCTGTCTTCAATAGTCAAACTTAATCCTTACTACCCTGCCTCTGGGAAATGAAGGGATTTTGTAACGATCACATAAAACCTGACGTGATTTGAAAGCCCCGAACTCTGGACAAATGTGCAGTGGCCGTGTAACAAGAAACACACTAAGAACTCCCCACTTTCCTTGTTTTACATATGGGCTGTCTTTACAAAAGCATCTCCAGTGGTGAGCTCTTGATTAATACAATCGATTTTCTCTATCTTGGTGTTCTTGGAGTCAGAGCCTCTGGCCTGGGTGAAGCCTGGAGCCCAGAGATACTAGACTAGGAAGACGCCTGAAATGGAGAGAGTAGTAGTAACTTTACGCCCTGTCCTGCTTATGGTTCAGACTGGCAGAACCGCAGACCCACAGAAAGCACACAGGTGCTTATATTAATTTTATGCTGATTGACCTAAGGCCCAGGCATATAACTTGCTAACTCTTTACTCTTAAATTAACCCATGATTCTTATTCTGTTTAGCCATGTGGCTCGGTACCTTTTCTCAGGGCAGCATTTCAACTTCTTTCTTCTGCATCTGCTGGTGTCTCATTGTGGTCTCTCTATGGTGTCTCTCTGGCTTCTCTGCTCTGCCCTTCCTGTTCCCAGAGTCTTCTCAGTCTGGTAGCTCCACTCACACTTCCTGTCTGCCTTCAGCCAATCAGTGTTTTTATTAAACCAGTAGGTGGGACAATTATTTACAATGTAACAACATAATCTCAATACAACCACTAGGCTCACAGTGGGTACTATGTGACTGTGGTCCCACCCTTGTCCCACGCTGGTTCCTGTTGGTTCTTGGCCCAGCTGCAGGAACCATGGAATCAGTATAATAGGAAGTACATAGACAGATGGGCAACACAAGTTGAGAGGATGGACTTCTAAGCCCTTTCTGTCCTGCGAAGAAGCAAAAATCGTTCTGCTCAGAAACCCACAGGAGCTTCTTTGCTATCTGGAAGCCTTTCAATCTTGGTTTGGGTGGGGAAGAGCCAGGAGAGGGCTCTGCCTGTGTATAAAGGAGGTGGTCCAAAGACTCTTTCAAGACTCTGCTCTTCCAGTGGCCTGCTTGGTGCAAATCTGAGGTATGCATAAAGAGACATATTACAGTTCCGCAGAGCTCATGATTGACTGGTACATGAGCAAGGAAGTATGTGGGGTTCAAGTGGAGCAATGGGCATCCCTCTGGAGACATGAGTGTGTGCATGGGGGACTCTCACTATGGCAGGGTTCCTTCTCCAAGACTCTTCAGCCACTCTGTGTTCAGCTCTATGCAATAGGTGTGTTCCCCCAATATATGAATATCTCGAGTATCTTCTAGGCTTGGAAGACTGATGGAAGGAAAGGATCCCAAGTAACCAGATTTACACACACAAATATAGCATTCCTGTTAATTGTGGAATTTGAATATAGTTGCCTAGTAACTGTCAGACAGAAATTCGTCTCAAACCTCATATTGCTCTTCTCCTAGAACATGCTAACTGTGGAGCAATGAGCATCCAGGGCTGTGTACCTGCTATGTAAACACCCAAATAAAAGACAACTCTTCTGAGATATATATATTGGGTAAACCAATTTACAGAACGACTTTTGCCCATGGAAATATTTGGGGAGAAGTTCTTTCCTATACTGTGTTGGACTGTTTGAGTGTCAAACACCCAGAACTGGGAATTTTGTTAGATTATATAGCCCTTTTGAAACCAACTCCTACACTCATTACAAAGTGTTTGTGATCCATTTTCGGGAAGGGCTGTGTTTGTAACACGTTGTTGGCAGTTTGGGCTGAGTCTTTTAAGTGGTGTGAAATGCTAGGGGTGTGCACCTGGGTGCCAAGAGAAAGTGGGTTCCCCCCTCGACCCTCACCCTCAGCCTTCTGGGGACAGGCTGCACCTGTTATTTTGTGACTTGGAAATTAAAGCAGAAGACATGGGGATTTGGATGCTGGGATTGTGACTTTCCATCATCCATTTCTGACTGGGGATGAGAAATGAGAATAAGACAGGACCAATTGCTATGCCAAGGGCCCTTCGAAGACATCAAAATAGGAATGGAGGAGGTCGCTGTGGTCCCTTTGAGGGGACATCTTTAGTCTAGCCCTGCTGCATTGGGCCTTTAATAACATGAGATATGGGTAGGGGAACTACAGCTAAATTGGTAAGCATGATAGACACAGCTGCTCCTCCTCTGTCTGTGAGCAGGAGACAGGGAGATAAACCCCATACCACCTAAAGTCAGGAATGGCAGGTGAGGTTCAAGAATGGTCCCCTTTTCTATCTGAATGACAGCCCCTAGAAACATAGCCTTCATTGTCCACGAGTTGTGCGCTGTGAGTGCCTGCATCAGGGGAGGGCCAGCATGAAGTTAGCTATAAGCCTTCTGGTGCAAGGAAAGGCACTGATCCAAAGCAGGCCAGCCCTGGAACTTTGATTAGAAGCAGATTCAGCTCCTGGTGGAAAGGGAAGGACCCAGCCCAGGGCAACTCTGGTTCTCTCCCTATGCTCTGACAGCTTTCTCCTTTCCTTCCACACCTCCAAGCTGGCTTTCTCCATCTACATCCCAGGATTCCATCCTTTGTCATGGGTGATTATGGCAAACATCACAAGGACTGGAGAAGCAGAAGGCCATCCGAGCCATTAAGTGACCAAAAGGAGCAGGATTCTGATAAGGGAGACAGGAAGGGTGATGTAAGAAGGTTCTGCATGAGTAGGCCTGTGGTGATATTGTATATTTAATAAAATCAGTTTGGAATATCAGAGGACAGATTCATCCATAGTCAAGCTATGAAGGTCAGAGAGTGGTGACTCGCATTTTTAATCCCGTCACTCAGAAGACAGAGATTCTTCTGGATTTCTGCAAATTCAAGGCCTAATAGCTCACACCTTTGATCCTAACTCTAGGATTATGATACAGAGTTGAACCAGGAAGTAAAATATATGGACAGAGAAACATATATAAGGCAGGAGAAAGCGGAAATTCATTCATTCTGTAGAAGCGGCCAGACAAGCTGAGGACTCTTGAAGATAGCACTTACCCTGTTCAGCCTGAGAAGTTGGCTGAGTGAGAATTGACTGTGGTCTGTTTCCTCTCTCTGACATTCCAGACTGATTTTATTAAATATACAATATATCACCACATAGGCTGGCATCCCAGAGTCGTGGGCTCCCATGGTGTGTATTTCCTGAGCCCTGTGTGCTGAGCGCCTCAGACTCACATGCTCTCTTTACAGTCTTGATAGCAATTGATACACCAGTGAGTCAGGCAAAAGCAGGTGATTGAAGCTGAGGGACACTTTGCTTCCTGCAGCCTCCCCTAGGCAGCAGAACCTATCAGAATGTACATAGCTGTAACCACCATGGAGCTTTCGGTAATCTGTTGACAAGGGACCGATTACAGGCTGAACAAGACTCCCTTCCTGCTCTCATCACAAAGACCAATCAAACCATTGACAAATATATGCTTTGCCTCTGTCTTATAAATTAATATCAATAAACATATTTATTGGACTTTCATTAAATTGCTAAGGAATTTGAAGTATGGGATTCAGGGAAATTATGAATAGCTGGAAATTATCAATGACTTATTGAGTGGCAACCCCCTCGATCAAACTTTGTGCTCAAGATCTTCTGGAAGCCTTGAAACAACTCAGTGAGATGGGTATCATTATCAAATTTCTATGAATAAAAAAACAGAGTGGTCCAGTGATCAAGATCACATAGTTGATATCTATCTAGCTCACTATCTTTTGGTGTATAATAGCTGCAGATGAGTGAGAACTGACATTTTTCTGACCCTCACAGGGGACATAGATGACCCCCTCCCCTTACGCACTACTCTATTTGTTCATGGTAAAATAATTTGTCAGCCAGCAGTAACACATGGAGAGTTTTTTGCTTGGATGTGTGTACCATTTATATGGAGATTCCTATTTCTTCTGGGAACAAAGCAAGCACCATGTGACTCTGGAGCTTCTATCTGTCTGTCTATCTATCTATATCCACTTATCACTAACCTATAGATCCATCATTCATCTATAATCTCTAGTTACCTATGTCTATCATCTACCTGTATGCCATCTATCCATCCATATATCATCCATCCATAGATCCATAGTCCATTTATCCATCTACCATCTATAATCCATCTGCCCACCATCTATCTACCTGTCAATCTAGTCACCTATTCAATTATCATTTCCATCTATTAATTATCCATTTATCTATCCACCATTCTTCCTTCTTTCCATCCATGTATCTACTCAAATACCCAGTTTCCATGGATTTGTCTCCATTTATCTATCAACAATCCATCCATCCATCCATTTTGTTGATGAGATGGGACCAAAGACCTCACACATGGTGAGCTTTCTCTTTACTATGGAGAAACACCCACAGCCATGTTTGTGAGTGTCTTTTCAGTGAGGGAAGCACATATTAGGTAGAGTTACCCAGGTCCAGGAGTTCCACTGTGCATTTGGGGCTCTGATTCCTGTCATAGGTAACACAAAGTTTCTAATAATGCAAGAATATTCTGTTTACAGATACCATGCTTTGTGTGTCTTAAATTGATTATCTTTGAAAACTCACAAATTTGAGAGTTGAGTGTGATAACACCCATTTTACAGATGAGCAAAGTGAGGACAGAGGCTCCAAGGCTACCTAGCTTGCAAATAACAGAACTAGGGCTTACAAGTTGTTGGTCCTCAAACATCAATATTCCTGAGAATATTCTCAATTCCTAAAAATATACATTCAGGGACAGGGAAGGGAGGGGGGAGAAGGGAGGAAAGAAGAAGAGGGACAGGAGGGAGGGGAGGGGGATGAGAAAGAAAGAAAGAAAGGAAAAAGTCTATGTTAGCATTTTTGAATTGAAGTATTTAAAATCTTTTGGTGGCAAGCTACGATGGTGTATTGCTAAGGCTTAGGAATTTTACCCTGCTATTTGTTCTTCAAATAAAAGAATCAGAGTTGCTGACTTAGTTTAAACCAACTCCAAAGACTGCAGAGTTGACTGCTGATTAAAAACCAGTCTTTCTTGCTCGGAGAAGGAAATAGCAGGTCTGGTTTCCCAGAAAGTGTTGCATCTTGCAAATTTGATTTTCATTTGCAACAGATGAGAATGTCAATGACTGAGAAAATATTACTGGATTATTAACAAGCTAGAAATAGTAACGGACTACTTGCCTTGGCATCTACCCACACATGTGAGATAAAAATAGATTAGAAGAAGTCTAAATATGAATTTAAAGGTGACTTTGGAATCATTACTCTTGCTATTTTTGTGGCCTCCCCCTGCCAGAAAATCTGCAGACTAATTCCACAGTTTGATAAGTGCCTAAATGAATAGATTCTCTCAATTCTAGTCATGAAAAGGGTGGTTTAGTCTTAATATGCGCTCCCATTTATGCATGGAACCTGAATGTCCTAAGAAACAAACAATGCAGCCAACACTCTCTTTTAGATGCATGCAATCATTCTGAATGGTCAAACCTGCATCAACTGATATCTTTTAGGTCCTCATTATTTCATTACCTCTCACTTCTGCTATCTAGAATTTTTTTTTTATGCCTAAGTTTTCTTGATTGTTTGTGGCTTTATACATATTCTAGAGCTAAAGTCTTCTGGTGACTGAGTACTAGGGAGAACTGATAACAGACTATTGGAGAAGGAAGGGGTCAGCCCATACTAACCTTGTTAGCCACAAAAAAGATTTTCAGATCCTCATGCACTTAACAATGAAGCTACTGGAATTCATTTGACTCAAGGCTACATCTAGCATTGGTGGAAATGGATACTGTGATTGGTGCATACGGTACAGGCTCAAACTTCCAAGCAGATAGTGTCAAAACATTTCTAAGATGGGATGCTAGCATCAAGATAGACTGCACCAATCAACACATCAGTCAGGGCAGATATGGGATGAAGGATTGAGAAGAGGCTAGAGAGTCTCTGTTTTCACTGCCTGGGTCCACAGTGAGGGATTTTTACTGCTTTAATTGCTGTGTGCCATTGAGAGGGCTTCTCAATAGAATTCCTTGTGCTATACTCTGCTAAAGGTTCAAAACTAGAAAACCAGCATGCTGAGGTTTTTGAAAGTGTTCACCAAAGAAACTGTTTAGGTTCTAAAAGGAGTCTGACTCCGGCAGTTCAGGATAATGGTAGAGAGGTGATGGTGGCCTCAGAGTGGAGGCATTATTGTTCTATGTGGCATTTTCCCCCCTCAGAGTTTCTGACAGCCTAGAATACTCAGATGAAACTTCTGCCTTTTCGAAAGCATGCCTTCACTCTGAATCAGCAAGCAAAGGTCACATTACAAGTGTGCTTCGGGACGACAACATTTTGATTAGTTACGCAAGAGTCCCCCAGCTTTCCCCAGGATGTCATATTCTAACATTTTCCATTATTTTAAGAAAACCATGTAAGTCGACACTGTTCTGCAATAAGAACTTGAATTTTGTGGCTTATTTTCTTTGCCGTTATGTGCCAGCACCGTGGGCATCGTTGCAGGGAATAAATGACTCTTCCCCAATAAACCAAATGCCTAAAGAAGCCCCTGGAGGAGGCAGGGATGTCCATAAAAGTTGAAATGAATTTCATAATATGGCATTCAATTTAGTGCAATCAGTAGAATTCAAAAATAGCCCAATCTTCCAAAAGAAAATACCTTTACTACTAATCAGGGAGGTGAGGCCAAGTTCTTCTAGAAGCAGATGCACACAGCTTTGTCGAGGCCCTACAGTATTTATCAAATTATCTCCTCACTTCCATTTATGTCATTAGTTACTTGGAACATTGAAAAGCTCCTCTCTTTCTTCTCACTCTCTCTTTAAGTTTGAAAAATTAGCCCTTTAAAGACAACTCCCAGAAAGCATTTATCAAAAGGCCAATTCTCTTTCTGTAGCTTATTGAGAAAAGGCACATGTGTGCGTCCTTTTCTAGTTCTACCTCCAAGAGTGTCTGTAACAGAAGATATTTCATAAGTGATGCCAGAAAGCTGACATCATTAATTGTTCTGCAGTGCTGGTGTCTCCGCGAAAAATAAAGCACCAGTGTTCGGCTCTAGGAGGCAGAGGAACCGCAAGGAAGCTTGATGGATGGCATCACAAGGTGCAGATGCGACAGTTGGTGCTGTGTGAGAGGTACAAATACCCAGAGAATAACCACACACGCTATGGGTTCCATGAAAAATCATTCTAAAGACAAGTCCAGGTGAAGAGCAGTGATGGGACCCTCAACCCACACAAGCATTAAGCAGAGAATTTCTACACATGCCAGGCCTTCTAAATGATGCCCCTAGAAATCCAGACACTCAAGCTCATGCTCTAAAGCATGATTTGCCAACATAAAACTTAAAACATTAATGATATAAACTGAAGGTTTGGGAGTTTATTTTAAACTGTGTGTGTGTGTTCTATTTTATACTTAAACTTTTAATAACATAGGCATGAAAATAATAAGCCTGTACTCATTGCAGCTCAGTGGTTACTCCCTTAACACATTTGCTGAATTTGCATTTTATTGTCTTCTTAAGCCAAATGGAGCCTTAAGCAATTTAAAAAAAGATTTTAATGTCCAACTCCAAGGATTTTTTTTTTCATTATAGGATTTACGTGTGTGGTGTGTGTGTGTGTGTGTGTGTGTGTGTGTGTGTGTGTGTGTGTGTGTTTGATGAGTGACCAAGTGCTATTGTTTATAGAAGCATCTCTTCCTCCCTCCCCACAGTTCATCCCTGAGTCTTTGTTCAGTGCCTGGAAAGGGTGGTTTGTAGCTTCCCTTCAGCTAGACTCATCCAACAACCTTCAGTTTGCACTTGTTACTGAGCCCACACAAATCTCAAGGAAGCTCCTTAACTTGCTTTGGTGTCACAGAAAGGCAGTATAGTACCATGGGGTGGTTTTTGGAGCCAAATCTGATACCCTCCTTAGCCAGAGTTTTCAAGTCTCAATTGTGTTGAATGTAAAATAGAGATAATAGGACTCAATTCATTGTTGGATGTCTGGAATGGGATGTGATCATGGAGATGCCCCTTCCCATTATCTTTTAGCATCCTTTTGAAAATGACTCCAGGTACCAGGCATAGACATTTGCTTGTATGACCCTCACAGTCATTCAGGTTGCTTTTCCATTCAGGCATGGACCTCTTTAAGAGAGCTTCAATGCCATTCATCTCTCTCTTGCCTATAGGCCTGATATCTGATTGCTGTAGTCCCTGACCTGCCTTCCTCCAAAGCACCAGGTCTCTGTGAAATATTTTCAGCATCCCAGTTCTTCTGCTCTGTCCCTCTTCCAACTTCTAAGGCATGGCACAGAAATTTCACACTGCCACAAGGGTTCCTGGGACTAGAATGCACCTCCATTGAGGGTAATGTTGAGTTTATTAATATTTTTTTCTTATTATGTAGCCTTTGATGGCCTATAACTCACTATGTAAGTGAAGGTGTACTTGAACTCACAGAGGTGTGTTTCCTTTTGCTTCCTTGGTGCATTAAAAGTATTCACCATCACACATTGGGCTTATTAGTACAGGATCTCTATCCTGGGCTCTGATATATAGCGTGTAGCAAGAACCAGTATGAGTCGATTTATCAATTGATTAGGTTTAAAAACAACAACAAAAAAATATTAAGCAGTTCTTGGGGCTTGGGAGATGGTAAAGTTCTCACCACACAAGCATGGGGACCTCAATTCAGGTCATTGGACACCCTCTGACACACATATACACACGGTGCTGAATAATATGTCACAACCAAGGAGCTGAGACACAGTTCAGAAACGTGGCTGTAACAGAGGAACTCTTGGTGAGGATTATCTGAGAATGCTTCCCAGAGGGACCGGGATTCAAGCTGGGATAGAAAGAGAGTGGAGAAGCAGAAAGCCAACCCAAGAGGAATGCCAGGAGGGTGTCATAGTTAGGGTTCCTATTGATGTGACAAAACACTGTGACCAAAAGCAACTTGGGAAGGAAGGAGTTTATTTGGTTTACATTGCATTACATCACTGTTCACCACTGACGGAAGTCAGGACAGGAACTCAAACAGGGCAGGAACCCGAGGGCAGGAGGTGTTACAGAAGCCATGGAGGGATGCTGCTTACAGGCTTGCTTCCCTATAGCTTGCTCAGCCTGTTTTCTTATAGATCCTAGGACCACCTGCCCCAAAATGGAACCATCTACAATGGATTCAGTCCTCCCCCATCAATAACTAATTAAGAAAATGCCTTGGAGCCGGATCTTACACATTTTATCAATTAAGTTTCCCTCCTTCCAAATAATTTGTTTGTATTCAAGTTGACATAAGACTAGACAGAACAGAGGGGATGTTTGCAGGGATGGGAGGCCATAGATGTGCCTGACCTTCATGTGGAGGTTAGAGGTGATCCAGCAAAGGTTCTTGAGGAAGGGAAGGTTGTGGACAGTAAGTCAAGGAATTGTTGCAATGAAAGCTATTCAGCTGTGTGTTCAACACTGACGAGGTCATTCTCCACAACACAGGGAACCCAGACAATGGCCAGTTCAGGTATGTTAGTAAGGAAGACCTTTAGAGTAAGGCTCCGAAGGATGAGTATTATACATGCATGTGTGTGTTTATATATGCGTGTCTCTGTGTGTTTGTATACGGTATATGTATGTGAGTGAGCATAGGTATGTGTTTAGTATATGTATGTGTGAACATATCTATCTGTCTGTCTGTCTATGGACTGTAAACCACATCCACTGTAAGTGAGAGGATGCACTCCCCTTTTACTCGGCCTTTTCCCTCCTTAGCTCTGTGTTCCCTAAAGCTTCCCTCAGTGTCTCCCCTTCCCTGTAGGAAATACATATACATTCTGTACCCTGTCTGCTTCATACTTCAGAATTTGACAGTATTTGGGGACAACATCTTTAAAGGGGATGGCTATTCTAATGCTTCCAAACTCAGCATGACGCGTGTGCTTACAGGAAACAGACATTTGGATCTAGATGTGTTCCAAATAGAGACTCTGAGAGACACAAAAAGGCACCCTCTAGGGGAGAGGCCCCTTGGAAGCCTGTATAATACACTTACATTAATGCTGTGAACGGGCAGTGAGTGCAGGCCTTAGTTAGTTTAATCTACTCATTGTTGGAAATCAAACTCCACCTGTAAGCAACCATTTCATCCCACTTAGGAGGAGTTCCCTGGCAAATGGCCTCTACATCACTCTACTGCCCACACTCTAGGGCTACCCAAGGAAAAGAATCTCTCAGAAGGATGTCTTGGAAATGCTGACAATAACAGAGAAGCAACCACTTTCCCACACTCGGGTTGCTGTGTGGGCTTCATTCAATTCTTCTTAACGGGGCTGGTGTGTTAATAAGAAGGTCCTGGGTTGTGTATAAATGTAACATTAGTAATCTCTGCCTTTTTAAGGAAACCTACAGACCAAATGAGTTCCATTCTCCAGCCACCAAGATTTCCCATGGCTTCTGTAAATGTGCAAACACTCAAAGCATATCTGCTTTTAAAAGCTTGTCAGGCTAAGAACAGGAAGAATCAAAACGGAGAAGGGAACACAGGCTGTCAGAGCTGGCCTTCACCACAGTCCCAGCTCAGATTTACCTGCCCTATCACCATAGACTCTGGGTCACTCTCACCTTCCTGGGAGTTTGTAAACCAGGCAGCCACTAAGGGGGCAACTCCCACTATCACTGCACAATTTCCCAGTTGAAAGTCAAATAGCAATGATTTTGCTTTGCCAGCCTGACACCACCTTGACCATAAGGAAGAAGTCTCTGGGCAGTGGAAGTACTCTACAGAGGACTGAGAGCAATGTGGGTGCAGGTGACCATGCAGCTGAGATGCGCTACGACGCGGTCAGAGAGGGCATCCGGGCACTCTTTCTCAATCAAAATTCCATACATTATGGTAACTAGAGAATTAAACACCACCACACAACCCCCACAGAATGTTCTCGGTATTAGCCTGCATTCCCCTGAGACACAAAGCCAATGCATGCCCTACTCTGTCATAAATTATAGAACACAATCACTCATATGATGTACAGGAGTGCATGATATTTATTAACAACAAGAAGATGTAAACTATGATATAAGCAGTTGGCTCTTACAATCCTAGAGGCTGGGAATTCTCAGGATCTGCACAAGGCCATGGGAGACCCAGGCGACTGGCAGTGTAGCACCAGTTTGGGGCCAAGTTGAACACAGGAGACCAATATCCCAGCAGTGTTACAGGCCTGTAGTAAAAGACTGAGGCAGGTGGATGGTCAGGATGAGGCCACAGTGGGCAACAAAGTGAGTGACTTCAGTCTGAGACCCCCATTAGAAAAGAAATTTCATGTTTTTCAGTCTTGGTGTCTTTTCCCCCATGGCTGGAGGGCATCCCAGGTCAGGGAAGGCCATCTGGGGGCCTCTGTCTACCGTTCTAGTGTTAATCTACTCAGAAACACCCTCACAGACACAGCTACAATCTTGTTTGAACAAATAATAGAGCTATCTATGTCCAAATCAGGTTGCTTCAGGAAATGAGGCCAACTGCTGATATTGGACAGGTGATGAGTTCTCAGTTCAGTTCTCTACTAGGCAGCCCATGTACCATGCCATACACACCAGAAACCCTGTCTGAGACTGTCTCTTCAGGCCCACTCCATAGGCCCAGACACACCACACCTATTTTCTAAAGTTCCCTGAAGAGAATTAACAGTTACATCCCGGCATTAGTATGGTCTTCACAGAAAAACAGCCTGCAGACACAGTGGTGGCACGGGGGACTAACCCCTAAGATCTCTCGCTGAACTTCTTAATGTCACAGAATCACAGCCACATATGGCTGGCTAGTCATCACATGTCCTCTTCAAGGTGAGCCCACACATCATCTCACGGTAACACTGACAGCTGTTCAAGACTAGCAAGGTACTTCCGATTCACCATCCGCCTTCCCTGTTCACATTCTACTTCCTGCGTCCATTCATGGGCCGCTTTCTTAATTCATTATGCTCCACCTCCTCCGTTTATTCACAGGCCACCTCATTCCTTCATTTATTCGTACCATTCATCTTTCATTTCCATTCGCTCACAGGTCATCTCATTATTATTTATCATACACATCCCTCGTTTATTTACATACTACCTCTTTCACTCACAGACTACTTCCTTTATTTACACTTAACCTCCTCTAATTCACAGGGCACATTATTTATTATACTCCACCTCCTTCATCCTTCATAGGTTACTTCATTCATTCATTTTACTCATGTTCTACTTCCTGTATTCATACGCACGCCACTTTCTAAAGTTGTTTATACTGCATTTCCTTCTTGAATTCTTTACCACTTTTATTAGGATAAAAGCCAGCTTTTATTTACAGGAATCAATACCAGCTTCTTCATTCATTCAGACCCTCCTCTGTTTATTCATACGTCACCTCCATCATTCCTTCACGTAAACCAAACAAACCCTCCCCTTGCCATGTTGCTTGTGGTATTGGTGGCTATCACAGAAACAGGAAACCAGCTAGGATGGGGTGACTCAGGGGAAGACCAGGGCCAGAAGAGAGTGACTTAGATCAGGAGGATAGAACACCAGAAAGCAACATTCTCTGAGACACTGGCTGGCTGGACACAGACTGTCAAGTTGATGTTCTTACTCTTTGCTTTTTGGTTTTGGAGGCGCTCATCACCCAGTTTCTAAATAAAGACGTGGAGCCTTATTATAGCTCATAAATGCCCGACCTTAGCTTGGCTTACTTCTAGACAGCTTTTCTTAACATTTCCCACCTACCTTTTGCCTCTGGTCTGTTATCTTTCTCTATTTTTGTATACCTTTCTTTACTTCTTACTCCGTGGCTCGCTGTGTAGCTGGGCCTTTTTTGTCCTTCTCCTTGGCTTGTTCCTTGATCTTTCCTCCAAGATCTCTCCTTCTATTTATTCTGTCGGCCAGCTCCACCTATCCTTTCTCCTGCCTCACTAGTGGGTGTTCAGCTCTTATTTTAGACCAATAAGATGTTTTAGGTAGGCAAAGTAACACAGCTTCTCAGAGTTAAACAAATACAACATAAAAAACTGCAACACATCTCTGCATCATTAAGCAAATGTTCCACAGCATAAACAAATGCAGCACACCTTAATATAATATTCTACAACAGTCACTGTTTCTGTTAATGGTCTTCTGTTCTGTGCCTTTTAACTCTTATCTCTAACTCTATATTTAGACTTTTAAATTGTAGCAAAATACATATGACATAGAGATGATTGTTTTAGCTTCTTCCAGGATCAGGTTGGCATCAGTAAGTAAACTCACATGAAGTAAGTACAACCACCATCAGTCTCCAGAGCCTTCCATCTTGCAAAATCAAAATTCTGTATGTGTAAAACATTAATTTTCTGTTTCCTCTTTTAAGCTGGTAGTCCTGCATCTATCTCTTTAAAGTTGATAATTCTAGGGACCTCATGTAATTAGTATGCTTACAGTTTGCTTATTTCAGTTAGCATCATGTTCTCAACAGAAATTCGTGAAGGACTGTTTTTTTCATATTCACAAAGGGAATATGGGTTATAGCTACCCTTTCATTATTACAATGACATTGATGGTGAACATGGCTATGCAAAAAAAAAAAAAAAATCTGACTCCTGAATTTTGGTCTTTTGGGGCTATATATACTTAAACTGGAATTGCTGAGTCATCGATGGTTGTTCCTTCTTTTGAGATGTTGTCACATTGTCTCCTGTAGCGACTAACTGCACTGTGTTACATTCTCACCGATAGTCAGCAGAGTTCAATGTTCCCTATCCATTCATTGCCGATGCTTGTCATTGTCTTCTGGTTTACTAATAGCACCCTGATACATGTTGCTCCTCAAGTCTCAACTCTTCCACTTTATGCCCAGTACTCAGACTCTGAACTCTCTCTTCAAAGCCACACTATCTTCTGGTGGTGTCATCTAGCCGTACGGCATCACAGATTAGTCACACGTAAAGGCCTTCCAGGTTTGTGTAAGTAGTCAAGATTTCTCTCTCTAGGATCAAGAACACTTCCTCTGCATAGAAAGGAAACATTTCCAACTCAGCATTTATAAGCTCCAATTTTTTACCTTTTCACAGTAACTGTAAAAGACTCCACCTACTGTTTCAAAATATTTGTTTAACTATGCAAAGATGTGTTATCTTTGTTTATCTTGTGGAACATTTGATGTAAAGATTTGCTGTGTTGGCTTATATTGCATTTCTTTAATTATGCTAAGATGTGTTGCTGTTTTACTTTGCCTGCCTAAGGCACCTGATTGGTCTTATAAAATGTTGATCAGCCAATAGTGAGGGAGGAGGTATATGTGGGAATTCTGGGCAGAGAGCATAAGTAGGAGCGGGAATTTAGGCTTGGGGAGAAAGAAAAAGAGAAGCCAGGGGCCAGACAGACAGACACAGAGGAAGCAGGTAAGTAGGACATTGAGAATGAAAGGAAGGTAAAAGGCTCCAAGGCAAAATGTAGATGGATAGAAACAGGTTAAATTAAGCTAAAAGAGCTACTGTGATAAGCCTAAACTAAGGCCAAGCATTCATAATTAAAGTCTCCATGTCTTTATTTGGGAGCTGATTGACTGGGCAAAGAAAATTGCAGCTACAACCCACAGCCTCCCCCTCTCAAGGAACACTCAGTCCATCGTCCAGAGTGTGCTGTCCTATAACTTCAGCCCCTAGAGACCTGTTCGTACTGACCTTCCTTCACTGTGCATAAAACTCAGTCAAGAACAAGTGTGTTTCTACATCTCTATGTTGGGAGATTGGCATTAATGGGACAGGACCCCAGATCACACATCCATACTGTTACTCCTACATTCTTATCCCACAGATGTACAGAGTGGAGTTTGTAGGAGCTCAGTGTCACCTGTCACCAGGTCAAGAGGCTGATGACATGAATTCCCCTCTTCTTCACATAACAGCCAGGGCAGAACTCCAGTGTGATAAGCTGGTACCATCCCTACGGATCCCTCCCTCACTGCTTGCCACTCTCTTCCTCTCTGGGATTCTGCACATCTGGCCTCAACTAACGTGGTCACTCCCCTTTTCTCTCCTAACCTGCCAGGCCCATGCTTACCTTAGGGCTTATCTCCAAATGCACAGGAACCTACACTTCTCCCTGAACCCCCATCCATTTTTTTCTGTAGCTCATTTCACCTCTTAAGTGTGTACAGTTAGCTTGCCAAGCAAGCAGTCCCACAGACTTGCAAGCTTCACCGGGTCAAAGATTTGTATCTTCTTTCTTCACTGGCATTATCCTGACCTGCTGTTAGTCCCAGTACTTGGGAGACAGAGGTAGGAGGGTCTCTGTGAGTTCAAGGCCAGCTTGGTCTACAAAACAAGATCCAGGACATCCAGGACTGTTACACAGGAAATCCCTGTCTTGAAAAACAAAACAAAAACCAGAAAGTCTGGAGAGATGGCTCTGTCCTCTGATATATTCCAGGTTTTTATTAAATATAAAATAGATCACCACACTGTCCAAATGTAATCTTTGCAAGGATTACCCTGAGTTCCTAAGTATGTACTGAGGTAGAAAAGACATTCTTTGTCAGGAAGGGACATCAGAGCCATGGAGTGGGCTACTGTGGGATTTATAGCTTTTAGAATGTATCCAGAGTTTGAAGTCCACCTGTCAGCAGGCCCTGCAGAACTGAACTAAGGACCGAAGAAGGTGACATTCAAGGCTGGTCCACATTCCAGGGAACTTGAAGACCAGGGCTTTCTAGGCTATTGGCAAAGATCCCTTCAGACACTTGGTCTGTCTGTGGATGCATTTATTCCCATTCTCCTTTGTGGAGGCTCCTGGGCTCCAACAGGGAAGAGAGATGCATTTTGCCCAGTGCCAATCAGGCCTGGGCTTTGAACAGCAGGATGTCTAGGAAGCCACTTCAGGATTCCAGGCGACTTAGAGTAGGGAGTGATTGGAACTGGGAAAGTGCTTGACCTAGGAATCCCTAACCTTGTTATGGTTGCTTCAGACTCAGGTCCAAGCTTGCTTAACTCCTCTTCTGGTCTCCCAGCACTGCTAGATTTAGGAAAAGAAGAAGAAAGAGTCAGACTGTCTAGCTCAATTTGAGTTTCAGGTAAATAAAAACTTTTGTATAGAGGTGCTTCAAATATTCTAAGAATTGTTTATGAAAATTCAATATCCCTTCCTGAAAATCTGTCCCAACTACTGTGAGGGGGCAGAGCTGTTCTATATCCCTCCCCCTCCACCTCAGAGCACAGAAGATCTTGGGGTCCGAGTAAGTAAAGCCCTCTCCCATGGTAACTACTCTCTTGTCCCTATCAGCATGCGTTCTGATCATGTGTCCTAGAATTCAGGGTAACCTTGAAAACAGTATCAAGGCACTTTTTCTCAGGGCAAGGAAGCCTGAAGCCTGTGGTCAAAATTAGTTGCCTTTTCTGGAGAGAAAATATGACTAGGATTCCTCCCTGCCTCTCTATCTCTGTCTCTCTCATCCACAGCAGCAGAATAAAGACAGATACCAACAATTTTTCACCTATAATTAGTCCCATTACAGTAAATTTTAAAGGACTGGGCTAGCCCAAGACCTTCCCAAGTGAAATCTACACTGAGTTCAGCTCAGCCTTAGCTGACTCTAAACACCAGCTGTGGCCAACCAGCGCCCAGGTTAATCTTACCACAGATCCAGTAGGAGGGTGGGTTTGTCTCTTCTCCCCACAGAAGGGAGGAGGACAGGGCTCCGGGCCAGATTGCTTGTGTTTAGAGAGCACCAATGGGGACAAGTGGCTTCTTTCTGATTGTTTCTTGAGAGAGAGGGGGAAAAATGCATTCTGTTAATCAGAAATAAGCTTATTTTGCACAGCAAGAATGCTTTGTCTCTCCCCCCTGGGGGAGCTGCTGCATTTTGGTTGGGGCAACCTTGACTGCTCATGCTTCCTCTCAAGGTGTGGCCTACTTAGCCGAATGAGCCAAGCACAACTATAATTAGAATTATATGCAAAATGAAAAGACTGTTTAAGGAACATCTCTGGGTCCTCATAGTCCTAAGCATCTGTTGCCATGGAAGCCGGCGAGCAGCTCTGCAGTTCTGGAGAGCTGAGTGCTGGTGGCCCACTTGCTGCTGGAGGGCTCCTTTAAATAAAGTTGCCTTTTCCTCTCTTTGGTCTCTGAATAAACATTCACCTGGGTTTTTAGTGCAAAATCCTGATTTCAAGGTTATTGATACCATACTAAATTAATACAGTCTGTGGACGGCACACGCTGCCCGGCAAAGCTGGGAATGCTCCTGTCTCCTGAAGACTTGACATTTGTCTTTCATCATGTTCTGAAAGGTCACGAGCTACAGATGGATCAGGGTACCTGCCCGAGTTTACATTTACATGCAGTTTATTTTATTCCCATGCGCTCCTTAGGAGCCCCATCACCGGAATAAAACTGTAGCACTTCCGTATTCTTCAGGCTGGCTAAACTAGAGAGCTGTCAAGCTGCTCTCTCTCCATAATTTGAATTAAAATGAGAAGTAGATGCTGATTTGATATTTCAAAAGTGAAAGCCTTGAGTTTCATGTTGGCTAAGACTGGCCATCTTAAAGATCACACCACAGATTTCTCAGTGGGATGATGTCTTGGGGGAGAGGAGGGTGACAAGAGAATCTAATCCTATTATGCACTCTATATTTAAACCCAGGACTCTCACTGTCCCTGCTAACTCAAACACAATAAACCACTTATGTCTCTGAGTTACTCCTATATCCCTTCTTTTTGTGTGTGATAGATACTAAATACCATCTGTGTGTGTGTGTGTGTGTGTGTGTGTGTGTGTGTGTGTGAGTGTGTGTGTGTGTGTGTGTTTTAACAAAAATACCTGTGGAGCTGACAGAGCATGATGCATTCATTTTCCTTGATTTTGTAGTGAGGGAAAAGGCTAGCATGAATAATTCAAAATAATGCTGAGGCTGTTAGGATTTCGTATGGGAGAGGTCATCACAGTTGGGAGAAATGAGCTGGGAAACCATTACTATTCTGCGATCTTTGAATCTCAAGGTGACATCGTTATTATTTCTCTATATCTATAATGCGGTGCCTCAATAGCTTATTGCTGTGTTTCCCATGTAGGGTAGAAAGATCAATTACATACAGACCTCAAAATGTGAACCATAAGCAGAGTGCCCAATAAAACTGTCATTAACAGTCCTCACCATCTTAGATGCATGCTTTTGGGTCAAGTGGCTTTAAAAAAATGATAACTGCTTCATCGGAAGTTGGAATGAAGAGGATTTGTTTCAAAGGGAACCATTTCTTCTCCAAATAACAGGAATTCTCTAATCATGTATGTTAATTTTAGTGTGCAACACAAAAAGCAGCCCCATGATCAGCTTGACTCCAAGGACACTTATATAGAGATTCCAGCACACACCCTTGAAAAACAAGCAGGTTACAGGTCTGATAATAGCTGCAGGCACTCTTGAGGAAGCATAGAGCAGTCCCATGAAATAATATCTAATTTATCATCTTCTATCCAGAATCAGATATCATACAAAAAAAGCACATGCTGAGGTATTTACAGCACTTCCCTTGCCATTTGTTACCACTACTTAATCAGCAATAAATTTTGTTTTTTCTACAATGGGATTAAAAAACACCTCTACATTCAAAAGTGTTAAAATGGAATAAAGCTATTACGACTGCAGGATCCCCTCCTTTCCTAACCTCAAAGGGTGCTTACAGGTTTCAAACATCTTTTTTAACATCACAGAGTTTTGCAAGCCTTCTCACCCAACTTAGTTTTAATTAAAAATATTTCTGTTAGTGTCGGGGACATCATATTTGGTTTAAAAGCTTAACTGTTCCCAGCATTTGTGATTTTAATTTTCTAAAATAGATATGAAGATAATACAAATCTTTTAAGCTATACTTAACAACTTTAAGTTGACTCACACCAACCCTGCTACCCCACAGGTCCCATTCAGCCCCTGTTCTGCTCAGTGCTGGGACAATCTGGCTTCTGGAGGTGATAGCTGAGGAAAGATACTATTTTGCTTCTAGGTGATGCAATGATGGTTTATTATCATCTGTCATCCACTGGCTAATGACTTCCTGATTTGTCTTCCGAACTTTTATTTTAAAATGTATGAGTTGTTATCTATTGAGAAATGGTGCTTTAGCTGATACATGACATATGCCGGTAACATACACAATTGGCTGCTTCCTAAAATCATCTTTCTTCTCCTTCCTTTGCCTTCTTCTTCTCGCCTTTCTCTCTCTGACCCTCCCTTCTTCTCTCCCTGCCTCATCTCATGTGTTCTCGCTGTAGGCACCAAGAGTTCATAAGCTCCAGCTGTCTTCCTTAAAAAAAAAAAATTATTCTTCATATATTACATCCAGAGCACAGGTTCCCTTCCCTCCAGTCTCTTTCCTCCACCTGCCCTCTGGCTCAGATTCACCCTGCTTCTGCCTCCCCTCAGAAAAGAGCAGGCTTCCCAGGGACATCAATTGAACACAGCATAACATGCAACAGTAGGACCAGGCATATACCATCACTGGATGAAATAGCCCAGTACGAGGAATAGGGTCCCACAAATAGGCCAAAGAGACTGAGATAGCCCCCCCCACTCCCACTATTAGAAATCCCACAAGAACACCAAGCTTCTCAGCTATAACATATATGCAGAGACCTAGAACAGAGCCATGAAGGCTCCCTGATCTCCATTAACTCCTATCCTTCTTTCTTAATCTCTTGAATGGCTGGATGGGCCATGTGGATTCACTCTGCTATACTTGGCACTTCTTAGAGCATCAACACAGGATTGCCAAGAGCCAGACTGGGTCTTGCCATCTTAGTGCAACAAGCAGGAAGAAGAAAGGACCCAAGTCATTCTCCTTTTATGTAGAAATATCCTCCTTACAAAGCCACTGGGAGCATCTCCTCAGATCTTGACAAACAGAGCAGAAAACCCCATCCAACCGACTGACTGACCAACCATCTGACTGACTGACCAACTAACCAAACAACCGAGCAAACAAGCAAACAACTAAACCCAAATGGGTAGCACTGACAGAGAGTCCCTAGAAGGAAGCATGGCCAGAACTGCCAGGTTCTGCGCTTAAAGTGGCACTCAGCCAGTGAAGGAAGGCAGTGAGACTAAATGAGGCAACTTCTCCACAAACTTGACCCAGTGTGTCTTGATGGGCCAAAGGTGCCAATGGTGAGCACTGTTTAGTGAAAATAAACACAGAATCAAAAAAAAAAAAAACAAACCCCAACTTTATATGAAGTCAATGGTGTGACATTCATGAGTCGGAAGATGTAAATCACAGCACTTACCTCATGCAAACACTTGTCCGTACAGAATTTCCTTCCCCATCCCTTGGTACCCAGATGACCAGAAACTACCACACCTCTTAGAATGAGTGCCTCAGGGAAAACAGCCATCTTCCAGTGAGCCTCACAAGCCTTTACTAGGATTCTATGTTTGTCATAGAAAATCACACAAACCATGCAGTTTGAACTACAGAAAATGTACTTTTTTATTCACACTTCTAAGGACCAGAGTATGCAGTCAGTGTGTGACAGGGCAGGAGAGAGGCGCTGTGCTCAACTCTCAGTTGATCAGGGTGGCTCTGTAGTCCTAAGCATCCTTCAGTTTGTCTTCATAGGCTGTCTTCCCTGCTCCCCACATGCCATGCTCATTTCAAGTCTCAGGGTCCAGAATAATCCTTTTCAGATAAAGCTTAAGATACTGGCCTTGGGTCCTCTAGTTCTCTCTTCTCTTTTGTTCTTATCTTATATTACAGAGAAACTATTTTCAAATAAAGCCAGAGAGTTACTGTGAGTTAGGGCTTAAGCATATCTTTTGGGGAATACTAGTCAAACCACTATCGTCTCTCCTTATCAGGCAAATGGTTCCTGGACAGTGGGGTGCTCACAGTGGGAAAGCTCTCTCACTAGGCTGTTGAATACCCATGGCTGTGTCCAATTGCCCAGCATCCTAGAGAGAGCTTCTAGAATGCTTGACAGAGTCTGCACTTCCCCTGATTCTTTTCCAGGAGTGAGGGTGAACCCTAGTCCCACTCTGGAAGTTTGGAGCACAGCCAAGGGCAGGGATAGCCACAGGCCTGGGAGGTACAGGTAGTCACCCAGGAGCTCAGGTCCTGTTCTCACCCTGGGGGCTGCCTTTGAAGTTGGCAACAACTCTCAGAGCATAGGGACAGAGCATTGGAGGGAGACCCTGGCACGCTCTGCTCTTCCACTCTGTTCAAAGAGAATAGTCTGAGCAAATAGCTTAGCAAATAATGAATGAATGGCAGACTCTGGACCAGCCCAACAGGAGACCTGCTTACTACAAGGGTCAGTCTTCCTACAGACTGAACCCCCTGCCTGAGGCATGCTGAGCTGGTCCTGAAACAGAGAGAGGAGGTGGCCCTTTCTTTCTTTCTTTCTTTTTCTTTTCTTTTCTTTTTTTTTTTTTTTTTTTGGTTCTTTATTTTTTAACACTTGATTTCAACCTTGCTGCCCCGAGGATGCTCAGTGGAGGCACAAGTGGCACACAAATGGTCAATACCAGCCATTGTCTTACTTACTCACCTCTGTTTGCAAGGAACTGAAGAGAACTGCAGGAGGAGCAAGGTTTTTCATGGGTAGGGAAGGCATTAGCACTCTGAAGGCTCTGTCTCCGAGCTTTCTGAGCCCGTATCCCCCTTTGGTCCATAATCACGGCTAATGGGCTGGCCACAGAGGCACCAGGGGCATAAAATGGTCTAACACTACATTGACTATAAATAGCAAAGCCATAAGTGACATTACTTTGCAGATAAGAAACAATCACATCATTAAGCAAAGGTGTTTAGTGTATCAGCCACCCTAACTTTGATTGATTGCAAGGCATTTGTCTGTCACCAGCACAATGGAAGCTGTAACGCAACTCAAGGGTTTAAAGAGACAATTATTAAGATGATTGCTGTTAGCTCTTCAGCTTGCACAGATGCAAAGGGTGGGCTTCCCTTGCTGCCTGCAGGGCTGGCCTTGGCCCAGCTTCCAGGCCCAGGGGCTAACAGACTGCCCTGGGGAAGCAGGGAACGTAGCCCTGGGGGCTAGACACAACCTGCCCAGGGCAGGAGGCAGTGACAGCCCTGAAGAAAAAGCTCCCTACCCCCAACCTGTATTTTCTAAAGGGCATAATGCATTCCAAGATTCTAAGCAGAAAGACTTCCCCTTTGATTTAGGTCCTGACATCAGGAATATGTGTGGCAGAGGTGACTGGCATTATGTTGACCAATATTAGGGATTCAAATACACCTCTGGTAGTCGATTCAACTTTAAATCCCTCTAAATGAGGCACCAAGCCAAGCTCAGGAAGTACCTTATGGGATAAGTCACAGTCTCTGTTCTCTAGGACTGGTGATCTACCTGGGGAACTTGTAGTCCTAAATTGGAGAGGCTTCTGGATGAATGAATAAGGTGTCTGGAGAGCTGAGAGAGACCTCAGACACAAGCGAACTATCATAGGAAGCTTGGCATCCTTCCCTCTGCTTAGAGCAGTCAGGAAAGACATGGCAAGGTAGAAGGGGGCTCCCAAAGGAGAGATTTTGGATCAGAGGAGTCACAGACAGAGGTTTTCTAAAAGATATGGTTGCTGCTATGTGTGTACAGATGAACTCTGTTGTATGCAGGCAGCCAGAACACAGAGCCTCAGTGAGGAAAGCCCACAGGGCTATGGGAGAGAAAATGGCTAGTAAGAACTGGCTATGTGTACAAAAGGTTTAGGGTGTGTGAGTGGGGCTGCACCTATTTTCAGAAGACTGAAGGTTTCTGATTTCAGTGACTGAAGTGTGTAAGTCTGAGTTGAAAGACAGTGGCAAGTGTCCCAGGGGTAGGGAGAGGATGACCAAGGTGGGCATGGGGGAGGAGTCTGCACTTTTGCATCAGATGGTGGTTGGTACACTGAGATGGTCACTGGTGGTTTGGAATCTGACTCTTAGAGATGGGAAATACTTCAGGTGCTAAGAGAAAACTAGCAAAATCCAAGCTGTGGACCTAAACATTTGTGTCTGAGAGCCATGTTTTCAAGGACAGGAATAGCGCCAGTGCCTGCTATTTTTTGTGTGTTTGTTTTGAGAAAGAATCTCTTGTAGCTGAGACTAGCTATGGACTTACTATACAATCAAAGATGAGTTTGAACTTCTGATCTTCCTGTCTCTACCTTCTTAGTGTTAAAATTACAATTACATACATCACTGTGCCCCATTTCAAACAAAACAAACAGACAACATGGTCCTGGAGATTGAACTCAGGGCTCTGTGCATGCTAGACAGACATTGTACCAAATAAGCTGCATCCCGTTGTTGCTGTGTCCCACGAGACTCTCTTAAAGGAGATAGTAGCATCCACCTCTGCTCATACTTGTAGTCATTACACATCTCCTTGGAAGTGAATGAAACACTATCCAGTTGTAAAAATATTTCACTTACTTCAACAAAAGGACGATCAATCTTGAATAATCATTAAGCCAGTCAAGAAAATCTTTAGAATTCATTATATGAATCAATAATCATCTAATCAATCAATCATCAATCAATCAATCAATCCATCAGAAATAATGTCTACTCAGAGAGAGAGAGAGAGGATTCAAGACCCCATGAAGGGTGAAAGAGTAAATTAAGTCACCAGCCCATTACCACAAGTTCCTTCCTGCCTGGCTCCTTGATATTGCCTGGATTCACAGAAGGAGAATGGCCATGCATGTGCCATGTCAGCACTAAGACACTTCAGGTTGTAAAGTTGGGATGCCAGCACTACCTCATGAAAGGATGGACACCTCAGATTGTTTACGGTGCTTCCTGTAGTTTTGGGTTAGTTATTTCTATGCCTCACAGTTTCTTAACCTCTTGTATCTTCTATGGTTCTTTTGTGAATCTCTGGTACTGGGCATGGAACCCAGGACATTGAACGTGTGGCAGGTAAGCCTTCTACTATGGATTCACAGTCTCAGCACCTCTTAGGATATTTTATGTCAGCAGTTATTTCAAAAGTGACTTTTCCTGTGCAATTTGTGGCTATGTTTCAGCCCTCACTCAGTGGTTTGGACTGGCATTGCTAAGTCATTGGATTGGCTCAGGCTAGAGTCATCCCTCTGCAAATGTGCCCAGTGTTTACATGATGTGTGATACACACACTGGTCTAACATGCTCTGAGAGTCAAAGCTGGGAGCCATCAATGGCTCTGCCTCCCACAGAGAGTGTTCCAGTTCTGGTTGGGAGCACTTTAGTAGCTTGAGAACTGGACTAAGATGGGATCTGTAGAGGCAGGTCACCACCAAGCTGCCACGTCTGAGTTCTCAGCTCTGGCTTCAGGATCTATAGCTGAAAATCAACAGCTAGCCATCAAGTCCCAGCCAACGGTGTTTTTTACTCACAGAGCATTGTGAACAGGATAGTGTTCTACAGTTGGGATCCATGATGGGGCCTGAGTGTAAAATGTCCCCCATGGATTTGAATACTTGGTCTCCAGTTGGTGGCACTGTTTTGGAAGTTGCATAACTTCTAGGAGGTGGATTTTGTCTGGTAAAAGTGAGTCTTGGTGGCTAGGCCTTGAAGGTTTTATCCACTTCTTGACCCAGCCTGAGCTCTTTGCACCTTGCATGTCTCATGCCTACAAAAGGAGCCACACTCCCACAAACGTACCTCCTACTCCCATGGTGGTGTATGTTCAGAAACCAGGGTCCAAAATAAGTCTCTCCTCCTTAAAGTAAGTGTGTGTGTGTGTGTGTGTGTGTGTGTGTGTGTGTGTGTGTGTGTGTTAGATATGCAAAGATATTTAAGGATGTACTTTGTAGCCTGTCCTAATTCACCTGTCGTTGATGCTTGCTACAATCTACCTCAAGAATATCCTGGTTTTGATAACCTGAACTTTCATGTTCATCTACATGAAGGGCTTGTCGGTAAGTAGTTTTCAGGCTGCCAACTTCTGACAAGTGAGGAGAGAGCCCCAGTCTTCCCATTATCCATGCTTCTTTGTTGCAAACCTGGTGAGAGTCCTAATCTCAAGGCTTGGCTGAGCGCCACGCCCATGCTCTCTTGGGGTTGCCTCTACTTCATAATATCCAGAGGGGCAGCTGAAGGGCCTCTGGGGCTTCACTCTTTTCTCCTCTGTTGCTGCCATGGGCTGGTACCACAAGCCTCAGAGTTTGGGTTTCCTTGCTAGGAAGTTCCTATAAATTCCTGGAAAAGAAATAAAGTTCAGCTTTTGTGACTAAGAGGACCCTTTCCTTGGAGAGTATTTTAGTTTCTATTCTATTGTTGTGAAGAAACACCATGACCAAGGCAACTTATAAAATAAAGCATTTAATGTGGGACTCACAGTTTCAGAGAGTTTAGAGTTCATGTTCCTCATGGCAGGAGCTCGGCAGCAGGCAGACAGGCATGGTGCTGGAGCAGTAGCTGAGAGCCCACATCTGATCCACAACTAGGAGGCAGACAGAGAGCTGACTGGGACTGTATGTCAAAAGCCCAACCACAGGGATACGTCTCCACCAACAAGCCATATCCACTAATCTTTTCTACACTTTCTGCCAACTACAGATAAAGAATTCAAATCTATGAGCCTATGGGGACCATTCTTCTTCAAACCACCATAGTCATGGTGAAGTATGAGGTAGCTGGTCACACTGTGTTCATGGAAGCAGAGAGGGAAGTGAATGCTGGTACTCGCCTGGCTTTCTTCTCTTTAGTCGCTCATAGGACGGTACCACTCACAGCAAAAGTGGGTCTTCCAAGCTTAGTTACCCCAATAGGAACTTCTTCAGAGAAGAAGATCTATTTATCAACTGATTCTGGATCAAGTTGACAATCAAGATTAAGCATTCCAGTCTCCATCAGTGAGTGCCCTGGCAGGTTAGACAGCCAGGAGTCAACTGAAGGCTGAAAGGGAACCCGGAAGAATGATGAAAAGGTGTGCTTCAGGTGTAACAAAGACATGTACAACTGTCTGTCCCAGCCCCTTGAGTTATTCCTCTGGAACTTTCCAGAAGAGTTGTGGTGTGAATGCAGCGCCAGTCCCCTGTTTTATAGAGAATCTGGCAATGTGAGATGCCAGGTGATAGGTTTCATCTCTCCAGCGATTCCAGTGAATGTTAGCCTTCCTTCACTCTTTTCCCTGATTCTACAAGCTGCACTTCACATCTGGGGGAACTTATATTTATGTGTAATCTCACTGCTTACACTCCACTGAACAATAAAAGAACAATAAACTTAATAAAAAGCCCAGGTGATTGGAAACTGCTCTGGGAACAGTAGTCCGGTATGAAAGCTATAAATTCACTCGTGTGCTCATGACAATGTCAGCTAATTTTTATGAAAAGCCAATCACACAACATAGCACCCAACGCTGCACTGGCTTGGGTGTCAGACTTCAGACTTCCCCTGGTAACAAAATGGAAAATGTATCATAAGATGATGTTTCAAGCCACAGATTCATCTTGAAATGTGCGTTCCAGCATGGGATGTCTCCTTGCTGACCTTGTCTCACACCTGTACTTCAAATTAATCATTTCTTTTTCTATACTATTGCACAATGCCCACTGGTACCAAGGCGGGGTGGGGAGAGGGCTCTAGAAAATAACAGCCAGAAATATCATCCCACGTGACAGACTTGATTGGTCCACATTAGTGAACCTAAGGTAGACATAATTAGCCCATGGAACAACAGCAGTCATCGGGAGGCTGGAAGCTTCATCTGAAGCCATTATCTCCGACAGTACACTTTTAAATAAACCATCAGGGGCCCATTTCTTACTGTACAGACCCAGCGGGAGTACACAGTTGCTTGGCTGTCCCAAGAGATCATAGTGGATAAGAAATCGGGCTGCTTTTCCATGTTTCAAAATAGACATTTGCCTAATTGTGTATGATAACCCCTAACCTGCTCTTTAGACCTCACACATAGTATTTCTTGTATTTTTAGAAATCAACTTGATTGCAAAAACAAAAACAAAACACACAAAAAAAACCCCAAATAAACAAATAAACAAACAAAAACTTGGCCAGATGATTGAAAGGAGAACATAACCATCCCGGAGAATAATGCTATATGTAAATGAGGAAAAGTAGCAGCTATGTTAATTTATTCTGTGACCACCAGAGTTTGTAAACTTTATGCCCATGAGGTGAGGACTAGAGCCCATCTGTTCTGATTTCCTGTGATTATAATTGTTGACAGATAACGATTTAACGTTTATGGTCACCAAGGGAGGAAGGGTGGGGCAAGGGTGAGAGAGTTAAGAACTAACCCAAAGAGAGTTGCCACATGCACCCCAGCCCCGCCCTGCCCCCAGCAGCCCATGCTGTTTATGGCACAACCGGACTCAAGCCGTGGATATCTCTGGAATGTACATTACTGAATGAGAAGACTGTGATCAGGGCTTCAAAACCCCTACTTGGCAACAGTGCAATCTGAAGACCCTGCAAAATGGAGGGGATGGAAAAGTTGGGAAAGGAGAGGACCCTGTTACCCGGGACTCCTTGACATTTGTTTGTGAATGTTCAGCTGAGTGCATGGTCTGTAGACACTTTTGCAGCTGGGACCTCAGTCTGAGTGTCACAGACCTGGTGCCTTCATCTGTGTCAGATAGCTCTCCTCCTGTGGGAGAAGAGCTATATCTGGACCTGTCTCCCAGAACCTGTTCCCTGCCTATGACTAGGTTGTAATTCTGAAACTCACAGGGCATCGGAAGGGGGCTCTAGCAGGGTAGCATGGGAGCCTCCTGGAGCTTCTAGAATATTACAGCAACAATCACGGGGTTTAGCCTGTGGATTTCTCAGCCTTTGGATCTACCAGGGCTTTGTCCAGTTTGGGGATGCCTAGAAGTGTGTCTCCTAGACCCATGGAGGCTTTGCGGAAGGTATTTCCATTCCTTCCCAGCCCTTCCCCAGTACTGAGGTTGCTCCCTTCAAGACCCCCTAAAATGTTGAATCCTCTGGGGCACCAACCTGGGTTCCTTTCAGGTAAAGAAGACCTGTCTACTGACTTCATATGACTCTCAGTTGCCTCGACTCATTGAGTCTCTACCTACCCCCTACCTAAGCCCTGGGCTACGTGAGTACCCCTGTCTACTATTTCTGGTAGAGGCCTTGGGACAAGGCTGTCCTCACATGTGTGTGTGTGTGTGTGTGTGTGTGTGTGTGTGTTTTCTACCTGAAAAGAAATGTTGCTCACCACTGTGCAACAGTCTACTGTTTTCTACAAACAAACATTAAGTGACAAGAAACTTTCTTCTTCTAAAAAATAGTATGTAACTCACTGAACCAGAAGTGTGTGGCACACAGTCAGACGATAAGACACATTAGGTATTAATTTTTTTCAAGTGTATTAACAGCACACGAATAAATATGAAGCTACTAGACTAGAGATTGAATGTTAATACTAAATGAATCTGTTTAGCAATGCATTTCCCCTCATTTGGAGGGTGTTTAATACTTGAGGGTGGGTGCCTTTCCTGTGATTAACTACTGGGATATGCACAAACTGGAGCCTCATTATGGCAGGTTAGACTGCAAGCATGGTTCCCCTGGAACATCACCAGCCTCAGGACCTCTCATTCCTGCTGGAAATATCACTTAGCTTCTCTCTACTTGACAAAGTTAACCTGACTGAGGGGAGGAAACACAGTTCCCACCATCTTCTTCAAAGCCGCATCCTTAATGTTTCCTGTGATTTTTCCAGCCCATGGCCACGAGACATTGTGCACGAGACACATATATACTGCTTTGTTCTTCTCCCAAGCTGCAGATTTTCACAAGTCTTAATTTTAACCTAGTAAAATCCGCTTTGGTCTTTTGTTTACAAAATAGGCATTTGGCAGTAATTGTTTTAAAAACGAACATATAGAGAGATGGGTTCATGATTTATACCCTGTCCCTGTGTAATTAAGAGACAGCTTTTGATTTCAATGAAGTGACAATCACATAATGGATTTTGGAAGCAAGATAAATATGACAAGGAAGTGACATTTATGAAGTACACAGGGAGAGGAACAGCGAGATTTATTTTGCAAGTGATAACACACTACGGGTGACAATCTTCACTTTTACGGTTACAATTTGCCAAATGATCTCAAATCTTGTTAATTAAAAAAAAGGAGGGGCTGGGGAGGGTGAAATGGCAGGAAGCCGAGAAGAGGTCTTTTGTGCTTTGAAGTAGAGAGGTACCTGTTATTTTCTCATGGCTGACCCACACCTAGAGAAAAAGTAAAGCAATTGCTCAGAGATCGTCAAATGCTCAGTATTTCCACAGTTATTGATTGCTCGTGTGTCTACTGCTAGTTATTAAAAGTTGATTTATTATAGACTATCAGCATATTTGAGCTTTCCTTTTTTCCCTTAATTTTCTTCTTAGCACCTGGTTTTCTCAGACACTGAAAACGAAAATCAAACCCGTATGAAGTAATAATATCCCCCCCACCCCCCAAAGAAGAGTATAGTTAAGGGAGCCACTGCACTTCTTACTCAATGCCTGGCTCAATTTTTTTTTTTAATTAAGTATTTTTATCTTGCCCGGAGTAAGCACAAGGGTGAGCAGGAACGGAGACATCTATTTTGGCTCCAATCCAGCCCAAACTGGCCACGAGACAAGTTTCCTATAATTTGAAGATCTGCAGTAAAAAATGAACCTATTGTATTTTTCCAGGCTTTATTTAGCTGTTTGCAATTTTTTTTTAAAAAAAGTTTTTGTATTACTTTAAAGAAAACCATTCTCATAACTTTCAAGTACACAAGACAGAGAAATTTGCCATGGCAAATTTAAGTATGAAATTTTTTATGTGATTTCTTCTGGAGTGTGGATTGCTTGTCTGCTAGTGTTTAATTGCCTACCTTCTTATACATATATATATATATATATATATATATATATATATATATATATATACACTTTATACACACACAACTCACAAACACACATGGGCACACATGTGCTCATACACAGGCACACACACAGACACACAGACATACACACAGGCACACACACAGACACACACGTGTACACACACACATGCACATGCACACACACAGGCACACACCCACAGGCACACACAGACACATGCACAGACACACACACACACACACACACACGTGCGCACACACACACTCTCACAAGCACCCAATCTCTTTGTGACAAAATAAAAACAAAGGAGTGATAATTTTGACATGGTTCTGTTCGGCAGTCTTCACCTATCTTGTTTTAAACATAATTAGAGAACAATGCCCAATAAGGTGTGGTAGCTCACGCCAGGTCGGTAATCATAGTACTTGGGGAGATGAGGCAGGAGGATTGTTGGAAGTATAAGACTTAGTTTACATAATGAGTTCCAAACTAGCTTGGGCTGCAAAACAAAGCAGCCAAAGGGAAAAAAACCAACTGGACACACACATACATGTTATAGACAGAGAGAGGATGGGAAATCAGTCTCCGAGTATGGTGAATATAATGAAATTAAGTACGGCATCTAGTTAGTAGGGAAAACATAACTCTTCCGACAAGTCAATACCACACTGAGTTTACTTAATAGTTATACATTGTAGTATACAAACATTTGACTTAGTGGTGGTAGCCAAGACTGCTAGCTCTCTTTCAGTATCTACAGTCCGAGTGCCTTAGAGGAAGAGTGCCACCCCATTATTAGCTTCCAGCTAATAGGACAGGGCAGTTCCTTTGATGTGACAGTCTGAGAAGAAGTTAGCATCTTCTTTCCCTGTTAGCTTCCATGTGGGCACAGCCAGGAGACATATTGGCGGGTGGAAGACAGTCACTTCTGGGTAGGTCTATGACAGTCTTTGCTGATTCATTAGCCTTAACCATACTCTGGGCCCTCTACCATGTGCTATACTCCTGCCATATCACAATGGCCTATGAAATAGGTACTACCATGATCTCCAGGGTTCCAGGTAGAGAAACTGTGGTACATGATACATCGGGCAAATGCTAGAACTGAGCGAAACTTTATCCATATAGCTTAGAGTCAGGGACCACATTCTGAGCTGCCACTGGATACAGTCTCTGGAGAGGAAAGGAGGCTTGAGAAGAGGCCTGGATCTGACACCATCAAACTGCCACATTAACCCTACCTTTCCAAGCCAGTTTTTTTTCCCTACTTTTTACTATGACAAGCAAATCCATATCCTAACAAATTAAAAAAGCAATGGACAGCATTCATGATTTCTACTTTAGGAAGTTAGGCAAATATGTTGCAAATGTCTACATTGCTATAAACAGTGCTATAAACAAACCCCCATGTTCCAAGCCTGTGCTCCAGTCCCAGGGGTAAGGTCCCCCAAGGAGGCACAGGTGATGTGTCTCAGCCTAGCCCCTGAAATCCAGGGTCCTCTCCAGAAGGAAACAGGGCCGGCTTGACAGGAAGTTGCATGTCAAGTAGTTTTTAAAGAATTATTATTACTTCTTTTCCCAATGGAAAATAATGTATTCCCCTTTGCTTGTCGATTCTTTAGGTGTGGTAGGAGGGTGACAGGGTAAATTTCCATCACTATAACTTTGTGGATATTGTACTTTCATTGTATTTATTTAGTTGTGAACTTTTTTTTTTTTTTTAATTTTCCTGAAGTTATAGATTGTTTTGTTTAAAAAAATCTGCTGGATTTTTTTTTTGTTTCATACCCTACATCCATCTTTGCATAAGTAATAAAATTCATACATCAGGCCATGATTAAATCCCAAGTTTTAGTGGGAAGTACCTCCCTAGACCCTAGTTCTTCCGTATTAGCTTCCCTAAAGTAAGCCAGGTGAGGGTAACACACACAACAAGTTGTTTATGATCCCACAGAACTACCACCTTGGCTCCTCCATTGCAGTCGAATAACAAGCCTTATATGTCATGAGTAGGTCTTCCTGCTTCAGCATATCAAAGTCAAAGCTCCAGATTCTTAGAATGTTGACATTTTCCCATTGTCCTTGAGAGACTCTTGTTGAGAACCCCCATTTCTTTCTGTTTTTTTTTTTTTTTAAATGTCTTATTTCCTCTAGGAAATGTTTAGAATCTCCCCCGTATGTCAAGTTTTCTAACATGTTGTGAAAATCCACCTTGTATAGGAATATGGGTATTTGTTTGGTGTACAGAAACTTAGTAACCACTGGTCCTTAGCTCCAAGGACATTCTTTTAAAGACACTACTCGCTCACATGGATTTGTTCTGCTTTCTCTTGGTCATGCCCTTTATATTCTAACCTTAGAGCTTGATTCCTACCCTGAATTGCCCTATCTTTATCTTTTCTGGTTTTCTTCTAACATTTATTCTGTTCTACCTTTCTGATTTCTTTGGGTTTTTATCTTCAAAATCTGGAGTATCATTAAAAAAGAAAAAAAGCCCTCTTGAAACACAATTTCAATGTAAGACCTTCATTGTTTTCTACATATTCCTTTAAAAAATAACTTTGCATGTTTCTTGTGGGCACATATCTGTCACCTCTGAGAATATTCATATATTAATATTAATTGAGTATTTGGCACTGGATCCTGCTTACTTTGTTTCCTGAGAGTTCTTTCTCTCTTACTGTTGGTTTATTTTGATTCCAATCTTTCAAATTAGCCCCCCCTTTTTTAAATATATGAAGCTTCTGGTTAGCTGGTGGGAAGCATTGTCAAGCTTATTGGAAATAGGGTGTTTGAGAAGGATTTGTTGATGGTGACCTTGTTACCTGACAACAGGCCTCACTGGTACTACTATTCTCTAGGCTGTACAGTTTCCTAAAGGATGTCCTCCTTTGAGTGTGCTGGTGGTACCTTTAGAGAGAACTGCCCATATGGAGGCTGGACATTCTCACAGCATAGAGAAAGGCCAAGGAGGCATCCAGATACTTCTCATCTAGACTCAAATGTCCACTTTTAGGTTCACTAGGAAGCAGTCTCTCTGGAGAGTATTGTGTGGTGATGGAGGAGGGGCCTTGAACAGGCGACTTGAGGGGAGAGGGGCACTTACACTCTAAGAATGCTGAAAAGCATTTCCATTGCTCCATCCAGTCTTCCCACCCATTTCCTGATTTTAGTAGTGACTCAAAATCTAAGCTTTTCTAGAGTCCTGCAGCATCAGGGGACAGTTTTTAGGACAGTCAGCTTCAGCCCTCAAACCCACCCTCCATGTTTAAGCTCGTGTTTTAAAACCTCCACGTTTTAGTCCATCTGCTTTCTGTCATCCACCACATGAGCTTTTCTCATTGGCTGTCATCCCATCCTGTTGTCTTTGTCCTTATTAGTTCGTGACTTTCTAATTGCGTTGCTCTCATTCTAGTGGCATTTCAGGAAAGGACAACGATAAGCCTGTTCTTCCACAGCTGAATAGAAGCCCTCTCTTACTTCTTCATTTTGACTTAAAACTATGACTTTTAGTTTATTTTACGAATCAATTAAACATTTTAACAAGTGGAGAGGGGAAGATATATTGAAGTTCAGCTCTCATTTTATACTCTCCCTTTACTATAGATGAAAAAAATGCTTTTCTAGTGATCAAGAGACCCTCGTTCTCGGAATGGCTGATCAGAGAGAGATATGCACCTTTGTTTACCAGTTTCCTGTAATATGGGAACATTCACACCTGTTCCAATTTGGCTTTCTTTTCTGTTCCTTTATCCAGATGACCCTTGACCATCAAGACTGAATCTTGAAAGAGCAGGTTTGTTTACTGGCACCACAAACCTATTCTGTGTGACCTCACATGTCCGGTTTGGGACTAGTAATATGAATCTAGGCCAAAAGTGCTGGTGGCTTTAGATGGAGCTTTATTTGGAAGTCTTAGAGATGCTTAGGATGCACGAGTATTTCTCTGAAGCATTTGAGACTGTTTCTTTGGTTCAGGCAGGGACAAAGGGCAGGCCTTTGACCCCCTCATAGGGTGTGGAGGGAAAGCTGGGCTCTTCCTGGGGTGGGCCATCCATAACCTGTAATAGTAGCTTCCTTGGAAACAGCCCAACAAAACACACTTTGACTCAGCCAATCAAAGCTTTTCCTGGGAAGTCAGGCCTTTCTTGTCACAGGTGCGCTCACTTCCAGGACCATTTTATCCTGTGAGAAAGTTCTACATTGTTCCACAAAGTTAAGAAGACCCAGTGGGTGTGTCTCAGTGTCTCCTGGTAGGCCTAGGTTTTAGATATTTTGGAAATAAGTCTTCATTTGGATAACCTGGTAGATAGTGCCTCTGTTGCTCTATCCACACATTTCAGTCACTGGCAAACCAAGATGGGGGTGGGTTTCAGGGGCAAAAGTCATCTTTTTCCTGCCTGGGAACAAGGGTCCCACCTGAACCCACAGCAAAGGGGCTCTGAGGGCACGAAGCACACAGCTATGCAGACGCAAAGAGGGAAACTCCATTCTTCAGGTTCTTCATAGTTGCAAAGGATTATAAATAACTTCGTTATCGCCCCTGGCTGCTGGAAAGGCTGGAAGAATGGACTTCCCTCAAAACATCCATACACAACAAAGCAATGTAAGACAGGAGCAGCTTCCCTTTATCAGAGGAATGTCAGAAAACAGGAAGTCTGATATGTGTGTGTGAGCTAGTCAGCCTGTGTCATTAGGGAGTCTCCGGCATCCCAAACGCCCTTCATTAGTCTAGCCTTTAATATTGACTTATAATCAAGACGATTAGAGTCTCCTATCCCAAGTTTCCACATCCCTGAAAGCTCCTTAGCCTGACATCTCTTCTCCTTTATCCCTAGCCTTGTTCTAGTGTCTGGATAACTTACGTCTCCTTCCCAGATATCTCCCAGCCTAGGGCTGTTGTGAAGAGCTGATTTAACGAAATAGAAGAAAGTTGAGATGAAGTCTCTGTAGCTTTCAAGGTCATTTTGTTGTGAACTTCCCCTAGGATGTTGTCCTCACAGGGAATACTTCACTCCCTGTGCCTCCCATGGACCCTGGGCTTGACCTCCTCTACTTGATACACTATCTTCATACATCTTCTCTGCTCCCTCACAATGTCCTGGCCTTTAGGGGCCTCTAAGCCCTTCCGTGGACCCATTTGATTAAGAAGTGAGTCTGTCATACTCTGGAAGGCGGGAGCTGGGCCACTGTGTCTCCTACAACAGACATGGGGCTTCTCACCACACTAAGTATATGGACAACGCATCTCAAGTCACCTAGAGTAGTGTCTACTGTGCCTAGGCTCTCCAGTGATGGCTTTTTCCCCCCTTGTAGACCATGCTATAGTCCTATGCTATGTGTGATCAGTTAGCCCCAAAGCACGTTCTCAAACCTACAAATCCATGAAGATGCTGAACCTTTGATGGGGCGAGGTTACTATGGCTGCCATGGAAGACACATCTTTAACCAAAGACTCAGGTTCACCTAGATTTTGCTGCTGTTGTTATTGGTGGTGGTGGTGGTGGTAGTGGTAGTGTGTGTGTGTGTGTGTGTGTGAGAGAGAGAGAGAGAGAGAGAGAGAGAGAGAGAGAGAGAGAGAGAGGGAGAGAGAGAGAGAGAGAGAGAGAGAGAGAGAGAGAGAGAGAGAGAGAGAGAGAGCTCTATGTAACTCAGGCTAGCTTTCAATTTGCAATGCTCCTGTCTTAGCCTCTTGAATCTAGTTTTGCCTACTTAACTGTGTTTATTATGTGGGTTTGTATGTGCAGGTATACCATGTGTGTGTTTAAAGGCTAGAGAATATATTTATTATTGATTCTCAAGTGTCATCTATCTAGGTTCTTTTTTTTTTTTTTTTTTTGAAGAGGGAGTCTTTCATTGGCCTGAAATGAAATGCATGGCCAGACTGACTAGCTATAGAGCCCTGGGATGTGCATATATATATACATATATATGCACATATATATGCCTCCAGTGCTGAGATTATAAACACATGCTACCATGCCCAGCACCCTTTCCCCTTTCTCCTACTGACTCAGGTTCTGAGGACCTAGGTCTTCATGCTTACAAGGCAATTGCTTTCTTAATGACTGAGCTTTCTTCCCATCTTATGTGCTCATCTTTTTAAGGGAAGAGTGTAATATGGCTTCCATCAAGTGGGCAACTGGCAACCAGGGTTAGAAAGGGCAAGATTTCCTCAACCAGGTGCTGAAGAAGACAGAGCCTTCCAAGAGCTAAGGGCTTGAAAAACAACTTGATGACACCCATTTTTAAGAAAGCATCCCCTTCCAGGCTGCTTCCCCAGGCTGACCATGCCATTAGCTGTTAGCTCTTAAACTCCCTCTGTGCGACCATGGCTGGTTAGGGACAGTCCTTCGGCAGTCTTGCTTTTACAAGGACACACCCTTCCTGAAGAGCTGAGGCTACAGTCTGAGGCTGGGCCCTGCTTAAGGAATGATTTCATTTCCTCCTTGTAACAACTCCCCTGAATAGGCCCCATGATCCTAACACCCACGTTTACAGATGAGAGCACAGGCAGGAGAGGTCGCTTGTTGAAGGCCACACACACAGTAAATGACAGGCCTGGGATTTGAAGAAGCCTCCAGATCTGTGCTGTGTCAGTTTCAAAGCCCTGTTCCACTCGGGAGAATGTCTTGTTTGCAACCCCTAATAACGAATTCATGATGGACCACAAGGGTTTACAATATTCCACTGAGTGTCTATTTGTATTCATACCGGCTATGTTTATAGTTTGGTTTCTAGATATGTCCATCCTTGGAAGGGCAAATATGAGAGAGAATGCTTGTCCCAGGAAAGTGGCAACAGTTGAACCTGTCCCAGGGAAGGCAGGAGACACCATTACTCTTTAAAACACCTTGGCTCTCCTCCTGTCTTGAGCGTTTCTCAATTTACAAATAGTGTTTACTCACTGACTTATTCCCCCACTCTGTTTTGCATTAGACTGCAGGTTCCACAAAGTCAGGGAGCCCGTCTACTTGAATGCTAACTGCATCTACAGCTTCCAGGAGTGGAAGCCTGCCAATGACAGTATATAATTCTGGTTGAGCAAGTCCATGAGTTAGTGTAAAAGACACATCGGTTATAATTAATGTATTTCTCTTTGTCATTACATAAGCTGGCTAGAAGTAAAAGAGGACACCCTGTGTCCTGGAAGTTAAGCCAGATTGGGGCTGTGCTTCAGGGAAAGCTGACTGCAATCTGCAAGGACCATCTAGTCTATGATGTTTTCAGTTTTATTTCTTAAAATTGTGTGCTATGAGTTCACGACCACAAGAGCCACGCCACATCCAGGAGACAGCCATGGACACTCTTCTCCATCATCCTCTTCTTACATTCTTTCTTCCTCTTCTAAGATGTTTCCTGAACCTTCGTGTGTGTGTGTGTGTGTGTGTGTGTGTGTGTGTGTGTGTGTGTGTGTGTGTAATGGGGAGGGAGAAAGATGTCTTACAATAATTGAAAACTCAGTCTGTTATTCTCATCCCGTTGACTAGTTATGAGGCTCTGCTCTGGAGGAGAGATCTAGGGAGAGTTAGAGAGAAAAATGTGGGGATCCTGGACACACATATGAAATTGTCAAAGAATAAAGATATAACAAAAGATGATAGAAAAGTACATAGAATCATTGACTTTCAGACAAAAAGTTGATTCCTATTTTTCAGGTTATCAACAAAACTTACCCACCATTTTTTTAAAGCATTTACTATTGTTCTTTTTTTTTTGGTTCTAGTTACAAATGTGGTTTTTAAAATTTCAATAAAAGCAAAATTAATTCAAAACACCAGTGAAGTGTTGGGCTACTTTCCCCACCCAGAATTCCTGAGTGGGATGCAATGCACAAACCATTATTAAGCGAGAGAAAAATGCTCTTTGATGAGGTATGAAGTAATAAAAAAATTGTTTAGCATCAGGAGACTGATGTGTTTGTATCCGTTCTCATTGGCTCCGATGTCACATCGTAGAATCTGTGGCCCCATGTTGCCTACATAAGTGAGGGGAAATCAACTTTGGTCTAAGGAAATTAGCCATCTCGTGATGTCGGATTTCTAACTTTGCATAGCTCTATCCAGGGGTGTCATTCCCCAACTCCCTGTCTTGTTAAAGTGCAAAGAACAAATGTCTGTGGAGTTCTCAGCCACAAGCGAAGCATCTGTAGCTGTAGCACCCACCCCACCCCCCAAAGCTCACTGAGCATCATAGGAGAGAGGATAGATAGATCACAAGAGCCAGAGGCCAAGGAAGACCAAAGGGAAATGGTCTTTAGGACATATGGGACCGCTGGATGCATGCATAAACTCACAGCAGCTGCAGTTGCCTGTACAAGATCAAGCCAGTCAACACTCCCGAGTAGGAGGGGGTCACCAGCTCCTACTCCTACTGAGGACCTATGGACAGTGATAGGAGAGAGAATTTTTTAAGTTTTTAAGTTTTCTTTAAGGGTGTAGATCATGGTAGGTCAACCTTGTTCTGGTGGAGGACCCCACCTTCTTGAGTATATAGGTAACAGAAACTCAACTCAGTGGGTTATTAAACACACACACACACACACACACACACACACACACACACACACACACACACGTGCCAGAGGATGCAAAGTTTGAAGGAGGGGCAGGAACATGGGTGATGAATTTGGGAGAACTTGGGGGTGTGTGGAAATGATAAAAATATGTTATATGCATAGATACATTTTCTAGATAAGTAATAAAAATGTTAAATGTATTAAAATTACCAATGCTGAAATTTTAGTGTTTTTATTAAGAAAACACATTGGAGCTAGGGAAATGTCTCAATAAGATACATCTTGTACAGGCATGAAGACATGACTTCAGACCCCTAGTATACATATAAAAAATCAGGTGTGGGAGCTCATACATGTAATCTTGGTACCTGGAAGAGGCAGAGGGGCAGACCCCTGGAGCTTCCTGACCAGCCAAATTAGCCAAATTGATAAGCCCCAAATCCAGTGAGAGAGAGTGCCTCAAAAAGTATGGTGAAAAACCATATAGAAAGACATCCAAAGGCATGCTCAGGCCTCCACACATATATACATTTATGAACACACACCTGTACATGTGTGTGAACAGATGTATGAATATATATACCACACAGATAGAGACATGAACATAACACACATACACATACACAAAACAAAAAAATAAAAAAAAATATGGAAAAATGTACTAGTGTATGTGGTCTCTCATGATAGTAATTCAGGAAGAAATTGCCCAAGATAATTCTTATTTGTTGATTAAAGGAATGCATGGCCCAAAGATGCTGATCAGAGGCCACTGGACTGTCCAGTGACCTTGTCACCACAACACTGTTTTTCTTATGAACAAGAACAGAAATACCGTATATCGAGAAGTTGTCTGTATGGATGCCATATGTGCTTACACATACCTCAGTGCTGATTAGCGTCTCTTGCCTCTCCTCCATTGACTGGTGTGTGTCTGGAAGAGAGTGATATAGTAAGCATTAACATTAGCAAATGGCTAGTGCCTAGAAATAGCCCTAGAACCAAAGACCCCTTAGTCCTGGGTAAAGAGACAGACAGTTGACCTCCCAGTGCAGCCAACCAACCAGCCAAACAAACAAATAAACAACAAACAAAAAAACATCATCCAACCAACCGAACAAAAAATTTTTATTGTTAGCTGTAGTATTTGGCAAAACTACACAATCTTGGAAAATAAGAAGTGTACACAGAAGAAGGAAACTAAATGCAGCCAATGAGAAGCCTCTGAGTGATGTATCCAACTTCTGGCTCAAAGACAATTTCTTCCCTCTCTTCCCTAGCTCGGCCTGATTAAGCAAGTGTCCTTGTCCAGAATGGTGTGTGTGTGTGTGTGTGTGTGTGTGTGTGTGTGTGTGTGTGTGTGTGTGTGTGTGTATGTGCACATGCAGGAACATGTATGTGTACTTGGTTTTAATCCATGTTTGTTGGTGATATACACTTGTAATCCTAGAACTAATGAGGTGAAGACAGATTAAGACCAGCCTACTTGGCTAGCTCTAGGTCAGTGAGAGATGCTTCTTTACATAAAAGAAAGGTGGACAGTACTTGACGAACAACACCAACGGTTGATCTCGAACCTCCAAATTTGTGTTCACACATATACTTACATAAATACCTACCCTTACATGAACACACATACACAAATTAAATATTAAAATGGTAAAAATTTATTTTGATGTGAAAAATATCACTGCAAATCAAATATTAACATTATTTTCATGAAGAGGTTGTCACTGGTGTTTTGTCTTGCCTTGGGATCTAGCGGGGGTGGATGGCTCAAGATTGCATCTAATAGCCTTGGTAATTGTGTGTTAGCCATCCTGTTCTTTGGTATCTCCTAGAAATGCTTAAACCAGAGCAAATTCTTTCTCCTCTTCATTTATAGTCATGGAGGCCCCATATCCCAAAGTTTGTCTAGGGTAAATCTTAGTCTTTGGCTGTTTCTAGATCAAAGATTTCTATGTGTGGATAGAGACTTGGCTCTTCAAAGGGTCCTCTTCTGAAAGATTTTTCCTGAGCAAAGCTTTCATGATGTCATTGCCAGGGTAAGCAAGAGGTGGAGGTTGTAGTTGGCACGACTGGACATAGGGTACATAAACTTTATGTGTCAATCTGCCTGGCAGGTTCTTTCTACATGGGAACTGTGAAGGGAGGTGGTTTGAGTGTGCATTTGAGTATCTCTGATAGAAAGATGTCTGTGCTTGTGCCTTGGGCTTGAGACCAGGAAGGATCCCCGTGATCACAGCCATAAGTGGTTGGTTAGACGTATCACTTATGAAGGGAGAGGATGCAGAGGAGTGATGTCATGGGGGAACCAGGCTCAATCCATGTAGCGAGCAGGCTTGAAAAATGAGGATTTACCACGTAAGGAATGGGCACTTAGTAGAGAAGTACCTGGCATTCTCCCAGTGTGTCTTGATCATGAGGAATGGGGACATCGTTAACTTCCCTGACTGAAAGGATATCTAGCATGTTCATGCCTGGCGCCCTGATCCACCCCAGTTGTGAATTTGCTGCTTCTTAATACAAAACTGGTTCTTTCTGGTCATTGTGTTGTTTAATTTATGGTCTGTCTTTGGGGGGCTCTTGATCAATAGATTTAGTCCTATCATATATTTCTTCCTTTCAATTGTTCTTGGTTGTATTTTAAAACTGCACGGGGCTGTTGCTGCTGGTACTGCTCACCACCCTACTGAAGCTGGGCCCCAGCTACTTGGCAACTTGGTTTAAAAGGCCTTTCAAGCACAAATTAATACCAGAGTCAAGGATAGGCAGCGCGAGGAAGGCAGTGATTCTGGAATGGGTAATTTCTCTTGTGACCTCCATCCAGCCCTTGAGTTTAGACAGTTAGGATTCCTTGGGTCAAGGGACTGAATTTTGTGAGCTCACTGACTCTGGCCTCCTTACTTCTCTTGGCATATCCAGGGCAGACTAATGAAAACCTACAACCCAACATCCATGAGGTCTGTGTGCTCCGGGAATACTTAAGAGCATCACCTTTCGGGCAGGATCCTGGTATAGGAGTGCTTCTGTGACAACAGTTTAGTGACCCCTCAGGGGCCACAGAGAAAGGGGTCACAGTGCCAGAGAACCAAAGGCAACAAGATAGAGCAAGTTCCTGTGATTCAATTAAATTATTGTTTGTATTTTCATGCAAATGAAGACAAGTTCTTTGAGCACATCCCCATCAGCTTTGTTACACATTTAATAACCATCTCAGCTTTTGGGCTGCAAACTGGATGTGTTCACTTGAATTGCTGGGGGTGGTCCTGGACCCTTATGCTTCCAAGAGCTTCTGCTGACTGGAGCCAGGCAATTCCCACTGACTCAGTAATTCATAGGCAAGGTATTCTCACACCTCCCCTTCATTTTCCTGTCCGTATTCCACAGAGCAGACTTATCTCCTCCTATCAATTACAGCGGTATTAATTTATTTCCCTCTATCTCTCTCCCTGTGCTTGGTGGGGGCATACTCACTTAAAATATATTTTTTTCCCCTCGCTGGAGGCTTCCGTGAAACACGGCTAATATTTGGCACTTGGGATTTGAATCTCTGCATCTCACAAAGTTTGGATGTATTGATGAACAAAAACAAGAATGTAGAGAAACTGGGAAATTAGCAGCCGGCAAAGAACGTGCAAACAGGAAATGATTTGATTCTGGGCACAGGAGCAAAATTAGGAAAAGAATTTGAAATTGTCTGGTGTTTGGAGGATGCTATTGTTTTCAGAGAATAATTCCATCTATTTTAACATTTTCAAGTGTGATTCTGCGGGTAATGTTCTTCCTTTGATTGTGAGTGATGTTAATTGAAAGGTGTGGCTTAGCCTCTGTTTTGGCATTTATACTTACATCTTTTGTTTGAAAATTCAGAGCTCTGGTTTTCCGGCCAGCCTCCCTCCGTGGTTCTGTTTTGGAGACGTGATGACAGCCTTACAGTGTGTTTCCTTGTGTGTATGGTAACAGATGTTTACGTGAATAACAGACTTTTTTATGAAGGCATACACTTTATAGCCAAATACTAATTAAAAATAATTGCATGTAAGCATTTTTGTTTATTCCCTGTTGTGCGTCTTTAATCATTCGAAATCACCTGCAGTTGAAAATTGAGGCAAAGATTTGATACTGCAATTATAAGAGGCCATCTGACTATATATTATGTTGAAATAGACGCATATTTGAAAAGGAAAAAAAGAAATCTTAGATGAACTGTGTGCCATGCCATTCTGAAATCTTATGTAGAGTGGGTCAAAATACTAATATATTACTTTGTCAAACTAATAGGATTTTAAGCCATCATTCGGGCACAAAAACAACGGCTTCATGAATAATATCCTGTACCTGACACATTCTGTGCGTTAACAAGCTCATTACAAGTGGGTTTTAATTAGAGGCGTAACAGATGGTTCTCAATAAATATGGGCAGTGGCAACTGACTCCCTAGCTTTCTGCCCCCCCTGCCCCCCTTCAAAGATAAAAAAATTGTAGGTAATTGAGAGACTTAGAACCTTAGTTTGGGCTTAATAGTATGTGTTCAGTTAAAACAATGTGCAAGTGCCAGAAAGATGGCAGGGAAGAGAGCCCTGGGTGGGAGATGCCTTTTCTGTTCCTGGTGAGTGCTCAGGCACTTAGGGAGGACAGGCTAAGATGACCACAGCCTCTTCTCCAGGCTTTGTTTTTTGAGCCTTGCCTGTCAGCGAGTTATGAAGAATTAACAAGACGTTTCAGAGTGGTCTTGAGCTGCAGCTCCGAGTGCTCTCGCCACGGTGACATTTAACAGACACATTTGAGCAGAAAATAAAGGAACGGGAAGGCTCTAAAAGCCACCTTGCCTCTTTGCACAGGCGCTTTTACTGCTATGTGGGGACCTGAGAAGGAGCAGGATGGGGACACACTGGGCAGAAGTTCCACCCTGAGAGTTTCCTTTTAAATGAAGCAGACAGGGCATTTGTGACTCAAGTGGGGGTAGGAATTTGGTGAGTCTCCCACAGGAAGAATGTTGGGAAGCAGAATTCACATCTGAAAAAAAAAATGTCTTTAGTAGAGAGAAAAATCTTATCAAAAAGAAAACACAATAAAATGGAAGTTTAGAAATGAATGTGTAACAATTCAGAGAAACCTTTATTTCACTAGGTTTTCTTATAAATATGATTTAAAAAAGAAAGGAAGAAAAGAGGCATGGAGATAGGGAAGGAAGGAGGGAAGGAAGGAGGGCAGTTGATAGCCAGTTCAAGCTGTTAATGAATGCTGGTGGCTCGGAGATTACCCACTACTGCCTGAGTAGCTAGTTCCTAGAATGATGGCATTGATTCCCTGGGAACAGGCCTTTGCCACATCAGAACTACAAAAGGTTTCCGAAGGAGCATAAAAAGGAACTGCAAAGTTGAGTGGAAAGTCTCCAAATTTTCAGCATTAGAAATGCAGATGCGTGGACAAGAGCTTCCATCTAAGGGCATTGTCCCTGGCCCCATCCTGCCATCCCCCTGCCTCCTGTTCCGAGTGGCATGTCTCCAAGCACATACAGCAGAGTCGTGTTTCATGGGATGCTATTGCCTGGAAATAAGGCCACTTCAGGTATAAAATATTCCGCCCATATTCCCTGGGGCCAGGAACTGACATGCAGCAAGCCTTCAGACGGAAGCCGAAGCCGCTAGGCCAGCAGACGCGTAAAGGTAGTCACTCAGCTGCAGCCCGAAATAGCACCAGTGAGTGTGTGAGGGGTTTAATTTCATTAAGAATTTTTTTTGACAGCATGACACCCCAGAGTCTTGTTCTAGTTGTTTCTTATCACTTAAATAGGGGTGGGGACTAAGGAGATGGGAGATAAATCCCTAGGCTGGACTCGTAAATTTCCTTTTTAAAGGTAAGGAGCATTGCTCTGCATTGCTTGGAAAAAAATGCGGGCACAGTGGGAATGTCAGGAGCTGGGCAGAGACGGCTGCTGTCCTAACTCTGAAGACTGGGCAAGAGACTCTGGTGTTATGTGTGTCACTGGAGTGGCCTGTTGACACAGATACGTAGAGAGACAGCCTGTGTCATTGTGTGTGAGTGAAAATAATCAAGTCCTCATTCAACAGATGGATTGAGGACTTGTCTGTCAATAAGCCATCGGCCACTTTAGCTGTGGCAGGACCAGCAGGGTTAGGACATGGGCGACAATGTAGTATTTCATCTGCTGAGCCCATCTTGCCTCCTGATCATGCCCCCTGTCCTGCTCAGGGTTGTTGACAAAGCTACATGACTAGTAGTTGACAGTTAAGGACCAGTCCTTATAGCGGAGACAGACTGCCAGGCCTCTGGTGACCAGGAGGCAGAGAAGCCGCTGAAGTTATTTCTCATTCTCGAGATCCCTGATTCGCAATGCCCGGAGGACTTGCAGTTGTCAAGGCCCCTAGGGCTCAGGGCTGTCACCCTTCATGCTTAACTAGTTCCTAGGGACTGTAGTGAAGATTAATAGATGCCATGGCCTTCATTGTCATCAGGGCAGAGATGAAACTCAGCCACACATTTGACAAGGCGGCTGGCCTGGTGACTAAAGAGCGCTGGAGTGGAATTCAGGGGCCCGGACCTTTCCAGGCATCTCCACTGACTGGTAACCTTGGAAAATCATTTATTTCTGCCCAATACAAGGCTGCCTCCCATGAAGTCTTACTGCCAAAAGAGGCTATTTGAGCTGAGGAAGTGCCCAGTGGCCCTTTGTCGACCGGTTCAAGCCCAGTGATGGCCAGGAAGGGCTTCTAAATTGAGGTTTTTGTATGAATTAGTTTTCCAGTTAACTACAGACACCGCATCAGTACTAGCACTGTGTCTGGTGACCTCATTTCCAACATGATTATGGTCCTTGCAACTCCAAGCTAGCTCTCTCTAGACCGTCTGAGGTGAGATGTCCCTGAGCTTGAGTAAAAAGAGGACAGAGGCTTGGAAGAGGGTACAAGCTTCTCGGCATGAAGGTTTCACTTTTTGCTATTTCAACTTGCCCTTTCTTTTTATAAGCCCCATCATACGGAACCACACATGTGGTCTGATTTATCTCCCCAGCCAATTCAAAAGGAAGTACCAACAAGTCTTTGCTTTTAAAAAAGACCATTATTTTTGAGGATGACTGAGAGTGACCGAGAGAACAGAATCCAGTCTCTGCCCGGAACAGCCTGTTTGCAGCATACACACCTTGCTCCCTTTATCCTAGACCAAGGTTATGTGATGTCACTGCCCATATGTTTTAAGATGTGTTTTGTTTAGGTTACAGTTAAGTAGTGCATGTGCACACAGATAATGTGTTGACTGTGGACCACAGATCCAGAAACAAATGGAGAACTTCTATGTAAAGTTTCATCCATCTATTCATCCATCCACTCATCTATACATCCACCCATCCATCCACCCATCCATTCATCAACCCATCCATCCATCCATCCATCCATCCATCCATCCATCCATCCATCCATCCATCCATCCATCCATCCTCCATCCATTCCATCCACACCAGAAAGAAAGCCTGATTCCATAACCCTGCAGGAGTGAGGTTGTCCCTGGGGCTGCTGAAGCACCCTACCCCCGCTGCTCAGCTCCTAGCAAGGATTGCCTTTTGTCTTTAGCTAGCTTATCCAAGACAGTTGCTGCCTCACTTCAATTAAGTTTGAATTAATTCTTGCCGGTTTCCTTTACAAAACATCCAGGTTTTAATTGTTTTACCTAATTACCGGACTGTGACCCAGATCTGAGACCTGCACAGGTGATAGGAAACTATGGCCTTCCTCAGATCATATTTGAGTGTTGTCTCAGGAGCATCAGGGAGAGGCCTACTCCTCTTTGCTTCCACTCAACTGTGGGTCTGACCTTCCAGGCCTAGAACAAAATGAAGTTTCCCCATCAGATAAACACACACTGTCTCAATGAACAGGCCTCATGCATGGGACAAAAATAGCTTTGAATTGTGCTCCAAAGCTAGACGAGTCAAAAAAAAATAGAAAGAAAGAAAGAAAGAAAGAAAGAAAGAAAGAAAGAAAGAAAGAAGAGAAAATCTGCACTTAGATTCATAACTTTTGTATCTTTCTGAATTGTACAGGAAGCTTAAAGAATAGAGTCCCACACACTGTGTAGATGCTAATTATAGTATTCATTTCTAGCTACATATTTGCATGCAAATATCAGCCTGTATAAATTTGGCATTGAAAGCACCCCAAGGCTCTAGCCTGGCAGATGGGTATTGGATCACAATGAAACTTAACAGTACCTGGGGGCCTTGGGGCCAAGCAGAGGCTCGGAGCAACAGGAGAGCATCCGTCTTCCCTCTTCCAAGATGACAGTGTGGGCTTTAAACATTGTTCTGGCTAGGAAATATTTAAGAGGTGGTTTGGAAAAACACTTTGGGCAGATAGCCAATCTCTCTTACTGTTCTGCAGACGGCCTGTAGACCTTGGAAAGTAGGACATCTTTAAATCACTTTATTTTAAGTAGAGGAGCAGCGACATAAGCTGGGGGATCTTGAAGCCCACTCTGTGGCTTCATAGGGCCTCTGGTGGGAGGCGGGAGGCAGATGCTAGAGTAGGACTGTATAAACCCAGGGATCAATTTCCTATCTTTTTGTCTATGAGGAGGATGACAAAGCTTTCTGGTCCTTATCCTTTCTTACTTTGCAAAAGAAAAGCAGTCTTCCAGAGAACCAGGTGAATCTTGTGCTTTTGAGAGAATGAGCCCTGGCATGGCCCGGGCCCTAAGCAAGCTCTACAGCACCACACCCCTTTGCAGAGAGTGTGAGTTTGGGGAGCAGCCCAGGGCAATTGTTTTCTTATTCAGCTGCACATAAGTGCAGGGATGCAATTAAAATCAGATGACAGGAGATTCCAAAGGAAAACAGCAGCAAAGGAAGAAGGCATTGGAATAAAGGAGAGGCCCTGCCCCCATGCAAAAGGTATTCAATGTTGGAATGGTGGAGGGGGGTTCTTGGACTAGAGCCTCTGAGAAAGAGAGTTGGATTATCTGTAGCCATAATTCATATGCTCACACGTTTGGAAAGATTTCAATATCTGCCCCCATGTAAATAGGCTTAAAGGGTTCCTGAACTATGAGCACAGCCTGGCTGGGCTTAGGAATCCTTATCCTTTAAGGCAGAAAAATGAATTTAGGAAAACGAAGCTCCCTCCCTTTCAGACATCCAAGGATGTGCGTTGCTAAGCTGCTTTTATGTTGTATTCTCTGGTTGAAAACTTCCTTGCCTTGCACTGGAGAAAGTAAACATGTCTGGTTTTTCCCAAAGTCTTAGGTAAATGAATAAAACTGGGCAAAATATCAAGTGGATATATTTTAATTTGTCACAATTTCCAAAGAAGTTTAGGGCAGAGAACTGAGTTCTCACTGAGCCCATGGAGCTATGGCTGATCCAAGGTCCTTCTCCCTCTTCAAGGGCAGTCTGACCTTCCTTCCAGTGCATCTTCCTATATTCCCATCAGTTCTTGAATCTCATGATCAAGAGTAGAACACCCCCCAAACATTTAGGGACAGTTCTCTGATTATGAGAACATCATGCAGACTCAGAGGCCAGTTTGGTGAACTTCCCTCATTCCAGGCTATGTTTGAATTCATCCTGAGCATTAATCAAATGGGAGTTGGGGTCCTTTCACATGACATTGTCCTATTGGAGTTACAGTGTTCCTCCTCAAATGGCAGATGAAGAACCTAAGTCCTGGAAAGGTTAAGAGGGATCAGATCCAAGGTGAGCCAGCCAGCAAGTGTGAGTGCTGTGAGTGAGGCTGTGTGAGAGATGTTGCCTTCTAAGAAGGAGACAGTACTTCTGAGATGTGGAGTGACTGTGCCCTAGGCCAGCATCCATGGTACCCAAGCCTGCTTCTGCAATCAATTCAGGATCGTTCCTGTTTCCCTATCCTGTGGTCGATGAACAGCATCAGACTGAAAGGAGTCTGGGAGGACTTGGGGAAGACAGCAGGGGGACAACAGAGGTGACGGCTGACAGACAGCCTGACAGGAGGGATGGAGACAAATCTCAAAGGCAAGCTGGGGACTGTGTACCAGGTAGTCCCAAAATAGATCAGGCCTACATCGTTAAGCAGCTGGAGTTTCTCCCAGATCTTCTTCTGGAGAGGCCAAAAGCCACTAGTGAGCTAAAACCACCCTTTGTCTTTGAAGGCATGCACAGCACACATATGGCAAATTAATTTCTTTGTCATCAGCACAGGAAATAGCTGGACGGTGCCTGCCAAGTGTGCCAGAAGGAAGTCTCCACCTTGACTGCTTCCAAGGCTATAGCAATCAGTGTTACCGGCCGATCCTCATGCTTAGGGATCTTCCTACAGTTATTGCCCCAAATTTCATTCTTTAATTCCATGTGTCTTTCCTACACTTGACTAGTCTCCATGTGCACTTTTACCTTAGTTTTCCATGAAATTTATTTTTAGCTCTCTTTTAAACTGAAGATAAATACAATATTTTATTCACGCCCAAGTTGTCAAAAGATGTTCTTGGGACCCACAACACTAGATCTGACACAGGATCAACAGTGCGTTCCTGAAAGTTTTCAGATGGCCCAGCTTATTTTCTATTATGGTCCAGAACATATTTTTGTTTGTGTATTTTTTCAAGGATGTGTTACAGCTAAGGTGGCGTTGGGTGTTAGGTCTGTTTTGTTGTTTGTTAGGTCCTTGTTCATTGTATTTTCTTTGCACCTTAGACTCCATGCTAGTGCTGGTTATTGAGTGGCCATGGTAATACCTTCCTGACTCCGAGCTCAGTCTCTGGAGCAGAAGTTTCTCCTGTCTTGAATCCTATCCGTTCACATGGCTTTTTAGGGCTTGAAGAGTAAAGTCACCTATACTTCTGGCCAGCCTTGTCACTAGAGGCTCTGAGCATTAAACACCAATCTGGCTAGGACCCGAAGCCCAGGACCTGCTCCCAACAAAATTCCTGGCTTCTCTCCTGTGCTAACCGTGATCTCTTCTTTGTGAAACTGAAATTATTGTCTTGGGTGAATACATGGCAATGCACTGTTTCTTTGACACTTATTCTAGTTTGGGAGATGACATACATCTATTTAAAGTCTAGGTTAGGAACAACTGAAGCTTGGGAGATCCAACACCAGCAGTCACTTTCCACATATAACTACATGTCAGAGAAATCCTCCAAATATTTTCTGAAGTTTCTGGATGATTGGTAGTGTGCTGTGAGGATGAAAAGCCCGGATCCCATGCAGCCATCTTGTTGTAATTGTAAAAGGAGCAAAGATATGTGGTTGTGATTGTCACCCATGTTCAGAATGGCATGTCAGCCTGTACATGATATCACTGTAGTGAATGGTCTATGACCCTAGATCACTTCAAAAAAATCACCCTAGAAATGGAGATGATTTGACATCTCTTTCAGGCTTGCTGTGTTTGCACTGAGCAATTCTGAAGTGGCATCATAACTTAGTAACTTATCATTTCAACTTGGCACTGTCTCAAGCCATCTCATGTTGATACAAAAATACATGTTCAGTTTCTTTTAAAAACCCACTTCCTGACAGCCATTAGGCTTTTCCCAGTTGTGGGTATTGTAAATAGAGTTGTGCTGTACATCAGCTCACCCGTAGCCTTTTTCTGCACACCCTTATCTATGAAATACCTGTGTTATAGGACTGTACATTTTTGTTTCATCCTGTAACAAAATAACAATGGCTCTCCTTGAAGCCTGGACCAGTTGTTTTGGGCCATAGAGCTGTGTGATATCTGCTTCTCACATCCGTGACAATGTTTGGTATTGTCAGATATACATTTTTGTCAGTGTGGAAAGTGTATTGTTCTCTTTTTAGTTTAATTTTCCTTTCCTGTGGTATTAATGCAAATGAGTAAGTTAGACTATGTTTAATTGACTTTTTGGCTTTCTTCATTTGTAAAGAACCCACTTAAGCACTTTACACATCTGTCTATTGACTTGTTTGTCTTTTTTTATTGATTTGTAGGCCTTCTTTACATAGGTCGGCTCCTAATCGCTCTGTGCATTAAATTTACCACCATTTGTCTTGTCTTCTGGATTTCTAAGTCTTTCTCAACCCCACAATGTAAAAAGTTACTATTATTATTATCTTCTAAACATTGCAATAATTTAAAATTTATGAGTTAAATTTAATGAAAATATTAGAGACTATATATTAATGTTTTTATTTAAATTAATAGCCAATTCTCCCAATGTCATTGTCCATGACTTCTAGGAGGCAACAGCAGCTGTCTATGAAGGTACCAGAACTCTGGTGAGAGTTTTGCATGTATCCTCTTACCTAGGACCTCATGTGATACATTCCCATCTCCCAGTCTAAGAAATTCTGCAGAGTAAGACATTTGTCTCAGGTGAGTGGCTGGAGAAGGCCAGGTCTGCCTTCTTACTCTGCTTCCTTGTCTGCTTTTCCTCCCTGACCTCCTGGCATCTTCTGCTGAAGTGATTCTTGGCAATCATTCTTGCATCTAGGTTGGGTCTCTTCTCTGGTGATAGAGGGACAGCTTCAGGAGGTCTGAAAGTGACTTTGGGCTTCCAGCACTGCAGAAGAGACGGGGTGTCAACTCACAAATGCATATTATAAGCTGACCTGTTTCTGTTACACCTGACTTTGCTGGAGATCTTTGGGAACAGCTACAGACACTGTTGTCTTGGGTCTTGCTATGTTTTCTAAACTGACCCCCTTTCCTTCACTACAGAGGTATAGCTTCTGTGGTGTCCAACTACAAGGTACCCACAGAGTGGCACAGGAACAAATATAAACTACAGCTGAACATCCTTTTGATGTGGCTGATCTTCCAGACAGTATCTCGGCAATCATCTTGGCCGAACAGAGACTAATGGAACAGATCACCTTAGTTCATACAAAACCTCATGGCTAGTATCTACCTTCAGTTTGAAGAAAGACCCAGATGCGTTTCCACTGCACTGTGGTGTCTTTTTTCCCATCCCCCTGCCCCCCAGGCTGAGCAGGTACTCTCTGATGTCTGGAGGACTTCTGCTTCCTGCTTCTGAGATTCCTAAGTGAGACACCTTCCTTCCTAGCTCCCCTGTACCCAGGATTGCCATAGGACCAGGTCATGGCCAATGAGACACAATAGGGGGTTAGGAAATTTCTGGAAGTGTTTGATTCTCAGACAGGTAGAGGTTGTTTGAGGCCAACTTAACTGTTCTTTCTCTTTCTAACTGGGGACAGGGGAGGACCTTCCCGGCAGGGAGATGCCAGCCTCTACTCTGTAGTCTAGGCTCTGCCAGAGTTGCTTTGTTTAATTTGGTGGTGTTCTAAGGCGACTGTCCTTATTCTGCCTCTGAATGACCATAATGAGTAGAACCTTCCAAAGCTCAAGATCTTTCCAGGCGTTCCTAGGCAGAGGGCATTGGCTTCTCTCCAATGGTCCCACAGCCTCCCCACATCCTGGTTAGGGTGGTCCCCCCCCCCCAATTTGACATCACCTAAAGTCATCTAGGAAGGAGGAACCTTAATTGAGAAAATGACTCTATCAGATAGATGGCTGTGGGCAAGTCTATGGGAGCATTTTCTTGATTGATAATTGGTTATTGATTTGGGAAAGCCCAGGCTACTGTAGGTGGTACCATCCCTGGGTTGGTGGTCCTGGGTGGTAGAAAGGAGAAGGCTGAGAAACCCATGGGGAACAACCCATTAACCAGTGGGTTTTTTTTTAATGACCTCTGTTTGAGTTCCTGCCTCCAAGTTCCTTCCTTAAATCCCTGTCTTGGTTTCCTCAATGATAGATAAAGACCTAAAATTGTGAGATGAAATAAGCTCTTTTCTTGCCAAAATACTTTGGGTCATGGTGCTTGCCATAACAATAGAAACCCTAACTAACACCTCCTCCTGCTTGGGGCCTATGCTGAGGAGAGGCCACAGGATCTCTCTCCTAGCTATGCTCCATGGATATTTGTTAAATGGACAGAGACCATGGAGTGCCTTCATCTTGAAGCCCAGGACATTTGACCAGCTCACATATTATACACAGCCACCCTGCCACCTGTCCTGAGTCTATACCTGTAGGCTGTCAACTTCCGACCCAGGAACTCCACGGTAAGGCAGGGAATTCCCATATCTGCTTCTCTGGAGAGGAACATTTAGTCTTGCCCTGGGCCTCCATCCCACATGGTTGGCACAGTTACCCCCTCCAGCCATGGTCCTCAACCAACAGAGAAATGCCTGAGGGCTCCTTTGGCTCTGGGGATACCCTGAAGCCCAGCAAGGCAAGGATGCCAGAACTCAGCTCCAAATTCCTTAGTCTGCTGACATAATATTGTCTCTCCTTCCTCCAGAGCTGTTGAGGTCTTAAACAGCTCCAGCCATATCCCACAGAGGATGAGCAAGTGGGCTGACATGCTGGGAGATGTTACAGATGGAACACTGGAGTCAAACCTGATACAGGGTGCCCTTCAGATTCAAGGACTGCACATCAACTAGTCTCTGGTAGAAAGGGCCAAGAAGTGTGTGTTTCGAACAGAGAGTCTTTCTTGTCCTTGTCTAAACCACAGAGTGTGTGTCACCCCTCCTTACAGAGTAGGAGTCAACATGGTAAGTCATTGTAAGTCACTTATTGGTGTGGGGTGGAGTGGGGTAATGTGTGTGTGTGTGTGTGTGTGTTTGCAGGTTAGATGTCAGTCTACTTTTTTCTTTTTCTTTTTGAGATAAGGTTTTTCAGTGGCCTAGGACCTGCTAATTCAGCTAGCCTGCCTGGCCAGTGAGCCTGAAGGACCCTCTTGATATCCCCCTTCTAACACTGAGGTTACAGGCATGCACCTACACACTTGGCTCTTTACATATGTTCTGGGGGGGGGTCTAAGTCAGATTCTTGGGACTGCATGGCTAGTACTTTGTGAACTAAGCTATACTCCCAGACCCCATTTTCTATAAGACACTTGGACTCCCCCCACCCCATATTGATTCCCTCAAGGGTTCTGGCACCTGTGCCTCAGTGATTCTGAGGGACATCTGCATTAGTCAGCTCCTTAGATGAGGACTATGGGCTGATGGAAAGGCAATAAGACAAAGCCAGCAGTCACCATAGCATGGAAGCTCCATTACTTTGGTGCAGCCTCCCCCCCCCCTCTCCTGTTCCCAGTCTCTGGCTTGCAGAGTCTGACTCCTTTCTTCCCCCCTCTGAAGGCTGAGTTCTGGGGTCTCTGCTTCTATTCTGCCTTTATGACTGTGGCTCCAGAGCCCCCCCCCCCTTTCTGGAGGAATCGACCTTTCTGCTGTCACCCTGCTTGTGGCCCGAAGACACGGTTTTCCTAATAGAGCGTTTCATAGCAGCAAAGTGGTTGTCGATAAACCCTTCAGGTCGAGCAAAGCCTGTGAGTCAAAGGCAATCCACGCTCCTCATTGAGCACTGAATGGCTTGTTTCAAACTCTGGTGCCAGGCTGGCTCAGAGGAGATCACTATTAGTGTTATCAGGGCTTCCTGAGCTTCCTATTGTACATCTTATTAGCAGTTTGTGTAAGCACCTGCTTGTGGATCTGCCTTCATCGTTGCCCTGTTGACTCTAATCTTATAAACCTGGACAAAGTAAATGAATTAATGGGTGTGAACCTGCTGGGACCCTGACCCTTGGAAGTGGACAGGCCCTGGCCTGATGTACTGTCTCACAATCACATTATAATCATATGATATTACTCAAAATGACTTCAGATAAGTGAATAATAAAGCAGGATGATGCTATCTTCATCACAGAGCTGATATGGTAGCTAATCAGTATCCAAGCATATGCCATTACATAAATTATGAACCCAGGCTGGATGGGAACTCCCCCAGAGGTATCAGCTGATGTCAGGCCATGGACTAAGTTCTGAATTCTGAAGACACACCAGCTCTTTTTACTCTTCTGATTTCTTAAAATTACTCACAGACATCTTCTGAGGCCTGGGGAATAATGCTTTAACTTGCTCACTCAGTGTCTTCATGGAAAAGGATAAACACTTTCCCTTTCAAAGACATTTCCCCATTATCTTCTTTGTCCACTTACTGAGAAGATGTTTTCTCAGTGTAAGAGAAACAAGTGTGGGGAGAGTCATAAAGATGAGAAAGCGGATGGTCAGTGCAGAAGGGAACAAAGATGCCAAATTGCTAATATTTAGGACTCTCTGAACCCAGAGCCAGGAGCCAGGCCATTGGTGAAAATGGAGGCTTATTGGGCCCAGTCTTCGACTTCGACTGAGTGCAGAGGCATGGAAGAGTTTCCCAGAAGACAGGCTGGCTGATGGTTGATGGGTAGATAGATGGGTGGGTGGTGGATGGCCAGCTGGCTGGCTAGATAAATGAATGACTTCATCATGGGCTTCCAGTCTTGTGACTCCTCACCTGAGATGTTCGCACCACTGGCAGCACATGCCCTGGCACAAGTGAGTAAAGCTCTTTGACTCTTAATTTTTTTTATGTGCAGAAAGAATATACTACACTCCTGAACACAATGGTGAAGATTTCACAAGCTAACGGGCTCTTTGTCAGTGATTTTGACCATCCTTAACACTAAACACACATCACCAAACTAGTGATGAGGGGCAGGATTTTTAGTACCACTGCCATTGTGGGAGAGATTGGACAGTTTGGGGTCTCAATGGCTTGTCTAGAAGACATCAATAAGAATTGGGTCAGGGTAAATTGAATTTCTTGTTTTAAGCTCCTGATACAAGATACTTTTAGTGTCTTGCTAAGATTCAGGCACAGTGGTGGTTTCTTTCTTTTGGATTCTAAGACGGTGGCCTAGAGAATGGTATAGTTCATCTTCAAAGAGCGAGTGGCCCTGGCACTAGAAGGTTGTCCTTGTATGTGTCTGTGAGAGAAGCAGACTGAAAACCCATGGCATTATGCTCCAGCCAGTCCATCAATGTCATCCATGGTTGGTAAGGACCTTTCTGACTCTGCTGAGTTGGGGGACAGATGGTCTTTGAGGTGTCTCTCAGCTCCACAAACTTGGAATATTTAAACACAGGTGTTATGTGCATGGCCTCTTGGTGTTGTGCACATGACTTCCCAGATTAAAGATGTGTTTCCAAGGACTCTCAGAAATCGAGCTCATCATTTGCCAGGATCCATGAGGCTGTGGGATGATGGAAGGAACAGAGCCAGTGGGGAGCTTGGAAGATTGGAAGGGGACAGAGTGCTGGAGTCACAGGGCAGAGCCCAGTGAGAAGGCAAATAAAATGGGGGACCGTAAAAAGGGTTTGATTAAATTTGAGAAATCAAGCCAGATGGGAGAAGAGACTCAACCACATTAAGTTCAAGGGAAAGAGGAGAATGAGGGGAATTTGTCACTTCCGAAGACAGTCATGACACAAGGAAGAAGCCCTAACATTGTAATCCTTTCTGTGCCTCGAGGAGTCACATCCCTCTCACACAGGTGCTGGAAATGGTCCTGGAGAGACCTGCCTGATACTTGCTTGTCAAAGGGCACAGATGAGACTTAAGTGACACATTTTAATGTGATTTTAGAGTTAGTCTTTTATTGCTTTTTATCATACTAAAAACAACTGTGCATACTGATTTTCCTCTTTGATGACAGTCGGATAAGGCTAATGAATAATGGAAGTCAGGAGCTGACTGGGTACATCCTCACTTCATCCGGGTCATCGCGGTTCCAAGTCTAGTGTTCAGATTGATGCTACCCAGTTGGCTTTGACTGTAAACGTATTACTAAATATACAGTCTCCATGCTTGGTCTGAAACACACCCCAAGCCAAATTAGTTTACCTAATGTATTTTGGGGATGACTTGTTAAAATACACAAATAATGGGTTTTGGCACTCTGGAGATTTATTAATACCCAAGAAGTAAGATTATAAAAACCATAAAGAATTGCTATTGAGAAAGACAATCATTTTAAATGCAGTCAGAGGAGGAAATTAGACCCTGCAGTTACTGTATCATCAGTGAGAGTTTAACGAGATCTAACCATTTGCCAAAGCACTGGGCAACCTTCAAATAAGAAAGTGCCAAAGATCTCATGGCCAGGCTTACGTGGTCTACGAGATCTTGCATGTTTAATTATGCCGACAAAAGAAATCTGTGAAGAAGTCGGCCCACATTCAGCTTGAGAGCCAGGGTGACAAATTAGCATTTGTATTCTATAAACAAGCTGTATCCTTGTGCCGAGGTTTGTACAAATCCAATATGCTTGCCCACATGGTGTGGTGTGTGGGATCAGAACTATGCTGTTCAGATGCCGCCGTAGGGTCCGGCTGTGGCTTTTTCCTTGGCCACAGAGCCTGACTCTAGAGGGACTTCTCTGAGCAGCCCCCGCTGCACAAACACTTGGTTTCTGTTTATTTTCAGGCTGTGGCTAAGCACAGATAATTATATTCCCCAAAGATATTTTTTCTCAGATTTTGATAAAGTCAAAACAGAAATTAAACTGGAATTCTGCGGCTGATGGCATTTATAGTAGTTTTTGCTAACATAAATGTTATGATATTTTTAAAATGAAGAAAATTGGCCTTTCTCCCGGAAAGGCAATGCTGGGAGGAATTGGCAGATCTGTTGAAGTGTGTCTATATACAACAAAAACATGTGAGATGGCAGGCTCCCTTCTTCTGCTCTCTCCCTAACACAAACACACACACACACACACACACACACACACACACAAACACACACACTCATACTCACACACATTCACACGCTCACACACATGCACACACACATTCTCTCTCTCACACACATGCACACACACATTCACACACGCACACATGTTCATACACATACACACACTTATTCACATACGTAGTACATACACTCTGCACTACACTCCATCTCACACTTCACACACATAACACATTTTACCGTGGATGATCAACACTGGGAAAGATCGCTCTCCCTCTCACCTCAAATTTCAATTTAACAGAATTTCTTGATTGTTGTCAAAGCCAATTCTAGCATCTAAAACTATGGAGTAGAAATGTCTCCCAGTGATCATTGAGACCTCAGTTGATGATTTATTTTCTAAATGTACTAAGCTGTGAGCAGAATGCCTGTGAGTGTATATACACACACAACTGTGTATACTTGAGAACAGTTATGCTTATTGCTGGTGTCTTTTTAGCAACCTCCAGACTAATTTTTTTTTTTTCTGGATCTTGATGCTGTATGTTCACACAGCCCTAACTCCCCTGAGAATTCAAACTGAGGAGGCAAGCAACTGGAGTCATTCTGATGTGTTTGAAGCTCACTGTGGATAGAACTGACTTGTTCTCACCATGCACACGTGTAACTGTGTGTGCTGATGGATAAGCTCATTAGCTCGATAGTGGCAATTATCTCCTGGTGCACGCTTACATCACCATGTATACTGGAGGCACAGGTGATGTTTACTTGTGGATTGCACTCTGAAAAGGTAGAAAACGAAGAAAATGAAGTTTTAGCAACTGCTTAGAAAAACGTTTAAGCTGAATTATCTGTTTGCTTTTTATATAGACCAAGCAGATCATACACATTAATTCATCAATCCTGGGGCTATCCTAGGGCACTTGCCAGGCTACCGGCAGGGCTGGGAAAAAACCAACATAAATCTACTTTCTGGGAACTCATTGCCTGGCATGGACCCCCACTGAGAAGCTAGATTTCAGCGGGCACTGGGAAAGGTGCACTAGGATCACTTGGAAGCTCCCTGAAGGAAGTGGTCTTCAGCTTGGAGCTGAAAGGAGGTGGCACACCCTGCTTGGGGGCCAGACGGCAGCTGGGGGAGGAAGGCAAGATCCACACACAGCAAACAGAAAATCCTCCTAGGGCTAGCAAGTGCCAGGAGGGCAGAGGGCCATGGCAGGAGATGGCACAAGGACCATGGGACAATTTATATTCTGCAAACACCTGGGCAAAGCAAGCAGGCAAGACTTGCAGAGTACCCTACATTTAGGAGGCTCCATCTGCAGAGTCGATAGTTTCTCTTAAGCTCTCTTTCTAGAGACCCAGAGCCTAGTGTCCTGTCCTGACAACAGCATTTTCAAGGCATTCTCCTATCACCGTGTGGAGGAGCCGAGCTTGGCACATAACGGGTTCCTTTCTCCCCCTCCCTACTCCACACGTTGTCTTCTTTAACTCCTTCTTCTCCCATGGTACACCTGGGTGTGGGCCATAGTGTTGGGCATGGTGCATTCTTTCCTTCCTGGAGTATGCTTTAGGAGGAAGGTCTTAGACTAAGGGATGTGGGAGTGAGGGCTCTGTATAGCAAAGATCTTTCTCTGTTGACCACTTGCTGGATGGCAGTACAAGAGGGAATGAAAAGCAGGAGATCAAATTGGGGGCGAGGAGGGGCTAAGGCCATCCAGCCGAAGGAGGATTCAAACCCTGACCCTCTACTCCCTAGCTGTGCAGCATTTGGCAAATTCATTTTGAGAGGCCTGCTCCCCCTCCCCCCCACTGCGTGTAGGATATAAATATAGCAATGTTTTCTATCTCATAAAATAATCCACACTATTAGAAGAAACAGAGTAAGTACAATATTAAATACATGAATGCAAGTAACATGCTATAATATAATAGTAGCCTGGTTTTATTATTTAAGTTAGAAAATATCAAATAAGCCTACTGAACAGTAAAAAAAAAAAACCAAAAACATATACATGTTCTTTCACATAGACATGCACAGAGCAAAATAAGCTTACCAATGAAAAATGAAAACACATCTCACAATTATTTTAACAATAGCAATGTCTTAAGACGCGTTAGGCAATGAAGGATTGGTTTAGTCATGGGAGCGTTTCCTATTTGTGCCCCCTCTGGATGATAATGAAGTGTGTGTGCTCCTATGGAGATGGACCACAATTTCAATAATATATTGTAAAAGCACAGCAAAATATGACTATAACTTTGGTTCCCAGCCCTGGGTGGGTTACACTGTCCCCATGGAACCCAGGGGAAACTCTGGTGGCAAACAAAATCCAGGAGGGGAATGGCCGGTTCCCACTGAGTGATTGTAGATGTCTCTGACCTGTTTTCTTACTGCAACTTCCATTATGCTGATTGCCATAAACAGGCATTACCAGTGAATGCAACGTGGGGAATAGAGTCTGGGGAAAACCATGTTTGAATATTTGTTTCTGCGTTTACATGCTCCACTGATGAATGAAATGGTAAATATTTAAAGCCCGAAACCCCTTTCATTTCCTCTTCAAAGACCCACTCTGAGCCTCTCTGGTCGACGGGCATTGCAGCTCCCTGAGTCATTAATCACTCTTTGTTTGGACCAGGCTTTATTGTTTGGAATTGTCCAACTCCTGCTCTGGATGGAAGAACCACCAAGGCACGGGGTTCTTTGTTTCTTGCCTTGGTCCTGTGAACGTACCTGGAGGCCCCCCCGTTTGTGGCAGGAGAGGCTTCTGGTGACTGTTGTGCAAGATTTAGAAATCACCTATGCTTTTCAAAACACAAAAGACCGAATGTAAACAGATCACCTGCAATTAGGCAGCGGGACAGACATCTCGTTGTGACTTCCCAGAGATCACCAAAAGAATAGCCACCCATTTAATTTTAAAACAGATTTCAGAATCGAACAAGGAATGTTTTGTCGGTGACCGATTATTTCCGAAGATTTATTTATGTACTGAACCGGGGAAGGGAATCGATCTGATTGTGCCATGTGGAGAAATAAAAGAATTATCAGAAACACTTGGTTTTTTTGCAACTTAATTCACAACTTAAGATGATAGAGTTAACTGTGGGTCCTCAGAGGCCCTAAGATACAATCCATCATTAGAAAGTATTTAGAAGCACATTGGAAAGCCTTGATAATGTATGGTTTTGTGGCTATGCTAATGTGATTTAGGAATAAAAATATAATAACTTTCACCCCCAAATCATATAACATAAAATATCTTCTGTCAGGGAGTGATTTGTGGGACACATTCTGCACATGTGTCTATGGGTTTGAACAGTTCTTTATAAGATGTGTACGTTTTTATTTTTGTTTACCAGCATGCAGGTACTAAAAAGGGTTTTATTTGAGGCACACACTTCAGGTTTACAATATTATATTGAAGTGTATACATCTTCTGGTAACAGCAATGCCAACAACAAATGCTCCTCTACTATATCCACACTAGTGACAAATCTGCCAGGAAGTGACTAGTTGATATGCCTTTTTATTACCGAAGCTGCCTTGTTTTCTCTACTCAGAATAAAGAAAATCACAGGATCCTTACAATAATAGCTGGCAGCAGGTAGTTACCGGGAAACGCATGTCCCCGGCTCTTCACTTTGTAACATCCATCGGATGGCAGATTAGAGGCAGGAATCTGCGGGTCGGTGACAAATACACGGGTAATAGCATTCAGCTTGCCTAACTGTAAAAGTGAATTCACTGGTGCTCTTTGTTTGATTGTCGACCTGACATGTCAGATGAGAAGGGCCCCTTGGATAACCTGCCAAAACAACGGCACAAATAAACGCCAGACACCGAGGCTGCTTGATGTGGAATTACAAACATCGGGCCCATCATGGATTCAAATGGAGCGGCTATGTAAAAGCCCAGTGGCACCCGTGAGGTGGGGCTAGTGGGAACAGAGAGCCTCTGGATACCAGGCTGCTCTGTTTTCCTCCGGTGAGATGGGAACCCGAGCTCTGCAAACACGACCGTAATATTTAGCATTCATTGGTTTTCTTATAAAATTTGTCTGATCGTCTGACGTGACAGGCTCGGACGCTTGGAGAGGCTGCATCTCAAATCGTCTCCTCTAGCACTGCTTGATCCAGCGAGCTGCAGTTCTGGGCAGGAAAACTGTCCAAGGCATGCATCCTGCATCCTGCCGTGTCTTTTCCTTCATGTATTCCCTTTGCGTTGAGACGGAGACTCAGCTTACAAGACAGGAACTGTGGGCAAAGGGTGATATTTATCTCTCCGTTGCTTTTAGGTCCAAAGGCAGACTTACCGGGTACTCATTACACCTCTGCCTTGTGATAAAAATCTCTACAACCAGTGACAAGCTTCCCTTAGCTGGAGTTCATTTTGTCCCACTGGCTATGAAGATTACAACCCCCCCCCACCTCACTTCCCTAAAAGACTCACTCATACACATTGTTTCTTTAAATACTGAAAATCGTCTTCTATGATGCTTTTTGAAATTTTGTGCCAGTCTGTATGTAGTTTTGAGTACCCACTTCAGAATGGGTAAGATTATTATTTTTTTTTTAATTTTTTTTATTGTTTTGCACAGATGTGCAGGTATGAAAGCAGAAAGGAAAATGGGTTAAGCAGATTTGTCCTTGAACCAGGGCATTTGTGCACCTGTGGTGCCATCCTGCAGGCGTGAGGCTGAGCCACTTCACTGTGTCGACAGATAATGAGCTGGTGTTTTGCACTGTCCACATGCCCCTGCCCTGCCAGCTTCAGTGGGCTCCAAACGACCTATGCACCAAATGTAGGTGGTGCCTTTGACTAAGCAGTCTAAATGACATTTAGCATGAATCTCAACTGAGCTCAAATGACCAGGAGCACACTCAGAGAAAGAGTATCCATAGTTGTTTTGCCCCCTGGGTTGTGGTGTTGAAAATATATTGTACATTTAAGATACGTCTTCTCTAAACCACCAATTTTAATCCCCCCACCAGGAAGTTTTAAATGGCTGGAGGTAACTGTGTGTTGTTCTTTAAAAGTACAGTAAGAGGCTATAGATTTCTGGGTCGGCAATCATCCCAGGTTACATGCTTGGGTGATTTTTCCAAAAGAACACAGGTGAGGGTACATGTCGAACATGTATGAACATTTGACACTTTTCTTAATACAAGTACTGGAATGCAAGGCTATATCTGCATGAATGGAGGCATCTTCCAGCACCCCAGTGACATCCTTGTTTAAAATGAGAACTCGCAGCTCATCAGTCAGAGAACTATGTTTAGGTCTTTGCAAGGAGGTTATGAAAGCTAATTTTTCCATTGCCAGTATTGGTGATTAAGTCACATTGCTTTGCATCATCTGGGCCAATCACAGGATGATGTATTTACCTTCTCCGTGCACAGGAAATAGATGACAACAATTAAGTTTATTTTAACTGTAGTTATTAGAAACATAGTGAATGGTAAACATAGCGGGGAAATGCTCAACCGATCTGAGCAGCCCAGGAGCTGGCAGAGCAGGTGCTGGTGTCCTGTTTTTAAATTACATTTCAGCAAGTGAACATAACAAATCCTCCCGTGTTGCACATTTCACTGGTAGCGACTTATACTGGCATTATTCTCTTCGACTTCATTCCTGCTAATCACCCTCCTACTTTTAATAGCTGCCACAGTGGGTGAAACAGCTTACTGCAGTATTTCTTGCTGAAAGAATGCCTGTCAGGCTATTGATGACAAATTAAAATTAATAAAGAAGATCGGTGTTGAATTTGAGGGAATGGAGGCACCATGGCATTCACGTGACACCCATGGCCTCTGGGGCGCTCTGTGGAGAATAATGTTTTTGGTGTGCGTGTATTGTCTTGAAAGGAACGCTAAAACTGCCAAATCTCTGCCTAGAAGACTTCCTGAAATAGGAGCTGTATTCTTTTAGCCCTCATCACATGTAATTTATCCCTCAGAGAGGCATTTCCCATTCTGCACACCTTAGCTCTTGCTGTAATAATAGCGTGTTTCCAAGGTTCTACAATTTTATTTACCTCGGTGAGAACCTTTGCAAGAACAATCACATACACATCAGAGTCCAGAAAACACAGTGGGTAAGTTCAAGTTGAGCACAGCAGCGTCTGCGATCTGTCTCTCTCTGCTGCAAGAGGGCTCAGCCACCTCCTTAAAAGAAGCAGCATTGCTGTTTGTTCAAAGAACATTTTGTATTTTGGGGTCATTCTTTCAGAAAACGTCTGAAATCACAGTGTGCTGATCTGTTCCATGCTGCCGAAAGGAAGAAATGCAGTATTTCAGAAGACTCGATATACAGTAAATAAATATGTAAATATGTTCTCATACTTTACATATGTCTCATGTCTACTTATAAATAGCATGATCCCTTTTTTTTTTTTAAGATCTTGCTGGGAGATAGGGAAGGTGCTCGCCATCTGGAAAGCTGCTCGTAGATACTAAGAACTATAGACACTTATGGCAAGGAGCCTCACAGCAGCTGCCAAGACAGTTGCTAGTGTCCCCAAGTCAGGGGACAGATTTTTTATTAATACTTATTTTTAAATTAATGTCTCTGTGTGTGTGTGTGTGTGTGTGTGTGTGTGTGTGTGTGTGTGTGTGTGTGTGTGTGTGTGTGCCGCCACAGACAACTCTCAGGAATTGGTTCTTATACAATCTGGGGCTGTAATTAGGTTGGCAGTCTTGGTGGCAAGTACTCTTACCCCCTGAATCATCTTACTGGCCCGGAGAACAGAATTTCAACTATATCCAAGACGTTTTAGTAGGGGGCTAAGCTGTCTTTCCCCCAAAGAGGTAGTAGTATTAGTAGGGACAAGGTACGTTCAATGAATGGTCACCATGCGAGTGCCAATGCCACGCTGCCCTAGAAAAGGAAAGTGAGAGTAAACTGAGGTTGCCAGATCCCCAGAAATGTAGAAGAGCCCCACAATTATCACCACACTTTTTTTGGATAGAAAGGAGGTGTTATTGTCCCCAGGGACTCAGGAGCCAAGGCATAGATCCTCCTGTCCAGGCCCATCTAACCTCTTGCAAGGGCCAGATTTCTCCATGTATCCACCTTTGAAGTTACAAGCTCCAAGTATATATATTTTCAGGTGTGGGGTGTGAGTGGCTCTTGCTCACAGTTTCTGAGAGCCCCTTGGAATCTGATCTTTCTTTTCCCCCTAAAAGCCTTTTTTTTTTGTACTCCTGACTTCCTACTTTTTACCCTTGTCTCTTGGCCTCTCCCCAGATGCCAAGGCCTGTGTAGCCCAGCTGTGCAGATCCATCTGTAGTCTGTATCTCTCAGCTGACTGTGGGTTGGTACTGAGGCTATCCCGGCTCACACTCATTGGGCAATATAAACTTTGGCACATCCACAGTCACAAACAAGAGGTACTTTGAGAGGAGGTAGTTATATAAGATCAGGCCATTCTGGAAAGAACCTGAGTGCATACATGGATGTGACACCTCTGCTTTCCTTTGTCATTTTGAGCAGGTAGGATGGGTCCACTTCTGGTCTCAGTATGGGCTCGAGGCACTTTGGATTTAGGAAACATGAACGCAGAGAGAAAGAACATGGAGTTCTGATATTCACCTACCATAATCTCAGACAAGAATTTGAAAGCTTTGTCTCATTTCTATGGAAGTTTGTGCAGGGGACTAATTAGAGACTTGATATTGCAAATTACAATTCAAGACAAGATAAGAATGCTTCAACACCACCCCCCCCCCCCCCCCCCCCGCCGCCTCAAATGTCGAATGATGATGCAATATGCCTTCAGCCCCATGGCTGTGCACCGCCTCTGCTGGGTACTGGGCCATCCATTGAACAGGTGTGCAGATGACGCCACCCATTCATCTCATTCCTGAAATGTGAAATGTTTTAATGCAGGATTAAGATGACTGATGCTTTGAATAATTGAGAGGTGGGCCTCTGTGAGTCACAGGGCTGACATATACTCGTCAAATTGCTCTGCCTCTGAGTTGTAAAATAAAAATAGAGAAAATGAGAAATTAATTCAATTAAACATTTTCCCACCCACATTTTACCTTTCCTTACTGCTCTGGGGAATAATTTATAAAATGTATATCGCCAGAAGAGTTATTTTTTTGCCATTATTTTTAACTTAATGAGTATATCTTATGTATCCGAGGGAAAGAACAAAGGTTAAATTTTACATTAATGGCACATTGCTACATGGCATGCAAATACCTCTATGCAAATATAAAGTCCCTGGAAGATAAATGTGTTATATTTTTAACCAGTTAACTATGACGGTGAAGTATCGTGTAGGGTACTCAGTGGCTTCATTTTTATATCTTTCTTGTAAATAATGCATAAAGTATGCAGATGGTGTCAAAATATGATTAAGCTATTAGCTTTATAGTTTCCATAGTTAAGAATGTGTTCAACGTGGAGCGCCTAATAACTCATTTCTAAAGTCAGTGACCATTATGAAATATCTCTTGTTCGAGTGAACGTTATCATGTGACATAATGATTTTGCTTAAAACCAAGTTAAATGAGGAGTAAAATTAAACAATATTGCACGAATTGTGTTTGACTAATTTTGTGTCACATTATATTAGCCAAGCTTTCAGAATTCGTGTTAATGACAAATAGCGTAGGCCCCCAACATACTTTATATGTCTGCATAACCACCCTTGAGTCGTTAGCTCCTTAGAGGTTCACTTTGTTGGCAGTTTTTGTAGCCACTGGCTTTTCCTTATTATTTCGTCTGTGAAAACTGATACAAACTTGGAAATACATTTTACACACAGAGTGGGAACTCAATTTCAATAATAAAAACATTTTTAAAATTTAGTTTTAATATTTTTTAAGAAATAAAAAAAAAAGGAAACTCAAATGTTTGAAGACTTGAGAATGTTAGAGATGTCTCTAAATCAGACACCATAAGAGAGAGAGAAAGAGAGAGAGGTCTCAAAAGAATTTTCTTGTCATGTGATTTTAGGCTTAACTAAAGCCTAGTCAGAGGACAAAATACCCTTCCACTTTGCAAGCCTGTGACCTCCTCCAAGGATAACAGCATCTTTAAGCAGTTGTTGCCAGGTTGACCTCTTAGCTTTGCCATGTCGGAGGTGGCCTGTTGCTGATATTGGTAAATTTGCTGTGATTTGGCCTGCAGGCTTCCTGATCCTACCTGCCAAGCTAGGGGGTGGGATGTGTGTGTGTGTGTGTGTGTGTGTGTGTGTGTGTGTGTGTGTGTGTGTGTGTGTGTGTGTACGATGTCATGATGTCAGCTCAGCTCAGCTCTGCCCTTGCAGGAGTCAGACTGATTCCAGGAGCAGTGGAGGGAAGCTTGCTTGCGTAATGTTTACATGCACTGCCTGGAAGGAGAACTTGACCTTTATACAGAGCAGTGGTGACCTCCGTGTAGTCATAACTATGATCTTTGCTGTTCATATAAAGGGATTTAAAGTGTGGGGCAACACCATGTATAGAGTAATAAAACTGATCAAGTATGAAACCAACATCGTGTAGGTGTCCAAGTTATTTCCCCAATGTTTGCAAACACACAGGCCTTTGCAACAATCAGGCTAGAGGGATGGAAGGCAGGCTATTTGTAGGGAGCGTGGACTGCAGAATGAAGCACCAGCTCTATGTTCTGTGAGTACTCACATGCCTGTCTCTAATGATGGGGTGTGTATCAGGCATAGTAGCAGGAAAGGGCATCGACGTTCTCTGGGCTTTGGTGCTTCCTCAAACCCTTATAAAGCCCTGGAATAGAAGAGTTTATGGTAGGTTGGTGGGTTTCATTTGCCTCTGGTCTAAAGCACTGGGTTCAGACTTGTTTTTCTTGCTGACCTAGGTGCATTGTCTTTGAATACTGAGGGACTGGGGTGACTAGATACTTGTGCTAGAAAGTAGATTGTTAGTGAGCTAAACTCCACCTAGGCAGGCAGTGGAGGTGTCCCTTTGAGCATAGGTGTGTCCTGTGACCCGCAGCATCTCTGACTTCATGTGGATGAAGGGCAGCAATGTGTAGTAGCTGATGAAGTATTTGAGGGGTTGAAGGAGAAAGCCCATCCATCTCCTCTTAGATCATTATGACAACTGTATCTCCTGCTCGGTATTCAGTGTCCTGTGTGCAGGGGAATAAGACTCAACCACTTACTAAGGCATGAAGACAATGGTGCAAGCACCTATGCCTGGAGTTTGTGTGTTTGTGATGGCCAACTCTCTGTCACACACTGACTACATTTAGAATCACCCTGAAACAAATCTCTGAGTGTGTCTGAGTGTGTTTCCAGAAGAGTTTCACTGAGGAGGGAAGACTGCAATGTGGGTATCATTATCCCATGGTCTGGGATTCGGGACTAACTAAAAAGGAGAATGGAAGTGGAGGACCACATCCATCTGTTTCTGTTTCCTGATTGGATCAAACGTAGCCAGCTACCTCAAACTCCCGCTGCATGTGATGATGAACTGTCTCTTCCGAATGTGAGACAATCACTTTTTCCTTCTTCACAGTGCTGTCTTGTCGGGTGTTGTGTCACAGCAATGACAATTACACCACTACACTGTTCCATGTCCAAGCATCTGGGGAGGAAGAGGTGTTGCATTGTTTGGATTGTCCGTGATTTCTGTTTACTCCTTCATGAATGGCATCGTGCAAAACCTTAGTTTTGCCTAGTTTCTTCAATGAGCCCCCAATTTTATCTTTGTTTTGGTTTTACAGGGTTTATTTCTAAAACTTGTGACCAACAATAGAAAATCAAAATAGTCACTAGCCAAGTGCTCATATAGACTGTAACTTCTGCTAACATGAAAAAATCCTAAATTTTAAAATCATATGCACACACACACACACACACACACACACACACACACACATATGTATGTATGTGTGAATGATTCTTTGGCATGGAAGATTTCTTCCATTTGTTACTCCTAAATGTAATGGATACTTTAAGAAACATTTATGAAAAGATGAAGGTTCCACATAACACAGTGTATACGTTTATGATTTCTACATAAGGAACTTGATAGAAAACAGTATTTTTTCCCATGTAATATATCCTTCTTTTAGAAGTCTGACTTTGCTATTATCTTCTTATCCAGCCCTGAATTGTTGGTAAATTCTTACCGCATAGGGCTGGGGTTTTACTTGCTGGTAGAACACTTCCTGGGCATATGTAATGCTGTGGGTTTGACCCCAGAGCTTCAACAAACAAATAGTAGGAATTGCCTTTAAAGCTTGTGGAGGCCATGAGTTCAGATGCTTCCGGCATGTGGGTGTAGAGAGAGATCATAATTGCTCTAGTTGTGACTTGATAAATCTCAATTCCTCTTCCCCCACAGCACCCGCGTGTGAGTCTGTCCTGTAGACCTGTAGGACTTGTGAATCAAGGCAGCCTTTCCCTGCCACCCAGAGTCAGGCATACCCATCGGTGTGGGTGCCATAGACAAAGTAGTTTCCTTCTTTCGGTTGCTTCCTGTCAGGTTATTTCTTACAGCAGCAAAGAAAGTAACTCATACATTGCTACATACAGAAGCATCTAGAAGGAATTTGTGGATGGCATATATTCAAATCTTGGTGAGATGATCTTAGGCAAATAATTTTTCAGGCCATAGATGTTTCCCCTAGAAAGATGGAATGTTAGAACAAGCCAGTGCCCAACAGAAAGCTTGGAGAAACCTGGCAATTTCTCCATCCTGAGATTTCTAATCCCGGTCCACTGAGAAGCCATGTGTCTATTTTGTATCCAAAGAACACTTCCAACTATGGCCACTGAATGTCACCATAAGACAGAGCCCTGGGAATCTAATCTGGGGTCCATCTCAGGTGACCAAATTTCTCAGAGTCCCTACTATTACCTCCTCCCCCAAAGCTAGATTTGCTTAACACAGGAGCTTCCCAGTCCTCTTATTCAAGAGATAGCTTTTAATTTTAAAAACTCATGGGTTCGCTTTGAGATGGTGGCTATCTGAGGTCAAGGGTGAGATGCCTTGGGCCCCACCCATGTTCTGGGAAGATTCCCCTGAACAGTTCAACATTTGTTTTCAAACATGAGGCTCACACATTTACCTATCTACATCCCTAAGTGCTTTTGCTTTCCTGGATGGACTTTAAGATTGCTTGCCATTTTCCCACTCTCTTTATAATGTATACATACTGCTCTCTGGAAGAAGCTCACAGCTATGGGACTGCTAGAAGAACTATTACTTTCTACCAACACCAACGATGTCGAAACCAGTCCGTCAGAGCCTACCGAGTGCATTTATTTTATTGTGAGAGTTCCTGTCATCACCTGATGTGGGATTACAGCAGGAGAAGGCAAACCCTCAGCATGTTGGTGGATGGTACAGAACAGCCTCCAACATAGAGTCTACTCAGAGCTCCAGGGACCAAAAATTCTAGATCTCTGAGCATTTATCACTAGATTTGAGTGATCTTCAACCCCCGCCCAACAGGATATACACACAGTGATGTCGCTTGTGGTTCTGTGACCACCTTTCTCATATGTGTGGCCCGATTTCATACTTTTTCTTTTTTTCACACTGACCCAAGGTCTCTTTGGCCTAATACTGTTAGCTCTCACTTCACTGTTCTGATCTCCTCATGGTTCTGATTTCACTTCGGGGCTCCACTTCATCCCTGCACCTTTGTATTACACTCTTAGGCAATCAGGATATTTTCAGTCACCTGACCAGTCTTGCCTTGTAGTATTGACACTTGGTAAATGTTGTAGTTCGCTTTTCTGTTGCTGAGACGAACATCATAACCCAAAGCCACTTGGGGGAGGAAAGGCTTACTACAGCTTACAGTCCTTCATCAAGGGAAGTCATAGCAGGGGCTCAACGTGAGAGCCTGGAGGCAGGAACTGAAGCAGAGACCATGGAGGAGCGCTGCTTACTGGCTTGCTTCCCTTGCCTTGCTCAGCCTGCTTTCTTATAGAACCCAGGACCACCTGCCCAAAGATGACATTGTCAACAATTGGTATAGGAGGATGAGCCTTCTGTACCAATCATCCATCAATAAAATGGCCCCTAGGCATGCCCACAGGCCTATCTGATGGAGACTGTCCTTCAGTTGACATTCTCTCTTCCCAGGTATACCTATGTTTTTGTCAAATTGACAAAAACCAACTATGAAAATACATGTTTGTTAAAGGATTACACAAAGAGATGCAAAAGTATCAGGACACAGAAGAGATAGGACGTGCAGCTTTTCACAGCCCGGACAACTTGGGCCCACATGCTTATGACAAGCAAAATAATTTACCATTTTCCTGTCTTCTTATGGAATCAGATTGACTTTGCGGAACATACCAGGCCTCACTTAAAAATTCCTATGTGTTGACATTTAGAAACAGCCCATACAAAAGCAACCTATGATTTAATGGGTTGATTTTCTGTCTATGCAAAGGCAAAATTGTCCATGTGTGCCAATAAAGTTAATTGCACAGGGAAAAATGTGCTGTTTCATAAGACGATACAGATGGGGTCAGAAAGACAGCTCAGAGGTTCGACTCATCTGGTGCTTTTGCAAAGGACTGGAGTTTGGTTTCTAGATCCTACATGGCAGTGCACAATGATCTGTACCCACAGTTTCAGGAACTCAATGCCCTCTTCTGGCTTCTAGACACATTGCACATACATAGTGCACACACATCCATGCTGGCAAACATTCCTACACACAGACGAATAATTTAAAAAGTAAGAAAAAAGATTGCAGATGCTGCACAAAGCTTCCCATCCTATGCAAAGTGGAGAGCTCAAGGGAGCTGCCTCCAGGCAGTCTGGGAGCCTTGTGTCTGCTCTTCTGCAGGATTCCCCTGGATTTGAGATAAACTCAAAGGATTTGAATAAGACTTTAACTTTAGGAAGCTGGATAAATGTGTAAGAAAAGGCAGTAAATGTGATACCTCTTGACTCAGCAATTCAAACTAAAGTCCAGTCAGACTACGACTTGCACTAAGGAGTGCACTGTAAAAAGCCGTGCTCAGGAACAAAGGGTCCAGGACTACGGAGATGATTCAGTGTATAAGCCACTTGCCACACAAGGGTGAGGACTTGGGTTTGGATTCCCCAGAATGTATGGGAAGACAGATGTGGATCATATCTGTAATGCCAGCACCTCTACAATGAGATGGGAGGAAGAGAAAGAAGGTCAGGGGCAGCTAGCCTGAATTGTAAGCAGCTAACATCAAAGAGACCCTACCTCAAACAAGGTGGATGGTCAAACCAAGACAGACACCTAAGGCTGACCTTGGACCTCACAGGTGTGCCGTGGCATATGTTCACTCACTCCTGCATCACCCATAAAATATGAAAAAATTAGATGACTGGTTTATTAAATTATGATATAGACCCCATGAACTTATACACTCAATATAAACATGTGTAGTTAATGGAGTTGAGTAGTTTATACATTATTGCTATAAACATAATATATGCACATGTGCATATATTAATATAAAACAGACATATGTAGTGTAAAAACAAGTTATCAAATATTATTCAGTATATGACTCACTTGTCTAAAGCCTATACTAATTTGTATTGATGCATATTAAGTCTCAATGTGCAGATTGTCATACAAAAATGTCAATTATAGTTTTTTTTCTTATCTAGATTTTATAGCCTTTCTATTAGGACAATCTGCTAACTGTAAACTAGTAAGATTGGAATGCTAAGTGTTCACCCTGTTCAGTATTAGCAAATGACTCCATATGTTAGCAGCTGTGTGTGTGTGTGGCGGGGTGAACTATAGATCTGGAGTAAGGTCAAGGCCATCTGCTCCCCTGGGTGGTTCAAATGGAAAGGACTACACACATCTGTCTCTCCTCAACCTTTCACTTTCTAGTCGGTGTGCTGTCTTTTCTCCTTCCTTTGCTTTACAATGAGTGTCTCAACTCTCTGCAGCTTTTTCCTGCAAATGGCTCCATCCTGACCTAAACTCTGTTCCTCTTGTGGGTCCAGCAAAATCCCACCTCTTTCCCCAGTTACCATGCCCCAAATCTCTATTGCCTCCTCCTACTCTGTCCTCTTGGCCTCAGTGGGTCAAGATGGAAACCGGACAAGGGAGGCAGGAAGAGCTCACGGGGGAAACAGGCCGGAGCTGGGAGTGGCCTCTATCTTTGTCCCAGGATCTGGGCACATCATGTTGGGCCCAGAAACAACTGATACCAACAGAATCTCAGGATGGTCTTTAACCAGCTGCAGACGCACTTCCCAAAGAACAGTGTCCTGTCTCATTTGTCACTTTCTCCAAAGGTTCATCCCTCAGAGCCACCATGGGCAGTGCCAGGAGCACAGACCTGCTTCAGTGCTGCACTCGACAATGCCTCCTTCCCACAGACCTCCACATGAAGCTAACATGACTGTCATAATGATAGCTATTTCACAACCGAAGCTTCACATTTCAATGTAGCTGGTGTCTTGAGAAGTGTCCCATGTATTCCTGGCTATATTTGAACTCTCTACAGATCTGTGCCTGGCCTGAAACTCCTGATTCTCCTGCTTCCCTAATGCTGGGATTATAGGTGAACACCACCATACTGGCCTGGATTTCAGTTTAAGACCTTCTTCCTTCCTTCCCCCCTCCCTTCATTCCTCCCCCCCTCCCTTCCTCCTCCCTCCATTCTTGTATGTATGTATGTGGGTGGGAACATGCAGGCTAGGATACAGGAGTGAAGATCAAAAGATAATTTGGGGCAGTCCGTTCTTTCTTTCCACCATGTGGGTCCCAGAGACTGACATCAGAACATCAGACGTGGTGACAACTGTCTTTACACTCCAAGCCATTTCTCTGGCTTCTCCATTTCAGTCTTACAATGTGAATGTTGCATAAAAGCACCAGGAGGTCTAAGTTCCCCAGGTGACAATGGATAATAACCCTGGTGCCCAAGGGCTTCAGCATGGCATTGCCTAGTCACAAAGTCTTCCCTTACCTGAACTTGCTACCCCCACACATACTGCACAGTACCTGCCACTGCAAGCGAAACTTGGCCTTGTTTTGCTTTGTTATTGTTTAACAGTTAGAATCAAGAAAGGCACATGTTACAGAGATTTTTAAAGTCTGCTCTAGGTATCTTCAGTGTTCCCACATCTCTTTTAGGGGTCAATGAGACCTAGTCTAAGACTTAATTAGCCTCCCCTCCTCTCTGCTGAGTCTGTGGTGGAATTTTCTATAGTCCATACAGTGTAATGTTATAAGAAAGTGAATGTAGAAGCAGACACATGAGCCATTATGTCTCTCTGTGACATTTCCCATGCTAACATACCAATTTTTGACCACCTATTTTTAAAAGGAACTAATGTGGAAACAGTCTTTAAATTATCAGTAAATATGAGTAGACATAACCACCTGGACAAAGAATCTCGGTAGTTTTGGAAGATTTTGAAGCATATGAAGCAATATCATAAAGCTGGAAAGTTTATGTGCTGCTGGTCTGTGCAGACCTAAACATGTTTGCTAAACAATGAAGTCTGTAGCTCATCTGAAGATATTGCTATTCCAGGAAGCTCCATCCTCTTGTTTGTGTGGTCAGTACTTTTGATAATTTTGCCTTTTGCTTTCTCTCATCCCCATTGAATACGTGAAGAGTCTGCTAGATCTCAAGAAAGGCTGCATTGGGAGAGGTTTCTTCCAAGGAGAAAGCTAACACAGTCAGAGAGGCTGGAAGAACAAAAGAGTGTCAGCTGGAGCAGACAGGTTGGAAATGTGTTGTGGAAGAAGGTACACAGGCATACACACCGCAGATGCCACTTGGGGGAGGGGCCACGGCATGTCCTTAGACTCCATAGCAGGAGACTACTGATGTTCTAGGGAAACTTGAAGTTGGCCAGTGAGTGATGGCGAAATGTAACTCCCCACCTTTCTCCCACCAGATGTGATGGTTGCTTTTTATTATCAACTGGATGGGATCTAAAAGCGCATAGGGGACACATCTTTGGGTTTGTCACTGAGAGTTTTTACAGAGAAGTTTAACTGAAGAGGGGTGACTTACCCTGAACATGAATGACTCCATCCCGGGGGAGGAAGAAAATATAAGAGAGAAAGTCAACTGAGTACCAGGATTCATCTCTCTCTCTGCTTCCTCACTGTCGATGCCATGTGACCAGCCATCACAGGTTCCCACCATGATGGACTTACATTCCCTCAAACCACACATCAAAACAATTTTTCTTCCTTATTTAGCACCTGTTAGGCACCTGTCAAACACCAGCTGTGCCTCCAAATCATTGGTCAGCAGGCATCCTAAGTCTGATGATTCAGCTTAAGCCCCAAGACCTCTGGAGACTTTGCCAGTGTTAGCCACAACCACATTGGAGTCTGGCCACAGCTGGCTCTGTCAGGATGGGAGGAATAGGCTGCTTTTTAGGAAGAAAGCAAGAGCCTTTGAACTGGGGTCAGGGCTGACAGACACAGCATTCTGTTAAAACAGAAACATTCTGTGTTTACACCGTCTGAAAGGGCAGGAGGCCCAGCGTAGCTCCTGAGCACTGGAATGAAGTCTAGTGCAAGTTAAGACCTAAATTTTCCAGTGGATTGTCGGCTCATTAGCATTAAATTTCAAGTATGTGGGACAGCTGGCCTTCCTGTATTGGATGACATGAGTGTAGAAAGTTTTCAGACTTGCTTCAGTAAAATAAGAATATAAAAAAAAATTGATATTGGCTTCAAGTAACCACTCTTGCCTGTGTTTGTACACATGTTCCCACGTGTGTCTGCCCAGCAATCACCAGGGCTTGCTCTCTACCTTATGTTTTGAGACAGGGTCTCTCTGTGAAGCGCCACTGACTTGGCCAGCCAGCTCAGTCGTAGTAACTCCTCTTTTAAAGCCTTCCTTCAGTGTGCTGGGGGATGCCTTCACATCCTTAGCATGACTCTCAGAAACACTGTCATGCCAAAGCAACTGTGTCCTTCTGCTTCTCCAGCGGGCTATTGAGACAAACCAGTGGTAGAGGTTGTTACAATGAAAGGCTGTGGTACACTAAGTGAAGTTTTATTCTTATTCTTTCCAAGAGCCGTCTATGTCATCTCAAGAAGATGCTTGGCGACCTGGGACCTTGCACTGGGGTGCTGGATAAGGCGAGTAGTGTAGTAAGAGGTTTGTGGCCCAGACTTTCGGGCCTAGCCTCAAGGTTTAGACCCGCAGACCCACAGACCCACAGAGACACACAGATGCTTGCATTAATTTTAGGCTGATCGGCCTAAGGCCCAGGCATGTAACTTGCTAACTCTTTACCCTTAAACTAACCCATGACTCTTATCCTGTTCAGCCATGGGGCTCGGTACCTTTTTTCAGAGCAGCATAGTTGTCCTCTGCTGCTTCTGGCTTCTCTCTGGCATTCTGCTCTGTTCTTTCTGTTCCCAGAGTTTTCTTAGTCTGGTAGCTCCACCCATACTTCCTGTCTGCCTTTCTGCCTTTGGCCAATCAGTGCTTTTTATTAAACTCATAGGCAGGACAATTATTTACAATGTAACATCATAAATCCACTACAGAGTAGGGACTACCACAATGACCTTTCAGGTATTTTGAATATCATGTGCTTGGTTGGAACTGCTGGCTCACCCCTACGTGGTTCAGATAGCCCCTCCCTCACTCCAAACCCAGTCTATGCAGATAGCCTCCCGGTTTGTATTCTTGGCTCCAACTATAGTTTCTTCCCCTGAAGGTTTCCAACTCCTGAAGTCCCCACCTAAACATTAAGTTTTTGACCACCCTTGGTAGAAACCAACCTTTTGGGGGGCACATCATCACCCTTTGTTTATAACCCATGAAATCTCCCTGGTTTCCATTGCAAATGCAACTCACCTGGCCCAGATCTCAGGAACCCAAGGACTCACCTGGGAGTTGCTCTCAATAAACCTGATGTTACATTTTAATTTGGCATGATCTGGCTTACTATCTTGGCAGAGAAACTCATTATCTGAGGGCAAAAAAACTATTACTATGGCTTTGTGTGATGGACAGATAGGACCTCCTTCCTCAGACACAGGCCAATGAGCAGCACTGCTTAGCTGTTCCTGGAGGCAGCTCATCGGGTTCTTCAAAATGTATGTCACAGGCTCCTAGGAAGCTTGTACCACCCTCTTTGCATTGCCAATCCTGGAATCCTGAGGTGCCAGCCAGTTCTATACCAATTCCGAAGTGTGGGTCATGGAACAAAAAAATTGCTTCTAAAATACCTTTGTCATTAGCCTGTGGTCATCCTTCCAAGTAAAATGGTTGGGGGGTTGCCTTTTATTTCTGGGTTGGTGAATGATAGCAACAGATGTCTGGGCCTGAAAAAGGTGTACATACTTTCCTGTGCATACACCACCATAGTACATTCTTGTCCCACCTTACAGAACCCAAGGCATCATGTCACTAGAGGTGGGGAAAATATTGTCCTTCTTCAACATGGCTCCAAGACTCAAGGGAGGCTTACACTAACCATCACAGACACAAGATGCTTTATGACTTCTAAGTCAGCTTCTAAGACATCACTAGAAAAGATGTCTACTTGGTGTTGGATGTGTGAGTGAGGTAAATGATGGGTTCCAGTCTTGAGAGTTCCTGAAATCTTCTGTCCTAAGCCTTCATTACTTTACCTTTGTCCCATCTTTTTGGCTGATGTAGCCCTGGAGCCAAGTGGATATTTGTATAATAGATAATATATAATTAGTAGTCTAATTATTACATATAGTATCATATCAATGTAATTACATAACATGAGGAATGTGCACCACACAAAATCTGAGAAATTTGGATTTCCAAATACATATCACCAAAGAGGTTGCAGGGTGAGCTCTATGCACTTTGATCTGGAATTTCATGCCCAAAATTCCTGAGCAGAAGACACAACACCCAGCACATTGCAAATGCATGCTAGTGTCTGGAATTCGGTCTAACTGATGTCACATATCTGATCAGTGTCAAATGGATAGAGTAGCATCACCTGCTGGAGAAAGCTCTCATCCTGAGGCCACTGAGGTGCTATCAAGGGGAGTTTCAGGGGCACTTTGACCAGAGGAGCATGATGACCCCACTCTACTAGTGAAGCATCAGTGGGAAGTATTCATAGAAAATTCATTAATAAACAATGAATCAATGTCATGGCTTAAGAGATTCAACCTAGATGGTGCCTATATAAATGTGTGGTATGGTATGGTGTGGTGGTAGTGGCGGCAGTGGTGTGTGTATGTGTGTGTGTGTGTGTGTGTGTGTGTGCGCGTGCTCACTCATGAAGACCAGAAGAGGGCATCAGATCCCATGAAACTGGAGCTTCAGACACTGTGTGGGTATTGAGAATAAGCCTATGTCCTCTTTAAGGGTATCCATTGCTCTTAACTGCTGGGCCATCCCTCCAACTCCAAAGAATGTTTAAGAAGACAGATCGGGTGTTAGTATGGTAACTGAAAAACGAGATGGCTTCAGGAAGAGATGTATGATGCAAGGTTACCAGACTCAGGACAGAATCAAACAAGAAGGGTAAGCTCAGCCTTAATCCAATGGGAATTTTTAAAAGTATATCCTAGATACCGACATATTAAAATAAAGTACTGGGATATTCTTATGATAAAATGAGCCATATTTTAGCTGAGATTTAGATATAACACCTGACCCCTCCTCTCAATCTCTTTTTCTGTCTACACTGGACTATGAAGGCTTGATAAAGAAAGCCAGTTCCTTGCTCCTTCATGAATAGGTGAAGAGGAGATAAGAGGTGGTTATCCTGAAGGATCCCAGCTGTCTAAACGAAAGTGAGGGAGTAGCCCCTGGATGGGGATACCAGGGCCCTGTTCACTCTGAGCTTCACCAATGTCTATTCCTCTCAAGGCACAATTCTTGTTTGGTAGAGGATTCCCTATTGTACTCATGTAGAGAGGTCTCAGATGTGTTAGGCATATGCCACGCTGGCCCAAGGCCTATGTGGCCAAGTGGTTCACGGATGCCATCATGATGGCAAATTCTAGGAGTGGAAACACCTGCAGAACAGGTGGCAGACATCCCTAGATCCAAAGTTGCTGTGAGCTCTGCACAGGTTGAAAGCCTGAGCCCATTTTTCACAGACAGCAGGGGTGCGGTTGCTGGAACTGTTACTGTCCCCTCTGCCCAGAGCACCTGTGTTTAGGACTCAGTCTGCATCAAAGCCATGCCAAGCCTGTAGAGGCTGTTTCTGTCCCATTGATTTAGCATGACGGCTGTTCCCTTTGCCCTTGTTCTAGAGAAATCTGTAGAGCCAATATTGTTAGTTTGAGACCTGAGTTTGGCTTGCCTTTCTGTGGTAGAATGTAATTGCAATGTTAAGTCAAAACTAAACCCTTGGCAGAGGGTGTCGCGTGTCAACCTGTTTTAAGGCTGTCCTCAGAGCCAATTTAAATGTCTTTGTAAGTTACATGTGATCAGTCCAGGTTGATTTTGCAGACGGTGGTAGCTTCTTTCAGAAGCACCAATGTTAAATTGATGCTGTGTGACATGGAACAAAACCTGAGGATGTCTTCACGTGACTTACAGAAACTCAACCCACCGTGGGGACCCAAATCCACCCAAAGCACCAGCAAGGCACTGTGTTTGTAGGAGTCTCCCAGGCTCCATAGACAGGGCCGCTCTTTCATTTCATGCAAGAATGTGTTCCACTGTCTCCACCCCAGGAATGAATCTAAGACAAATGAACACACATCTTATCCTGCATCCTTCAGTGATGGTTAGGTCCATTGAAAGCCACCTCTGCGACACCCCCGGTGCAGCATCTCCTCCCGACCTATGCATTTGTTACCCGTGGGCTCAAGCCTGCCCTACCTGCACCGTGGAGAAAAAGAATACCATTCTTTGCTGCCTTAGAGACATCTTGGCTGTTGTCCCTGTCCTGGAGTACCCAGCCCAGGATGGTAAATGTGGCTCCCAGGAATAAATTAATGTGCATCCCGCACATCCAAAACCATGACGGGGACGGAGAGATGCCTCTGACGTGTGGTTTTAAAGCATTGAGGCTCTTTTCGCGAGTCCAGGACCTGGCGGCAGTGTTCCCCCACTGGGATGTGGTGACATTATGATTGAATGGCCATGCTAGTGTGAATAGGAAGTAAAATGCCTTTGGAGGAGATGCTCACCATCTGAAGTGTCTCAGGGCACAGATTCCCTGTTTAAAAAAAAAAAAAAATGCAGGCCAGGCTTGGAGATGCAAGGAGTGTGTAGGGCCCAAGGTCCCTCCTCTGACTGTGCAGACCCACCATGCAGCCATTGTCTCTGCAGGCTATATGATGCCTACATGCAGGGTTCCAGAATGCCTGCTCCACATTGCAGTCCATTTTGCTAGCAACATTTTTGTACCAGGGACCATCATGAGGGTGTATAACCTGGACTCAATTCTCAGTCCATATCCCGCTGGGCTCTTGCTCTGCTCCTAGTCAGTGCCAGTCATTTCTGCTCACCTGTCCTCACAGCAGCTCTGCTATGTAGCTATTGGCTTTTTTTTTTTTGGATATTCTCTTTAATATTTTTGTAACTAAAAAATAAAGTAGAAAGGACAGTGGGTCCCCTGTAAGTTTCCTTCCTTTTACCTGGTTCTTCCTGCAGTGAGCATCCAGCTTTGGCAGATGAGGACTTTGACATTAATCACAATCCCTGTGCTATTGGTAGTATACAATATTAACCAGTGTGTTTGACACAAGACCTCAGTTGTCCTACAAGTCTGGATAACTGAGTATCTTCTTATGCTCATATTTACAGGTCATACAGTGATTTTACTGCCTTGAGAATCTGTGGTACACAGCCCAGTCACTTTGCCTTCCCCTGTCTCAGCAGCCTCTGAAGGTTTTCTGCCTCCCTCATTTTGTCTTTTCATAGAGTGATATGGACAGAACATAAAAGATCCTGTGTGGTCTGGATTGAGCCACATGTATTCCAGGCTTCCTACTGTCTTGGGTTTTACTAAAGCTTCTTTTTACTGCCGATTCTCTCACTGTGGGGATGGACTCTGGTTCGTCAGAAGTAGGCTTTTTAATTTTTATTTTACAGGTGACACAGATGGATTGTCTCAGTCCTGAAGAAAATCAAAATGGGATTTGAACCTAACTCCCAAGTCTTGACTTCAAATTGCCATCATGTCTTATAATGTCATAGCCTGGGAAAATCCAAATTGTCACTTACTGTTTATCTTTAGTGGTAAGTGCCATTCAATGAATATCATATGCCTTGGTTTTAGAGAAAGTGTCTCAGATATCCCAAGCTGGTCTCAAAATTGCTCCGTAACTGTGGATGACTTTGAACTTCTGATCTTTCTGCCTCTATCTCCTAGGATTACAGACAGGCACTGCCATCCCAGCTGTATGCAGTGTGAGAGATGGAACCCAAGGCTTCATGAGTGCTAGTCAAGCACTCTACCAACGGAACCATATCCTAGCCCTTATGTGACTGTTTACGTCATGTTTCCATGCCAGATCAGACATCTCTATATAAAGGCTGGTCCTTTCTGCAGGGTGACGGTATTCACTGTGCATGACAGGGTGAAAGTGTGGAAACATGGTGCATGTCCACGGGATCTTAGTTTAAAGGTAAGGACTCCTGGTTCACCATCACACTCCTGGGGCTTGTACTATCTGCAAATACCTGGACAGCAATGGCACAGTAGTGATGCCTCTGTGGGGACAACCAACTCATTCACGGACAGCTGTGAGAGCCCCTAGTGCTCCGGTGTAAAGTATCAGGTAGAGCCGGTTTCTGCTTGCTTAAACCTGAGAGAAGTCATAGGACTCACCTTGGGAATCCCCTTTCCCTTTGCAGAAGAGCTTCATGAATCCTCCTGCAGGCCATTTCTTCTTCCATTCTGCCCAAGGCTGATGTGTCTATCCCTGTGAGTGTCCATCTCAGTGTCTTGGATTCCATCACCGGAGAGAGACAGAAGCACTTTCTTCAAGAAGTCCAGCTGCCTCCCCTAGCCTGAGCTAAGCCTCCGAGATGCTTATACTGGTGGCTGTTTGTGAATGTCTTGTGGAGTGCATTTCCCCCCGCTTTGCTCAGCCACCCAGATTTAGCTATTTAAGTTTTCCCCATAAATCAGCCTCTCTGAGCGCCTTAATCACTGCCTTCCATTTGTCTGCAGCTCCCTGCCCTCCAAGAAATAAATTACCCACAATTACTTAAAGTTAGTAATTGAATTTATTTTAGTGGTAGAGAGAAAATTTATCCATTTTGCTAGTAATTTGTAGTCATTTTTAGTAGTTGATAGTAATTTTCTAGTAAATACTAATTAAATGTTTCACTAAGTAAAAGAAGTATAGAGTAATGTGTTCACTAAGCATTAGTTTTTCCAATTTATCTTTATACCAGCAAGTGATTTAGATTGACTTGATGGGACTACAGAAAATTTTCTCGTGTGTTGAGCTTTTAAAAAATGCAGTTGACATGGAGAAATGCAGGGCACCCATTGAGTGATCAGCTTCCATGATACAGACGGGGAGAAAGAGACAGAACAGGACCGTGCAGCTCATCTAGAACCAGAGGTCTGTCAGTGGAAGGGTGTGTGGGATGATGCACCAGACTTTAGTCTTTGGCTCATGCAGCCTCTGAGAGCATGGAGCTTGGTGCACAGGCCTTAGCTCAGAGCCTGGAGTTCTGGTACCTTGATGAATGTCAGGGTGGGCACAGCTCTAGTACCTGCCTCCCTGTGTTGAGTGTTTTAACAGGTATGTTCTGGGCTGTGTGCACAGGTGGGATTGTCTGTGTCTAAAACTATATGAACTTGACTGGCATTTCAGGCCACACTGGAGTCAAGCTTATGTTTCAGGTAGAACTGGCACACTGACCACAATTCAAGTATCTATTTCATCCAACAAACCTGTTAAATCCTGCTTCTTGGCAGTGCTTAGGTTTCAGCCAGTAAGGTATTATATTTTTTTTTCCTTTTAAACCAAGCTGAGCCTCAGTGAGCCCATGGATATAAGGAATATGAGCTACTTGGGAATTTACACAGCTACCCTGTCCTCTTGTGTCTGCTTTTAAGTATGATTGTTGGGTTAAAGAGAGAAGTGGTAGTTTTTCCCAGGATATGCTCCCACTTAGGAGATAACATCCTTCAAGTTAATAAATTAAAGGGGGTTGATACAATCAACAAACACAGAGGGCAGATTCATACAGCACCGTGACTCTCTGCTGCTTGACCTGGAAAACCAGGGCCATTATAACTGACTCTCTCTGCTATGAGCTAGTGCTCTGGTTATCTTTTAAAAACAGAAACACATGACTAAAATATGTTTTCTTTTTTTAAATGCAATGCATTGTTATGATGAGTACTTTGAAATCTAAATGAACAGACAGGACATTGAAAACACCCACTGTTTTCAAATGTGATTAAAATATTGGTATATTTTGCTTGATTTTTTCTCCCCTGTAGGTTTCTTTTAATTGCACACAATAAAAAATGTTCAGTTTGCTTCATGACAGTTGACAACATTGGATAATATAGTCTACAGCGAGAGTGTAGTTTTAATGATTGCATATTATTCTGTCAAATGTAATAGTTATAATTTGTTTTGCCATTCTATTGGTGGTTATTATTTTACCACCAATAGAATGGTAACTAGACTTCTCTAAAGGTCTTTATAAAACTATATATATGTTTTCTTTGATTAAATTCCAAGGACAAAATTTTTAGGTCAAAGGACATAAATATTTTAAGTTTCATATGACATAATGCCAAACTGTCTTGTAAGTACTGCTCAGGTTTATTCTGACCGTAGTAATATCTGGGATTTCTCATTTTACTGCGTCCTCCTTTCTGCTTTGGATAGTTGTATCATCACAGATTTCTGCCAGTTGAATGGATAGAGAATTGGGCCACATTTAATGCTCATTTTAAAAATTAATCTTATAGCTAAATATTGTCCTCATATTAAAACTTGTGATTTTTCAACATGGCACTACTTGTTCCTGCCTGTTTTCCATTAATCTATAGGACTATCTAAGTTTTTTTTAAAAATCTATTTATAAGACAATGTTATTAACCCTCAGCCACGTCTCTACACATCATTTCTTCTTTACCACGTTGATTTCTAAGTCAGCTTTCAATCTCACAGCGATTCTTAAATGATTTGGGGGCAATGCAGTCCCTTACATTTCTTCCTTTCCATCAAATACTAAGAAGTTTAGGAGAACATGAGCCAACAAGGAAGAACTCTCTGTGTAAAGATGCTGGGTGTGTGAATACCCTTGTGAACGGGGTTTCAGAATGCTTTCTTTCCCAGCCAAGGAATCTTTATATGAATTAAACATGAAGCTTCCTCCCTCACCATGTAAACATGTGCTGATATACCTCTCGTCCCCATCACAAACCTGAGGGGAGCTCTCTCTCTCTGATCTCACATAAAACAGGTGACTCTTCAATTAAACATAAACTTTCAATTATAGCAAAGCCCTCTGGGTGGTGGATCTCAGACCCCCTCTCACCCACAGCTGGGCAGAGCCTGGCTGGGGCCACTCAGTGTCCAGCTGCTGCTGGCAAGGACAGGGTCCCAGGATTCTTGAGGGTGTGGGCTCACTAGCTGCCCACGAACGGTGGTGTGGGTAGATGGGCCCACAGCCAGCCAGGATGCCCACTGTGCAGGGCAAAGCCAGAACCTTTGAAAGCCTGGGAAAAATTCATTCCTCCCAACCTTGAAGCCCCAAGTCAGGCCAGCTCAGCATGAGGTTCCGAGGTTACTTGAAAAATCACCTTCTAGAGGAAGATCCAAAGACTGTAGAAAATATGTGGACATGTCTCGCTCTATTCAGGCCCAGTCAGGCTTCTTCCCACTTATCCTCAGCAGTGATGTGAGAAGATGTGTGCTATTCTGTATAAGAATTTTACAAAGTATATAAGCTTAAAAAGTTTCAGCAGTCAGGGCTAAGATGTAACTCATTCAGTGGAGTGGCTGCCTAAAAACACAAAGCTCTTGGTTCAGTCCCCAGCATTGTATAAACCTGGTATGGTGATGTATGTCTATAATCCCAACACTAGGGAGGCAGAGGGAGAAGGATCAGAAATTCAAGGTCATCCTTGAATTCAAACTTGATCTTGGATACACCAGGATCTCTTAATAAAACAATAAGAACTTTCACCAGCCAAATTAAGCTAAATCTGCTTAAAATCCTTTATACACCACAAGCCATTCCAGGGTTTTTCACTATGGGGTCTACTGATATCATTTCTATGTGTCCTTCTACATGCTATACTGTCCCTTCATGTGAAGATTTAACTACTTGCATGAGCAGGTATGTGCACAGGAAGGTATGTGTGTGTATGCATGCGTGTGCATATGTGTGTGTGCGTATGTTTAAGCATGCATATCTGTACTGTGCATGAATGTGCATTTGTGGTGGGTGCCCGTGCTACAGAAGTATTCCCGTGCATGCATGCTACAACTTGCTCTTTGCAATAGCTATCACAGATGCCTTTCTCCTTCAGTACTCCCGCTCCACTTGGCCCTGCTGTGGCACCCACGGGAATGAGGTAACCAGGTGAGAAGGGGAATGGATATGTTTTGGTAAAAAACAGATGCCATGAGATCCTGTACTGTCTCAGACACGAGACTCTATAATCAAGAGTTCATATCAGGAACTCTCTAAATATCTTGAATCTTTCGTTGAAAACCTGTTTTCACAGCTGGAAGGAACTTTAGTCTCACAAAGAGAGGAGACAATGGAAGTGCACTAGGAAAGAGAACACTGTATCTAGAAGTGACTTTTAGAATCAGTGACATCCCGTGCCACACACATAGAGAAAGGAGCAGATGGCCAGAGGCTGGAAACAGATGAGGGAGAGATCAAGGTGACGGCTGGACTTCCTGCTGGACACCTCAGTGGACACTGTACTAACCAATTTCCTTCCCTAACTCAGTTTCCTCAGCCCGGTGATGGGAATGTCTCATGTCATTGTAAGAACCTGTTGTGTAAATCGTGTCAAACATGATAACAGTGTCCTGAGATCAAGCTATCAAGTTTAAATGTCTCAAGCGAGGAGACAATGGAATTGACCAGTCACTCTTTTTTAAAAAAATTATTATTATTTAAAAAGTTTTTTTCATATCTACCACTGCTCCCTCTCCCTTCCCTCCTCCCAGTCCCTCCCAGTTCTTCCTCAGCCTCCCCCCACCCTGTCCCCCCAATCATTCCCAAAGGAGTCCCACGGTGGGTCAGTTCAGTCTGGCATATGTAGTTGAGGTAGGTCAGAGTCCCTAATCCCGGTACTAAAGCTGGGACAAGTGTTCCTCTGTAGTGATTCTTGTTGCAGGAAACTCTTCAAGGCCTTTTGAGTTTTCTTAACATGCCATGTAGAAAGTTCTAGAAAACACACCTGTTCATAGCCAACGTTCTCAGGAAGTCACTTTCATTTCTAGCTGAAGTGTTGAACTCGCTGAGCCCTGATGGTCCTTCAGCGGACTCAGCTCCTAATGATACAAAAGAAACATCATAGGGAAAACACTGAAACCTCCCCTGTGGCTTGGCTGCTCACCCCAAAGTATTTTGTGGCAGCTATGGATGTATCACAAAGACAGTGGGGTTCCCTGTCGGTGTTCTTAGTTTTATTATTAAAAGAATTTAGAAATGGATCGAAAGAAGCACAAAGAAAATTTTATTATAGTTTAAGAGAAAAGCAGAGAACAGGTGAGATGAAAACCGTGGCATTCACAGGAAAAGAGATGGAGAAAAAGTTGGCCGTTGATGGGAGGAAAGAAATCATATGCAGAAGGGAAGAGCACTTTCAAGAGTGGAAGCAAGCTGCTGAGCTGGGAAAAGAACTCATAAAACACTAAACCAGCTTCACCTCTTGTTTCTATTTCCCTGGCTTTGATTTGCTCACGTTCTGCTGGAGGAGGCCTGGGGAAGGGAAAGGTTGCCAGTCTTGCCCTCAAAGCGACTTTCTTTTTTCCCATGTGAGAATCTCTATTCGGGTGTTATATGTAAGTTACATGTATGCCTGCATGACAGGAGAGGGTATCAGTGAGAAGAGGGGTTCAGAGTTCTGATCCTTCATGTGGTAACAGGAAATTGATCTCAGAACCTGTGGAAGAGCAGCCAGGACTCTTAACGGCTGACCCATCACTGCAACTCTCATATGTAAATCTTCATGGAGAAATTGTAGTTCCCATGTCATATCACAGACAGCTTTCATTGAGCAGCCCTGGATGGGTCAAGCACCGTAGGGTCCTCTGCCTTCAGTGTAGGTTCTAGGAAGAAGTGCGAGAACCAGCAACCTTCCTCTTGAGAGCCCTGCAAACATGCCATCCTCAGGTAGGCTCCTTCTGTATACCTCACAGCTTGCAATTGCCCTGTCAAAGGCTTCTTGTCTCCCTGCCCATCACTCAGGGAACCTGAGAAGGGTGGGGCTGAGAGTGAGGGTGGGAGCGCTTGCTGGAATGTGTAGTACCTGCTCTTGCTGGAATGTGCAGTACCTGCTCTTGCTGGAATGTGCAGTACTGCTCTTGCTGGAATGTGCAGTACCTGCTCTTCCTGGAATGTGCAGTACCTGCTCTTGCTGGAATGTGCAGTACCTGCTCTTTCCACTGGAGACATTCTTACTTCAGAACTCTCTGGGTTCTTATGGTCTCACAGAATTTTAGAGATGTATGGTGTGTGGGTGTGATGTTCACATTCTCTTCAGAATATTCTGCCATTGTAAAGGAAATTCTCTTGGTTTCTTTTCTACTATTATGAAGAGACACCATGGCCAAGAAAGCTTTTAATTTGGGGCTCACAGTTTCAGAGTGTAGCAAAAGACCACCTCCTCCAACAAGGCCACACCCCCTAATCCCTTCCCAAACAGTGCTAACAACTGCAGACCAAGCATTCATGAGCCTTATGAGAACCATTTTCCATTTATATCATCCCAGGAATCAAATCAGAAGTCAAGGAAAACTGACCTAATTTTAAAGAAAAGGATGTTGAAAATACATGAACGTGACATATTTCCCAAGTTAAGCAGACAAATGTACAGCCTGACCTCCCGTGAAGGCATATTTTTAAAGTGACATCATATCAGGAAGTCTAAGACAAAAGCCTGAGTAATACTGTAGCATTTAAAATTCAGCAGTGTTCATAAACCACAGCCTGATGCCTGTTTTTTAGAAAATCTACTTCTATAGAGAGCTTCTTTTAAATTAAGAAAGACTATATCAAAGCAGGTTTTTTTTTTTTGCATTTAAAATTCATGTTTAAACTTCTCATAGATTAAGTGAGCTTAAACAGTTGCAAGTCCTGACTTTAACAGCATTATAAAACACATTAGAGATTGAGAGGATAAGGTACAGCCCGTTAGGTTATCACCTAACTGCTATTTGCAGCTGTAAGGAGTACTAATGGGGCAGGGACAAGATTTATTGTCACAAAGACATTCTGCTTAACATTAGCCTTGTCGTTCCATTAATAATGACTGCTTATGAGCCATCTCCTTGGCGTCTTTGTTGTCCTGAAAACTTAAAACTCACAGCACAATTCTTTACGACGTGTTACATTGCCCCCTCTGGGTACTCCTGACCATTATCCCATTTGGTTATATTCAAAACTGCTGCCTCCAGAGAGAGCATTAGAGTGACCTTTCACCTTCCAATATTCCTGGTTCAAATGGTGTAATAACATGTAGTGAATATTTACAAGCACACTTATACCATAATAGAGTGCTGCTGTGAACATTAGCACATATTTTCTGCTCAATCAGGCTTTGATGTAGAGCTTGCCTTGCGCCCCAGAGAACAGGCTGTCCCCAGTAAGCTGTGTGAGGGAAACACCCTTGAAAAGGAAGTCGTTTACATAACATAACCGACTATAACAGATCAGCTAGGCCCCAGCCCCAGCCCAGCCCCAGCCCAGCCCCAGATTAAAAGCCAAATTATGGGCGGGGGGGGGGGGGGGGGGGGAAGGGGAGAGGTCCTCCCAAGCTCCCCTCAGACCACTCTGAAATTCTGGGTGAGGCTGCCCAGGATTCTCCAGAAAAAGAGGATTAAAAGCCATATTGCCCTGGCACCAGGTGACCTGGTGACCCTTGCTTTGGTTTTTACATTTTCTCAAATTAATTGTTTTCAGAACTGAGAAGTGAACTAGGGGCCCTGTGTATCTTAGGTAAGTGCCCTAGCACTGAACTGAACCCCCAGCATAATTAAAAATTTTACATTAAAAAGCCAATGAGAATCTCCCATCACAGGTTCAAGTATAAGGTCTCCCCCAGCCCCTCCTTTCCATCTTTCCTCGCCCAGCCCCACTTCTCATGTCCTTTTCCAGCTCTTCTTGAATTGCTTTTTGATTCAAAACAACAGCAACAATTTATTTTGTGCGTATGTGTGTGTGGGGTCTGAGGACAAGTTGTGGGGGACAATTCTTCTCTTTTGCCATGTGGTTCCTGGCTCCAGGCTTGGTGGCAGAGATTTTTACCAACTGAGCCATCTTGGGAGGGGCACGCCGTCCTTCAGTTGTCTGTCACAACCCTTTGACAGACAGTTTGCCAATGTCTCAAGGGATTCCCTAGTTTCACCCCTGCACACCTGTTTCCGTTCATCCCATCTAGTTCTGGCTGGCTCTTTCCATGGAGCTTTTCCCCATTGTCTCCTCTAAGCCTTGGCTGACCCATTCTTGATGCTTTTCCCACTTAGGTGGCTTTCATACTCAGGCCCCAGGGTTCTCTGTGAATAGAAGGTGAGACATTTCATGCAGGGACAGGGATGGACATGATTCCAGAACAGGGAGCTTTGCTTGTCCAGTTAGTTCTGGTACGGGCAGCCCTCAGGCTGAAAGTGTGTTAAGTAGGTCATTGAACACAGCAGCGTGTGCGTGCACGATCTGTCTGCTAGCCTGTCTGTCTGTCTGTCTGACTGTCTGCTTATAACCTACTTTACCTTTGTTGCAGAGCTTAGCACAAATAAGGGTACTGGCTTTTTGAGTGATTTCTGCCTCTTGGATTAAAGAAGTTAGGAAGTCCCAATAAGATTCTTAGAATCCAAAGGAGGCTTGAAGAAGTGTCAGCTACCCACAGTAATTGCATGGCTTTTGGGTCCTGTTTGACATGCGCTCTTCAAGATTTACACTGAAATTTACATGTGCCTCAGGGCCCACCCATCCTGTCCTCAGACATGGACAAACCCACACACGGTCTCAGGGTAACAGGAAGCTGCTGTCTCCTGGTTCTGTGGTATCTGTAAGGTATGTGGTTAAATCACCTCCTGAAAGACCAGGGATGTGTTATTGTCAGTGGAACCAGGTTGAAATCCTTTTTGTCCAGCATCTCATATGGTGCATATTTGACGAATACCCTGGACTGGTTTAGTTTACCAGTTGTGCTATGAGCCTCCAGTGTGAATGATTGAGCAATGGGACAGGTGTTGACCTCCTCTCCTGGGAATGGTTATTTATGGTGGGAGAATGCTATAATACAAGTCATTAAACAGAGTTAAATTTACCACAAGTTAAGCCAAACAGTGACATACAATGAAAGCCTGCTATAGTCTGCTTAGTTTTAGCAATGGTGTGTCTCTTGGCTTTTGGCCAGGGTCAGCTGGAGTAGGGTGAACCATCTCTACTCAGTGGGGATTAAGAAGACCCTTTGGTGGGTTTCTCTATTTTATGAAAGTATTTTCTGCTCATCTGGTATAGGACACTGCCTATGTTGAACCTCTTTCTCCCTCAACCTACACTTTATTTTAGTCTACCTAGAGAGCCAGCTTTTGCAACCATTTAGTCAATGCTTTGTTTTTGTGAGCCACATGCTACCATTAGTACATAGAATGAAAAATGTAATGTAGTATTTCAGAAACTCAGAGATGGAGACTTTGTCCTCTGCTGACCTGGTTGCTGAGGAACCAGACATTCAGATCCATGAAGACACTGTCTCTGGTTCCACAGCTAAGCTAGCAAGCAACCTACAGAGCTGTACTTCCAATAAGAAAGAATATGCTTGGCCATTGATATTTTAAACAATGAGCTTATGGTTTTTCTGCAGTTTGTTTTATGTGTGGATGTTCATGGGTGTATGTGTGGATGCATGTGCACAAGTGTATATATGTGTGTGGAGGTCAGAAGTTCATCTGAAGTGTCTTGACTCAGAAGTCTCCACTGTGACTTCTGTGAAAGCGTCTCTCACTTAGACCTGGGGCCTGCTGATTTAGCTAAACTGGCTTGTCAACAATGCCCAGAGATTCTCCTGTGTCTGCCTCCGTGGAGCTGGGATTACAAGTACATGCTTCCAAAACTGCCTTTTTATGTTGGTGCTGGGGATTGGACTCAGGTCCTTGTGTTTATGTGGCAAGAACTTTACTGACTATTTCTCCCCAGTTTTTCATATAACAAAGGACCCTGAGAGGCTACTCATGTTACCATAAATGTCTCTACACTAGTGCACATCCTGTTATTGCTAAGAAGATTCAGTGGATTAAAAGAAAAAAAAACACAGGAAGTTGGGAGGAATTAGTGGCATTGGGGAGAGAGTATGGGAGAATTGAAGATGCAGAGATGGCAAAAGGCAGGAGATTTGATGACCGACCTTTTAAAACCATAAACAGTAGATAAAAATTTAAAAGAAAAAATCTTGAGGTCTTAATAAGACAATTATGAGACCAAGTCTTCCTTCCAGTCCATTTAAATTTAATTAGATAATAAGTCTACATGTTTCTTGACTTGGTACTAATCACTTTATCGTCAAGAATCATGTATTGGTCTACTGTTTGGGGAGCCAATGTTAAGAGGATCTTCATGAGAATAGAAAAGTGGAGAGAGACAGCAAGAGGGTGGAGGGTTAGGTCAACAGGAGGTCTGATGAAGGTTTTCAGGGAAAGGGCAATGTACTTTCTCAAGGGGCTTCCGAGACAGAGAGTCTGGCTGCCCCTTCTGAGCAAGACAGAAGTCTTTTCTTGCGAACTCACTTTTCCGTTCGTCAATGGTACCAAGGGAGGTGATTGAGCTAGGTGAGAACTTTCAGTACTGGGAAGAGAAAGATGGGGGAGCAATTAATATCAGCACAAACCCAAGAGCTGGAGATCATGGCTGACCTCAGCAAGGCAGAAGTAGGCTGTGCACAGAAGGATTGGGGGTGCAGATGGCTTTGTGAGGATTCAATGGAAGGGTGAACTGCCAGGAATGTGGAGATCCACACTGGTGTTTGATGGGATTTTATTTTTGAACGTGTATTAAGAGACACTGATAGAGGGATTAAAGAAATGAAGAAGTCATGATATCTGTTAGTTCACTGAGACTAAAGAGCAGAGACGACAATATAAGGAAAGAAGTAGATATCCATTTAATCTAAAATATTTTATTCTAAACTTTGACACACACACACACACACACACACACACACACACACACACACACACACACACGTAGTAAGAGGTTTCTGGCCTGTCTGGTCTCATGGTCCAGACCTACAGACATGTAGTTCCACAGAAACAAACAGACTCTTATAATAATTACATGCTGTTTGACCTATGGCTCAGGCACATTGCTAGCTAGCTCTCTCGTCTTAACTCAACCCATTTCCAATAATCTGTCTTTCCACATGGCTGTGACTTACCCGAATTTCTTTACATATTGCTCCTTTAGTGTCTGGATTGCATCTCTCTTGACTCCACCCTCACTCCCTTTTATTTATGCTCAGATTTCCTGCCTGCTTCTAAGATGCCCTGCCATAGGCCAAGACAGTTACCTCAATTAACCAATGATATTCACAAATACAGAAAGATATCCCACATTGCTTCCCTTTTTCTGTCTAACCAAAAAGGAAGGCTTCAATTTTAACAGCAAAACTGCACATAACAAAACAGCTATCAAGTAAGAACTAGTTACAATTTATAGTATTTGTATTTAATAAAATTCAAAAAATTCTATCATCTGCCTTATCATTGTGAGTCCAAAGTTTCACATCTAATTTGCCTTTTATTATAACTAAGGAAAGCAATACTATAACTTTCTAATCTTTAACTACATCAAACCACAGAAAGATATATTATTCAAGTAAACAAAACGTGCAAGCAACTTCCAAAATCTACAAATGACAGTGATGGCATCTGGCTGCCTGGACAGTGACCCAAAGTTCTTTTGTAATGTTGGGGCATCTATCTTTAGCTTACAGACCTCTCTGGCATACCTTTTAATGAAACAGGAAATTTGAAGGATGGCTCTGTCCATTCTGGCATAGTTCATCAGTCACTTCTCCTTGTGTCCTGAAGGATGTCTGAAAGTTTTCTCTGTGAAGAGGAACCTGAAGGACCATCCCAGCTTGTTCTGCCAAAGTTCAGAGGTCACATTCCTATAGATCCTGTACGTCCAGTTTACACAGCATCTGTCAAACAGAAATGAAAAAACAGTTTCTTGTCCAATGGCTAACTTTTACCACAAAGAAAGTAAACTCCATATGGAGTTTCTTCAACGCCCATCATCCTCTTGAAGTATATTGGTGCTGCCAGGAGCAGACCTGTCTCACTCGCCAGAAAAGTCTAAGTTCTAAAAATATTTTAAATGCCATATTTTGTAGGCCTTTGAAGTGTCTGAAGATTATATATTTAATTAAAATATATCTTTGTATACTTAAAAAACCTAATTAACATGACTGTAAGTTTGGTTATCATAGGTGACTATTAATCTGCATTTCTTAATTATACATCACAAGTTTATGTTGTGGGATTCAGGTGTCAGCTGATAAGGTCAAAAGACACTTATACAGGGCACCAGGCCCCTGAAGGGGGCGGGGAAAGCCCATTGAAAAGGGGCTTCTGGAACACGAGGCTCTCTCTTCCTGGTTCCTGAATGTTGGGGAGAGGATCGGATTCCATCATCTGTCCATCACTCGTCCACCATTCCAGACTCCAGTCCCTGTTCAGGTGCTACTATAATCTGTTACCTGTACCATGAGTGTTGATTAATATTTTAATAAATATCTATCTGGTACTGGTGCCTTCTAAGTAATCTCCGCCTACAATTTTAAATGAGTTACATAAACATAATTCCTTAAACAAGAGTAGAAATATACAAATAGTATAATAAAATTGACCTTAGATGTGTACCAATAAACCAAAATCCTTAGCAATATAAAATATGTTGAGATTAACTGTGATTTTCTGAATTAAAATAGATTCAATAATCTACCTTTTTTTAAAAAATAACTTCTATACTATATCCCCCCTTTTCTTTAGAAAGAGATTGACTATGACCACTAACCATTTATAATGAAAACAAACATAACAATATTTTGGGAATTTGGGCATAGCTTTCCATAAACTACTTCCTGCTGTTTGGGGGTACTGGCACCCTTATGGGGATCCTGAGGCTGGATCATCTTACTTGGCAGCCTTGTAGCTGATGTGGTCATCTCTTCCCATCAGAGATTTTTCATGGAGTCTCCCATGATCAAACCATATTGGTCTTGAAGAAATCCATAGGTTCTCATCTTCTGTGGAAACAAAAGCAGAACCTCTTATCCAAAGCAATATATTCTTAGACCCAATTTGTTTGTTGAACTTAGCAGCCTTTATAATCAAATGTCTTTCTGCAGTTAGTTCATGAACAGTTAAAAATTAAAATAAAACACAATAATAGACATAATCTGGCCTCTTTGTGTATTTTCCATGTATGTGACTTATTATATTTTTACTACTGTTTCTCTTTTTAAAGGAATTTCTCTACCCTTTTTCTTTTCTCTCCCAGCCTAAGTATTCTTTTCATACACATTGTAAACCATTTAGAGGTTTTCTCTACCTCAATCTGTTTTATTGTGTTATCCTTAATCATTTTCCAACCAGAAGAGTTTTTAAAATGCTAGGCTGTAAAGCATTGCTTTGTCTGTTGATTCTACTCCACTCACAGGGCTTTTCAACATGGCAGAGGTATCAGAGCCATGCTTACCTTCATGGGAAGCAGTATTAAATATCATGGAACTATTTACCACCCCAGTTCTGGAGAATCTTAGGGTCCACTGTCACTAAGTAGAGCACCGCTGCCCACTGCTCATGAACTCCATTTAAGTATTTGGCAGCAGGGCCTCTTAAATAGCAACATAGTTTTTGCCAAAGTCTGAGTCAGGAAGCCTCTCTTAAAGGAGCTGAGCATCTGCTCACAGCCAGTCAGCAGAGCTGACCCAAGAAAGTGCTGCTACTAAGAAGCCATCTTTGACACTGTCCCCTTTTTGTCTATATGAACAGAAACCTTAAATCTATCATTTGCAGCTTGTGATTACATCAAGGCTCCTGTGATACTTTAGGAACCCGCCTTGTTGCAGCTTAAGCTGCCACCACAAAACTGCCATTTTGGAATTCAAGCCCATATGCCAGGGTGTCTCTGTACCCACATTAGAGACACAACTCAGAAGCTGCTTTTGGTTTTGTTTATATGATCTAGAACTCTTTTTAAGCTTTCTCAGGCTTTATGTTGATGTAACTGATCCATATTAGAACGTCATTTGTAGTAAGAGATTTCTGGCCTGACTGGCCCCCAGGGTCCAGACCTGCAGACCCATAGTCTCACAGAAACACTTATATGAATTACATTCTGCTTGGCCTTATTGCTAGCTGTCTCTCTCATCTTAACCTATTTCCATTAATGTGTCTTGCCACATGGCTTGTGACTTACCTGAATTTCTTTACATATTGCTCCTTTGGTGGCTGGATTACATCTCTGTTAACTCCACACTCCTTCCCCTTTATCTGTGCTTGGATTTCCTGCCTGCTTCTAAGATGCCTTTCTATAGGCCAATAGTTTCTTTATTAATGAATGATATTCACAGCATACAGAAAGACATCCCACATCACATACACAGACACACAGTCACACACAGACACACAGACACAGACACACACAGACACACACACACACACACACACACACACACACACACACACACAATTAGCATTCAGACCCACTTCTTGCAGTCCTGGATGACAAACAGGTAATAATGCCCTGGCCCACTAGCATCCTGACTTGGTTCTATGTGAAAGCTCCTGTAAAGACCCCTCTCTCTTTGCTCTCTCCCTTCAGGAAGTATAGTGCAGCTCCCACTCCCTCTTCTCTCTTTCCCCTTCTTCCCTTCTCCCTAATAAAACCACCAGGAAGATGTGTCTTTTCTGTGGCTCCCACCCACTCTGACTGCTGCCATGTAAGCGCTGTCTGCATAGCACACCCACAGTGGGGCCCTCTGGTTTCCACCTACTAAGGTCTCTCTCCAGCTGTTTCTAAAATACAACACACACACACACACACACACACACACACACACACACACATACATACACACACACACACACAATAGATAAAAGATTTTTGAGCCTTTCCCCTTAACAATCCCTAGCCCCCCCTTTCTTCCTTCTCCTCCAGAAAAAAGGCTTTAAAAAATATTTTATTTTATTTTATTTTTGATTCATGGGTTCTGAGGTTTCAACCTATCCTTGGTTACTGGCTCACTGTTCTGGGCCTCTGGCTCAGGGAGAGCGCCATGGTACAAGGGTGTAGCTAATGGAGCAGCTGCTCACCTCTTGGCAGTCAGAAAGCAGAGAGAAACAAACAGGAAGAGGCCAAGGCCAAAGCACACCTTTCCAAAGCAATGCCCTCTCCATCCAACTCCTAATGGCTCAATCTGACAACCTCATCAGTGCCACAGCCCACTAATGAACCTAGTACCCTCCAGATCCGGAAACCTCTTAATAATACCAGCAGCTGGGAACCAAACTTTTAACACACAAGCTTTTGGGGGGAAGATATGGTGTTCAAACCTTAACAAGGTCCACTGGGTTTTAGAGCAGGAGTCTTGAGCATCCTGATAGATAATATAAACTAGAAATCCTTCGTCTTAACGTAAGCATTGGCTCATAATTATTATATTTAATGTGCACAAAGGAGACTTTCTTTAGTCATGCCCATGTGTCAATGGGAAAAGATATCTTGAGGAGCTGTGGTAGGCATGCCTCATTGGCTGCACCCTTCTCTTCCTTGACCTGTGTTTGTAAAGAGCTAGTATAACTGCCCTACATGCTAAGCCTTGCCAGGCTCTGGCAGTATTCCATTTTCTGCACGATTGGGGATACCCCTTCTGGATGCTGGCTACCCTGCTGTGGTTTTGTCTTCCTGTGGGCAACTTTGTCCTGGAAAGAACCCTATGGTGTGTGTGTTTCCCTCCTCCTCTCAAGTTCTACAGTCTCAGAAGCACTTAGCTCTTCCCTGCATTTGAGATAATTACATGCCTGTGTGCTTGGCTGTGTTCCCACAGAACCTATTTAATAACACTGAACAGAGTTTCATGAAAATTTCACATCCCACAAAATACTTAAAAAAAAAAAAAAAGAAAAAACTTTACCTCAATTTAGAACTGTAATATGCACTCTGAGTACCTGGGTCCTATAGAAACAGGCAGTAGTTTGGAGTCACCCTGTGAACAGTAGTTTGCTATGTTTCCACCTGACAGAGTCTGTGATCTGTGGGTACTTCAGGACAGTGTGAAGTCATTCTGGTCCTGGCTCTAGCACCTGGACAAGCTTTATCATTCTGATGAGGTACCCCAGGTAGAGTTCCTTTAAGATGAAAGGTAAATTGTTTTCCAGTCTTCTGTTGCTATTCCCTGAGGGAGTCTGCTATACATTCTGTACATTGGGAAGATGTAGCTGTATACAGAGATCCTGAGCATCTTCTCTAATGTGAATGGGGTGGGGTGGGGAGTAATTAAGTTTAGATGTTTGCATTAGGAGGAGACCAGGCTTGGCACCCCTTCTAAGTACCCCACAGTAATAGTGCAGAATAAAATGGCAGTTGTTTTGCCTGGTTCTTTAAGGTAAGATCAAGCAGATCTCCTTGTATGCTAACGTGAGTGTGTTGTGCTGTCCTGAGTGGGTCTTGCTTAGCTCACAACTGTGGAGGAGAGTGGTCCTAGTTCCTTAGGAAGCCCCTTAGGAGTCACCTGATAATGTGAGGGAGGTGACCTTGGGTTTCCAGGCATGACTTTTACTTATGTGTGGAGCTGACTATGGCTTTTCCCTGCCTTCTTTCCTTTCAGAGTTAAACTTGAATTGCTTTTCAGTGATTAATACAGGAATTAAAAAAAAAATACTAAATATGCATTGTTTAATCTGAAACTCTCATACAAATGGGTCCTTGGGTCTAGGTATGCTGTCGACTGAGAATGGCTGCTTATAGAGAGGGAATTGACAGACCACAAAAGCTTTCCTTTCTGGGAGCTTCATAAGTCTCCCATTAGATTTGAACACCTCTTAGCCTCTGTCTACACATAGGCTTTGGATGACTTTGCATGCATGTCTCTAGCACTTGCTTTGCATGATGGTGCACATTTTTGAGAGAAACTCTTGCTCGCCTAGGCTGCCTTGGTGGAAAGTGGAGGAGACAAGAGCACTTCTTTGGGGCCTGAGCTAGTGGGTGGCAATGAGTGTGGACTCTCTGTGCAGGCACATTAAGCCATGCACCAGAGCCCTGTAGGTCTGAATGCCTGGGAACCCTGCCAGGGGGTGTTAGGAAAACTGCACAGATCTGGATGGCAGGGGACATAGGCTGGCTAGGATATGAGAGTAGCATTTGGCAGGGCTATTTGTGAGAAAGAAAAAGGGGTATGAGAGAGGTTCTTTAAAGAGTGCCTCCCTGAAAAGACCTGATTGGCATCTAGATTCACCTTTCTCTAAAGAATCGCTGACACCAGTGACCTCTGATGATGTGAGCTGAACCTATCTGTATTTCAGCACACCCAGGAGCTCAGCTGTGGGGTTCTACAATGTACAGGCAGCTAGGTGAGTAAGTCTTCCCCACCCCCTTGCTCAAGGCCTCCCCTGAGAAGATTCTGGACACAGATCATTATTGATATATTGGAAGTGTCTTCAACCATATGAGGTGGGGGCAGGGGACCAGGACGCCAAATGGCTGATGTGTCCAAGAGAGTCATCTCCATGATTGATGCCCAGGCCTGCTGCCAAGGCAAAGCTCGGCCATGCCCATTCATCTCCCCTAAATATGGATGCATATCGACGTATCCGTTAAATGACGCTGGCTGCAAAGCACAGAGTTGTATTAGAGAAGACCCTAAATTTCTTCCCTTAAAATATGCAGAGAAGAGGAGTTTAAAATACCAACTGCTGATGAGGTCCGAGGGTCTAGAAGGAATTGACAAACATCTTGGAATTCAGAATGAATGCTTTAAACTTTAGGTCTCTTTAGCAATCAATATGTACACAAAACTCTCATTAATGTTCACAGGGGCTTAAGCATGCACATCAGCAACAGCCATTTATTTCTAAAGCCTCAACACCCACTCCAGTGCAGGCCTCGTTCTGGGGAGGCAAACAGGCATACGGACTACAGCTCTTTGCTATGGAGTCCGATTCCATCAGAGATGAAGTGGTTCAATTGCAGGCTTCCTCACATAGCTCTGTGTTCACCTCGGGTTAGCCATGCTTGGATCCCCCTACTGTCACAGATGAGAGCAGCGGAACACTTCCCCCAGAGTTCTGCAAGCCCCCACACTCACTGAATTCTAGGCAAGGGTTCAGAAGGCTATGAACACCTCCTCACATCTCTCTGAGCCTTCCATTCTACAGTGTGCAAGTGAAGGATGGGAATGGTGACTCACCCCCTACCATCCCCAGACCACCGGCACGTAGCCCATAATTTATCATAAAAGGTTACCACTCTCCTTTCCCACCCTGTTATTAATCAGAGCGCTTTGGCAGCCTGGACTCTGTGACCTATACATATGCCTTCTGTTTGAAGTGCTTCGTAAACACTGACTTCTGGGTTTAGAGAGAAACGTGTATGATCCCTCCTCCTCGACTGTCTAGGCTGAGGCACAAAACAAGCAGGTCTTTGTGCAGAAATCCTGGTCCATCCTCAGGGACAGGTTCTATCTGTTTCTAGAAGATGCCCATGTAGACTCACAGGTCCCAGTGTAGCTTTCTCTATGAAAGCCACTTCTAAAAATTATAGACTACTTCAAATGTTCTAAAAGAAGAGAAAATACTGGGCAAATCTCTCACAATAGCTATTTGATCAAATTCTTTCCCTGAGATGAAGCCAATTCATGTAGTCCTCTGGAACACAGATCCCCCTACTCTATCCCAGAGATAGCCCCAAGAATCACTCCTATTCCTAGGCATATTTTATTCTTTAATCATGCTTCAATAATATTCTCTGATAATGGTTTTCTGTTTTAAAGGCTGCTCATGCATGGGATAAGAGGATAGCTTAAGTGCCAGCTTTGTAGGCACAAGGACCTGCCTTGGAACCCCCCACCAAAAAACAAAACAAAACAAAACAACAACAACAACAAAAAAAAAACTAGGCAAAGTAGCTTGTGTCTGTAACCTCAATACTGGGGAGGCAGAGACCTGTGGATCTGTGGAGCTCACTGACCAGTCAGCTTAGCTTCAGAGACTGTCTCAAAATATAAGACAGATGGCTTTCAAGAAACAACCCACAAGATTGGCTTCTGATTTCCACACATACATATGTGTGCATGCACACATGCACACACACACACACACATGCATGAACACACACACACACAAATAGTCTATGTATATTGTCTATATCTTGGTTGTTTTAGGTAGCTGTGACTCTAGATAATTGATTATATCGTATCATATGATAGACACAATTATCTCATCTCCTACAGATAGATAGTAACCCAGTTTGACTTCAGAATACAGACTTGTATAGCATCAGAATACAGACTTGGGCATGAATTAACTTGCTTCTTGCTGACTTTTATGCACAGGAGCAAAGTTTCTCCAGGAGCCTGTGTAGGCTAAACTGTGTGACCTAGGTCCTCAGCCTTGCTAGACCATTCTGAATTATGTGCTGTAGGACATTCACGCATTTCAGAGCAGCTAGAAGAGTCCTGCTACTTTTCCCTCTCTACTATAGATACTGTTGTAACTCCTTAGTATAAAAATGTTGCCAATCTGAGTTTCCTCTCTTCTCAGGAAGGGGCATCTGCAATTTGGTTGCTACTTAGCTTCTTTTGAGCACTGCCTGCTTATATTACCTGCTGGTTTTTTCCTGTTAAGGTGTTTGCTTTCTAACTCAAAAGAGCTTTTTTTAATGACCTTATGAATATATTAATCTATTTCTAATGAGTATTGAATACATTTTTTTTTTCTCAGCCTATGCGTTTTCCTTCTACTTTTGTGTCTTACTGTTTTTGGAGGAGCATCAATCTTTAATCAATATTTCAATCAATTAATTAGCGGTGTTGATAGATATGGAACATAGGACTTCACATGGACAAAGTGTATACTCTGTTTTTGAGCTATAGTTATTAAAATTATTAATTTTTCTCTATGTTCTGTAAAAATGGCTTTTTCTGTCAGGTACTCTTAAACATGTCTATTGAATATTTTCTTAAAATCTAAAATTTCAAAATTTAGATCTGAAATCTATCAGTGTAGCTTTTGAAAATATAAAGTAGTATCTAATTTATACTTTCTTACTGGTAAATAACTCCCACAACTTTATACACTGATGTAACTTATTGTCAAATTTATCTGCATGTAGCATAATACGTGTACATAAACCTAAGGATTCTAAGAAGGCAGTTATATAAGATCACAAACACAGCCGTATGAAGTAGAACATGCCCATTTCCTCATCCCTCTCTGAACCCATTTTCTTCCCTCTTTCCTCCCAACTGTGTTAGTTAACCTTCCCTTGGTCTTCACCAGAGTGCCCCTCCCCCCGTGTGTGTTCCTATGTAGTCTCTAGCTTTGCCTTTCCACTTCCTATAAATGAGAACAGACCAGAGTTTTGACCCTTTCTGTTTGATTGGTCCTTTATCTTTCCTTGCAGTGGGAAGCCAGCTCTTATCTAACAGGGCTTCCTAACAGCCTTGATGCTGGAGAGGGCAAACACTCATGGTTTATTTCAAGGCTCTCTTGACTATTCTTGACCCTTCCCTCTTTCCTTTGAATTTAACGATAAGCTTGTAAAGTGTCCCGAAAAGCCCTGTTGGTATTGTAATTATAATTACATTGACTTTGAATTCAATTTGGCAGGTTTGACAGAGACAAGAAGTTTCTAATTCTTGTCTGTGATTATTTTCTCATTTATTTAGGGCTTGCTTTTATGTCCTTGGAACACATTTCACATCCTCTTAATAGATCGTCTGCAAATATTTTTTAGATTTATTTCCAGGAAACTTGACATTTGTTTTTATTATAAACGGGAACTTGGTATTTATGTGGTGTGTAGGTGTCTGGCGATGGACATGACTTTATATGTTGATTTGGGCATTAATTTTCTTCTGTTGCTTTCAAACATGTCACAGTGTCTGACATCCATGGGAGTATATCATTTTGTAGTTTTATAGGTCAGGAGTTTGACAGGTGACTTACGAGGCATAAACAAAGGTTTTTGGCAAAGCTGTATTCCCTTTGAGGAGTCCCATGAAGAAGCCCTTTCTATATCTTTTCTGCTTTCTGAAGCCACTAACATCCATTGGTTTCAAGACCCTTTATCCATCAAAGCCAGCAACACAATGTCTCTCCATCGTTCTCCCATGGGTGTAGCTGCACTTTGAAGTATTGAAGACAGTAGATGGAGTCCACCTTGGATGACCCCAGGCAATCTCCACACCTCCAAATCCTTTATGTTGATATTACCTACAAAGTCCCTTTGCCATAGAGGTGAGCAGACACAGCAGGTCTGGGAATAAAGCTGTAGGCATCTTTGAGTGTATTACTTTGCCCACTACAGTCTTGTAGCTGGTTATCATAGGTGAACTCTTTTGAATATTTCTCTGTAAGATTTTCTTAAATTTACAGATGGACTATCATCTTTTCTTTTGATATTTCTCAAACATATTATTTTCCTTTCTTATTGCATTGGCTACACCCAAAATAATTACAATATTTTGCAAGTATTTTTTTATGAGATTTCTTTTATTTTAGACATTATTATTGTTGCTGTGTGTGTGTACATAAAATATACACATGTCATGGCACACATGAGGAGGACATAGGACAATTTGCTGCCCTTCTACTGTGGGTCCCAGGGATTGACCTCAGGTTGCCAGGCTTGGGCAACCAGTGCTTTTACTGGCCAACAAACTTATCTTGACCTTGATCAGAATTCCTTATATGTGTTGTAGCTTTTCAATATGGAGTTACGTTATTTTTTCCAATATATAAGTGATAAATATTGTGATTACGGATTTAAAAGGTTGTCTTTGTGATGTTGGCAGATTGAAATTAAATTATGTTTTGAGGCTATATGTTATTAAATTCTCTTGAAGACTTTTACCATGTGATAGTGTTAATATGAATGCTAATACTTTTGAATTAACTAGTGTTTTGTTATAATAAAATAGATGCCTTACCTTTTCTTTCAAATAATATATGTAAGTTATAACTTGTTATTTATTACAAAGTTTTGGAATATTTTTGACTGTGAATTTTGTTAGGTTAAATATATCTAGATTTCTTAAAAATCCCCAACTTCAGCCAGATAACATGCTCTTATAATGTATAAGATTTAATTTATCAGTATTGACTAATTAATTAACATACCTGGTCTTATTTTTGTTAATACCATTTTCCTGGTTTATTTCTTCATTTTAGCCCCTACCATATTAATTTATGTTCTTTTTATGTTTTTCACTATTTTTAAAATTAACAAAATATTTATATATTATATATATTTCTTCTTTTTGGAAATTATAGGTTATAGCTCTTTATTTTTAAAATTTTAAGATATTGTAGCCAGAGGGTTTTTTTTTTTTTTTAAATCAAGGTCTGTAATTGTTTCGTATTTATACTTCTTTTCCCCTCACCTTTCTCTCCATGCTTTTTCAGCTAGGTTTTGACGATGTGGGTCTGACTGTCTTTGAGTTCACAGAGGTCTGGCAGTCTGCTGAGGGCTGGGATCAAAGGTGTGGCTACCACACCTAGCCAGTATATTTCCTTTCTTCTGGCTAGAATAGAGAGACCTTGGTCAATGTGGAATATGCCCTTACCTTGTGTATTGGTATTTGGAATTTGTTTGTACAACTTTAATAAATTAGATATATCTGATTAAAAGTTGTCATTTTAAAAAAATTACTGGCTGAATTTACTGTTACAGCTCATTCGTTTCCATGTTGACTTTTGTTTTTATTTCCCATGAGGCTCTTTCACACTTTTTTCCCTTCCTAAAACATTGAAATTTTAAAACATTTTAAATCAACTTATTTTTAAGTGTGTGTGTGTGTGTGTGTGTGTGTGTGTGTGTGTGTGTGTGTGTGTGCACATGCAAGAGGCATGTGAGTGTAAGTGCCTTTAGAAGCCAGAAGATGGTGTCTGATCACCCAGAGCTAATCCTCTATTAGAAAAAGAAGCCGCCTTGACCACTGAGCCATCCCTCCAATCCCTCCAGTTTTTAAATTTTTATTTTCTTGCTTTTGCTCTTGGCTGATAGTTGTGCTGTTTGGTTACGGTTATGTACACCCTTGTTTTGAGCACTCTGCAGAGATGTCCTGTGGTCTGTGACAAATGCATTGACACACTGACTATCGTGGCTTCCTAGGCATCCCCCTTTCTGTCTGCTGTTAACAGTTGCTTATTTCGTGCTTTTTCTCCCTTCTCTGCTAGTTTTATTGAATCTGTCTTTTTTCAGTTCTGTGAAATTCTTAGGTGTTACTGATTTAAAATCACTGATACAGTTTTATGCCCATTTTCTAGCTTCAGGGACTCAGCTCCGATATGTCTTAGACTCTCTTACTCTATCCTCCATGCCTCATAAGAGGTTTCAAACATTCAAAACATGTTCCTACTCTTTGCACCTGGAGTAATTTTCAACTCTTCTTTGAAATCCCTTCTTTACTCTGGACTTTGTGCCTGTCAGCACTCATCCCTCTGTAGCATTGAAAACATTGTTTAGTGACAATACATCTTATCATATGGCTCTCTTTCATAAGCGCCTTCTCTTATTTCATAGGCTTTATCTTTTTGACATTTTAAACAATATTTTTGACTGTTTGCATGGAATTTGTACGGCCTTTTATCTTGTCATTATTTCTTCCTTAAAATTACTTATTATATGTGTCTGAGTCTTTTGCTCCATGTATATCTGTATACCACATGTGTATGCCTGGTACCCTGGAGGTGAGAAGAGGGTGCCAGGTCTCTGGGGATTGGAATTACAGATAGTTATGAGCCATTGTGAGGATGCTGGGACTTGAACCCTGGTCCAGTGCTCTTAACCATGGATCCATCTTTCCACCCCCAACATACTTGTTTGAAAGGCCCTGTAAAGTTCCTCTACAGACATCACGCTGCTTTCTCTGTCATTTTTGTTTTATGAGTTTAAGGATTTGGGTATCAACCTCCTTCGAGGAAAAAGTTGTTTCTCTCTCTGAGTGTGTGTGTGTGTTCATTCTGAGCAGACTTATTACTGCATGCCTGTGGAGGTCTGTTCTCATCTTCCACATTGTTTGAGTTGGGGTGGGGTCTCTCGTGGTCCCCTGACCTGTATTTCAGGCTCACTGACCTTTGAGATTCGAATGCTGCTTCTGCGTGTGCCATAGGCATGCTGTGATTTCAGATGTGTACATCATACTCAGCTTTACTAGGTTCTGGACATTTGAACTCTGGTCCTCACGCTTGATTGGCAAGTCCTTCCTCCAGAGTCTCCTCACTCTGGAAGGATTGGTCCATGTGGCTTGTACTCACAGTCTCTTGTTTTTCTGCTCTTCTCCTCCCTTTGTGGTGTATGACTGTTGCCCGGACACAGCCCACATCCCTATGATCTTCTACTTTTCTTACTTACACTGGGTATGTTCCTGATACAGCATGGAGTTAAGAAGTCGGTTTGATCTCACTCTCTTCTCAACCTCCTCTTAGGAGTGACTGGCAGTCTTGCCACGCCCTCTTTCTATAGTGGAGGTCTTGGGGCTGGTGCCTGCTTTTAAGGAAGCTCTGGAAGGCCTTAATTGTTTTAGACTTTGTGTGGCTTCAGGAATTTAACTCTGGACGTCTCTACTTGTTTCTAGGCTTCCAGCATGCTATCCCAAAGTCTCAGCATCTTCTCCATGTCCCTGCTCGGTGTTCAGTCTGGCCGTGCCTTAAATGTCTTAGGCTCCTTACAGAAGGTGGTGCTAGTTCCCTCAGCAGAGTGCACGTTCTCACTCTGTTGTCTTCTTTCTGGTGATATTTGATATTCAAGTTGTCATTTCTGTAGGGGAAAAACTGACATAATTTTAGTCTCTGTGTTACTACTACATTCCTGTTGACTGCCTACACCTGTCTGTATTGAACTGGGTCTAATTTTTTTGAAGAAGCTTGTATGAATATGTTGCATGAACCTGACATTATCCTCATTTAGACATCAATCCTTTTAAAATATTCACAGATGACCCCACTCCAGAAGACTCAGGAGTTCACTGCAAGCATACCTCCTACATCTCCAGTTTCCTGGAGAGTTGGGGGTCTCAGTATGGGGCTAGAGTGGTTTTATAATGAGTTAAAAAAAAAAAAAAAGAAGCCGAGTATGGTGGCACATACTTCTAATTCTAGCATTCAGGAGGTTGAGACAGGAGAATTGCCAAGAATTCCAAGGCAGCATGAGCTAAAATGCAAGACCCTGTCTTAAAACAATAACACAAAAAGCAGAAAGGCCTTAGTCTGGCTACCTGGAATCAGCTTGCTTTCTTCCTGAGACTCTGCCCACTGTTTGGCTTCTGGCCTCCACACCGAGGGAAACTGGAGCTTTTTAAGGGTGCAGCTGTGTCTTTGAGTAGGCAGGGAGATGTCACATCAGGTGTAGAAAATTGTTTCTGTCTGGAGGGAGCTGCTCTGGCCATGCCCATCTCCTGCAAACTTTTCTTTACTATAGGTTTGAATGAAGTATTCTGTTATTGCTATGACAAGTCATTACAAACTGAGGCTCAAAAGGTGTTATCCCTTTCTGTCCCTGTTCTAGAGCCAGAGAGCTTTCTCCAGGCAAAAGCGGCACCCCTCTACAGACTCCACAGGAGGGATCTTCCTGTCTCTTCCAGCTACTGTGGCTCTAATGCTTACTGCTTGGTGGTGTCAATCCTGTCTCTGCTTAGATATTCACAAAGCCACACGTCTCTCTGTCTCTATAAAGAATATCTGTGACTGTGCTGAGGGTCCAGCTGGAGAATCCAGGATAATATCCACGTTTCAAGTTCTCAAGCTTCATTACAGCTATAGAACCTACTTTGCCATATTGGGCAATGGTCACATGCCCTAGGGATTTAAGTCATTGTCATCTTTTGGGGCACCAATTTTAGAGGTGTCCAGAGGGAGTGTACTGTCTTTTCAAACATTTCCTACACAATAAGAAGTGCTATATTTAAGTATGCTTTTTTTGAGAGTTCTGAATGCCTGGACCTTGACCAGTTTGCTCAAATCCACTCTTACCTCTTCCTTGCAGAGCTGTATTTCAGGCCCCACAGAGTCCCTTAGGTGCATCATCCTCATGGCTTAGAGTGACACAGTGACCTGCAACATACACCCTGCATCTGAGTTGCTTCTAAGCCAAGGCTTGATTTGCCCAGGTAGATGGAGAGTGGGATGGTGCACAAAGGGAGAAGGGACAGTGGAAAAGCCAGACTGGGAGCTGGAGGTCTGCACTTCCTGATCCAACTCCAGGATGGGCTGGTTTGGAGCCTTGCTTAGGCATTGCCACTTACAAACAGAGGGCTTGGTTATGGACTCATGCTGTGTCTGCCAACTTTGTGTTGCTATGACAGAATGCCTGAGATGAAGAGCTTAAAGGAGTTATGTTGTCTCATGGTTTCAGAGGTTTCAGTCCATGGTCAATGCTGCCATCTTTCCCAGTCTCCACTAACACATAGGTGAAGTTTTTCTATGCTGGCAGCTGCTCCCAAATAATCACTTAGAAGCCTAAGATAAATTATAAATGATCAGCTGATAGCTTAGGCTTGTTACTAACTAACTCTTAGATTTTAAATTAACCCATATTTCTTATCTACCTCTGCCACGTGGCACATGACTTGTTACCTCATTTTCTACATGTCCTACTTCCTCTGCATCTTCTGGAGTCTCCTCTGACTCTGCCCTTTTTCATCCTGGCATCCTTAATTTGATTGTCTAGCCTACACTGGCTACTGACCAGTCAGATTTTTATTAAACCAAATTGAGTGACAAATCTTTACAGTATACAAAAGGATTATTTCACAATACAGTAAGGCAAAATATCACAGGGTGAGGGCAAAGTGCTACTTATCTCCTAGCAGTCAGGGAACAGAGAGCATGATGGACAGGAAGGGACCTGGCTAAGCTGTACCTTTCAAAGAAGTACTAACATGTTCCATGTCCTCCATTCAGGCACCACTTCCTCATAGCTCCTTCAGCCATAGATATATCAAACAACTAATCCATTGAAGAAGTCAGAACCCTCACAATATAGTCACCACTGTAAAACCACACAGGGGAAACCAAGCACTTAGCACACTGGCCTTCTTCAAGGGACCTTTTTAGATTCAAACAATAATCCCATCTTAAGATATCTTTGCAGTAAGAGGCTGGAGCCTCTTGAGAAGCACTTAGCCACTCACTCACTCACTACTCACTATTTACTCAATACTCACCCACTATTCACCACTCATTATTCACTCACCACTCACTATTCACCCATCCACTCACTCACTCACTCACCCACCCACCCACCAACCCGCTCACTCACCCATCCCCTCACCCACTGGCTATTAGGGTCTACATGCATTCCAGTCAGGATGTCTGCTGTCTGCTGTGATCCACTCATGCTAGCCTAGCAATTCCATTGGCTTTGAGTCTTTAAGTAGGACAGCTTTATGCTTACACCCCATTCCCCTCTCTTAGAATGTGGGGTCTCTAAGGTTTTCTCTGTTCTGTTGCTCTCAGCTTATAGCAAGCCAGTGAAATCTAGGACTAGGGCAGATAAATTTTTACATTGCAAATTGCAGGGGTGTTTGGATACATCCTTGGAGCAGGTGTTTGGATGCATCCTTGGAGCAGATGTATGTCTTATGCTCAGCAAAGTTTTGTTGCTGTAGGCTGTTGAGGATAAATACTAAGTCAGGTGGTTTAAGGTGCCACAAGAACGTTCTTTTCATTTATAGGTGCTACTATGTTTATCCATCTGGGTGGGTGCTAACTGGAAGCATTGAGTCATCTCATTGAATCTTCTCTTTGTCAGGAAGGGGTTCAGAAATGAGGTGGCAGGATTTCTCTGGAATCCCTCTGAAATGTGAGCCACAGTTCCCTGTGCCTTTGGACTTCCTCCCTAGAGATACAGTCTGTTCTTTGAGCTTCAGTGACAGAAAGTTGTAGAGGGCCAAAAGTCAGAGTGAACCCCTTCTTGGCTGCCCCTTTCCTTCTTCCCATAGCATGGACCTCTGAGGAACAGGCCCCCACATAGGAACAGCAAGTGTGTGTGTGTGTGTGTGTGTGTGTGTGTGTGTGTGTGTGTGTGTGTGACCACAGTCCTCTCCTTCCTCAGACGCTAAACTTCTTGGAGACCTCTCCTCAGAAGCCAGGCATTAGCGGCTGGCTTCTCCTCTGAGGATGGTGTGAGTTATAAATTGTGTAACCATAGAGAAAGGTTCATTTGATCACTATGTTTAATACTTTTCTCTGCCGAACGCTGTTGACTTAATTAACATACTTGAAGATGTAGAGGTGGGAAGATACCTTCCCTGCTGCATCTCCATCTCCTTTTCAGTCATCAGAGGCTTAAATTGCAAATCCCCATGAACTGTAACCCAGTGTCTCTTGGCTCTTGAGTCTACATTTCCCTGTAGAGCTTCACTCTTCCAATGTGTTGATGTGTCAAACTCAGAATGTGAGTCTGCTCAGAGAGAATAAACCACACGCAAGCTATCCAAATGCTCTTAAGGCTATGGCTGAATATTCCTAAGAAGAGCAAAGCTGAACTTGTGTTTAAAGCCAGGGATGTTATACCCATGTGTTGGAGAATCTGTGTGTGTCCACTTAGAGGCCCCTTCTCAAGCACTGTAAGCTCACTAGTCCTAAATGCTTTTTCTGTCTCCTGGAACATTTCTACTCATAACTTTAGAAAGGATTCGCTCACAACTTAAAAATAATTTAAGGACAGAAAGTCACCAGATTATGATCAAAACCAGAAACAGTTGATTTGTATATGATTGTTTTCCCTGAAGACAGCTCAAAAGACATCTGCAGATTCTTCCCTACCCCCCAAATTGGTTCTTTTGAGCTAAAAAACTTGTATCATAAGCACTTTTTTATGGCTGGAAATTGGGGCTTGTGAAGAGAACATGACAAGCCTGTAATTGGCGTGCGCGGTATGCAAGTTCCCTTGCTTACGAGATTCATGTTTGCAATTTTGTTTTCGGAAAACATCTGAAGCATCCGAGAAGCCACAGGAGGGCCCCTGCTGTGGGACTCCTTCCAGAACCACCTGGCTTCGGCTTTGCCCATAAAAGTGGAGCCACATGGAGCTCCAGTCTAGTTCTCGGGAACACGGGCGTTCTCACCCAACTGGAGACGAGCCCCTAAGTGCAAACACTTGGCAGCTGATGCTCCGTGAAGAGAGCCGCCATTGTGTGATGTTTGCTGACTTTTTGGTCTTTATTCTGAGCCCTAGTTAGGCCTGTGGCATGCTTGCCTGCCTCTCTCTCTCTCTCTCTCTCTCTCTCTCTCTCTCTCTCTCTCTCCCTCTCTTCTCTCTCTCTCTTCTCTCTCTCTCTCTCTCTCTCTCTCTCTCTCTCTCTCTCTCTCTCTCTCTCTCTCTCCCTTCTTTCCCTGCCCTCCCCACCCCGTTTGTGTGTGCTAGATGTCTGTGGGGCTCAGCCACAGCTTAGACCAGCTCAGGGATTAAAGAACACAGCACACAAGCCTTGTCTCTGTGTTCCCACATAGCATCATGGATGTTTTGTTTTACCATCTGATTTTTCCTTATGATAGCCTCTGCTACCCCCATAGTAAACCTGTTCTGTTACCTGAGGTGTAGATGCAAAGCTTTTATTCATGTATTTTTAGAGGCAAATTGTCCCTTGGCTTTGAATGGTATGCGTGTGTGTGTGTGTGTGTGTGTGTGTGTGTGTGTATGTGCATGCACACACATGTGAAGGCCAGAGCTGATGTCGGGGTCTTTCTCTGTTGTTCTCCACCTTACTATTGTTATTATTATTATTATTATTATTATTATTATTATTATTATTATTAGAGACATAATCTCTCTCACTGAACTTGGAGCCCACAAATGAAATCAAACTGTCTGGTTAGCAAGCCCCTATTTCTGCCTCCCCAGTGCTGGGATTACAGACTGTACTGATGCATCTAACTTTTGGCACAGGTACCGGGGATCCAAACTTTGAGCTTCATGACTGCAGATGGCATGACAAGCCCATGAGCCAGCTCTCGCTGACTTCAAATCATAAGTGGAATGTTGAAACCAATACATAAGTCATAAAAAACAAACAAGAGCTTATTTTATAACCACGGCGTCTGTATCTGCTTTTGTGTCCCCAATTCTATTTGAAAACCTGTCTCTGCTTCTTTTCTTCTCTCTGAACAGCCAGGCACTCCATACATGTTTGCAAACTGACCTCTACTCCCGTTTGGTCACCATGATTTGTGATCACATTTTCCTTGAAGCAATACAGTTAGTGTTATATCTCTTCCTGGCTTCTCCTGAATGCTACATAGGCGCTGTTCTCCCTCACAACACAGATTGTGTCTGTGTGATGTCCTTACAGACAGGGAGCTACCTCCTCAAAGTGACACAAGACAGGCACCCTGCCAGTGCTCAGACAGTAAGGGGAGATCTGCCTTGAGAGTCTGGTGAGCTGGGCACAGGAACACATTGCCCATATCATCTCATTTAATTTGGACTGTGCTCTCAGGTATGATAGGCTTGGTTGGCAATACTAGGACTTTCCTACTTGTCACAGGAATAAAACTGGGAACTAGCTGTCCTTAGACTAGACTCAGACTCATTATCACCTACTTCAGTGTTCCCTCTCTTTAAAATCATGTATTTGTGTGTGTATGTGTGTTGTTGTATATGTGTAAGTGTACATTTTGTGCACCTGTGTGCTTGTGCATGTGTAGGGGCCAGAGGTCAATGTCAGATGTCTTTCTCAATCACTTGTCACCTTGTTATTTGAGATAGGCTTCCTAATTGAACCCAGAGAACACTGATTGACCAGACTGACTGGGCAGTGAACTCTGGGGATCTCCCTGTCTCTGCCTCATCACTAGGGTTACAGGAGGATGCCACCACATCCCTGGGATCTCACTGTCATCTGGTGTAGACATAGCAGCCCTAATACATGTCTCCTACTGGTTAGCAAGTAGGGTAAGTTGTCAGTAGGGCAGTTGGCTGTCCCAAGCCAGCTTGAGGCCTAGTGGCCAGAGCCTCAAGCCAGGTCCTCTTACCTTGTGGTCATTCTAACACCAGGCGCCCATGCTTGCTTCAGTCAGTCTTGTCTGGAGTGGCAGAATCACAGAGTAGCCACTTTTGAGTAAAACTCTGTCTCCTAGGAAGCAAAGACAAGAGCAGATTCCACATGACACGGTGATGTTTGCACAGTAAGTACAACATACTGATCTCAGTCTCTTTTCTCTATGCAAATTCAATGTTCCCAGAAGACAGGGGATGAAGGACACCCTGTTTCATACATTTCTTTAATTTCACAGGATTTCATTGACCTGCCACTTGGGACCTACTTTCTGCTGGGTTCGGGATATACAGGTCAATGACACAGGTTTGCTGAACTGAGTATGACAGGGCCACGTGTTAGCACAGTGCATACTCTATGGAGTATGGATACTGCACTCACAGGACTTCTGGTCGTATGGAAGGAGCCCATCATATTGGCCAGAGGGTGGTTTCCTGAGCAGGTGATCTCTGGGCTGGAACCAAAAGATTAAGTAGAAGGCTATGGTTAACATGCCACTGTCAGTTCTGAAGACCTGGTAAAAGAAGCTCTTCAAGAAACTCCTCACCTCTGAGAGCTTATAACACTAGGAAAATGTGCTGGACAAGCAATTGACCAATGAGATAGAGCTGGGGCTCAGTTAGGGCTAGGATGGAGGTGACAGGTGTCTGATGGGATACCTGGAAGTTACCTCTGCACTCAACAACCCCAGGGAGCCTAGGAGACTGTTGCAGTGACGTATTACTTCCCAGAATGTGGGAGATCTAGTTATGGTGTCAGAAAACACAGAATGGGGACTTTTTTTTTTTTGTGGACACAGTGAACTTGCCATTTTCTCCTTTGTCTCCTTTTCCAGGTCCACTGTTATCCAGATCCATGCATTTGCCTCCTCCGTGTTAAACACCATTACATTTCTATGGTTTTACTTTTGTACTGTCATTTCAAAGAATCAAACAATTTTTAGTCATTAGGGCTGAGAACTCAGGATTAAAAGGTTTGAACTTTTCACGTTCAGAGGCAAGTTTCAACCCTTATTTTGCACCAGACTTCAATTACTCCATTTCCTCTCTCAAGACCTGAGGTGTGTGGCACCTTTTCTCCGTCCTGTGACTTCCCCCAATGTCCTTGAGGGGACTAGGTTTAGTTGGTGGTTTGTAGATTCCCACTTCGTTCAAGCTTGCACCTGGGTGGCTTCTTGTTCTGGCAATGTCTGTTTATTATCAGTTTGATGAAAGTACTTATTCACTCTTCAGAATCCCTTTATGACTCCTAATTAAAGTCTTTGTCTGCACACAAAATAATTACTACATGAAACAAAGCTACGGGAAGAAGCGAGCTTGAGACAATTGCTTGTTTATGTGTGGAGCAGTATTTAATCATTAGGGTAACACAGGCTTTGCACTTTTGGAAAGGAAACATGAAGCCAGCCTCATGTTTATTTAACACTCTGACTGGCTCTTCTTGGGGGTATAAAATGAGTCCTATGGACTGTCACAACACTAAATCAGAGCTTTTGAAAATTACAGGGTGTTAAGAAGTAGTGCCATTGAAAAACTGAATAGTTTGGTGCTGCTCTGGCATATAAAACCCACCTCTTGTAATATCCTAGGCTGCTCATACTGAAGACACGGAATAGAATAAAACCAAGACCTCAGAGCTGCCGCAGGGCCATTTATTATGCTTTGGTTTTTAACTTGAAATTTGATGCTTCTAGGACCCATGGGACTGATCATGGATGCCAGACTTGGGGTCCTCACCTGCACCTCATGGAGCACTTGAGCTACTTACTGTCTTACAAAGAGTTTTCTGAATGAGCTGAGAAATGACCAGTTCCTAAACAGGTGCAAGTAGGTAATATTAAAGAGTCCTTATTAGTGGGTGTCTCAGTGAGGACAGAGTGGAAATTAACAGTGGCTGCTTTCTGCAAGAATCATAAGTAAAAAGACTTCCTGGCTTGGAGGAGGGATTGGTCCCAAGATACGAAATTTTCATCTCTTGGTCATTGCTTCAGGCTGGACTTCAGCACAAGCATTCAGTTCTCAAGATCAGGGGGTGGAGGGAGCCAAGGTGTGAAATGAGGAGATAGGCTGGGTCTGGTGACTGCTGAATACTGCTGAATGCTTCAAGGTGATGTCCTTGAGAGAAGTTAGACAGGGGAGGAAGTTAAGGGTGATAGAGGAGGGTCTGTCCCACGAGTGACTTCCTGTGACTTCTGACTCACTCAGGTTCTGAGCTCAGGAGACTGGAGTTGATGGATGGGAGCAAAGAGAGAAGGGAGGCTGGAGAAGCTGTCCCCTGCATCTCCCTTTGCTACTTCTGCTACACTCCATTTCTCTCATGCATGTTCTCTCTCCAGGCTCAGAGCATCCTGTCCCTTTGCATTTTACAGTGGTCCTACTGTTGGGTCACAGCTGGGGGCAGAGCCTCCCATACTTCTCTCCTCACCCTCCCATGCCACAGATTTATTTTAGAAAATCTGGAACATATGTAGAGCAGAAATTGTAAAATAGAAGTTATTTGGACTGGGAAGGTGGCATAATGGGAAAGAGTGCTTATTGTGCAAGCGTGAGGGTCTGTGTTCAGATCTCTGGCACCTGTGGAAAAAGCTAGGTGTGGTCATGCTAGCCTGTAACCCCAATGCTGGGGGCGGGGAGGGGGATTGCCAGCAAACAGCATCTCTGAAAAAACTAAGTTCTAAATTCAGTGAGACCCTATCCCAAGTGAACAAGGTGGAAAGCCATAGAGGACATCTGATACCTTCTTTTGTCTTCACATGAACACCTGCAAACGCACACACGCACATGCACACGCGCGCATGCGTGCACACACACACACACACACACACACACACACACACACACACACACACGCACGGCCATCTCTAGTCTCACAGTCTCCATGTGCATCCCTTTTGAGTACCCTCCCTTCTTCTCTGTCTTTAGTCTTCACTGATCTTTATCTCTCCAGTGAGTTCCCATAATGCTTCACCAAGGGAGCAAGTGATCATTGTTTAGCTAGTCCCCTACTGTTGGATGTTCAGGTTGCTTCCAGGGCTGCGCATCCTGAAGTCCTGAGCTCTCTATGACACATCAAACAGATACCTCTTTTGTGATTTTCCCTGGGAAGGCTGCCCTCGTTTCCTGCTGTCTGTTCTCTCGTCCCTCAAAGGCTCTTGTTCACCATGAGCACAGGCATTCTCTATTCATCCCACATGTTCCTACCTGGACCTTCAACATAGTAGGTGTTTCTCCTCATTCACAGGATGTGAGGCCAGGAATGTAGAGAGGGATGATAACCAGACAGACTGTGAGGAGCTCCCAGGCTCCAGAGGGAGAAAGAGCTCACATCTATATTCAAGATGATTGTCTTGCATGACCAGAAAGATGTATACTGCTGCAAAGTAGGTTGTGAGCTTGAGGGGTTTGTACCAAGTGGTAGTTTAACATCAACACTTCTGGATCATGGATCCCTAGGGGATTTATCTGAACACCACTGAAGACAGTGTCCATCCTAAAGATCCTGAGGCCATCTGGAAAGACTGTCTAGGTGTACAGAGAGATGATGCCCTTCAAGTGTGGTGGGACCACCCAAGCTGGCCAAGTCAAGGGTGGTCTTTCAAACTTTCTTCAGAGAGACTCTTCAGTGGCTCCATCTCAGCAGGGACCCATTCTTTACTAAGGCCCATAGTTTTTCAAATATAATAGGAACAGAAAGCGCCCAGGTTCTGAAGTCCAGGAACCCCCAATGGGGCCTCTTTTGGCATTTATCAAACCGCCAATGCACAGGCCACTGGACATCTAATTATTAATCTTTGGGAAACTTGACCCTTCAATTAACTGAGTAATGATTGCATTGAGGACCATCAAAAACCCTGCATTCTTAATGAGCACTTAAGGTCAATATTCCTTTGCTCCACTTTACTGTCTGTGATATTTATCACTTGTAATATGACTTCCTGGTTAATTATACAGAATCAAGCAGACTCCATTCTTGATTGATGTGAAAGTTCATAGAGACTTCGTTAAGAACACATTTATTAAGTGTGATGTATTGTGAGAAGCTTTCTTTATCCTTCCTCGAGCTTTGTCCTATGTACATATGTTTTCAATATTTGGAAAATTTTCCTGTGGGGAGGAACTTCCTAATACACAAAATTGAGAAAATTTAATAAATCATGTTAGCCACCTGCACAATGTGTGTTTTTTATTGTGATCTGATCTTCATGTGAAAGTCGGGGTCATAACTTATGCAAGATGATAAACGCATTTTAAACTGAAGGAACTGCTGTGAAATCGTATTCCCAGCATCCCCTCATGGCACAGGGGACAGCAAGGGGGACTAGAAGGAGTATGTTCTTGTCGTCACAAGATGTGGACTGTAATTAGCCGTGTGACCTTGGGCAACTTGCTCTGCATTTTCTCGTCTCATAAATTAATCTGTGTTCATTGATTAATACCCCCCAAGCCTCTCATACGGAGTCAGTTCCAGGATCAAAGACTCCAGCTCTGCTGTGAGGGCTCTGTGCTGTGAAATATGCCGGCCAGTTTGCCTGTGCTTGCCTGTGCTAGAGTCCTTTCCGATCCTACTCAGAGCTGAGGTGTTATCGCTTGTCGTTTCTAGACAGATGTTTCCAGCTGAGAAAGCCAATTTAGTAATGAACTTTCTGTGATGTAAGTAAGTAAGTAAGAGAAAGCTGGTATGGTGGTTTGTGTTTATAAATCCAGTATCTGGGAGGCTCACTGTCTTGGGGTATCCAGAAAGTTCCAGAATAGACCAGACTACAGAGTGAGAGGCTAAGAAAGATGAAACCAAATCATCAGTCAATAGCCAAGGAAAGGGGCAAGATGTGAAATGATACAGGTAAATTGTGACCCCCTAAAAAATTAATACGGTGAAGTCCTTCGCACATACCTTCAGGGTATGACTGTGTTGACCAGAGGCCATTAAGATAAAAACAAAGTCACATAGGTGGGCTCAAGTCCAATCTCAGTGGTTTATTCAGAAAGACACGTGGGTGGCCACCTACAATCTAAGGAAATCCCAAGGAGCAGTCAACCATGGTAACCCCATGACTTGGACATCTACAGCCTGAGGAAGTAGATTCCTGCTGCTTAGACTGTCCTGCTTCTGGTATTTGTGCTGATGGTCCTCTTGAGGAGCGCAGGGAACGTCAGAACTGTTAAGGTTGCTGTGCCGGCTACTGTCTGGATGTGCCTGGCTTCGCTGGCATGGTAAGGAAGACTCAATAGGAAGCAGAGCCAAGCTGGGTCTCTTTGGGTAAGGGGCGCAGCAGATAAGTGACAGGGTCTCCTCATGGAAGGTGAGCCATTTCCTGAAGAAAAAAAAAAAAAACCTGCTTCTGACACACACTAGAAGATGGGGACTACTAAAGGGTGGCATGCTGTGCCATGGACAAGTGGCCTGGTCAGGGCTGGCCACAGGGTCAGAGCTGAGCCTCAGTGTTAAAAGTACACACTGTTAAAAGGGCTAACGTCTCGCTTAGGTTATCCTGGCCTTGGGCACTGGAGCTCTTATGAGCATCAAGGACTGAGAGTGTGTATCAGTGTCCACAGGACTGCCGTGTCCATCCACACACACCAGAAACAGATTTGCTATGAACCCTGACAGACGACAACAACAGGATGTCCACGTGCTGATTGTTGGAGCAGTGTTGACAGTAGCACAATGTCAGCCATGTTCAGTGAGCACCTCCCAGACAGCTGACCCCATCTCCAGGTTCCCCTCTACTGCTTGTTCCTTTGACTGCAAGATGTGGTACGCAAGTGAGACCTATCTTTGAAAAATTATTTGGCCTTGTGAACTTATATGCCAGGCTGAAATAAACAACAAAATTCACTAATTCTGAGATTCTTGGGGCAGAAGAAACATTTTAGAAAATTGTGCTTGCTCACCTGTTTTATGGCGGGAAGGGTAAGCACATCACAATTATACAGGAAGCGTGAGGGGATGCTGCTTTGGGATCGTGGTGTTCAACATTCCTTGCCGGAGACTCGACCTCACAATTTGTGGCACAAGGGGCAGATGAATAATTGCCTGAGTTAAGTTAGCTTAAAAAAAATCCTGTCTATTTAAAATATTTTTGACAAATTATCTATCAGTGGTATATGAAGTTAGTATTTGTTTTGATCAATAAACTAAATATTGATGTGATGGACTAAATATTGTCTATGTTCTAAAGGCTTTGCAGGCTTTAGTCTCTTCCTTTTTGTATATATATTTCATTAAAAATTATTATTTTCATTAAAAAATGCCATCTCCATCAATTTACCCCCCTGCTCTCCCTCCCCTCCCAGCTTTGGTTTGTATCATTCTAGTTCATCAGCTTTGACAAATTTTATCAGGGCTGTTAAAACTGTTGTTTGTAATCTACAATGGGTTTGTAGGTCTCTCAGTCTCTCTGTGTGAGACCTATTGCAGATTAGCACTCTCCAGACAGACTTCATCACTAGGAGTGCACCAGGGGAGGTGAAATGTCATAAACTACTTCTTTGGTTTACATTTGTCAATCGGTACATTAAAAGTTTCTTTTTCTTTAGTATTTGCAAACATTTGTGTGTATCTTCCATCTGGACTGCTTGTATCGAAGCAGAAACTCTTCTTCTTGCTTCAGGTAATCACAAACCTTGGCAAGTCTGTAGTAAGAAACATAGTACAAAGGACTTCCAGAGAACATTTATTTTGTATGTACACTAAAGGACACTTTCATTTTTTTTTTCATGGAGGCTAGAATCCACTCTGAAATTCATGTTTGATAAATTCCCTGGCTTTCTGAGTAATTTAACTGTCTATAGGGCTGTTGATCCTGTGAGTGTATCATTGACCCTCGGGGACTTGCACACCATTTCTGCATATCCAAGTTCAAATATATGCTTAAGATTGGTTTAAATTTTAAGTTGTTGATCTTACTTCTGATAGATTTGTTAGCTTAGCCTCCATTTCATTTCTCAAACCTACCCTAATCCTCAAATACTCTCTTCTTAAACACATCTTTGCTAAATTCATTGATTGTGTTAGTAAAATGTATATTGAACAGTCGCTCTGCACGCAGGCACTATCATAGTGTTGTTAGGGTTTTCTCTCAAAGATCAGAAATTTGATAACCTGCTGTCAATTATCACCTGCCTTCTGACTCATTTGTAACATTAATATTTTTGAGTCTATATAAGGATTTATTTAAAATCTTCATCACCTTTAAAAGATTTTTGCTAACTTTCAACCTATTGGCTGTAAAATATAAAATGTAAGCTCATTCTATCTAAAACTATTTTGTTATGTTTATTCTTGGTATTCTTGGCTGTTTTTGAATTTGATAAATATTAACTTTAATTTTTAAGGATGGTAAAATTAGTGAATTAAAATTAGTGAATTAGGCCTCTTTAATGGAAATCTGTAATGTTAAGTTGATGTTACTAACAAATTTAAAGGTTTGTTGTGTTCATAAGCTATTTCCTCACAGGCATGTCAGGATGTCCAATGCATATTAGCGTACATATACTTTCTGAAATTAAAATTGTCTCATGTACTTAGTGGCCCATGTTCCTGAAGGTAGAGAAAATTCTAGAAGAGTGTCATGCTACAATTAGACCTGTTAAATGGTATTTGTTTATTTCCAGATAAACTACTCACCTTCTAACTCCTAATTCATTTTTATTTTTGTGTGCATATGTTGTGTGTGTGTGTTTGTATGTTCACAACTTGAAAGAGGCTGTATTATCTCTGGAAACAGAGTTATAGGCTATTGTAAGCCATTTGATGTGGATACTGGGAAACAAACCCAGGTTAAAATCAGCAAACTCTTTGAACCACTAAGCCACCCCTCCAGTCCCATGATTAATTCTTCTGAAAGCAGATCTTCCAACCTATGACATTTTCATATGTGCATGCTCCCATGCCAGTGTGTAACTTTATGTGTTTGCATGTGTGCATGAAGATGTGAATGAAAGTGTCCCCATAGGTCAAATTCCAGTGTCTTCTTCAGTATCTCTCTGCATCGTTATCATCACCATCAGCATCTTGAGATGTCTCTCACTAAAGCAGAAGCTCAATAATTTGGTTAGGCTATCTGGCCAGCAAGTCCTAGGGATTTTTCTGTGTTCGTCTTCCCAAATCTGGGATTACAGGTGTGAGAGAGTCTACCCAGATTTTTATTTCACTGCTTGTTGGGATCAAAACCAGACCCTCAGACTTGGCAAGCACTTTACTGTCAGAATCACCCCTCCAGATCCAGGGCTGTATATTTGAACCCAGATCACAGGATGCTACTGTGTGTCTTTCCTTTTATGGTCCTGTTCTGAGCTACTTCACCTGGTTGAAGCTCAAGCAATGTTGCCAGCTCCTGCTTTGTTCCCCCTCAGCCCGCTGCTTCTCGTAAGTCAGCTTGGAACTCTGATTCCTTGCTTCCTCCTTTCCCCTCGTCTTTTCCATAAGGAAATTAGTCTAAAGTTAAAAGAAGAAAATAAAACCCAACTGTGTGGCCTGCTCAGCAAGACTTAGGAAGTTCCGCTTCTCAGTTTTCAGGTCCAACCGGACCTGTAGGGCCAACATTCAAATTCCCCGTCTCTGGGGCAACATTTTAATAGAGTATTTGCTGGTGTTAAAGCTTAGCTCTGGTGTTATATTCATACTCTACCATGGAGGTTTAACCACCCAGTTTTATTAGCAGCAAAATAAAAGTTTCAGGGAAAATGAAACCTTGGTGTTTGTGTCTTGGGAGGGAGTTGTCTGCCCCCTTTTCCCAATGGCAATTTATATCTTCTTGGATCATGGTGCATGTAAACTTGGAGAGCAGTAAAAGAAAAAGAAAAGAAAAGAAAAAAAGAGGCCATTTGAGACCATTTCTGACTTAAATGAATTATATGTTGGGAAGGAATACCCAGTCCATATTATCTTTGCCTTACTGGCAGGAGGGGTCTTTGCAGCCATCTTCCTTAGCTCAATTAATAGAGTTGGAAGATGGCATTGGGGATAACCAGTCTACCTTATTTGAAATTTTTTTTTTTCAAATTCTTTGTAGTCTGAATTTTTGGCCTTCAGAAGGCGCTTGGGTTCCACACAGCTCTGGGCTTGTTTTGTAGGCTGTGTCCAGTATCCTCCGAACTGTTTACTGAATCATGCGGCTGCACCCCAAATGTGAACAGGAAATTGGAGCCCTTGCTCTTAAGAGAGGAGCTGAGCATAATTATCTTCACTCATGAAGACTGTTCACAGCATAATTTGTCCTATTCAGCACAGAGTGCTGGCCTGCAACCCAAGACCCTTGCCCTGGGTTTGTCATTCAGCTCTCTAAGTCACTTCAAACTCACTGGCAGGTCCTTCGGCAGTGATCTGGGGATAATGATGGCCATGCCCTAGATCTGTAGAGAGGAGTGGAAGTGTTTAAGAGACCATGAAAAACCAATAGTGTCTGTCCTCGGGGCCTACCACACCATCAGGCTCCCTCTCTGGGTTGGAAGGCAGAGAGAGAATGTAAGGGTCTACTTTCTCCAAGTGGTTCAGGTGGCTCAGCAGATTACAATTAGTCTTACCTTTAAGATAAGTAACCTTTGCCTTTAACACAAACATCTGCCACCCATTGTGTATACTAAAATATACTAAGACTGACCTGCTGTCTGCCATCATCAGCTCCAGCTGTCAACCTACACCAATCCAGAGACATCAGGGCAGAGGGACCCTCAACTGAGGAACTGACTAGATCAGACTGGCCTGTGGTCATGTCTCTGGGGCATTTTCTTCATTGCTAATGGATGTAGTAGGATGGCCATGCCCACTGTGGGCGATGACATTCCTAGGCAGTTGGGCCTGGTCTGAATGTGAGCTAAGGAGCAAACTAGTCAGCATTCCTCTGTGACTACTGCTTTTAAGTTCCTGCCATGAGTTCTTGTCCTGCATTCCATGAATGATGAACTGTAACCTGTAAGCAAACAAACCTTTTCTTCCTCAAGTTGGTTCTGGTCAGTGTTTTATCACAGCAACAGAAGCAAACTGGGACAGTGCGTCTCTAAGAAGTAGATTTAACTGGGTGGCCTATATTTTTATGACAGATTTGGCAGCTCTGGTTTTCTTGACTTTGCTCAAGCATGGCATTTCTGTTCCAGTGGGGCTGTGGGATAGTGTGGAGGTGTCTGGAGTCAGAAGTCAGATGATGTTCTACTCTGGATGCAGATTCCTTCTAACACTTGGCTTTCTTCTTGTGTGCAAGGGGCAAGCCTCTGAACCCATTGGGCTTCCATGTTCCAGCTCAGAAATCTACTCTGGTTCTCACTGGTCAGGTTGTTGTGAGAATACAGGGAACTGAACTTTTAAGAGTGTTGGGTGGGCAGAATTTCTGTGTGGTTTGCTCTGGGAAGCTTAGCCACACATTTGGCCACTGTCTTATGAAGGGTGGTGCAGTACAGCAGCATGCTAGTTTGATCCAGGATCTTTCCCAGCCATATGTATTAAAATGCCCCGTTTTCCTCCAGTTTAAGTTCTTGATGTCTCCCACTGGTTCTACATGCATTATCAGTGTGTGTGTGTGTGTGTGTGTGTGTGTGTGTGTGTGTGTGTGTGTATGTGTGTGTGTGTGTGTGTGTGTGATTAATAGAAGCCAGGTTTCTGTTTCCAGGGCTAGAGTGGTGATCAAGGTGAGTGGTCTCTTGGGCCTTTACAGAGGTTCTCTGGCCATGTGGACCAAGAAACTAGAAAGCTCACATACGCTTTGGCTCTAATAGTCACATAATTGAAGAAACAGTGCAGGTGTTTCTGAACAATGGTGTCAGGGATCCCAAGACTGGCATGAAAAAACTCTGGGCACATAGTAGCAGCTGGAGTCAGTGATGGGGTCCACAGCAAGGCAAGGACTAGGGGTGACTGGTTGGTGGCTCTGTCTCTCAGAGCACTCTGGTATCTTTCTGGCTTCTTCTTGGAGCCAAATGTGACTCTTGTGATCTTATCTTTCCTTCCCAGTAGTCTGTTTCTGGAACAACTGTGGGCAAGTCCCCTTCTCTTCCTGGGAAAGCTTTAAGCGCAATCTGTCTTCTCCCAATGCAGCGTTCTCCCTATCGAGCTGGGAGCCTTCTGCATCCATCCCGCCAGGCCCATCTGGACCAGCTCCTTGTTGACTTTCTCATTGGCTCTTCCTCTCAGCTACACTTGGCCTTCTGATGCTCCGGCTTCCTTCTGCTCTGATGGAGCCATTTGTAAGGCTTCCCCTGGGTCCTCTGAAGCGCCTGCTGCCTTTCTCCAGCCGGTTCCATTTCCCTTCCTGCTCTCTCTTTGTTTTTTTTTTTTTTTTTGTTGTTGTTGTTAAAGCAGGCTTTAGTTGATAGCTGGCAAGTTTTCTCTCTCTTTTTCTTTCCTTCTTGTCCAATTTTGTATCATATTTACTGAAAATTGAGTTTTGCCATCCTTAGCCTTCACTGACTTATGGGTAGGAACACTGTACCAATTGATGGACGTGAATGCATTAGTGTCTCACTATCTAGAAGCCAAATTAATTGTCAGAAGCAGGTGTATAGTATATTTTAGTGTAATTCTGTGGCACAAACCCTTGTTACAGCCAATTATATGTGGACCTGATGCGGAAGGAGGTAGTGTGAGTAGGTGACTGAGGGCTTCCTTCTGTCCTGCTTAGATGTATTGGTGGATTCTTTTACAATATAACATAAGGGCTTTGTAGATCTGACGGTGTCTCCTTTTGAGAGAAACAATTCCCGTGTGTGTATGTGTATGTGTGTGTGTGTGTGTATGTGTGTGTATGTGTGTATGTCTGTGTATGTGTGTGTATGTGTGTATATGTGTGTGTATGTGTGTGTATGTGTGTGTGTGTATATGTGTGTGTGTGTGTTGGACTGGGGCTCAGAATGTGGGGGGCTGAGAATGAAAGACAAAATAAAATAACAACAGTAGGATTTTAGTCAAAATGCCTAAGACAGCCCAAAGAACCCTTCCCACTCCGACAAGTATCACTCAGCACCTCCCATCCACAGGCAATCAATTCTCTAACTCCTCTCACAGAAGGAAAAATTGCTAATTTTACACTGTGGAGAGCAAATGATTATTAGCCAGAAATATTTTGACAGGGACTTATTTGTTCTTGCTTTAAAAACATAAAAATACACTCTGTTTCCACCCCCTTTCTCTTGTTCAACACCACTCCCCCTTCCACATCACTTAGGAATTTGTTCTTGGACAGTCTTGCAGTCTAACATACATCTTTTTTTACACAACTCTCGGCTTCTTCCCGCCTAAAAGCATTGTCGCAAAACACACCGGTGTTAAAGGGAAGGTAGAGTGGAGATTTCCGTGGTCTCTTAAGATCCCACTTTCAAAATCAGGACTTTGTTGGGTACTTCCTCTGGGGAAAGCAATTTGGAGAACACAGATACCTTGAGTTTATTATTCCACTTAACAGAGAGCGGGACAGCGTTAAGAGCAGATTTCCCATCTCTAGCACACCACAGAAAGCCCACCCCTGTAGCTAGTGGAAGCACACCCCGTGTCAAATACACATTTCTTCTCCCTAGTGATAATTTACAAATGCCTTGGGTGAAATCTGACTACAAACCACCACTGACAGCCAGAAGAGAACTTCCAACAACCTTAACATGGCAGGTCAGCTCTGCTATGGTGTGACTGGCTTTGTCTTATTAGAAAGTTAGATTTGTGTCATTTTCCTTTTGTGACAGAAGCCTTGGCAAACAGACACACTTTTCTTTTCCCTAATCTACTCATTAAGTTTACAGATTAAACTGATTGTCTATTTCTTTGTTTTTTTTTTAATCACCATGACAGTCCTCCCCCACCCCACCTTTCCCCTTCAGGTTAGAAATAAGCCCAAGGTATAGAGCTACCTCCTCAGGGTCATCATGCCCCTACCCCCAACCCCATGTTGGAAGAAAGGGTACCACTTGCCACAAGATGGAGCTCTGTAGATGACTTTTATTTTTATTTTTATTTTTTAAGTTTTGCTGAAGAGCAATAGAAATCTCTTGGATAGCTGGGGGTGGGGGGCGTGCGGGTCGGCATGAAAAGCCCTGTTTCAGGCCTTTCTTTTGTATGCTATCTGTCAGGACTCCCGGATGTGCTGGTTAACATGCCTACACACAAATGCATATAAAGAAGGCCCTGTGAAGGGGACAGGCTAAGGATATAAGGACTTCCTGGCTCTATAGCATGCATCTCTACCTGGATGTTTCTGCTGCCTCTTTGAGGTTTATGTGGCAGGAGGCTGGCTTCTCTAAAGTCTGATGTGTCCTTGTTCCGGATGGATAGTTTCAAGCAAGAATAACATTTGTTAGAGTGTGTCTAGCCAGAAATCATGCAGTGGGCTGTGGGGTCAGAGACGATGTAAATTCTGTTCAGCTGAGCATGTTCCCTCTTCCTGGGCATGGTGATCTGGATGCTAGACACCACCTCCAATGACCCCTGAATCCCCCTTTCCTACTATCCTGAGCTGAAGAGGAATGGTCAGCCAGTCAGGGCTGGTCTAGGCACAAGTTGCTTAGGGATTTCCTGGGTCTGAAAGTGCTGCCTTCAGATGGGGAGAAAAGCTGCCTCACACTTACCTGTGATGGAAATAAGTTTGTCCCCAAGTTGGGGGAGGTAGCAGGAGCCCAGTGCTGTCCTTACAGAACCCAAATTCTACTTCTCATTCCCCTTAGGAGGGCAACAGAAGGAAGCACTCTGTGGTGGGTGTGGCTCTTCCTTGGGGGTATGTTTTTAGCTACAGGGTTTATGAGCTGTACATTTACTTGATTTGGCTTTTGGTTATTTTTATTTTCTCTTCTTGTCAACTTGACAACCCGAGGGCAGAGGATGCCATGCTTGTGGAAGAGGCAGTCAGCATCGCTCCTGGAGCTGCTTTGCCAAGGCCTTGGAGACTGTCCTCCTCCTCCCCTGCTCCCCCTCTCTCCACAGCCCTTTCTCTGTCTCCTCTCTATTGCCCTCTCAGCAAGGATCATGCAACCAGAACATTCCACTCTAAATAAATAAATCCTGAAATAAATATGGATGTGAGCCTCATTAACATTACCTGTCAAATCCCTAAGCACAGAACCCCCAAATGCCCCCCTGGGCCTCAGTAATTTCTGGAAAGCACATTAAAAAAAAGATGATTGGGGGTGTATTTGTGGAAATCATTAGTGGGGTGGGGGAAGATATGGTTATAAGTCAATAATTCTTTCTGACACGACCTTAGCTCTGTTGTGTGACGACTCTCCTTATTGGAGCGAAAGACATATGGCCTGAGGTTTACAGCAGATGTCAGGAACCCTGGGAGGTGGCGCGGGGAATATCTTGGTTATATTTTTTCTTTTTAACTGACATGGATGTATGGGACATTTTGTCAACCTAATGACCATTTCCTTTGGTTCTTCTGGTCATGGTGTGGTGGGATGGAGTGACCTACTTTACAAATGGTAGTAAATATCATTGAAGGCAAAAAAAAAATTTATGCTAGAAAAGGTCCAATGAACAGACATCAGCTTATGTTCTTAGAATACAGCATTAGATTTATACCATATGTCCCATGCAGGGTGTGCATCTGAGAGCTTTAAAGTCACAATGGTAGGTGTCTTTGTAATTCTCTACTACAGACATTTCTATGCCTCAGACCTTATTTGTTCTGGACAAGGGGAGCTGGAATTAGTGGTTGGCTCTGAAGGGCTTTGTGGCTTTGCCTTTAGGAATTCTTAAGCAGCCTCTCTCATGCCTTAGCAAAGATGTAGTCATTGGGATCCAAGAGTCATTTAAACTGCAGAGGTAACAGACCAGTGTGGGCTTAAGGGCTTCAATAATTATTTGAAGGGGTGGGACCAAGACAAGTGAGAAAATTGCATTTGTGAGGAAGATAACTGCTGTGTTGTGAGCCTGTGGGTGACAGGAAGTCCTCACTAGAACACAAGGGCAAGGCCTTGCTGAGGGTTGAGACTTTGAAGGAAGGAAAGGCGAGACATCATAAAGTATCATACAACTTGAATGGACGTTAGATAACAAGAGTTATAAGCAGGCCATCAGCATGTAAGATACTCTTGGTGGTAGCGCCTTTGGTTAGATGAGGCTCTGTCTGCCCCTGGTCTTGGTCTATAAGTAGAAAAGACTCAATCAATAACTCTGCCTTCCCTCTTCTTCCTTACCCCCTTCCTCTCTCTCCAGCCCTTGCTCCTCTTTCTCTGCTCTTCCTCCCCCGTCCCTTTTCCTCTCCAGCACTATGATAGCAGCAGCCAACTTCCACCTTCTTGCTTTGTCAGAGTGAACATGGCCGGAGAATGTTTGCCAGCTCATTGATGGCTAACAATATTGGCTTGCAAGCAGACTTGAAACCAGCCATATCCAACATCTTGATCTCAGTGCCTTCCCTCCACCTTAAGCGCCATCCTTTGGCTTTGGACCCTTTACATGGCCAATACGCCCACATCTACAGCCCCCCTCTCCAGAGTTTGGATTCTTGGCCTTCACCTCCGATCCACTTATCTCTCTCTTCTTTTGTTGTTCCGTTTTTTCCCCCTCTCCTTCACCTTAACTATACCCAGAGAGATTCTTGCTAGGAGCCATGGAGATGATAGCAGGAGGTGTGTCTCCTCCTCAGGTCTCTGGAGCTTCACTGGAAGCCTGCCTTGTCTGGATATCCTCAGTGGGACCAGCAGCTCTTTGTCCCAGTTGGTTGTGCCAAACTAGACACTATTTTCTTAATCTATACCCAAGAGAATTGGGATAGAAAGGTCTCAAGGGGATTTTGAGCCTCTCTGAAATTGTCCGTGATTTGATGGGTTTTCACAGTCACTCTTGGACTCTAAGTATAACAGTAGTACCCTAAAACATAGAAAGAGCCCAATGGTGTTTCAGCTTAGGCCTCCAACTTTTGCAATCTGGGGTTTGTGGTCGTTAAACTCAGTTGAAGCTTTCTGCTTTTAGGGGTAATTTCACACAAAGAACAGTAAGTCATAACCCAAAATAGAAAATAGCATTGAAAAATCAATTTTTTAGAAAGGTAGTTTTTGTTCATTTGTTTTTATTTTCATGGTGGTTATCTGATATTGAACTTAGGACTCACGTGTGCTATAAAGTATAAGATAAGCCTCTAGGCTTCTAGAATGTTCTCATTTTACTTGCTTGCAACTCAATTTACTTTTATTTGCATGTATATTTGTTGTGTGTGAGTGTTTGTATATATGTGGGTACACATGGATATGCATATGGAGGTAAGATACCTTGCTTGATGGCTCTCTACATTGCATGCTGAGACAGCTAGTGTCTCTTGGTTGAACCTAGATCTTACTGGTTCTACTGGTTTTGTTCTGAAGATCTTTGGTTTCTAACTCTCAAGAGATCACAAGTGCTGGGATAATAGGCACGTTGCCACACTGTACTGAGGATCTGAGCATGGATCTTCACCCTTGTGTGACAAGCACTTCATCTATGGAGTCACCTCCCCAGCCCTCAATTCATGTTCCTTTTAAAAATAACTTTTACTTTAATAATTTTTTTAAAATACAAACTTTAGAAAGTATTAATGGATTCAAGTCATAGGATCAGTTTATGTGGTTCTGAAAGTGTTTCCCAGGTTCCAGGCTTATGCATTTATTTGCCATCCTATGCTCTGGCAGTAAAGAATAGATTATATGATTGACTTCCTTCACTGCTCAATTATGATATTTTACTGTTCTCCCAAAATACTGGCACAAGGCAAATGTATATTATTGTGCTCCTCATTAGCCAACAGCCCTCAAGGAGTCCAGCAGTACATACTCTAAACAATGTTCTTCGAAAACAATGTGGATTTTCTTCTGTCAGGCTAAGAAGATGGAACGGTGACAGAGGGCATGCTGGTGATGACAGCCCTCAACAGGTCTGTCTCCTGAGTCAAGCAGTGTTAAGAGCTACACAAGGTTTGGTAGTGTAGTAAAGCATGTCATGGAGAATCAATAAATGAATGTGGTGCTGGCTGGGAAGAGCTTACTTGTTCATCATTAGGTAAAAACTACTGTAGATTCAGTTTGCAGTTCTCAAATGAAACCAGCTGTGTGTCTGTTTGCCTCTAATCCATATCCTGTCATGCCCAGTTCATACTTCTGCTGACACCCAAGGTGGGATCTGCAGGCAACTTGCCGATGAACATCCTGAACTGCCATACATACTGTAAAGTCAAACTCTGGACATTTTTGCTTCCTGGAGCATCTTCTTCATGTGCTATTTGTGGTGACTTCTAAGCCATTAACTAGCAATTTCTCCTTCTTCCTCCTCTTTAATGTTCTTTGGTCAAGGTCTTCCTACAGAACCTAGGCTGGCTATAATCTTCCTGCCTTGGCCTCTTGAGTACCTCTGTTAAAGATATGTGTTATTATAGCTGGGCTGCTCCTTGCATTTTCCTTTTGAATAAGACCCTGTTCTGTCCAGTTTAATCCTTGGTTGTGCATGACCATGTGGGTTTTTGAAGGTGAAGGTGGATTGTGCATTTGCTGCATCAAACACGTTGGTATAAGTCAGAACTTCTCATCTATAATGATGAACAGAATTCCACCCTGTATCCCAACATGCACAGCGGTAGGTACCCACATGTGTGTTCTTGTTTATATACTGCTCAATTAGTGTCATTCCTTCCAATTCACTGTACAGCACTAGGAAATCGCACTTGCTCCACTCTCCCGGCTAATTTAGAGAAAAGTATATGATACAATTCTGATCAATAAGAAGTTTGAGGCTTCTGTGGAAGGTATGAATGAATGATAAAGTGACAGGAACTACTGTCCCTTCCTGGCTGTATGACTTATTTGGCTGTATCAGACCATTATGACCAAGGTAGGCAAGCAATAGGGCTGTGTTGCCAGCCTGTCTGTTTTCTTAGAGCGAGCTTCAGTCTGAAGTCAGGGACCTCTTCAGAGGCTGCTTCTCAGTAGATGGGGATCAAGTGGTCTGAACTGTAGCCTATGGGGATGGTTTCCTTCATTTAAAAGAAGTTAAACTTTCATGAATCAAACACACATTCGTGGCTGCAGTGACCTATAGAACTGATTTGTGGGGGACCTGATTCAACCACTGGAATCTGTGAGTTGACTTTTATGACTCTGGTTATTTGTATGTGACCTGGAAAGTTTTTGACACACCAGCAATTTTGAGAAGATACCCATGTAGGTGCTATACAACATGAATACCCTTCTTCTCATGTCTCATGTCTTTGTGGACTCATAAATTCTTGGAAACACACACACACAAAGACATATATATGCACATGTAAAAGTGAGCAAATATACATGCATGAACATATAAATTGCAAATATCTGCACATAAGTATGTATATGCATATAGACACGTGCACAAGCACAAATGTGCTCACATACATACACATGCTCACTTGCATGAACACACACATGTAGATACATACCTGAAACTAAAAATGAAGAAAAACAAAGCAAATGGGGGTGGGCTGGAGAAAATGAGAGTGAAATGCTGAGTGACGCCATAAGGCAAAGTGACCTCTGAGGTCATGGTAACCATACTTTGCTTGCTTTTATCACTTGCTGGCTGAGAGTGGTTGGAATTGAGAGTGTGCTTCATGACTGATATGGACTTGCTGAAAATACCATCTGTGCCTGAGTGTGTCCTGAGTAAGGGTGCCCGCAAAGGAGTCAGAGCCTATGCATATACTTGTCAAGTACCTTTTGCATGTACTGTATGTGAGGATTCTGTTCAAAGGAGGGGGTTAAAAGGTTTTACTTTATAGGTGACTAAATCACTCCATGTCAAGAAACTGTGACAAGTGGCTTATCTTACCCAGTCTGGTAGAGCTTGACCCTCATTGGCTTGTGTAGGCCATCAACCTGTTCTCCTGGGATGTTCTTCTTTGCTCAGATACAGGATCTGGAGTCTGTCAAGTATATGCCATCACAGAACTAAACAGCCCATTGGGAAGATTCTGCATGGTAACACAATTGAAGCAGAAAACTGGCCACGGAATCTTTTGGTGATAGAAGAGAAAATGAGTTGGGAACCTGCATGTGTCCTGAACACAGCACGTCACTCACAGTGAGAGCTCAGCGGTGTTCATAGCTAGAGCCAAAGCTGGAGGTGGAGCTCCACTGAATGGCCCAGGTCTTCTCTGGAGCCTCAGATGTAGAGTCGTTCTGAAGCCACCTCCAGAGGACAGGGTCACGGACTAAAACAAATGGCATTATCAGTAACGTCCACAGCAGGTGTAAGCTACTTGCCTATAGACAGAGATGGATACATCTAAATGTCTTTGGAAGGGGGGCACAAGGTGCTAGTAAAAGTGTAATGAAGGGAAAGGTGTAGGTGAAGTTTACTTAGAAGGCACCAGTGCAGGATAGATATTTATTAAAATATAAACTAACACTCACGGTACAGGTAACAGTTTATAGTAGCACCTGAACAGGGACTGGAGTCTGGAATGGTGGACGAGCAATGGACGGACGAGGGATTCCAATCCTGTCTCTCCAACAACCAGGAACCAGTCAGGGCAACCTTGTGTCCCAGAAGCCCCTTTTCAATGGGGTTTCCATGCCCCCTTCAGGGGCCTGGAACCCTGGTTAAGCATCTTTGGACCTTATCAGCTGACACCTGAATCCCACCACAGAAAGGGGAAGGAATGAGTCCTAAGATTATATCAAGATCCTTGGGGAGGATGGTGCTACAATGCCCTATGGCTTCAGCAAGGTTTATCCCTCCATAGCCCATGCCGTAAGTGTAGGAGGTAGAGTCTTTATTGCAAAGCAGAGGTGTCTTTTTCAAAGAGGACTGGGTCTGTTCTGCTGGTAGTGAGTTATCACTCTTTAGAAGTGGAATCAGTGACCTAAAGGATGGATTGTTAGAAACTGAGGTTGCTCCTCAGTTTTGTCTCTTCTTGCACACAAGCTCACTTGCCCTTCTGCTTTCTGCCATGTCATGAACCACTGGCAGCCATTACTAGACATAGCTGCCCAATGCTAGATATCTACTGAACATCAGCTCTATCCTTCAGAATTTACTCGGTCTTAGAGCGTATTGTTCAGGCTCCAGAAGATGAAGATAGTATTTTAATCACTTGGGACAACTTTCACATTATAAATTTATAATTTATCAGTTGCTTATTAACAGAGACGAGTGAGGCTTTGATACCAGGGTAAAATTAGTTAATCTCAATTAGAAACTGATGGTTTGAGTTTGAATAGAAAGATTGGCAGCTACCCCTAATGGAAGTTAATTTATTCCTAGAAGAAAATGATTGGCTCCTGAGGGTATCAACCCCCTTCTGTCATGCCTATGGGACCAAGAGAATACTTGTGTCTTCTTAGGCTCCACCAAGAAGATACTGAGCCAGGGTGCCTCATTCCACCTCTGCCCTTCAAGGGGAAGCTCTTGGGCTCTGGGCAGCTGCAAGAGTCTCTCTCATTATAGCTCAGGCTCTAACAATTTCAAGTTTGTTGAAAACGATTTTTCTCTGAGGTCTGCATTTTGAAGTCCCTGTGAAGACTTGAGGAACCCCTGCAGGTGCTACTTAAGCTGTGAAATCATTTGCTTTGGGGAATGTTATTTCATTTATTCTTCCTTCAAAACTGAATTGCTGGAATTGAGAGGCGGTAACAGTGGAACATAAAGCATTTTGTAAAGACTTTTGGCTGACACTTAGAAACCTGAATTAACAATCAAAACAAAAACAAAACTAAACCATAAATTAAAAAAATGTGCAGAGGAGCCAGCCACCTATTACCCCATGGTACTGTTTAAAGTTGTCTTCCCTTCAGCAAGACTTGATCGCTAAGAAGATGTTTCCACTCTAGGGTAAAATTAACAAGTGTCTTTAGGGCAGGCGAGGCTTAGGAATTATTTTCAGACATTTTTTTGGAGTTCTAGGACATTCTGTAAGTTTGATGCTTGTTTAAAAAAAAGTGACTGTGGCTTGATGTTTACAATACATATTCTTGGTCATTTCTGGATGTTGAGAGGGCTTAAACTGCACCCCAGTTCCAGCCCTAGCCAAGTTTCCACCCCCAAAACCTTGAAAAAGACAGCAACTTACCAGAACTAAACTTTCCAAATTAAAGCTGGTGAAGCAGATGCCATTGAGTGATGTGGACAATGATCTGTAATTTGTAGCTTAGTTATTTTCGAACATTGCCGAGGCCGTACAGTCGGCTTCCACATTGTCTTGCTAAGAACAGAAGCTTTTAGCATCCTTTGGAAGTGCTCTGAGGAGCTCTCGTGACATATTTGAAAGCTTTCACAGTCAATGGGTAGTCAATGTGCAAAATAAGAAAAGATGAAGTCTGAGGGCTGGAAGCAGATGAGCATGGTTCAGGAAGAGATTTAAACCACATGAGTGCTGTCTCATAGACAGATATTATAATTTTTCATTCAAAATGTAGGCAGACAGCGGGCAAGATGCAATCAGTCTTTAGCTCTGCCGCATGGTGTAAGCATATTAGAAAGTCTCTGTGATGGTAATCATGAAGTGAACTTGAAACCACCCCTAATTAAACCGTCTGTATCCCCCAGCATCTTCTCATAATGATGTCAAACCATGTAGCAATTAGCCTCACCTCTATGGATATAAACACTGTTTGTAAATCATATAAACTTAACCTGGCTTGCTTATTGAAAATCTCCTAAAAAGGAATTAATTAGCTGTGTATGTTTTGGAATGGGAATTTATGGGATCATTTTGGAATCTTTCACTGAAGTCAAATTAATTTTTTTTCCCCGAGACTTATCAAATTGGATCTCTTTTAGAGAAGATGGCCACAGAAGATGGAGCCCAATTTTCTTCATTTTCATTTTACTTCTGCAAAGGGTACCGAAGTAGAGGATTCTATTAAGTTAACCAGCTGAAGATGGTTTCTTGGGGGAAGGTACGCACTAGCCAAAGTCTGTATCCTTTCTGGTGTTTCGGGTTCACCAGAATACAAAGTTTGGCCATAGCCAAAAAAACTCTGCCCGGACATGTTTGGTCTCAAAAAGACATCAGCCCCACTCTGTGCTGCCACAGCCTGGGATGGGTTACCAGTAACCGGGTAAGAACTTGGTTTCAGACAAAGAAACCAAAGAACCCAAACTAAACACTCCACTGTTTTAACTCAGTGATTTTTTCCCCTCTGTTTACAGGGAGCACAAAAAAAAAAAAAAAAAAAAAAAAAAAGGTGAACCAAGTTCACAATCCAGCCTGCTTCACTGGAGTTTTCTCTCTGGAACCTGGGCACTTGGTGGCCGGCGGTGGCTTACCTGAACATCAACCACATAGCACATTTATGGTTATTATGTTTTACAGGTTGATAGATTTTTATATTCTGTCCAAGTCAGGATCTTACACCACCTGGTTTATTATTTAGTAATTTACAGTGCAGCCAGGCATGCTTGGCTTAATGTAGGATAAACTTATAAATCTATTGTTCCTCCCATTGCCAGGGTTGTGTGAAATGAACTACAGAGAGGCGTCCATACATTGCAGCTCTGTCTCCCCCCCCCCCCTTTGATAGGGAAGCAGGTAATAGATAACTCAGTGACAGTGGTATCCCTGGGGACAGCAGAATGTGAGAGCAACACTACGTCAGCTTAGTCGGTCATTATTGCATGAGCCGTGAACCATTAATGGACCGCTACGCCCAGCTCAATCTGTGTCAGATTATGGCTCTTGGCAGTAGAAGTGTTATCTAATAGCCAACTTTGCTTCCTCACTACTATCTTATTAGTTTCTCTGATAGAAATGTGCACAGATATGTATTAATAGGGGCTTTCAGTGGTAAAAGACAAGCTCTTGGCTGTTCCCACCCCCATTTCTAGAAACAATGTGTGTTGATGCTGCCTGGGCTGTGCTGGCAGGAGAGGCATTCTTTCTCAGGTGCTTCTGGGTCTCGTGTACACAGAGCCAAGCATCTTAAATTCAGCAACAATGCTGGAATTCACATGTGTGGCTTTGGTAGAGGGAAGAACTCTTGTGGATGAGAGAAAGGATATAATGAGGGAGAATCAATCATTACTTCCCCTAACCCTTCAAATATGTACAGAACGCTCACATTGAGATCCTGAGAATAGAGTTTGCCTTTCTTGACAGAATACCAAAAACAATGTAAATGGGGTACTGTATAATTTCTGTTACTTGCAAAACAGGAAAATATGTTGCTTATATTTGGCTTTAGATCTTTAAGAAACAAATTTGGGGAGAGACTATCTGAAATACTTAGCTTTTTTAGTTCTTGTGGTAAGAATTAATTTGTGCATATTTGGGGTCTTTGCAAAGACTAAGGCTAGTAGATTCCTCATTTCTAAGGTATGAGCCTATTTGCCTCAGTGAACCTTCCCAAATGCAGTTACTAAACTGAATTCCAGCATTGCCCAGGAAGGATGTCTGCGCAGGTGGATTCTGACTGTGACCATAGCTGCCCAGCCCCGCATGTGGCTGAGCCAACCATTGTTGAAAATTCTCTGTGATGTCAAGAAGCAGAAAGGATTGGAACAGATAGGCAGAATGCTGAGGAGCAAGGCTGACAGCACAGAGGGAGAGAGGGTGAGCACTGGGGAGGCAGCCGGTCTGGCCTTGGGCCCGGGCCAGCTGCTGCAGCCGGCCCCTTCACACTCAGCTGGAGTGTGCCAAGGAAGGGGAGCCCAGGCTCCACATCTGGCTTGTCACCCCATCTGGCTTGCCACAGTCATCACTTCCCAGCAGCAGCAAACAAGGCTATTGAAAGAAAGCTCGATTTGAGCCTGCTGAGAACCCTGAGTACCCTGAATGTACCTGAGGAGAGCTGTCAGCGAGGGCCTTCATGATACTTCACAATGCAGTGTCCCCATTTGATAAAGTACTTATATAATAAAGTTAAGTATTGAGTTAATACCTAAATCCACCCTAACCCAGATGTAATTCCTTATTCCTGAGCAGGCATGTACACATATGTGCGTGTTCCTATGTGCATGTTCCTATGTGAGGATTCACTGCCCTGTCAATGCACACAGACACTGGCCAGGGCAGCCTAGTTCACACACACTTCGTCACGGGCCTATAGCCCATTTCAGATTCTCTGGCTCTTCATAGCATTCCAATTTGGTCATGGTTTGAGTTAAGCGAAGTGAACCACACAGAGTACCATGAAAATGTCACAGGCCTCTATAATCCCAAACTCCTTTTTCCTTCCTTTATTTTATTTTGGTATCACCTAAACAAAAACACGGGCCACAATGCCTAAGTGACAACTCCTCCTTTGCTTTCTTATACAGAAGGTTCTCCAACCATTATGGTTTATCAGACAAGCTTAATTCTACCTCCAGTCTTTTCCTGAAAGCACAGCAAGCATGAGCTAGGTATCAGCATGTAATCACACCTGTAATCCCAACATCCAGGAGACCGGGGCTGGAGGATTTCTACGAGCTTGCACCCATCCTGTGCCAGAGTGAGACCTTGTGTCAAAATGCATAACAAAACCCAGAAAACAAAGTACATATTAAAAACAATAACAAGTCTAAGGACACATATCATTTGGAAACTATGATCTATTTTCTTACCAGATTTGAATTGTGAAACATAAAACAAAATTCTCAGATAATTGTGAAACATAAAACAAAATTCTCAGATAAGAGAGAACCAATACTTAGATACTTCAAAGACTAAAATTTAAAAACTGACAAATCTATGTGTTGGCAAAGGACAAGGAACAACTTTCCATTGCTAGTAGACATGGAAAAAGCACAACCACACCACAAAACAGTGCGGTAGTGTTTTGTTTTTTTTTTTTAAACCAGGTTTTATACATAACCCAGTAATCCGATTCTTCATTATTAACTCTCCAGATGAAATCATACAGCAACACAGATAACTTGTATACAGCATTCACAGAAGAATTATTTATTTATTATTTATAATTGTCCCCCAATCACACTGAAAGAATCCAAAAAATAAGCAACAACACTACAAAATACCAGGAGGTAAATGGATAAACAATCCCTGCCAATTGCAGACCAGAAATATTATTGAGCCATATAAAGAAAAATATTGCTCAAGTGAAGCAAAAAGCAAATCTCAAAAATCTTGCAATAAGTCACAGAAGCCAGACACCACAGAAATAATGTACATTTTATAAAAAATCGTTTACATGCAATTTTAGGAAAGAAAAGCCCAATAGAAAGTAGGCAAAAAGCTGCCAGGAACAGAGGGAAGATGTAAAAAGGCAAGGCATGGGCATGGGAGAACTTTGGTGGCCTAGGACAATGTAGAGATAGCTGTGTGGCTACACTATCTAAACATAACAAATGTCCCAGTGAGGACAGGATCGTGCCACTGTAGACTAGTCATCCTCCAGTAGAGCTAGAAGCAGAGATGGAGCAAATCAAACCCTTCCTTTATAATGCATGATACAAAAGACCAGCATGGTTATGGCACCAAGATGAAGTTGAATGATAAAGCAAGGGCAGGAGGAAAGGTTTGTAATTAATACTCGTTGTTTTTGTTCATGTTAAACATAGCTCATGCCTATTATTCTAACAGGTAGGAGGCTAAAGCAAAGGGGTTGCTCTCAGTCTGAGGCTAACCTGGGCTTCTTTGTAAATAAAGATTACCCTAAGCTATAGAGTGAGAGCCTGTCTCAAATCCAATACCACCTTCAAAAGAGTATTCATAAAGAAAGGAAATGAGTAGGTAATCAATCAGATAAGGTGGTTTATCCCATGAAAAGCAACAGCTGGTAAGAAAATAGCTTCATTGGTAGCTAGTATCCCTTAAGCCCCCCTCAGACTTTGCCTTGCTCTTCAGAATGCTCGGTGTCTTTACTCAAGATACAGTTAATGCACCACATGGTGCTTATTCAAAGGCTGAAGTTTGGTCAGCTCTGATTGGATGAGTTTTCAGAAGTAATGGAGAGTCCTCGCATCCTTCTGTGTTTCTTCTCCATTTCTTTCTCCTGGGGATGACCACCTCCTTCCAGGCTACCAGAAGTCTGGTTTTAGCTACTAGATATTCGTCTGCATCATTACAATTTCACATAACCCAGGATCCTATCACTCTGCCATACCACTGGCTTCTTTTGCAGCTTTTTTTTTTTTTTTTAAATTTTCCCCCTATTGTTTAGACAGTATATGTTTTGTGATTGCTGAGTACTATTCCATTAAGCATGTGCTACTGCTCGTTTGCCTCTTTACTTAGAATTGAAATTTTGTGTTGCTTCACATTTTCATAGTTATAAATAAATTGCTGGGAATCATGATGCACATGTATTATGTGGTTAGCTGCATACTTCTGGAAATTATTTGTCTTAGTTGGAGTTTCTATCGCTGTGAAGAAACACCATGGCCACACACACCAAAGCATGCAAAGTAAAGAAAATCATTTAATTGAGGGCTGGTGTACAATCAGAGTTTTAGTTCATTGTCATCATGGTGGAAAACAGGCAGACAGACATGGTGCTAGAGAAGGAGCCGAGAGTCCATTGAGAGCCAAGGGCAGCAGATAGAGGATGTTACACTGGGCCACACTTGAGCATCTGAGAACTCAAAGCCTTCCTCCCTAGAGACACACTTCCTCCAACAAGGCCACATCTACTTCAAGAAGGCCACACCTTCTAATAGTGCTACTCCCAAAGGGCATATGAGTGATACATTACTCTATTTTTTTTTAATCATAGTTTCACACTATTTAAGAATGGACTGGCTTAGTCACATGTAGGTGTCAGTTAAACCTCTTTTTAAAAATGAATTAATTACTTACTTTTACATCCCAACTGCAGCTTGCCCTCCCTCCTCTCTCCCTAGTAGCAGCCCCTCATCCACTTCTCCTCTGTTTCTATTCAGAAAAGTGCAGGCCTCTGTATCTTGACAAAGTATGGCATATGAAGTTGTAGTAAGACCTAGCACCTCACCTTTTATTAAGACTGGACAAGGTGACCCAGTAGGAGGAAAAAGGCCCAAAAGCAGGCACCAGAGTCAGGGACAGTCTGTGCTCCAACTGTTAGGCGTCCCATAAGTCCAAGTAATTGGAAGTTTCTGTGTCTCACCTGGCAAATACTATAGCTATTTAGTCCTAAATAACCACACAGAGGCTTAAATTAATTACAAGCTGTTTGATCTAAGTGTCAGGCTTATTAAGGTGCTAACTCGTATACTTTAAGTTAACCCATATTTCTATTTATGTTTAGTCATGTGGTTTGGTACTTTTTGCTCAGTGCAGCGTTCTCATCCTGCTTCCTCTGTGTCTGATTGTCATCTGCTGCTCTGCTCTTCCATTTCCCAGAATTCTACTATTCTGATTACCCCTCTACTTCCTGTCCAGCTACTTGACCAGTCAGCATTTTATTAAACCAATAGGACTGGCAAATATTTACAATGTACAAGATCATAGTCTAACAGTATTTCCCCTTTCTTCTTTTTCAGATAAGAACCCCAAATCTTATCTCCTTTGTATAGTTTTTTCCCCCCTCATCATTATCTATAACAACTTGTAACCAATACTGTAAGCAAAGATAAACATCCATAATCCATTTTTGAGGAATGTGAGTCTGGTTCTCTAGACTATTTCTTGCTAACTGGGGTACTGGTAATCTTATGGGGAACCTGAGAAAATTCAGGATTATGGTGAAGACACGATTATTTTGTAAAGCTGGGTCATCTCAGCCAGTCTTCTTGAAGCTGTTCTGGATATAGAGCTCAGAGGAAACTCTAACAGTTTTTTTGTTAACACACACACACACGCACACGCACACGCACACGCACACGCACACGCACACGCACACACACACACATATATATATATATACACAACTACACAACTTTTTACTTTTTTTTTTAAAGGTACTTTCTCTATCCTTTTTCTTCTTTATTTTGTCTCCCAAGACTACATATATTTTTTAAAATGTTATAAACCATTTAGAGGGATTTTTCTTTTGTTCTGAATCTATTTTTACTGCCTATCTCTTTTTCTGACCACACTGTTAATCTGCTAAGGAGTGGCTAGGATTCATGTCTCGGCTATGAGGCTTGCTTTACCCAGTTCCTTGCTCTATGAAAGTTTAGCTTATGAAAGAGGTACCGGCAGGAACCATGTTTATCACCCCAACTCTGGGAAATGCTAGGGTTCACACTGCCACCAAGAGAAGCACAGCCACTCATTGCTCATAAACACCATTTAAGTGTTTGGTAGCAGGGCCTCTTTAAAAAGCCTTACCGTCTTTGCCACTAAGGCTGAGTCAGGAAGCCTCTCTTAAAGAAGCCATGCCTTTGTTTACCAACAGAGACCTCCGGGAAAAAATGCTGCTACCAAGACACATTTTGTTTCTTTTTTGTCTGTAAGAATAAAAACCATAAATCTGTCATATTCAGCTCATGCTTGAACTGAGGTTTCTTCAAGACTATGGGAACCAGCCATGTTATAGCTCAAGCCCCCAGGCCACTTTGTTCTAGGGCCCACCTGAGAGACACAAATAGGGAGCTGTTTTTGGCTTTGTTTCTGTGTTCTAGAACCCTGCTAAGCTTTCTCAGGCTTTATGTGGATGTATGTGCTCCATGTAGGAATGACATTTGTAGTCAGAAGTTTCTCAGTTCCACCTAGTCTATGGGTCTGGACCCTAAGTGGCTTATTCCCACATAATCACATAAAGGCTTATATTAATTGCAAGTTGTTTGGCCTATGGCTCAGGCATATTACTGTCTAACTCTTATACTTTAGGTTAATTCATATTTCTTATTCATGGTTTTCTACATGGCTTGTTACCTTTTCTCAGAGCATCATTATCATCTTTCGTCTTCTGCTTTTTCTGGCATCTCTGTCTGACTCTGACCTCCTTTCATTTATCTCTGCTTGGATTTTCCACCTGTCTCTAAGCTGCCTTGTTATAGGCCAAAATAGCTTCTTTATTAACCAATGGTAATAAAACATATTCACAGTGTACAGAAAGATATTCCACATCAAAGATCAGGTTACACAATTGTCACATATATACAGAGGGTCCAGGTCAGTCCTATACAAGCTTCCTAGATATCAGTTCAATCTCTGTGATCTCCTTTGATCTCAGGTTAATTTATTCTGTGGGTTTGCTTGTGTCGTCCTTGACCTCCCTGGCTCCTAAAATCCTCTCTCCTTCTCTTCAGCAGGATTCCTTGATTTGGCCTAAGTCTGACTGTGGATCTCTGCATCTGTTTATACTAGTTACTGGATGAAGCCTCTCTGATGACTGCTAGGCTAAGCACCAATCTATGAGTATAGCAGAATGTTGTTAGATATTGTTACATTGACATTTCCCCCTCAGTCATATTTAGCTCTATTTTAGGTCTCTGGGCCATCCAGCCTCCAAATCCTGCCACTCCAGGCAGTGTCAGGGGTAGGCTCACTTCTCATGGCATGGGTTTCCAATGGGATTTGTCATTGGTTGACGACCACTCTCGCAATCTCTGTGCTGTCTTTACCCCAGCACATTTCATAAGCAGGACAGAATGTAGGTCTAAGGTTATGGGATTGGGTTTTGTGTCTTCACTGGAAGTCTTGATTGATCACAGGAGATAACTAATTAAGGTTACGTACCCATAATAGCTAGGAGGCCAGAAGCTACCCCTACATTTAACAATGACATCATAATATTTGAAGTCAAATGGATGAAACTAGAAGAAAAACTATTCTGAATGAGGTAACCTAGAGACAGAATGGCAAACATGTGGCATGCACTTTTCTTTGTGCCACCAGCTCACAAATAATAACACTGGGGCTTATTATTAATTATGAAAGCTTGACCTTAGCTGAGGCCTTTTCTCAGTTACCTCACCTCCGTACTGTATATCTGATTTCTTCTGTGTCTCTCTGGGATCTCCCTGTCTCTCTTCTCAGAGTTCTCTCTCTGCCTAAAAGTTCAGCCTATACTCTCCTGCCTAGCTATTGGATGTTGAGTTTTTTTATTAAACCAATCGAAAGATGCCTTATGCAAAGACACATCTTTACAGTGTAAATAAATATTATGAAACAGTATGTACTCACTTATAAGCAGATATGATCTGTAAAGTAAAGGATAACGATGCTACAATCCACATACCCAGAGACGCTATGTAACAAGGAGGAACCAAAGGATACAATACAATTGCCCTGAGAAGGGGAAATAGAGATTTTGTGGATGGACTGTGGGTGGGTGGATGGGGATGGGAACATGAGGGAACATGTGGAATTGGAATGGGGTGGTGAGTAGTGAAAGAGCAGACTGAAAAAGGGGGACATTTGGGGTCAACTTGGTGCAAGGAGAACAGAAATCTACAAAGATAATCCTAGCTAAAACTCTTTTTAAAAAGACTTAGTGTGTGTGTGTGTGTGTGTGTGTGTGTGTGTGTGTGTGTGTGTGTGTGTGTGTGTGTTCCTATGGAGGCCAGAAGATATCACATGTCCTCCTTAATCCCTTCTTACCTTATGGGTTGAAGCAAAGTCTCTTAGTTAAGCTCATATCTCGCTGATATAGCTGATCTCTCTATACAGCTTGCTTTTGAGATCCCATCTTCTCCTCCTCCAGTTCTTGTGGAGGTGGCTGCATCACCAAGTGGCATGAATGTAGGTGCTGGGGATCTGAAATCCAGCCCTCACACTCATGTGGCCAGCAAGTTAAACTGCTAAGCCAAAACCCCAGCCTGGAGTTTTGTAACTTAAATTGCATTTGGAAAATAAATGGCCATGTGGACCATCTTTTCTTGTGCATATTTCAAGGGTGTATTTGGTGAAGTATAACTTTTAATCATTTCTTTAGTTTTTAAACCTGATTACTTTTGTTTCCCAGTTACATTTTATTGTTGGTATTGAGACAGGGTCTCTCTACACAGCCTAGAGTGGCCTTGATTTTGAAATCTTCCTTTCCCAGTTTCCTGAATTTAAATTTTTACATTAGGTCTTTTCTCCAATTTGAGTCAATTGCTTTGTGTGGTCAAGTTTGGAAGAGAAGATTTTGCATGCCTGTAATGGAGACTCTTGAAAATGTCCTGCTTCAACTGGCCATCTTGTACATGTGTGCTAAGTTGATTTACCATGCATGAGTGGGGCTGTAACAGACTCTTACACAAATCTGCCTGTTAATCGTTAATCCCTCAACTGATTCCACATGACCATCAGTCTTGACTATCCAGTACTCAGGCTTTACTGATTTTCTAGTTGTTCTAGCCATTCTGGGTCCTTTCCATGTCCATATATATGGACATAATATTATATATATATATATATATATATATAATATTAGCTTTTTTGTTTCATTATGTAGCTCATGATGTATTTGTTTGGGTCTGTGTTGACTCTGTGTAGATTCGCTTGGGAACAATGGATCTCCAGAGAACATCGTATCTTTTGAGTCATGGATACACTCTGTTTCTATTAAGTTTTTCCTTAGATTCTCTCAGCAATGATTTTCTGTTGTCAAAGTTCAGATCCTGCACATGTCTTTGTGATTTACCTCTAACCATTTCATATCTCTCAATGCTACTGTACATGGCACTAATGCTTTTCATTTTAAAAACCTGATTGTTAATAGGTGGTAGATAGAAGTATAATTAAATATATATGAATGTATGTGTGTGTGCATGTTCACGTGTATGGGTGTTCTTGCCTCTGCATGCATGTGTGGATGCCAGTGGTCTCCTTTACTTATATTTTTCTATTGTTGCTACATTACTTTCTGAGATGGGCTGTACCAATGAACCTGGAGCTTGCCCTTTTGACTAGCCTGGCCATGTAATGAGACCACAGACTGCCTGAGCTGAATCCACTCCACAGAGCTGTGGTTATAGGTGGATACTGCCATCCCTGGCTTTTATGTGACTGCTAGAGATCCACACACAGGCACTTATGCTTGCATGACAAGTGCTATAACCTTCTGAGCGATCTCATCAGTCTCCTTGATATTTTAGGAACTTTGAATGCTGAAACCTTGTTTAAACTCATGTATTCATTTCTGGAGCTTTGGGGTCCTCTAGTCAGTGACCAATGACAGATCTTCTTCCCATCAAGCTGGCTGTTTCTGGCTGTTTTCCTTCATTTTACTGCTCTGGATGGAATATCTGGTTCACACTGGGGCAGAAGCTGCAGCAAACACACCCTTGGCTCAGCGCTGATGACAGGTCAGAGAATGGTGCTACCTGCAGGTTTCCACGGATGTTGTTTTCAGGCTTAGAATCTCTTGTCACGTATTCTGAGTGCTTTTATTATTAAATATGTTGAATTTTGTGAAATGATTCCCCGTGGTTTGACTAACCTTGTATTTTTGCCTTTGAGCTTGTTTGTATGGTGAAATGATTTTCACATGTTGAACCATCCTTAAATTCCAGAGATAATCACATTTTGTTATTCTGTATTCCCCTCCTTCTTAAATTCGTACATATGTATCATATACAGTTATAGGTTTCATTATTTTTTATTCAAATATATTATATGATTTAGTCCTATCCAGGCTCCTCCTATTCTTTCTTCTGTCCATTTCCTGTTTGAACTTTGATTCACTCAGTCTTCTCAGATATTTGCTTTCATGCCATATATTTAATTTTATTTATCTATATAAAATCTAGGATTCATAAGTGAGAGAAAATATGTGAAATTTGCACCATTTACTTTATATAATAATCTCTAGTTATATCTATTTTACTGCAAACAGCGACAGTTCCTTCCTGATTAATTAAATTCTACAAAAATCAAAGTTATAAACTACTGACTGATCAAATTCTACAAAAGTCAAATATATAGTTTGAATACTTTTCTATAAAAATATCTATAAATGTCAGTGGAGTTAGGAGAGAAGCTGGAAGGATGCACTTTCTGTTAGATAAAAATAACACCTTATTTTTGTGTGATGTATGGGCGTGAGAAGGAAGGAAAGGTGGCCAGCCTGAAAAGGCAGAGCGATGTGTGCAGTGGCATGACCCTGTGCCTCAGAGACTGTTGCTGCTTTGCAACATCCATGTTGACTGAGACTTTTGGGGATTAGAGCTTATCAGCCCAAGGGGCCCAGTCTAGGTCCAACAGTAAAAGAGGGTGAAGCTCTATGATGTTTTCATTGCTTAAGAAGAAGAACAATTAAAAAATGGGATTCAGAGCTATAAAGGGAATTCTCAACAGAAGAATTACAAATGGCTGAAAGGCACTTAAAAAATTCTCAACATCTTTAGCCATCAGAGAAATGCAAATCAAAACAACTTTGAGATACCATCTTACACCTGCCAAAATGGCTAAGATCAAAAACACAGATGATGGTCTATGCTGGAGAGGATGCATAACAAGGGGAACACTCCTCCATTGTTGGTGGGAGTGTAAACTTGTACAGCCAGTCTGGAATACAGTACAGCTATTCCTCAGAAAACTGGGAATCAATCTCCCCAAGGATCCAACAATACCACTATTGGGTATATACCCAAAGGATGCACATTCGTACCCCAAAAGCATTATCTCAACTATGTTCATCGCAGCATTATTTGTAATAGCAAGAACCTGGAAACAACCTAAATGTCCCTCAACTGAAGAATGAATTAACAAACTGTGGTACATCTACAAAATGGAGTACTACTCAGCAGGAAAAAAAATGACTTCCTAAAATTTTCAGGCAAATGGATGAACTTGGAGAATATCATCCTGAGTGAGGTATCACAAGACCAGAAAGACAGACATGGTATGTACTCACTCACAACTGGATTTTAGACAAAAAGCAAAGAATACCCAAGATGCAAACCACAACCCCTGAACAACTTGGGATTAAAAGGAGCTTAAGAGAGACATCCAGAGATTCCCTCAAGAAGAGAAAATAGAAAAGATAACCATAGCAAACTGGGATCATAACTGGTTGCAACAAAGAAAACTTGAGAACAAATTGTGAAAGAAGGAGATAGCTGAGCAAGAGGAGCAAAGAGGGAAACGGAGGGAGATGGATATCTTGATAGAGGAAGCCAATGTTGGGTTGGACAGAGACTGGGTGCTAGGGAAACATCCAGGAACTAGCAGGATGTCCCTGGCCAAGTCTCTAAACAATGGTGGAGGGGATGCCTAAATGGGACTTCCCCTATAATCAAATGAGTAAGCACCCTAGGTGTCATCATAGAACCTACGCCCAACATGGAATGGAGATGGAAGCAGAGATCCATGGCTCAGCACTAGGCAGAGCTCCTGGTCCCACTCATAACTGTATGAGCGGGGGATAGAGATTATGAGGAAGGTTCCCATGGTGATGGCTGGCTGAAGCTCTGGGGAGTTCATTGAATTCGAAATTGCCACTGGAGATCCATCGGGAGGGGGAGCTGGGCCCTCCAGTGGAATGTTGCCATGAGTGTGTGGAGTCATGAGGGGTGGGATCAGACTGTGTTCCTGTACATGGGCTGGCACCTTGGAGTCCATTCCCTATAGAGAAACACCAGACCCAACTTTGACTTTGGGATGAATGAATCATGAATCGGACATGCCTGGAGTGGATGTGCCGCACTGGACTGGCCCACCTTGGGACTTGCCCTTTTTTTGGCTGGAGGGGTTGGATGGATGGAGAAGGCTGAGGCTGAGGGCTGTTCGGGAGGGATTGGGAGGGGGAGGGGAGAGGGAGAAGGAGGATACATTTATGAAGATGACTTTTTTTTTTTTTTAATGAAAATAAATTGGAAAAAAAAAAACCCAGCAGAATGACCTACTTAGGGTGATATTGGTCCTGGAAAAGCAGGAGATAAGTTTAATGAAAAAACATGCATTCTGGTTTGTGGTTAGACTGCCTGTCCTCCATGATGGACTGTAGCTGCAAACTTTGAGCCAAAGCAAAGAATTCCTCCATAAGTTGCTTCTTGTCAAGTCACATCACTGAGAAAAGTAACTAGTATGAGTAGATGTATGTGAATATTATACTTGCTCTAAATGTGTGAGACTTAGCTACCAAGACTTTCCTAAGACTCTAGTTATGCAGATTTATCTAGTTATCGCAGTGGGGGGAAGCACTTCACTATATCAAATATTCTAACCCTGCTTGTCACAGACCAAATGCTTCCATGACAATAGAATTACAGTTCCTTGAAATCAAATATGTGAAACACCCCAAATGCCCCATACTCATGGCATACACGAACATTTTAGAGGCAGATTTTTTTTTTTTCATGGTTCCAACAACAAGATGAGTATAAAATTCACGAGTCAGCTGGAGTCATGAGGAGAGGCCAGGCTTCACCATGTACTGTGGGGGCCACTTCCACTAGCAGATAAAGTAACTGATGATGGACAAGGGCTGGAAAGAATAGTGAAACCCTCCTATGGATAACATGGCACATTTGGCCACCTGCACAAGGCTGGATCATCCCCTTCAGTGTCTCATCACGGATTGAGGACAGACTCCATTGCTGGAAGATAGGAGGGCGTTTTCTTTAGTGGCATAGCCCCTTTGAGTTACCCCTGCTCCAGAGAACAGCCCACGCTCATGCATGTGGCCTGATGTAAATTCAGTGAAGAAGGGGTTAAGTGGAAGGGGAGAGGGATGAGACAGGGGAGTGAAGATGAAAGCACAGTACACGGATGGAACTGTGAAAAGCATTAAAACATAAGAACCAGTGGTTCTTCAGAGAATGCATGAGACATGCGTGTCTGTGCTAAGAGAGGAAAGAACCCTGTGGGCTTATTTTCAGAAACAGTCCTGGCTGTCCTGGAATTTGCTTTGAAGACCAGGCTGGCTTTGAACTCACAGAGATTCTCTTGCCTCTGCTTCCCAAGTACTGGGACTAACAGTGTGAGCCATGGCTTCTTCTGCCTGCTCTGTCTTTCTATGCCTGCCTTAAATACTTTCTTCACTCAGTTAAGACGTGGCACCACCACTGCCTGCCTGGGAGCCTGGAACTCCTGTAAACTAAGATGATCTCAAACTCAGATTGGATTAAGGTCATAGGTCCCCACTCCCTGATATTCCCTGTGCTGGGATTAAAGGTGTGAGTTACCACTGTCTGATCCTCCTAGACTGACTGCAGGTAGATCCCTCTGATATCTCAGGCTGTTTTTATTAAATTTGAAAATATCCCCTCAGAACCCATGTTCCAAATAACAAGTAGGAAGAAGGAAAATAGGCCAATAGTGGATAAGAACTCATTGACATCATCACCTTTGTGGTTAGCAGGCCTTCAAGGCTTCCCTACTTGGACGTTATTTAGATGTGAGATTAGGAGAGTGTGCTAACCTTGGCCTTCCTTCCATATGCCCTTATAAAGAAGCTTTGTTTGAAAATAGCCATGTTCATTAGTTTACATAGCCTATAAGGCTCCTTGTGTGCTTCAATAGCAGATCTGCATAGTTAGAGCAAAATTTACATGGACCGAAGATCCTAATATAGTACTTATACAGGCTTCAGTGGCATGTATGCCCTTTGGGGTCTCAGAGTGGCCAGTTCAAGTCTTTCAGATGGGTGGCCTACTAAGGTAATCTGGATATTTAGAAATATTTAGAAGGGATCAAAGGCCTTCAGTCTTCCCTTCCTCCCAAGGGAAATTGGTTGTTTTTTGTTTACACAGTTATATGGCAGATGTAATGGGTTGGCTAGGAAGGTTAGCAGAAGCCTAGGAACTGGCCACCAAAAATTAAAATGAAGGATGTTCGTGGATTTACTTGTAGTTGAAAAATGATTCATCTCTTGGAGCGGCTCATGAGTCTGCCCCTAAAAATGTCTGTCTGACTGTCTGTCTGTCTGTCTGTCTGTCTGTCTGTCTCTCTCTCTCTCTCTCTCTCTCTCTCTCTCTTTCACATGGGAGTTTCCTTAGGAAGCTTGTGGGAAGAGAAGATGGAGATGGAGAGTGTTGGTACATTTATTATCTAGACAGAGGAGGTCTAGCTCTAAGCAAATATCAGAAAAATGCTGCCAGAGTTACTGGAGAAAAAAACTGACTGAGAGTGAACGTGTCTGAACATATACAGGACAGAACATTGTCCTTGTGTGCACAAAGCATGATAGCTGGGGAACGTCGCAAGCGTGCCCCAGATATGTTATTAGAGACTCTGTTTGGGTCTGGGGCTGAACGAGGCTCAACCAAAAGTCAAGGAGTGTGCCGGAGTGACCATGTGCTTCGTCAGCTCGGAATACTTAAGTGAGATCAGCCACATAAGAGGCAAGATTCAAGTTCAACACAACATAAACAGTAAGGTCACCAGGAGTGAGCAGGCTTTGCTAGCTAGGAAGAAGAGTGGGCCATCAAATGACTTATTAATACACAGACCTGTAGTTTCACGGCACACATATTCAAGATGAACTCAGAGCACAGACTGAGGAGCCTTAAGCTGAGTTAGCAAATTGATACTACCCCATTTCCATATCACAGGTGACTGAGCCCACAGTGCTGTACTCTGTATTAACACAAAGAGATTGGTTCTAGAGGAGGATACTCATGCACCCAAAGGACTTAGTGGGTTCATCAAAAGAAGAGGAGTGTCTGGAGTGGCATGGGGGGATCCTCCCACACCAATGCATAAAAGATGCTCCAGAAGAAACTAATATTTTGCTACCAGTTGAGGCTACTGAACACCTCAAGCAATATCAACTAGGCACTGGTTATTCACATGGCATAGCAAGAACTAGGGGGTTCTTTGTTAGGGGATGGATGGTCATGAGAGAAGATGTCCTAATTCAAGAACATTCATTGGGACTGGATTCTCTATGTCAACAGGAGGGTAAGAATGCTTGCTCACATCTCAGCAGATCACAAAGCAGAGATGTAGGAAGTATGCCAGTCTATAAACCTTAAAGTCTACCTCCACGGTGACTCACAATGGAAGACAACAATTTGCTTAAAATAATAACCAGTCAGAACTATATACTGCATAAAATTTTCTAGCGTATCTCCGACAGTGCTCGTCTTCAGTGTGCAGCTGTCTTTTGGCTTTCTACCCATGCTCCAGGCCTCACTTAAAACAAAAAAAATAAGATTCTTCTTCCTCCTCCTCATTATTATTATTAATATAGTGTGTGTATATATATATATATATATATATATATATATATATATATATATATATATATATATGGAGGCCAGAAGGGGGTATTGGATCCCTTGGTGTAGTGGGATTGTGTTCTGTTCCATTGTAAATAATTGTCCCACCTACTAGTTTAATAAAAATGCTGATTGGCTGAGGCATACAGGAAGTGTGGGTAGGACTACCAGACTAATAAAACTCTGGGGACAGGAATAGCAGAACAGAGAAGCCTCAGAGACACCATGGAGACACCATGATGAGATGCCTGCAGACACAGAGGAAAGAAGTTGAAATGCTTCTCTGAGAAAAGGTACCGAGCCATATGGCTGAACAAGGTAAGAATCATGGGTTAGTTTAAGAGTAAAGAGTTAGCAAGTTATATGCCTGTGCCTTAGGTCAACCCACATAAAATTAATACAAATGTCTGTGTGTTTCTGTTGGACTGCGGGCCAGTGGGTCAGAAATATAGGGCTCGGCCAGAAAGGCTGTGCCAGATACGTCATACTACACCTTGGAGCTGGAGTTACAGACAGTGAGAGCCATGATATGAGTGCTGAGAATTGAACTTAGGTCTCTGCAAGAATAGCAAACTCTCTCATCCACTGAGCCATCTCTCCACCTTCTGTTCTATCAACTTACTGATTATGAATTATTGAGATAAGGTTTTGAGCATGTGCCTCTAGGGTTCACATACATATATTGAGAGACAATATTGACTATGATACTAAAATGACAGCTTTAAAACAAGTGGAAAACACCAATTGGAATAGGAGTTAGAGAGTCACAGTGTTTTGTGTTCAACTTTGGACACTAGTGACTCAGGACTTTGTGCTCATGTTTAAAATAGCATATTAGGCTGGGGCTGTGGAGAGACCTCTGATCCCTACTGATTACAACTTGCTTAGAAGCAGCATTACAAGGGTAGGATAAGTAGTGGGGTGTTGAACTTGGTCAGGAAATTGAGTGCCCCTGGTATGAGTGTATGCAGGTGTCCTCCCCCTGGACAAGGCTCTAATGAGTTTTACAGAGGATCACTTTTAGAAACCCCTCTGCCTACTACCGTTGAACTACCTGTTCTCACTGAGCCAGTCAGAGAGTAACATTCTGTCTCTCAGCAACTGTGCTGCTCGGAAGTTGCAAATAAAAGTTTCTTGTCTCTTAAAAAAAACAAAACAAAACAAAAAAAAAACCTTATAACTTGTCTTCTGTGAATGGGCATACCAAAGCATAGCCTGGTGATTCCACAAGACTTTGGGACACACCAGTTTATAATAGTTTATTGTATTTGATGACCCCTGAACAGGGCCTGACCTTGTGTGGCTTGACACATATTATCTACATATAGAACTCCAACAAGCCCGAGCCCCTGCCTCTGTCTAAGAGACCCTACACAATCAGAGCACCTGCTGTCTCAGGTTAAGACATGACCTAATTTGGCTTATAGCTCACGCAATCATATACTATGGGCACACATATCTATAACTCTGTATAAAATTTCAGAGCTGCTCTTCATGAATTTCCATAGCACAACTTCCAAGTTGCCCTGTGAGTTAGCTTCTGTGGATCCTGCTGTAAAGACCTCTCTTCTGAGCACAAGCACCATGCCCTGCTTCATCTACTTTGTAGCTTCTGGCTTTTGCGTTAGTGGCGGATTCCTCCACACACATGCCACTGTATCAACTCCTTCACATCTGTTCTAGAGGATTCATGCCAGTGAGACTGAGATCACACACCATCATCCTTTTAGAAAAAGCTCACTACTGTCCCATTGGCTGGCGTGCCTTTCTGACCTTTTTATGTAATTATAACAGCTTCTTGCCTCTAAACTACAGCCCTGTAGTTATGGAGATGGCCTAATGGTCTACAGTGCATAGATAAGTCTTCTTGGTCAGGATTCACCAACCTTCTGAGCAGTTTGATATCTGTTTGCCATGTAGCTATCAAGGTGAGTCAGAGTCTCTTGGGCCTTCTTGGTGTTCACTCTTGCCCTTTCTCATGGTCTCCCAGCTCTCCTCCGTGCTCATCAGCTTGTGTGCCCGAGTTCCCAAAGAGTTTCTGATGATGATGGTGGATTTTTGGAAGTATGTGATTCCATATGGCACATGTATGTGCCCCGTGCCAAAAGAATAGGTGTTATTGAGAGCTCTTAGTCCGTTCCGAAGGAAGACCCCACTTAGTACATTTTCTCTTCCTCCTGGCATTAATATCCCTTAAGTTGTTTAAAGGAATGAGGAACAGTCACTCCTTTGAATAAGGTTATTACAACACCGTCATTAAGAGCTGAACAACAGCTGGCCCCACTTGAATGCCACACACATTAAAATAAGCTTTGAAGTCTATCATCTGAGTTTCTGTTTTCATAAATTACGATGGTAACATGTAAATTTCTCCAGTTGGCTATCAGGAACGTAAGTCCTTTTGTGCCTTCTGTTCCCAAACCATGAACCTTGAGAGGTATTTTCAAATACATGGCAAATGTGCTTAGTTCTCTCTCAAAGCAGTGCCAATAATACATCCGCTGCATTTAGCTAATACACTCGGGGGGTCCTCCAAGTGCACACTGCCCAATCTTGGCTGGAAAAAAAATGAAAAGAAAAACATAGTGAAATGATTCCCCCCACCTTTTTTTTTTTTTTTTTTTTTTTTTTTTAAAAAAAAAAAGGCTACATTAACTGTTTCACAAAAAGTTATTTGTTTCCTGGGGAAGGCCTGGCAGTGAGTTTTGGGAGATTGTGGGCATATTTCAGCTACAGGTTACATGAGCTTTTGTTATGTGTTTTCATACAAAATAAACCGCAAAGCTTTTGCTAATGGACAATGGTGCAGATTTTTGGTGGGAATATTTCAAAAGCTATGTGTATTTTCCCTTGATTATTTCCCTAGATCCTTGGGGATGCAATCCAGTAGTGGGACATTCCCCTAGGAAAACACATCTCATTTATAAACTTCTTTCCCCCTATGCAATGAAAACAGTTTGGGCTTAGGATGCTGTTCTGGTTAAATGATGGAGCCAAGTTCTGTGGCAATGAAGGGGCCCACACTCAGACAAAGCATGACTGGGCGCCTAGGAGCCTGAGGCTAAGGGAGGAGGGAGATTCCCACGGACTTTAACCCGATCCCCCTTATACCAATATTTAAATCGTAGAGTGTATCAGATTGAGCATATAACATATAAAGATACATAAAGTTGCAATGAGCAGGGCCTAATAGCTTTTTAGACTCCAGAGAGATAAAAAGACACAAATATAGATAAATGATCAAAAAGGAATAATTGCACTAACAGCCCTTTCCCATGCAGTATTTAACATATATTCTTTTTACTGTACTGCACGTGGTTCTAGAATGTAAAAAGTGATTGCATTTCCCATTTTTCTTCCCTCTTCAATATACAAGCACCTCTACAAACCTACTTGTAGAATATTATGTAGGTTTCTCTGCTTCATTTAGCTCCTTTTCTCTCAGGAAAACACATTATGACTTAGTACAAGCCTTGATCGATTTCTTAAGAGGCCTTATCTGATTGCTTTTATATTCTATTGATTTTTCTGAATTAAGTTTTATGGCCCTCAATTATTTTCTTGTATGATTGTTCACATCTACGTATGGTGTACCATATAATTATACACTGGCATGATTATGTTCTGGTTGGTAATCCCGTTTTAATATACGGCACTTTCCCTTTTTATGGAGATTATCTTCCATATGCAGACCGATCTGTCGAATTCCGTGCAGCGCAGATAAACCCAAGTCACAGAAGCACTCGCTCACTGTAGAGGCCACGATCACGCATTTGTGACATCTTGACAGGAGCGTTTATTACACAGTGTTGTGATCATCAGGTTCATTAGGAAAGCGTTTAACAATCATAGGAGATGATTTTTATAAACCCGCTGTTCTGCTGACTGGGGGATACCACCATCACAGCACAATTAAGTTTCAAATGGGTTTTGAACGCTGATGGCTAATATAATTCAGGCGTAGCAGTAGACTGTTGCATTATACCGTCATTTATCATTTGAGGGGAGATTCTGACAGTGCTCAAACGTCGAGGCCTCGATTAAACTGTCTCCTTTCACACGGTCTTTTGGAAACGAGCAGAGTCTCCTCCAGGTGATGTCTGCGGAAGAAGTTAAGACAAAAACAATCGGATGAGGAGAAGTTTAATCAATGTATTAAAGGAGCCGAGTGCTAGAAGATACTTTTCTTATATAGTACATGTCTATCAAAGCTGTCATAAGTGACACAGCAAATGTCGGGATGCTTTATGGCAAATAGATCGCAGCTATTGTTCTAAGCGTTTGGAACTCTTTATGAATATAAATGTATGGGGGAAAAGCATGATAGGGTCTGTTTGCACTCCTAAAATAATTTATATTCTGCACAGCGCATGGCTGACTGATTTCCTCCTAATGTTACAAAGTGGTTGTGTTATTTCATATTGCTGAAATTTGTATTATTATTTTTTACATAAAAGAAGTCTTTGGATCTGCATTTATTAAGGAGAAAGAGATGCCCAGGCTTAAGCCGCTATGACATAAATGCTGTAATATGTTCATTTTCATCCACTACAAATTCAATACATTCATATTCAGAACCCTTTATCTAATAGTGCTTATTAGATTGTTTTGGCTACAGCTGCAAAGCAATATATCACTGGAAAATAATAGGTATGTCTTTTTCAGAAGGTGATGTGATTTGCCTGAGCCAGGCTAGCATGAAAATCTGTGCCATTTATTAATAAAAGACTGTGCTAGATGAACTAACCTACTTGGCAGTCCTGAGAACAAAAGAGCTAATTTCTCTTTTGTTTGTTAGACCACTTTGGTGCTATCCTGGTTTGCAAAGGCCAGAGAGTGCTGAGGCTCAGAACTGCTTCCGGCTTAATGATTTGTTTTACAGTGCCTAATAAATTTTCAAACCCACATCAACATATCACTGACAAAGAACCTGGGAATGCAGACACAGATAATTTCAACTTTAAGATGTGATCAAATTTTTATTATTGAGTCAATAATCTGATCCTTTATTTAATTTAATTTATTTATTTTTTTAACAAGCAAGCCTGGATAGGCCATTTTAGGTCAAGTTCAAACTTCTGGAAGTCTTTGAGCTTGCTGCTTGTCTCCACAGAGTCGAAGGTGAATGGTTGCGTGAATTCTTCCATCATCCTTGAAACACGAAGGAAGCCTTTTGCATAGCAACACTGTGCTGTTTTGTATTGTAATTTTCCAGAGGGGCAAGCAGAAGGCTTATTTATTCACTGTAGGTAGAGTGAGCTTTACAAACTTTTTTTCTTGACTCTCTGGTCTTTCCACCATAAGACATCTGTGGCCAAAGTTCTAGAGCTGTGACTTCTCAGGGTACACAGATGTTTGACATCTGGTGGTGGTTGTTGAAAGGGCCTCATGGTAGGTAAGCCCCAGACCCAGAGTGGTTCTGAGCTGTTCACATCTGTCAGTCATGATACCCTCACTATTCTTCATAGGCTTGTAGAAAATCCCTACGGGTGGAAACACTTCTACATGGCTTTTCTCAGCTGCCTGTGGTTGGGTTTGAAGATTTTGGTGCCAGAGAGGCAAATGAATGCCCTAGCTTCATAGGGCTATACCATCTGCTACTCAAGAAGGCTTTGCTCACATAAGAGTAAGGCTTGCAGATGCTTAGGGGAAGGCTGACCTGAGCATGGATTTTGGGTTTTTGTTTTTTTGTTTTTGTTTTGTTTTGATTTGTTTTCAAATGTCCTAGAATCAGAAGTTAAAGTCTTGGAAGGCAATTCTTTTGTGAATTAGGCTTAGAAACCAAACCTGATGCCCCTCCTCTGTGACCCCAGCTTTTATGGCTGTGAGTTCAAATGGCTTACCAGAGGCAAATGAAAACAAGAGAAGACCTCTAAGAAAAGCTGTGTCAAATGACATTAATATTAAATATACTTGGGCACATACCGATAATGAAACAGTTGCTTAAATATATATCCTTTCTGTGAATGATAGTCGTATATTTTCTTAAAATAAAATGGAATGGAACATTTTGCCAATTCTCCAAGAAGAGTGTGGTGTACTGGATCTGCCTCCCTATAAGGAGATGTGGAGGTAGAAGAGCCAAGCTGGATTTTCAATCTGGCTAGAAGTTGGCACACATGGATGACAAGCACATCCACTTTTGCTCCTGTGCACTTTTTTATAAAGTGTTAGTTTCTTTGCTTCTTGGGGGCATGATTGAGCTGGAGATGTGATTGAACGAAGACTTCACCTTCATGAATCTGAATCTCAGCTGACATTATTTAGTCCAGAGTGGGCCATGATGGGAAAGACATCGTCTTACCAGACTGTAAAGCTCCCTTGATATCTTGATTTCCAGGGCAATGGCTTTTGGCTTCTTTAATGGGTCGTGTTTTAACTTGTCTCATGTAGGTGACACTGAGAAGATTCTTGTTATCAGTTACTAATAGAACCTCTAGAAATGGTTCTAGAGAAGGGGAATAGCCTGATATAGTGTTCTCTGAGAGCTGAGATGTATTGTGGAGCCCTGGGTACTCAAAATGCAGTGATGGGGCCATTTTGCAGTGTGGTGAAGGGGTCAGGCCAATCACATTGGCAGTGTCCATTTCTTCAAGACATCTTCAGAGTGTTCCTCTGCTTTAATGGTGAAGACTGCCTGATCACTTAACTCAGAGGAAAGTATTTGAAAATGGGCATTCTCACTACTGGTCACTGGCTCCCAGAGGTCCCAGGGAGAGCTTGATGACTTGACAAGGAGAAGCATCTTTTAGTTTGGATGGGATAAGGTTGTCCAAGATGCCTAATGCCTTTCTATTCTTTTTCTGCAGTTCCCTGACTTTGTTCATTAACAATTCCTCTACTCTGGGGTTGGTCTGGGAGCGACATGACCCATGGCTTGTGGGAGTGTTGTGCTATTCCATCTATGGAGGATAACCAAGAGCAACAGCAATCAGCTGTGTGTTTTTGGAGTCTTTTGTGGAAGTCTAGTCAAGAAGCGGCTTCTAATGTTTGGTATTGGAGATTTTGGTGTCGTTGGCTCCTAGAGGAAGTACCATCAGCCCAGTTGAAAAGGTTCTTCAAAACAATATATATATATATTTCGATATTGTAAATCTTCTCTTAGATTTATTATTTAATTTTTATAATAATAATCCTTAATTAAAATTATATTTTTTAATCTCAGTACTTGGGAGGCAGAGTCAGGTGAATTTCTGAGTTCAAGGCCAGCCTAGTCTATATAGTAAGTTATAGAACAGAGAAATCCTGTCTCAAAAAAAAAAAAAAGAACAAACAAAATTACATTTATTCTCTCTCTCTCTCTCTCTCTCTCTCTCTCTCTCTCTCACACACACACACACACACACACACACACACACACACACACACACACGCACTCTCTCTTGATGGCAAGCACATTATGCCACTGAGCTATCTCTCAGTCCTCCTAACATTTTTTTTATATTTGTTGATGTTGTTTTTAAATTTTTGGTTTTCTATTATTTATTAACTGTATCAAACAAAGTTTTACTGCTGTTTGTTGAAATAGACAATACTCAGCTACTAAATGGCCATTTCATAAGACTTAATCTGCTATATTGGCTTTCCTCAGCCTGTTACAGTTCTAATCTTCTGTGGTGCTTTAAGATTAAATTTAAAAACTGCGTTCTCCTCCCCAGGTCTTGCATTTAACTTTTCTTTCTGACTTTCTCTGACTAGGATTTCTCATCTGTTATCTACAGGATTTAGAAGAACTTGACTCGGTCCTATCTATTTTAGTTTTGCATTTTAATGTGACACTGTCGTCCTTTATCTAAGAGGCCATAGGTGAGCTTTCCAGGCTGGAGCCAATATCTTTCTGTGTAGCTCTTTTCTTGCCTCCTGTGAGCATCACCCTGACTGCCAGCATCTGGTTCCTTTTGGATCTTCACAGCCCTAGCACCTGAACCCATCACTTCTCCACAGACAATCACAGCTTCCCAGTGATTGCTCTGCTTTGCATTTCTCCCAACAGATTAAGAAAATCTAGCTGCTATATGTTTTCAGTTCTTGGCACAGTCAATGAAAGAATATTTAAATATATAACCTTATGAAGTTTTGATTGGTTATCAAATCAGTAGGTTGAATAGTTGAGAACTGGTTTCTGAACATGGTACATCTTTTTCTATTGACCTAGGTTTGCTTTTTTGTATTAGGTAAGTACTTATAAATTTTCAATATGTAGCCTTTCAGAGATTGTATTAGATTTATGTCTAAATATTTTATTTTGCTGGTGCTGTTGAGAATAATATTTGAGATTTAAAAATCCAATTGTTCTCTCATGTTATAGAAATATAGTTAACTTTTGTGTGTTGAATGTTTGGTGAAATTTCTGAACACAGCTGCTACTTCTAGGAGCCATTTTGTTATTCTTTTTTTTTTAACTTCATACATAGACAACTGAGGCATGTCTAATAGAGGAACGGCTTTTATTTTCTCATCCCATTTGTTCTGTATGTCTTGTATTTCTTTTTCTTGTTCTGCTGCACTGTCTTCCAGTACAAAGCTCTCTAGGAGCACAGAAAGCCGATACTCATCTGCCCCTTGACTCAATCTTACTGAACGCATACAGTTCTCACTCCGTTAATTATAGGAATTTTTAAAGTTGCTTATATTGTTCATTTGTTTAAGGGAACTTCTTTCTTTTCCTACCTTGCTAAGAATATTAGCCAGAAATGCACATTGGATTTTCAAATATTTCTTCTGCATAAATTGAGTGGACCCATGTTAAGTCAATTTTATTGCAATCTTGGTTCTGATCAAGCTTCAACCTGAAGTTGCCCCATATTCTGGGTCTCAGGAGTACGGCTTTATTTATTTTTCCATGTTACTGGCCTCTGTGTCTTATCCTGCCTCTCTCCAGCAAGTGGATTTTCTCTATTCCCTTGCTCATTACACAGTTTCTATTATGACGCGGGGACATCTTTGTTTCTTCTCACAACACGTACATAAGCACATACACAGACACCCCTCCTCGCCTCTCTCAACACACACAGAGGCTTGACTGTTCGTATACACTAAATCTTTTCTTCCTTGAGAAAAGTGCAGGTGGTGATCCTGGATGACTTCCTTGCACCTTTGGATCTCTGCTGTCCTCTGAGCCAGGATTGCACATGGTCATCCTTTAGAGCTTGTGGGGACTTCTGGTGGAGGAAGGGACTATGGGAAGGCCTATGCTTCAGCACCCAAAATGAGCAGCTGTGTAGTGGTTTCATATTGCTTCACTGGCTCACATGGACCTTCTGCAATTGCTCACCTATCTTTGCTCATTCTTCTTGGAGATCCGGTTGCTGCTGCCTGGGTGGGTACAGGTGATCCTTTCTCAGCTACTGGCCCATCTGCCCTGAGGTTTGGCCCAGTTCTGTATTTTTCTTCTCAGATATGTTAAACAATGATTGTCCTTTTGCTTTTTTCTTATGAAAAGATGATAACCCAGCTCCTTCCAGCTAATTCCATCCCAAGGTAAAAGCCGCAGATTCTGACATTTTCTCTTTCTTTTTTAATTACGAAAGTTTAGAGAGTTATGTTGGATATTTTTTCTGATGTCTCTTGGAATAGCCATGTTATTCTCTCTACTTCATTTCTGTGTTGAGTTATTTATGCATGTCTATGCACACACAGTGAATTGCATATAGGCACATGCACAGGGTGAATATGTGGTTTATCTATTTAAATATTTGAAATAATAGCAAATGTATGTGCAAAGTGGATGCAGAATTGGAAGGACTTGCTTTATAAAGGCCATTGGAGGCAAGTGGCAGCCTGATAATTCAGCAGGTTCCTGTAACAAGTGCTATCTCCCACTCACCCATCAGAATTAGCATTTCAGGATGGGCATGTCATTTCATTCAAGCCTCACATCTAGGCAAGGTTTGGCCATGTGCTCCAGTAGTACCTTTTGTAGTCAGAGGATGCTTGTAGAGTTATGTGCTATGTCTTCCAAGTTGTGGTTATTTTGACAAACATAAAGATGACAGGCCATGCATTTTGCAGTGTGCCTAGTTCTTGAACTGCCAAGTATTTACAATTAGACAGAGATTCTGCCTCTCTTGGGGGCTGTTGCCTGGTTCCCATCATGTCCTGCCAGTTGCCCTGGGACTGCAACTTGCTATGATCTTGATGATAATTATGTTGACACCCAATGGAAGTGATGCTTTCCAAGGTTTCTCCATTGTACCACACTCATATCTCCTTTGTAATTAATACACTTTTGTGGAAGTCTCTCTGAAATGCTGGGTATCTTGTTCCTCATCAAGTTTTAAACTAATTACTTAATTACTTTCTGAAAGACTAGTTTTTCCTTTCAATGAGACATAATTCTGTTATCATTCCTTACTCCATTGCCTGAGTTCTCTCCAATCTTCCCAGAGGGACCCTCTTCAGGAGGTTTGGCTGTCCACGGCATGGCCTATTCTTCTTGAAGCACTTTCCTACTATGTAGAAGAGCTGCCTTGTGCTCATCTAGGATTCTCTGCCACTGATCCTCTACAAACTCTTGTTTATACTTTGTTTCTTTTTAAAGGCCCCTTTTCTCTTTTAGTGAAAAGTCATATTAGAGTCTAGGGTCTGGAGCAGGGTATTATTGAGTATAGCCTATTATTATTGATGCCCGCAAGCTTCCTCAGGCATAGCCAGTTAATACATGCATATTGAAACACACACACAAATACAAACACACAGAGAAACATTTATGCATGCACACACGCATCTATCTCTCTCTATAAAAACAAATCAAAGTACAAATATATTAAAATATATTAAAATAAATATATTAAAAGTTTAATATATTTATGCATCTATGTATCTGTATATAGTCTATTGATATCTAACATGTCTTTTATCTATTCAATATGGAACCATCTGTCATCTATCTACCACCTGTCTTATCTGACTGTCTGTCTATCATCCACCCATCTATCTATCGGTCCATCTCATCTACTTACTGTATGGTATGGGAGCTCACTGGTTTTTGCTGACACCTCCCATGCTAATTATGCTTTCCCGTCATTTCAATCTCACATCTTGTTCACACTGACCCCTCCCCTGTCTAAGGTGGCTTCTGCTGCGCCGTCCGTTTTCTTCATTTACTCTGTTCACACTTCAGAGCTGCTGTTCTTGCTTCCTGCCCTCCCTTGGGTGGGTGCACCCCTTACGCTATCTGTGCTCTCCTGCTTTGACCTTCCTGCAGACCTCTTTAGCATCATCCAGATGCTTTTCTTGCTCTATCCAATATCTGTGAGGATGGATTCCTCAAGAGGAGACAGAAGTGGGAGGGAAAATAAACAAATTGATGCTTGAGCGTTAAGACACCCCACGCCGGCGGTAAACTGCACTGCAGTGGGCTGTTTGTCTCAACTTCCTGTGTATATGATTCTGTGAGCAGTGGGCTCTTTCCCATGATACCTCCATTCTTGTTTTAGCATCAAAATTAAAGTCAGCTCATGACATGAAGTGAGTGGGTTTTTTTTTTTTTTCTTCCAGAATCTGGAAGCTTCTATAAGATAAGCGCTATATTCTCCAGAAAACACTTAGAAGAACTCATAAATGAATAAAACCTCGTGCGTGTGGAGAATTTTGGTGGTGGGTTTAAATTCCAAATGAAATTTCATGAATAACATAGGGCTATTTGTTTCTCTGGTTCGTTGATCACATTTTTCTAAGTTGTGATTCTGAAGGCATTTTAATGCTTCTCCATTGTCAAGATACCATATGAGAAATTATTTAGAATACCTCTGTTCCACCATTTCATGTTCTTGGTGATTGGTGATCTTTTAGCTTCCTCTGCTTCTTTCCTGATTTTTCTACATCAGTTTTCTTTCCTTTTCTTGCTTTTCAAGTTGCCTACCTACATTTTATCAGGAGGATCAGTGGGCTTTGCTTTCCTCTGCTGTTGGCTTATTCCACACTTAAAACAAGTTTTTCTGACTGGTTATTTTCAAGGTCTGGTTTCCCATCTTGTTTGTAACCAAGATGGATGCTTCAGTCTGTCCTATGCGTTCATTTCTGCTGGTAAGTATTTGAAGCTATGACTTTCCCTCTGAAACTGGCTTTAGTGACACCTCATAGCTTTTGTTATATTGCATTTTTGTGGGCTCTTGCCTTCAATACAAAATATTTTCTGATTTTTATTTTACTTGGTTCCTTGTTCTATGACACTTTTGGAGGTATATTGCCAACTTTTCAAACTCTTTTGGAGAATTTTATAGTTAAAGTTATTTTGGATTATTTCTTTCATTTAATTTTAAACTTTCTAATCCCGGTCCTTGCTTTATGCTCAAGAAGTTCCCTCTCTCTAACATTTATTTTTCCCCTCTAGGATGCTGGTTACTGAGTCTCAGCCTTCCATTCTTTTCTTTCAGCCTTGCTTGCTCTCTCTAATTATTTTGACATCTTTTATCCTTCCCTTGCATCTTGTGTGGGTCTCCAATGGATCCTCTATGTTGTTTCTGTAATTAAGTACAGTGGGTAAAAGCCCTTGCCACGTATGCCTGAGGACAACCTGATGGAACCCATGCAAAAAACCAGATGTGACACTGTAGTGACATCTGTAATCTCATTGCTCAAACCAAGAGAGGGGTGTTGAAGGCAGGAATTTCCCCTGGTAGCTCACAGCCCATAGGGGCTGGAGTATGAAGTAAAGAGAGACCCTGCCTCAAAAAAAGAGCAAAAGGTGAGGACTGACTCCAGATGTCCTCCCCTAATGCCTGCATGCACAAGTGTCACAGGTACACACATGCACCTGCACCCCCCACCACCACCACACACACAATAAAACATGTCAATGAGCTCTGGACCAGGGTTGGGGCTAAACACTTCCCTGTAGCGGAACCACTGCACAGCAGTTCTGCCAATGGGACACAGCTTGGAGGGTTTGTTCTTTGCTTTGTTCTCACAGCCTGGCACTGTCCCTCAGCTGTTCCAGGAGGGTAGCCCTCCATCTATGAAAGAAGAAAAGCAACTGAGTGCCCTGCCAGCTGCAGCTGTGGCCATTGGAGCCATTCTTTCTTCTTACAGTAAAGCTGACAAGCAGCCCCTGGAGTTATTTAAGGTGTATAGGCTGTTGTTTAATATACATAGGGCTATTTTGATCATCCCTTCAGCATGGCTATGGAGCATGTCTGTCTCCCTAAGGGGCTCCACTCTCAGTCAGTGTCAAGCATCATACATACTGCCATTCACACTATCTCCTCACACCACTGTGCTCTCTTGAGCCACTTCTCCTGTGCCTAGAAGTTTGAGCCCGTTGACGGACCTTGCTTTATCATTTCTATCTTTTGATCTCCGTGGCTATACATCTGCATCTGAAATTGACCTTTTAGATTCCATGTATTTAGGCATGTCCTGCTTTGACTTCTGTTCCTTGATAAACACCATGACCAAAAGCAACCTGGGGAAGAAAGGGTTTGTTTGGCTTACAAGTTATAGTCTGTCCTCAATGAAATTCAAAGTAGAAGCTCTGCGCCCTGGATTGCTCCCCTGCTCACATTTAGCTATCAGCTCCAGCCTACCTGCCTAGGGCTGGCATCACCCTCAGTAGGCTGGACCCTTCCATGTTAACAATTAATAAAAGGTCCCATAGGCATGCCCATGGGCCAATCTGAAATTCCTCAGTTGAGATTCCCTCTACCCAGGTGTATCGCGTGTATAATAGAGATTGACTATCACAGTGGGATCAGATCCTGTTTATCGCTCTTAAGGATTGTCCACCAGGTTCATCCATGCTGCTGTGACTCCTTCCCTTTCAAGGTTGAATCATGATTTACATTTACATTTGCATGTAATGTATATAGACCGCGCCTTCTTTTCTATTCGCTGTTGTTAGACATTTAGGTTGTTCCTACATCTTGGCTGGTGGGGATGCTTTAGTGAGCATAGGGTTCTGGCATCTCCCTTGTCTGGTCACCAGAACCATCTTTCCTTTCTTTGCTTTCTTCCCGGTGGCCTTGGATCTGGTTGATGAGGTTACCGACCCAATAAATTTGGCTGTCCCATGCCAGCTCTCCTGGAGACAAAGAAGTGACTATGTAGATAGGAGGCTTGTATATGTCCTATCCTGTCATCCCTACAGAGTGTTTTTCCCTCAGTGTGTCATTCCTGGGCATACTGTAATCCCCAGAGCAGAGCAGCATGTACCCTCTTCTGCCCTGTATTAAGTAGGGGCTCCACTAGTGCATAATATGACTTAATAATGGCCAAGGAGATTCTGTCTCTTCAAATGGCTTTCATCTTCACTCCGTTTGATGTTATTATTGTTACACAGGATGTGTTCTTATCTTTCAGCTTTTATTTATTTATTTATTTATTTATTTATTTATTTATTTATTTATTGTGTGTGTGTGTATTCATGTGCGCGCATATGTGTATATGTTTGCATATATGCATATATACATATATCTGTGTGCCTGGGTGTATCTGTGTGGATATATGTGTGGCTGTCCTATGCATGTGCATACATTTGTGTGTGTGTGTTTGTTATGTTGGTGCCCACAGAGGCAAATAGAGGGCATTGGTTTCTATGAAACTGCAGCTAAAGGCAGTTATTATAAGCTGCTCAGTGTGGGTTCCGGGAAACCAACTCTAGTGCACTTGTCCTTTACAGGAGCAGCAAATGCTCTTGACTCTGAGTCACCTCTCAGTCCCACTAGGTATGTTCTGTCTTCAGACTTAGAAGTATAACAGACACCTGAGGCTGGTCAGATGTTTTTACTATAAAATAATTGGAAGATATATTTAAACATCATCATTGAGAAAGGGCTAGTTATTAATTTACCTCTGATATTGTCATCAAAAGTCCTTCTTTGTTTACTACTCTAATCTTGACTAGCCCATACCCATAAAATATCTGGTCTTCTTAAGAAACTGTGTAGCCAGGCATGGTAGCACATATTCATAACTTAAGCATTAAGGAGGCTGAGGCAGGAGGATTTCCTCAAGGAGATGATATATTCTAGGCAACTGTGATTGAAAAGCACAAAACTCAAAACAAGAAGTAGTTTAAATTGCATGAGCTTAACTTCTTTAATAATTACATATTTTATATGTATTTATGATCTTTATAAATGGTTCTATATAAGCAACTGTATTCACTAATGATTGCTAAGATAAAGCACGCTCCACACTGCTTTTTCTGTTTAAGGCTCATGCTCACTTGCTTGTCATGAGCAACTTTAGACTTTCTGGACTCTAAGGAGTTAAAGCCTATGACCTGGGAGCCGAGCTGGTGTGGCTATCTGCATTTCCTTTTAAGATATGATGTCTCAACCCTCCTGCTGGATGTCACAGATTCTACCCAAGTCAAAGCCCTCCCTCCCTCCTTCCTAACCATCAGCAGCTTACACACCACCTCTTTTATGAAGCCGCCCCTGTGGTCCAGATGGAATCAATCTCTGGGCTCTGTACTTCTCTATTGTATGGGGTTTGTTATGGTTCCTGCCATCTGTCTTCCTAGTTGGGAGGTAAGATTCTTGGAAATGGGACAATGTACCCTTGTTCTGTCTTTGTGCCCCTGACCTGGGAGCCTGGATGCTGGCTCACTAAGGGAACAGTGGAAGGTTCTCTAGGTGTTCTTGGTCTCTGCTCACTATAATGTCAGTTGTGTGTCATTTCTGAGCTACCTACACCAGCCTAAGTGACCCATTGACTTGCGTGTGCCTGGGTTAGAGCATGATGGAGACCATACTTAATCTCACTTACTTTTTAATTACCCTTCTTTTGAGACTTTCATGTGTGATATGTTGGTGTGCCTGGACGGGTTGTAGGTACAGGTGCACCTCTGTATATGTGTGTGTGTGTGTGTGTGTGTGTGTGTGTGTGTGTGTGTGTGTGTGCATGTGCATGCACACAAACATATATGAAGAGGCTCCAATGTCATTTTTCAGAGGTTGTTCATCTTGTTTTCTGAGTCAGAGGCTCTTAGTAATGTCTGGAGCCTATGAATTCAGTTATATTGGCTGGTCAGTGAGTCCAGGAAAGCATCTGTTCCACATCCCCAGTCCCTGGGCTCTCTGTGGATGCTGGGAATCACACTTGGGGCATCATGCTTGCAAGTCAAGCGCTTTACAGATTCAAGCATCTTCACAGCTCCATTTCAAGGACAAAGTCTTTTATATTTTCAGATATTCTGGCTGCTGGGTACCCAACCTCTCAGCCTTGTGGACAAACAGGTCATATACACAGTATTAAACTTCTCACCCGCAGTGATGCACAGAGACACATCAGCATCTCTGATGTGGCCCTCAGGGTCATGGGTAGTCCCTAGTAGTAGTCTATGATTCCTGTGGACTTGATACCTTAAAACTGTGGCTCAATCCATCCGAAAACTATAAAACTCCCAGTCTCTTCTCCCTTGAGCCATGATCTGTGATTTAACTTAAGGGCTTGTCTTGCATGGTGTTTCTGGTGCTACACTCTGGTCACACAGCCCTCTCATTAAGCAGAGATGGCCGTCAGCCCTTCTCGGAGGACCATCTCCTTGCCTGTCTCCCTCTTTCCTCTCATGTGCTGTCTTTGATCATGGCACATGGCACCTGTCCTGGAGTGTGTGGACATTTTGATAGTTCAGACCACAAGGGCGATGTAGACCCCAGGGGCCCAGCTGCCTACGCTGTACCTGCTCTGGGGCTGATGAGCCTTCACCTGTGAGTAGAGATTGGGAAATTGCAGTAATGACTCCTTTGGTTTAGGCTATTTCGGCTCCAGTCCTCCTTTGCTTTGGTTGTATCAGGCATGGCTTTAGAACCCTGTGAAATGAGCAGAATTATGCAAATTTCCATTTGACATTTTCCTTTACAATTGTTTTGACATCTCCATTTATAAATTTCTTTTCTTGTTAAAGCTAGATTGGGAGAGTGAGTTTCTAGACAACTCTTGCCTGGCTCACAGCCTGAGGGCCTTTTCTCAGCTTGTTTAATTGGAGGGTGTCTTGTCCGGTCACTGTCCGTCAGTGATGAGGACCCATGTGCCCAGAATCCTGGAGCCCATTCTCACAGGCAGCCACCAATATACATCTTTCTGCTGGTTTCTGGGGCAGGCTCTACTTTTTCAAAACTGTCTTCCTCTGCAGAAGTGATGAACATTTAGAGGTAGAATGCTCAAGTGTACCCAAGGGTGGCCCATGGCATGCCACAGAGAACTCTAGGCATACCTTTCTGTTCCTGTGAACACCTTGATTCTGTGGATCCAATAGTCAGACGCTGTGTCTCCCGATTCAATCTTCTATTTTTCTTTTTTACTGGGTGTATTTTTTTTAATCTCTGTGTATAATATGTGTGAGTAGGTGTCCATTTGTGTGCATGAGAAGGCCTGGAGTTGGCACTAGGTGTCTGCCTTGACTACTCTTAACTTACTGAGTCAGGATCTCTTACTGAGCCTGGAGCTCGCAGATCTCAGCTAGTCAAGCTAGCCTTCTTGTTTCAGGGATCCCGTTTCTACTTCTGAGGTGCTGGGATTTCAGAGCCATCTCTCCTGCCTGACTTTACATGGGTGCCAGGGATCTGAACTCCTGTCTTCATGTTTACAGACTAAGAGCCTTTCCACTGAGCCATTTCCTACAGCTTCCCTGCCCTCCCTCCTTTCACTTTTTTTTTAGTTTTGTTTGGAAACAGCGTCCCTTGTGACCCAGGCTAACTTCAAACTCTCTGTGTAGCCAGTAGCCAATGCTGACCTTGAACTTCCAATTCTCCTGACCTTACCTCTAAATCCATGGGATCATAGGTGTGCCACCACTCCTGGTTTAAACATTACTGGACTCAAACCCATGCATGCATGGTGAGCGCTCCCCTTGCTGAGCTCAGGGAATTAATGCTATGTGCTTCTTGCTGAATCACCCAGGTCTCCCCTTCTCAGACAGCTCGGAGTCCATGTCACACCCATTCAATGTGTCTTCTCTTCTCATGGGATGGTTTTGCTCCCCCACGAGCTGCTTAATATATACTCTCATTAGGGGAATAGCTGTTGCAAGGGAGAACGAGGCTGAGCTCACAATAACACAATTGTCTTTCCTGCTGGAATTTCAACCATAAAATTGGTTCTTCTGCGATTAGTATATTTAGGAAAAGTGTAGGAAGAAACTGCCTTTTTCTGCGATCGTTAGGGTGCTATGGCTTCCCAGTTACCATGACAAGCACCTTTAAGACTATCCCCTCATGATTTTTAAAGTACTAATTATTCAAAAGAAACAGCTGTGTGTTCCTATGTCTTCAAGAGTCTTAATGTTGTTTTCTGTCCATCCCTTATCAGGTAACCTTTATGATAATTACTCTTCCCAGTTAACAATGAGAGCATTTCACTTTGCCTGTGCTTTTGGCATAACATCTCAAGTTTCACAGTCGTCATGTGTAGCAGCCATGGTGATGTCTCCTCTCAGGCTTTAGGTGAGACACCCTGCCTGGAACAATTGATTTTGTCACTTTGTCCAGAGCCATGTGCTGAGCACTTTCATCCCAAGTTTCAAACTCTCTTCCCTACTACTTTGATTACTAAGTCACATGATACTCTGGCTTGTTCAGTAGATGCTGTGGCCTGGACTCTTGATGGTAAGGAACAAACAGTTTTCTAAAGGTTACCATCAAGGGTGGGTGTAGCTTAAAGTGGTTTTGGGTTTTGTGTGTGTGTGTGTGTGTGTGTGTGTGTGTGTGTGTGTGTGTGTGTGTGTGCCCTTCAGTCTGGATGAATCTTTTTTACCTGTGGTCTAAGTCACATGATACTCTGGCTTGTTCAGTAGATGCTGTGGCCTGGACTCTTGATGGTAAGGAACAAACAGTTTTCTAAAGGTTACCATCAAGGGTGGGTGTAGCTTAAAGTGGTTTTGGGTTTTGTGTGTGTGTGTGTGTGTGTGTGTGTGTGTGTGTGTGTGTGTGTGTGCCCTTCAGTCTGGATGAATCTTTTTTACCTGTGGTCTATCAGCCACTTATAAAGTCATTATTTAGAGGCTTATATTAATTATAATTTGTTTGACCTATGGCTCTGGCTTATTATCAACTAGCTCTTATAACTTAACTTATTTTTATTAATTTATGTATTGTCACCTGTTTGTGGCATTATCTGTGTTTTTCGTACATCTCACTTTTGGGGTGGCAGCTTGCAGAATCTGCCTTGACTCTGCCCTTCTTCTCCTTTACCTCTGCTTGAATTTTCCACCTGTCTCTGAGCTGCCTTACCATAGGCCAAAACAGCTTATTCATTAACCAAATTAGTAATACCATATTCACAGCATACAGAAAGACATCCCAGATCAGGTGGAGATCGACAAGTCTCAGAAGCATTCTGCTGGGAGATTTACTAACTGATTTGGGAAGTTTCAAGTCCCATTTCCATCTGTGGTGTTGTTGCTGGTTATATAAGTCAACCTATTTTATTCCTCATAGTTATTATGACTTACAGAAACTTCCAAACACATACAAGAAAACAGAGTTTGATGCCCCAGGGCTGAGCTTTGACCTTTTGGATCATTCCAAGTGCTCCTTACACCTATCCTTTGCCCATCCTCTTCCTGCTCTTTGTCACCAGAATTAGCAACAGTTCTTTGTAAGCTGAGATTTACACATCCTTAGATAGTAGAATCAGGGTCTTGAGCATGCTGCCCACATGTTCTACACTGGAGGTGCACCCCAGGCCCTGAGGTTCACACATGCCGATGAAGGCATTCTGACAGCTGGCTTTGGTTTTTAGTTTTGTTCCATACAGACCACCTCAGTACACACTCTTCCCAGTCAGCCTGTACTGCGTCTACCAGAACACACCCAAGCTGCCATTCTCCAAAAATGGTCGTTAGTTTTTACATTTTGTTGAGATATAAGCTTGGGCTGTGGCCCCATTTCTTTGCTCACATTTGGTTTGGACTTCTGTAGATCTATTCCATAGTGTGCAGTGCTATTCCATTGGATAATTCCTTTGTGTCTGAGGACCAATGAGGTTTAGAGAATTGGTCTGACTTCAACGACTCCATGTGAGACTTACCTGGTCCATTATTCTACTCTTAATTTACTTTATTGTTTGACTTTCTATTATCATATGGCAGGACTCACTATATTTTGAATATTATTTTTGTTAGTTAGATATTTATAAATATTTGTGATTTGCTAAAATAACAATATCTTGGGGTGACTGCCACTTTTCAATTTAGGTAAGTCTGATTCTCTCTTTTGTCCTTTTGGCATTGACTTTCTGTACTTGGTCTTATAAACCTTTGCCTGTCCATGGGCATTGATAATAGCCTCCTACATTTTCCATAAAGCCTTGTAGACCTCACTACTCCATGTGAGCCTGTGGCCCTCCTGGCATGATTTCCCAGGTGTGTGGCTGTAGAGTGTCAAGATGACTTTCTTTCCATGTAGGCACCCATGGCTCCAGGACCTTTGTTGAAATTTAATGTCATCTTGAATAGTTTGGTACCTTATTGAAGGTCACAGTTGACTTTATATATGCCTATCTGCTTCTGTTTATTGTCTCCTTGATCTGCCGCTGACTCCCATGACCTTTCACACCACCTTGATTCCCAGACATGGAAAAGACAGGGAGTCAGTTGGGCTTTCAAGTCATCAGCTGACTTTTCCTGTTCAGCTTTCTTTTTTCCTTTTTCTCCATTATGTATGTTTATGTGTGTGAGAAAGGTATGTATGTGGGGTCACACATTCATGTGCACACATGACTGTCAGAGACAACTCTGTGCAGTCCATCATCTCCTTCTTCCTTTACATGGGTTCTGGTGGTTTAACTCAAGGTTACCTGGTTTCCATGGCAAGCATGCTGTCTACTGAACCATCTCTCTGTCTCTTGCTATCTGTTATGAAAAGTAGAATTGTGAACACTCATAGGGCTGTACTGAACAGTAAATCATTTGCAAAAATGTGTCCATGTGTAGTGGGATTATGTTGTTACATACTAAATAACTGTCTTGCCTACTAATTTAATAAAAATGCTGATTGGCAGAAGGCAGACAGGAAGTGTGGGTGGGGCTACCAGACTAAGAAAACTCTGGGAAAAGGAAGAACAGAGCAGAGATGCCACAGAGTTACCAGACAAGCCAGAAGATGCAGAGGACAACTATGCTGCTTGAGAAAGGTACTGAGCTGAATGGCTGAACGAGATAAATCAAAAAACATGGGTTAATTTAAAGGTAAAGAGTTAGCAAGTTATAGACCTGTAATTAGTGTAAAATTACTGTAAGCGTCTCTGTGGGACTGTGGGTCTGCAGGTTTGCACCTCGAGGCTAGGCCGGAAAGTCCAGGCCAGAAACCTCATACAACATCCATGACCTCAGCCTTCTAATGCAGCAATGCTACTTCAATATCTGCACTTTCTTCAAGTGTCACACAGGTAGCGTCTGTTTTAATGATAGTTTCTCTTCAGATCTCTTTGAACTTGCTCCTGAATGTCACATTTTTGAAGTTACTGCTTTAGGCTTCTGTTTGTAACCATTGTTGCTAAATAAGAATTGATGAATAGGGAATCTAAGGAGGAATAATGTACACATGACAAGCTGTGCAGCTGGCACTTGCAAATCATTACATTTGCATATTTGGAAACCCACCGTACCGTTCTGACAAAGGTCAAGCACATTGCTCTAGAAAGTTCCACACTACCCCTTGTGATCTTTCCTATCTCTTCCTGTCTCTGGTGAACATGATCCATTTCTATTCCTTAAGAGTCACATCCATGGGACCAGGAGAGCATATCCCATCCTTCTCAGTGCCTTTCACAATGCCCATTATGCTAAAATGCAATCACAGTGTTGCGTGTGACAGTGCTTGATCTTTTAAATTGCTGGGTCAAACTCTATGACACGCATACTCAATGGTATGCTTTCCATTTAGCTGTTGACGGATGTCTGGGTTACTTCCAGCGTGAGGTTATCACATATAATAATACTGCTCTCTGTTATGTGCAGATGCCCTTGTGTGAGCACTTTGTCATTTCTTTCAGGCAACTATCTAGACACAGCATGGATAAGACAGACATGGGTGATGTGGGAATGTCTTTCTGTATGCTGTGAATATCAATCTTTAAATAAAGGAGCTGTTTTGGCCCATGACAGGCACCATAGAAAAAGTAGGAGGAGAAGTTAGAGCATAGGTAGGAGAAGCAGGGTGGAGTCAGACAGACCAAGCCCGAAGCCCAAAGGAGCAACATGTAAAGAACACAGGTGAGCCACGGGACACGTGGTAGACAGATTAATGGAAATGGGTTGAGTTAAGATGTAAGAGCAAGCTAGCAATGTGCCTGAGCCATAGGCCAAACAGCATGAACTTAATATAAGCGTCTGAGTCATTTCTGGGGGCCTGAGCAATGGAGGGCGGCTAAGGGTTCTGGGGCTGACTGCAGGTCTCTAGATCAGGACCTCTGTGCCTGGGACCAAGAAACCTAAAACAACTCATGGGTGTATTTCTACTACCCTAAGAAACTTGAAAGGTATTTTTCTGATGGTTGTGCATTTTATATTTCCACAAGCCACGTGGGAAGGTCAGATTGCTGTGCATGGTTGCCAATGGATATGTCTGGGAGTATGGTGGTAAATCACTTCAGTTTTCATTTACATTTCCCTAATGCCAAATAATGCTCCTAATACCTATAACAGTATAACTGTCATCCATAAATCTTTGATGATGTTTATTAAAACCTTGTGTTTGTTTATATCTATATGCCCATATAATCTCTCTGTGTGGCTATTATCTATCTATCTATCTATCTATCTATCTATCTATCTATCTATCTATCTATCTATCATCTTTATCTCACTATGTAGCTCAGACAGTCCTGGAACTCTCTATGTAGATGAGGCCGACCTTGAACTCACAATGATCCACCTGCCTCTGCCTCCCAAGGCTGGGATTATGGGTGTGCTCCACCACGCTCAGCTCTTTACAATCTTTTATCCAATATGTAATGTTGACTATCCATATATAGAGTAAAACTGATTTTCATATAGCAATCTTATATCCTAGAACTACTCAAAATTATTTACACCCGTGTCTTTTGCCTTAATAGGCACATATTAAGGAGCCTTTTGAAGGAACAACTATGTCACCTCAATCTTATGCTAATTTTGTTTGTTTGTTGAGACAGAGTTGTTTTGCATAACAGTGCTGGCTGTTAGGAAACTCACTCTGTAGACCAAGGTGGCCTCAAACTCATAGAGATCCCCTTGTCTCTTGAGTGCTGGGATCAAAGGGGTGTGCCACCATTGCTCAGAGTCAAATATATATTTGTATATATGTTTGTATTTTGTTTTACATCCTGACCACAGTTTACCCTCCCTTCTCTCCTCCCAGCACACCCACACCCCTCATCCACTCCTCCTCTTCAGTTTCTCTTTAGAAAAGGGTAGGCCTCCCATGGATGTCAACCAGCTGTGTCATATCAAGTTGCAGTGAGACTAGGTACCTCCTCTCCTACTAAGGTTGACCAAGGCAACCCTGTAGGATGAAAGGGTCCCAAAAGCAAGCACCAGAGTCAGAGATAGCTTCTGCTCACACTGTTAGAAGTTCCACAAGAAGACCAAGCTACACAACTGTAACACATTTGCAGAGGTCCTGGGTCAGTCCTGTTCAGGCTCCCTGGTTGTCAGTTCAGTCCTTGTAAATTCCTATGAATTCAGGTTAGTTGATTCTGTGGCTTTTCTTGTGATGTTCCTGACCCCTCTGATGCCTACAATTCCTCCTCTCCTCTGAAAGACCCCCAAGCTCTGCCTACTGTTTGCTGTGGGCCTCTGTATTTGTTTCCATCAGTTGCTCTGTGAAGCTTCTCTGATAACATAGGGCTAGACTCTTATATGCAGCTTTTTAAATTTTTCTTTCATTCTTTTTAATTTTTAGTAGCTTTTTAAAAAGAATTTCATACTTGAGCACTGGCTGAACTCCTACCACTCATTGTTCGACCTCCAATCCCTGTCAAATTAATTATCTCGTCTTTATTAGTTGCATATACATATATATATACACACACACATATGGATGTATATGTGTGAGTGTTATATATGATCTACTGAGTCCATTTATCTCTGTTCCTATGTGCATATGTCCAGAACTGACCAGTTGCAATTTGACAACCTATGTATGACTTCTTCCCTGGAAAAGACTGCTTCTCCCTCTCAGCAACTATTGATTTCCTTTGCTCTTCATCTAGGAGTGGGACAATGTGGAATTTCCCATTTGCCTTGGTATAGCAATTGGTGTGGTCATTATACTGGTCTCGGTCAGGCAAGCATATTGTTGAGAATTTATAGGTGCCGTTTTCCTGTTGTGCCTAAGGTATACCATCTATTTGCATCCTGGGGCTCTGGCTCGTACAATCTTTCCACCCACTCCTACAAGATTTTCCCTGAGCTTTGGGTTTAGGTATGCACTGAAGATGAATCAGTTGGAGTAACTTATCTGCATTTTGACAATTGTGGGTTTGTTTTGTAACAGTCTCCATCTTTTGCAAAGAGAAGTTTCTTTGATGAGGGTGTGAGCTACACTTATTTGTGGGTGTAATGAGAGGCATTTAGAAAGCAGAAATTACATTGGAAAGTAGCAGTAGAAGATTCTAATTTCTCTCTCTCTCTCTCTCTCTCTCTCTCTCTCTCTCTCTCTCTCTCTCTCGGCTTGTTCTCCCTGGTTAGAACCTTCTGTACACTGAGCAGAGTTGTTCTATAGAAATACTCTTAAACCATCCATTACCTCCATGGGACCTACTTGATCGTCCATCAAGAATATGGTAACAAGTAGAGGAGGGTCCTGCTCCTTAGGGGAGGACACTCTACTGTGTTTTCTGAGAGTGTCTTTAAAATATTATTATTATTTAACTTACCAATTGGTGTTGGATCTTTGGTTGTTGTTGTTGAATAACCTTAAGACGAATTTACATTTTCTTTTTTAGTCTGGGAACACAGTAAATCACATTTGACTGATTTCCAAACGGTAAGCTAGCCTTCCTTTCTAGGCTAAGCCCCACTAGGCCATGATGTATTATTCACTCGAGTAATTTTATATTCAACTTGCTAAAATGTTGTTAAGAGTTCTTACATATTTATTAATGAGTAATTTTGGTTCATCATTTACCTTTTAATATTTTTGGCTTTCTTTTAACTGGTACAAATTCAGTTTTCTTGGTTGAAATAGGATCTTCAGGACTGCCCTTTGTTTACTGTTGGGTTTCATGTTGACAACATTGTTTTTAAATGTTATTTTCTTATTTCCTTAAGTGCTTGTAGGATTTCTGTGCTACAATAGGTGAGGTTTTCGCTTTTCCCCATAAGACTTTGGGAGCCTCATCCATTTTATTGGCCTCCATAAAAATGATCTTCTAACTTTAATTCTCTCTATAATTTTCTGCTTTTAATTTTATTGAATTTTATTCTTAGTTTTAGAACATTCTTTTAGCTTACTTTATTTTTTCGGCTACGTAACCATTTTTCTAGCTTTTCTACATAGAGAGTTAAATTCCTGATTTTGGCTTAAAAAAAAGAAAAGAAAAGAAAAAAAAAAAACTCTTCCTAAGCTCAGTATTTAAATGCCACATTCTTCTCCATGCTCGCTTTGGCTACTGATCACATGTTTAGTAGCTTAGGTTTTCACCATTGTGTATGTAGTATGAAACAAACATTTTCTAATCTCTCTTGGCTTTTCCTATACCTGCCTGCTAAGAGAGATGTTTTCTATTTCCAAATAATTGAGGTGCTTAAACCATCCTACTGTTTTGTATTTCAAACGCAGCCCCACTATGGCCCAAGTACATATGAGTCCATATTAGTCTTTCCAGATTTCTCAAGTCTTCCTAGGTCAGTGTTCACTCTCACTGCAATCAAAAGGGGTCTATTGCTGGGTGTGCTTCAGTATGTGAGCAAGATCTTCTTTTTTATAGTCATTTTGGTAGGTGTTCAATAGGTCTCTGGCCTGGTTTGGATAAGAATGGCTCCCATAGGCTCACGGATTTAAATGCTTGGTCATCAGGGAGTGGCATTACTTAAGAAGGATTAGGAGGTGGGTCTTGTGAGAGTAGGTGTGGCTTTGTTGGAGGAGGTGTGTCACTCCTGCCTGCCACCATGCTTCCTGCCATGATGATAATGGACTAACTAAACCTTTGAAATTGTAAGCAAGCCCCAGTTAAATACTTTCTTTTATAAGAGTTACCATGGTCACAGTGTTTCTTCACTGCTATAAAACAATGAATAAGATAGTCCAATAGGAGTTATCGATACCTCCAACTGTGATTGTTGATTTACCTATTATTTTTCTCTTTCAACGTCATGTTTTCCATGCCGCCAAGAGCACATACATCTGTGATAGCTGCACACTATTGATGCTGCACCTTTTTGTCATTATACATGTTTCCTTTTATCTTTAGTGATGTGCCTTCTCTTCAAATCTATTCTGCCAGACATTAAACTACAACATGTACAGGGTCAGAGAAGTTAAGAGAACACACTTCTCTTGTAGAGATCTGAGTTTGGTTTCTAGCATCCACACTGAGTGGCTTACAACAGCCTGAAACACTAACTCCAGGAGATCTGATGTCTTCTCTGGCTTCCAAAGGAACCCATACTCATACGCAGACACATGTACACACAGGTACACATGCACACACACACACACACACACACACACACACACACACACACACACACACACATACACACATGTACCCTTAAAAATAAAATTAAAATAAAATTAAAAGCAACACTGTGACTGATGTTTTCTCATGTTATATCCCTACCTCATGTAGTGTATGTGTTTCCATTTTTTCTTTAAGCTGTCTGCATCGTTCTATGAATATGTTTAGTGAAATTATTAGATATGGAGTAGCTGGGTCTCAGTATTTCTTCTTCAGTCTTTACAGAATTAATTTTTAGCTGGAGATTTTAGTTCATTTACATTTGATACAAGTTTTATGTGATTAGTTATAACTCCTATATTCCTGTCGTCTTTTCCCTGTTAATTTCATATGTTTGGAGAAAAAGCTTGGCAAAACCAAATACTGCTTTATGGAGGTTGGAAGGCAGTCTGTATGGCTGGTGATGGTAGAGAGGAGATGGCTTACAAGTTGGGTGGTTGGAAAATGGCAGAATGTGAGTTTTTCCATACAGCATGTGCTAAGGTCCATGGAGGAAAATAGGAAGGAGAAATGACAGAAGCTTACTACGTGAAGAAAATCCTGGAACTTACTGTGATAGTCAAGAAAGCCAGTCAACTAGAAGTCAATGTAGGCTACAAGTCACAGTAGGTGTCCCTCATTCACTCCTTCATCAAATGTAATTCAGAAGACATGGGTTCCCTTTATGGCAGAAACAAGCATGACTCCATCCCACAAAGTCACTAGACTATTGTCATTGACAGACAAGAAATCACAGTGGTGTGTGCTCTGCTATAGGCCGATAAGTAAAGTAGGTGCTGTGAAATGACAGAAAGGGTCAGATCCATGGGAAGAGGTCACAAAGGCCCCTGACTGTGAGTGGGTAGAAACTAGACATCACGGATGCTGTGTGCTTAGTGGTGAAGGTATTCAGATTCAGAGGATAAGCCTGTAAAGTAAGCGGAAGCCACAGAGCATAGTCCAGTGGGGAGCTTTGGCCAGATGCAGTACCACGGTGGAGAATAGAGGAAGAAGAGAAGAATCCTCAGCTATAGATGGGATAACGCTGGCACTTCCAGAACTTGACCAAAACCCTGCACCAGTAATGAGTGTGATACAAGATCAGTTATTTTTTACTGTGATGCTTCCCTTGATAGGGTTTCTCTGGTGTATGTTAAGGAGAACTGATGAAATTGGGCTAAAACGGATGATCCTAACTCTCCATACAGTGAATCTTTGCCAAATTTCCTTATAGCCAATTTTATTTCTATTTGAGGGGAAACTAAGTGATTAGAAAATACCAGGCATCGTCCCTAGGTCTCAGAGTGGCTCCCATTCAACCTTGGGGAGGGCTGCAGCAAAAGCCAGATGTTTAATAAAGATGTAAGTGGACAAATACAATGAGGGGCACCACAGTTGCACACTGCAGGCATCCTTCAGGGGGTAGGATTGTAATAAATGAGCTGAGATGTCTTTCTATATGCTGTGAATTACCATTAGATAACAAAGGAATTGTTTGGGCCTATGGCAGAGCAGCTTAGAAGCAGGCGGAATGTCTCAGCATAGACAAAAAGGAAGAAGAATGGAGTCAAGGGGAGATGCTGCTAGCTGCCACTGAGAGAGCAAGATGTAAAAGTACAGGTAAGCCACAAGCCACATGGCAAGATGAATAATTTTTTTAATGGATTAATAAAAATGAGTTAAGATACAAGAGCTAGCTGATAATGAGCTTAAGCCATAAGTCAAACAGTTTATAATTAATATAAGCCTTTGTGTGATTATTTGGGACCACGAAACGGTGGGCTGTCTAAACCTCAGGACTAGACTGTGCCAAAAACTTATTACTACAGTTAAACACTTCACATATCCTTCCAGAGGATGAGGGTAGATGGATACCACAGTTACATGCTGTAGGGATCCTTCACAAGAGGTATCACAATAATATACTATAGACATCCTTCAGGTTAGTTATGGAGGAAATTTCATTAGTGCTAGAAAGCTGTCTTACAATCCTCTTGACCTTCCAGAAGTACTAGCAGAGCCTAGGAATACGTTTGTAAGTCTCCACCCACAGTGTTAGCCAATCCAAGAAGAGAAATGGGCTGACATCCAGGTGTAGACACTATACTTGGTACCTTGTTCTTGTCAAAGAAAAAGATGGGTCTCATAAAGAATACTCTCTCTGCAGAGTAGGATCATTCACCACATGGAGTACTGTGTGCTGGCTAGAAAGGGGGCGGAGCCAGAGCAAAGACTGAAGTGAAGAACTGTGGGTAACCGGGTAACTATACCTCACAGGGCCTAGAAAGATAATGGAGATTCCTACTTCTTCTCTTCTTCTTTTCCATTTAAACATCCCTTCACAATATCATGCACTTTTTAATAAACAGAAAAGCAGTTTAGTTGTGGAGCAACAGTCTTCCAGCAAGAGCTGATGCACCTTTTGGCTTCACAAATGCTTGCTGAGCACTTCTCCTGGGGGTTTCTCAGGGTCTTTGGTGGTGCTCACCACTATTAACAAGGGGAACCCCATCCGCCTGCTGTGCTCGTGTCTCAGGCTGGAGAACCTGGGGTTTAAATCCCCCTCAGCTACATCGTGAGTTGGAGGCCATTCTGGGCTACAGAAGACCCTGTCTTAAAATCACAGGAAGAAAGCAAAAGCCAAATAAGACTAACAAAAAATTAAAACAAAGCAACAAAACAAAAACAAGGATTTTAAAAAAAGAAGAAACAGGTCCCAGATTTGGGTAAAAGATAACAGTGCTCCCCCCACCCCCGCTGTGGACCTTGGGCTCTGGATCCTTTCAGAGGGAAGCTAAGATTACCTGGCTGTGGGCTTCATCTTCAACATCCTGCAGAGGTGTTTGCGTTTACTGCTATCTGTTGCCTTCAGCTTTTTCCTTTAAGAGTTAAAAAAGTGTGTGTGGCGGGGGAGTGGGTGGAGGTACATTCTTTGGAAACTGCAGACAAATTCTTGAGTTGGAAATCCCATTGCTAAATTCTTTAATACAAAAAAAAAAAAAAATAATGCTTTAAATTGTACTTTGGACAAGATGTCCATTTTTTTGGCTCAACAAACAAACCCGAATTGTTTTTAGCTTTCTGCTCTGGCAACTCACAAAGTTTTGCCTAAAACCCTTGGAGATTTGCTGGGAAAGATTTATTCATGTACATGCTGAAGAGCAAGCCAAGACCTTGCCGCTCTGCACATATCAACACTCCTCTAAATTCAAAAGCTGGAGAGGCCTAGGTGGGGGGGAGGGGGGGGGAGGCTGATTTGGTTTTCTGCACTGAAAATGTGCTCTTTTCCAGAAGGGAAAGTATGGGGCTGAGGTGACCCTGAGAAGACTCAGTGGGAGCAGCCCGAACAGGAGAAGCGCCTTGCTCACCATCAAGTCCAGCCTCTACTGAACAAGTGTTCTACACAAATACACATCTAGCATTCTGGTTCTGTGAGTTAAGCAGAAAGATAGTAAACCACCTACCTCATGCAGGAGCACACAGAGCACCCCCAAACATTGCAGTGCCAACGAAGTGAAATGGCTGATAGACTGAGGCTCTTCCAAATATTTTATAGCTCATCTGTAGTCAGAAGGCAGACAAAGAACATCTGTGATGAGGCATCGGAAGATGCTGAGAAAGGAGGGTCCAGTGAGTTTGAGCCCAGCTACAATATTGTCACCAATTCCCTGCATTCTCTGCCTCACCCCCCCCGTACACACACACACACACACACACACACACACACATACACACACACCAAAAACAACAAAAAAGACAAACACATTTAATACTAATGTGCTGTTTTTTTCTAGGTAAACCTTAAAAAGAAAAAGGCCTAGAGTCTGTAAGGAGGCTCGGTGAGTAAAGGTGCTTGCCTCCTCCAAGCCTGTCAATCTGAATTTGATTCCTGGGACATGTTGGGGGAAAAAAATCATCTCCTGAAACTTGTCTTCTGACACTCACACATGCACAGTGACATTTACACACACACAAAGATGCATGTGTGTGAATAAACAAATCAATCAGTCAATCAATCAATCTTATAAGTTTTAAATGAACATGCCACGATGTATACATGTTTCTGCAGTATGCTCACTCACCGGGACTATATCTATAATGTGGTACCAACAAGCGTTGTGTAGATCAACCGCATTTGGATACAGAAAGTGTAGTTTTCATCGTTTTCCTACAGTGAAGACAGAAACAAAGAAGCAGAAAACCCCCCAAGTTTTGTTTAGTTTCACTGTACTGTAATGACAGGTCCTTGGGAAGGCGGATTTCTTTAATATCCACACATGCATGTGGCACAGTCAGAAGCCTTGTGCCCTCCCTAGAGCCCTGCTCTGATGGCCCAACTGCTTTGACTGATGGTCTCTGTGCTAGAAAATTTCCCCTGTGCTTATGAGATACCACCGCTCTCCTAATCACTGAACTTTATGTTTTTATTTACACGTGATCATGAATATATCAGAGCAAAAGGGGTGGAGGAAAAATTTCTCCAAGAACAGAGAAAACAATTGTTCATCTTGATTTTTCTTTCCCATGGTGGACAAGTAGGGCCTCGGGCACAGTATGAAGTGGGGCCAGAGGCTGGAGTGAAAGCCTAAGATGCTTTTCTACAGTCATTATTTTTCGAGGACAATATTGGATTTAAAAGCCTCCGACTCCATGGGATGAAAATGGCAGTGTAGCTCTATGTGCAGCTTTGGTCCATGATGAAGTTATTCTAAGTGTCAAAGTAGTCTCTACGCCACAGACCATGTTATATCTTTGGAGGATAGGTGACAAGTGCTCTCGGCCACTCTCAGGAATAGCAGAGGCATCCATGAATCCGTTTTAAGATGAGGGGCACAGAGAAGATTAGACATCACAGAGTACTGGCCAGATACCCCTTAGTTTGAGTATCCTTTGCCTAAGTGGAGGAGACGTCGGTGGCACTGCCAGTACTGGCCAGATACCCCTTAGTTTGAGTATCCTTTGCCTAAGTGGAGGAGACGTCGGTGGCACTGCCACTGATACAGGTGAAAGAAGCAATAGCCCTTGAACTGCAGCACAGAGCTCCTAAATTAGGCCCTGTGATTATCACATGCCATTAAAGAGATGGTCAAGATTCTCTTACTGGCAGCCAATGTGCCTTGCCTGGTGGCTCATGTCTACATCTTAGCATGGAGGAGACCGAGAAAGAATTGCTTCAAGTTCAAGGACAACTTGGCCTTACATAATGAATTTCAGTTCATCTTGGTTGTCCATTAAAACTCGTTTTTAACTCTCTGTCCCCCAAGGAATCTATGGGCATGATGACTAATGCTTGTGATCCTAGAATTTACAACATGAAGTTACAGTAGTGTTCATCAGTTCAAGACCAGCCTGGGAAACATAGTGAGATCCTGTCAAAAACTAACAACTAACTAACTAACTAACTAACTAACTAACTAACTAACTAACTAACTAACTAACTAACTAACTAGGTGTCTGTTAGCTTGAATGGATAGCTGAGTGCTGGCTGGTTACCCTATGGGCTGGTTCAGGTTCTTTTCTATCCATCAGGTTTCTTTATGAAGTAAGGTGTAGGTGGGTCACTGGTCTGGCAGAGGGAAAGAGCACCCACTGTGAGCCTTTTATTTAACTAACCCATTTCAACCTGAACTTTTGGTGGCATGAGCTGTATGACCTTGTTCTAATTTATGACTCAAGCCAGAGTCTCATGAGAGTGAGAAGTGCAGGCAGAAACCAGACTGCTTAGGGAGAACTGGAGTGTGGGACTGCTCTATCCAAAATGAGGGCGAGCAGAGAGAGGCTCATGTGGGGGGCAGAAGCATTGAAGCAGGGGTGGGGCCTGGAAGGAGCAGGGGATGTGGTGATGAGAACCAGAAGTCCTGGAGGCAGATCCAGGGTCCTGTTCCCAAGCCAGCTGACAGGGCAAGAAGACAGAAAACTGTTCCCCACAGACCATGTTATATCTTTGGAGCTTTTCCTTGTCCAAAAACAACAAATGTCTTCTCTGTGAATTAAATACCACGAAGAGGTTCCGGATTCGTGACTTCCTTATACAATTTTTTAAATTGCCTTAGAACAATTTTTTTAAACAGCATATCTTGGCCATCCCAAACAAGAGATATTCTGACATAGGGCCAAAGAGTCCTAGAGAATTATAAAGCCCTCATTCCCACCAGCTAACCTGACTTCCCTAAACGCTCACTTCTACCAAATGATAAGGACCATATCTATGCATAAATTTTGCATGGAAGCCACTCACAGAGATGCAGAGGCTTTGATGACTCTATCAGTTGATGGCTTTGATGCCACTTGATGGAGGAGGTATTCTGAGGCAAAGCTATAGAAAGGAGACCTGGCAGACCATGGTCTTTAATAAGACGTGAAAAGTCAATGACATGGAAGGCTCTGGACTGAACTAGAAAGGATGGGGATTGGCTGGGCAGAGGAGAATTTCTGTAGTAGCCCTGGTGTGATTTCCAACAGAAGGCTCTCCCCAGTGGGGATTTGTGTGTTCAGTCCAAGAGGAAGATGTCCTGTGGATCCTGAGGAAAGACATGTGAGTGATCACCATCAATAGACAGTGGTTTGCCTAGAGACTCAGACTCCAGGCAGGACCAGCTGTGGACTTCTAAGCACTTGTCACATGTTACAGTTAGGAACTGGCCTACTAGACCAAATGTCTGTTTGGGACCATCTTTACAGAAGGCTTAGAGTATCCTCAGAATCCAAGGCTTCCCTTTCCATCATTTTAGTAACCTACAGTCTACCATAATGTGAAACAGCTAAGTGGAATATTCCAGAAGCAAAGGGTTCATAAATTTAAGAAAAGTTTATTATAGCATATTGTTATGGTTGCTCTTTTTACTATTAATTGCTGCCGTTTGCTTCTTATTGTGACTACTTTTAAGTTCAATTAAGCTTAAGCATACTAGCATATGTAGAGAAGGGAGCCAGAAGAGACAGTCTGGCTTCTGGGTCCAATAAGTGTTCCTGGACACAAAGTATAATTGGAAGGAATTGAGCAACTGTGGGCTGTTGTGCCCTGTGCATTTCAAGCAGAACTAAGGAACACAGCTGCATGTCTGGATGGAACCCAGGGCCTCTAGCATGATAGGCAAAGCACTCTACCACAACTAATTTTAATGTCCAACTTAACTGGATCTGCTATGTCTTAAAGATATATCCTGGGATTGGGTTCCATTGGCTAAATTGATTTGGTCGGAAGCAGAAGGAATGTCCATCTCATCAGATAAAAGGTGACATGTTACCCAGTGAGATAATTACAATAGATTACCTTGAGCTGCTGAGTGAGCCCCTACACATGAAATGTTATTCAAAATTAATTTCTATAGTTCTTCATCTATCCAAAGGGATACATGAGACACTCAAGGCCAAAGTTCTGGAAGCCTAGTTCATATACTGTTGGAAACAGAGGAAGCAGCCAGAATTTAACTGTCAACCAGGAGAGTTCTTTCTCGTGATTTTAACTTTTGACCAGCTTTGGGATGGACCTATGGCCCAATGTGTGCTCCATCACAGAGGCCTGAATGGCTGCACTTTCTCTGTGGCTCTTCCTGCGCTTGGGACCTGTGCTGAGTAACAGCCCACTCCACTGGAACTGTGTCACTTCTGTATGGATGGCTTCATTGGCATGCCTTTGCTGAGTTTTCTCAAACTGTGCTATGTGTCCCAAGGCACATACCCAGGAGCCCAGCTGTCTCTTCTCTCACACATCTGGTCAGTGTCATTATCTTGCTGCCCAACCCAGACAGTCTCCATAGGACCCACTGTTAATTATCTCCAGGCACTCAGGTTGATACTTCTCGAGTCCTCTTCAACAGGTCCTCTGGCCTCCTACATGGTGGCATATAGGCACTGGCACTTGCCTATTGGCCATAGGGCCCAAGTATCCAGTCCAAGAACTTAGCTTGACCTCATTAGACGATGTCTTCTACCCGGAGCCCCCTTTACTCCATCTTACATGTCATCATCAAAGGACACTGCCATGGTGTAGCTTTCAACCAGGAAAGTTCTTTCCTGGGATTTTTAACTTTTGACTAGCTTTGGGATGGGCCTCTGGCCCAATGTGTACTTCATCTTTAATTAATTAATTGGTTTGTATGTGTATGTATTTCTCTGTGTGTGTACACACAAGCACATGTGAGTGAGGTTTGATGCAAACATGTATTTGTGGAAGCCAGAAGATGGTATCAGATGTCTTATTCAGCTTCTCTCTACATTATTTTTTGAGACAAGGGCTCTTTATGAATCTGAAGCTTTCAAATTCAGTGAGTCTGGCTGGTCAGCAAGCCCCAGGGATCCCCTTTGTCTCCACAGTGGGATTAGAGACACCGGCTCTTACATGGGTAATGGGTATCAGAAATGGGAACTCATACATGTGTGGCAAAGGGCTTTCTCAGTTGATCTGTCTCTCTGGCCATGTCCATTTCTCCCACTCCTTGAGTTCAACACATGTGACTGAGGCCTCTCCTAGAAGAATCCCGTGGCCACTTCTTAGCTACCTAACACCAGCTCATCTGCCCTTTTTGCTTTCTTGGAACTGCCATGTCCTAGGGGACATTAGACATAGTCAGTGAAGACTCTCTAGTTCTTCCTGGCCATGCTAGGTTCCTCCAGCAAGGCTTCCAGAACCTTCTCCGGCGTTCTTCCTATCATTCCTACTCCATGTCACATTTTGTTACTTTCCACCGCAAAGGAGCTTTGATTTTCTCCTGGATTTTAGAAATGTGGAAGACAGGCCTATACCACAGTGTCTGTTACAGAACTGAAGTCCTTGTTTAAGTTCAGCGGCTACACTTGCCATGAAAACAAACCAAACCAAACCGACCATTCCCTTGGAAATAGAAGCTTATTAAGTCGAGGGATGTGAGAAGGTGTGAATGCTGGGACATATGGACGCCGAGGTGTTGTTGCAAGAACTGGAAAAGAGCCACATGGCAGTTTGGATTTGTTGAGAACAAATTGTCTTTAAGAGACTCTAAAATGTAAAGGCTTAAGTTGATTTTTTTTTTCTTGGTGTACATATTCCTCGACTCTTCCAGGAAGGGAACATCCCTTGAATGAGATTACACATGTGCAAGTGTTTTTGGAGACTTGAAACTTCAGAAACAGATGGAGTTATTGTATTACTGATAACAGCTCCCAACATTAGGAAGTAACCTGAGAAAGCCAAATAGAGTGAGTGGTGACATCATGCTATTAAAATACTCAGCCCATTTCTGCTGGAGAAGGAAAGTACCTCTTTCCTTCCCTCCCTCCCTTAACTGTCACTTCTAGGAGAATGATTCTTGCCAAACATTATGAGTTGATCAAGTCCAGGGGTTGTGCTTGCTACTTTGAAGAGATTACTAGATGAGGAGTGTTAGACCACAATCCCACAGGCTGAGACCAGCCCTCTCTTGACCACTATGCTTTGGGAAGTAAGCTTGAAACTGACAACATAAACTGTTGGGGACCATTCCTTTACTCAGTGTTTTGGGAGGGGGGCTTGTTTGTTTGTTTTGTTTTGCTTTTTAAGTTTAAGTTAGTTGTTGCTTAGTACTGCTGTGAGATAAAGGGGCAGCTCATTATTGGTTACCAACAAACCCTGGAGAAAAAAATAAAAAAAAAACGCTATTGTCAGGGAGCAAAAGCCATTGATATGTAAACACGTGATTAATTTACACTTGCAACTGGTGTTAAATAAAATGTTTTAATCTAGACAGAGATCTGGCAATAAATATTCATTTCTCATTTCCAGAGAGTAAACGTGACCTCTTTTGAAAAGCTTTTTCATTTGATTATTTTTTTCCTGGATGAGAATGACAAATTTGACATGGGCACATTTGGGAATAAAAATCTCCCTCTGGTCAACACAAGCATGCAAAGTTATTATGAAAATCAAAAATTGCAATAATTGCAAATGCTGTAATTAGTAGCCATTTTGGGATTCTTATGTCCTCTTACCCACAAGGCTTACCTTCCTGTTGTTTCCATTTTCTTAGGGAAGGCCGAGGCAAGAGGAAGTGAGGCATTGCCTCTCAGAGGCAAGGCTGATGGAGTTCAGCAAACTTAAAACACTGCTGAAGAGACAGAGGTGGTACCTTCTATGACCAACCAGGGTCTGTGTGAGCCTAAGGCAAAGGGCCAGAGGGCACAAGTGTGATGTTAGACTCCAGATGTTAGACTCCAAAAGCAAGAGATGCCCGCCTCTGCTGACCTGGATTGCTGCTAGACCCTTGTAAGTGTGGACTCCCAAGTGCCTGGCTCTCCAATAGGAGTAGCTTCCCCACCACACTGGTACCCAAGTCCCTTTCAGTGGAGAGTAGGGCCTCTAGTTCTGCTTACACTTTTAATAAATAGCTTCCCCATCCCTCCCTCCACCCGTCCCTTTCTTTCTCTCTCTCTTCCTTCTTTCTTCTCTTCCTTCTCTCATTCTTTCCCTCCATCTCTTTCTTTTTATTTATTTATTTATTTATTTATTTATTTATTTATTTATTTATTTACTTACTTACTTACTTACTTACTTACTTACTTACTTACTTACTTACTTTTTTGAGACAATGCCTTGTTATGTAATCCTGACTGACCCGGCACTCATTGTTCTACCCAGACTGGCCTTGAACTCATGAACTCACGGTAATCCTCCCACCCAAGCCTCCCAAATGCAGGGATTACGATCATGTACCACACCACACCTGGTATAAAAAATGGTTCTCTTGCAGTGTAGCTTATTTATCACAGAATTACTCTTTGGAAGTGCAGTATCTAATTATTTGTTGGTGCATTTACAGAGTTGTGTGTTGTCTGGTTACAGAAGTCCCGAGACACAGCTTTCCCATTGCCACCATCAGCGTACACCTGTGTACCCAATGACCCTCCTATCACCTTTGACCGTGGTGCACTCAGGGTAGGAATGTCAGAGAAGGACTCAGTCTAGAAGGGATGTCAGCGTTCCTATAGTTACTGCCGCACCGCTCATGATGGTTAAGAACTGGAAGAAAGCCGAGTGTCTGTCACTGGGTGATTGGATAAAGAACATGGGGTACATATATCCAGTGGGATGTTATTCAGCCATTTAAACAGTGAAATCCTGTCACTTGTGGCCGCATATATGCAACTAGAAATCATTAGGTTACGTGATTTGAACCAGGCACAGAAAGACAAGCATCACACGATCTCATTCACGTGGAATCTAAAATGGTTGAGCTCCTAGAACCTGAGTATAGGAGAGTAATTCATGGAGGCTGGGAGAATGCGAGTGGAGGATTGGACAGTGTGATTGATAGGTGCTGAGTTCCAGTGAGATAGGGCAAGGATGTCTGGTGTGTTATTTCAAAGAATGGGGACTGTAAACATCAATAATCCATTATACACTCCACAAAGCTAGAAGAAAATATTTTGAATGTCTTTGCTACAAAGAAATGATCTGTGTTTGAGGAGATATAAACATTGTACTGCATGTAAGAAAACACAACAAGCCACAGATATGTATGTTTTATGTTGTTATTTATCTGTTCAATAGTAGACTTGTAGGTTTGTGGAAAGTTAGCTCAGCAGTTAAGAGAGTACACTGCACAGAACCCAGATTCCGTTTTCAACACCCATATCAGGCAGCTCACAACTGCCTGTACCCTCCACTCAAGGGGATCCAAGCACCCTCTTTTGGCTTCCACATGCACTTGGACACACACACACACACACACACACACACACACACACACACACACACTCTTAAAATAATGTTTAAACTCTTAAAGTTTTGAAGCTTGAAAGTTCTAAAATGAGAGTGATTTTAAGAATTTGAGATGTCACTGTGGAATTTGGAGGCTTAGAGACATCAGAGAAGAGTTGAGTCATGAGCTCCATCTAGTTTAAATGCCCCTTTTACTGCGGAGACATCCGCTAGCTAGGCACCTGGTGACTAAGGACATTAACTGGATGTCGGACTCCAGGCTTGGGAGGGAAGTTTCTTAGACTGAGGGAGGCACTGGTCCAACAGAGGCCTTCTGGACTTTTGATGGACCCGGAAGCTGCAGCTTGACAATAGTCCACTAACACATGTTCTTTTAGGAGCAGACCACATGGTTCCTTTGCAGGAGCTTCCTTTTCTCTGTTCTTTAGGAGGTTGGGCTCGGTGGAGTGGGGTTCACTATGCACATTAATGGCTTAGATGAAAGTTGGGCATCTCCTCCTGACCTCTTGTCCTTTCAATCTTGGCTTCTCCCTATTTTCTGTCAGTATTCATCTCTCTTCCAGAGACAGATCCTACTCTGTTGGCTTGTCACCTCCACGATGACAAGCCAACAGAGAATCACCTCTGTCCCTGCATAATCTTAGGTCAGAGAGGCATGGCTATCCTCTCCAGATTTTCTGGAAGCAGGAAGTATACAATCACATGGCCAGAGTCCGTTTTCAATATTTGAGTCACAGAACTTTTGTGATCGAAATTATACAAACCAGTTTCCAAGTAACTCTTTATCTGCTTTGAAACATTTGTTCACTATTCAAAGCAGATTATAAATAGACAGGATGTTTCAGCATATCTCCAAAGGAGCATTTACAAGATCCCACTTAAAGAGTAATGTATTATTATAAAGAGTCATGTCCCACTTTCAAAGACATTTCAGACAGGTGGATACAATCCACACACAACGATCCTGATTAAGTTATGCTAACTAAATCAATTGTGACTTACCTGAAGGTGATGCACACAGGCCTTAAGATAAAAAAGATCTTTTGATTGAGAAATCAGTCATTAAAGTTGTCTTCTCTAAATTTCCCCGTTGGTAGTCCGTGTTAATAAATAAACACAATTAATCTTCCCTGTTATGCTAAAAAGCTATTTTATTTCTCATCATCCTATGCCATGGAAGTATAAACAAAACTATGTTGATTCTAAATACATATCTGAAAACCAATAGCAATCTTATAGATCAGCTCTGGTCAATAAGTAAAAAAAGAAACCCTATTCATGAAGCTATGCAGACTATGAGTCCCCCCCCCCCCCAATATTAGGGAACCAAAAACAGGTGCTTCAAAATTTTGCCAAGAAAATAACAAAAATAAGATTTGAGAGAAAAAGACATCCTTGTTCTGGATGGACAGGTGCAATATAGATACAGTGTTGTATTTCCTTAGGTAAATTGCAGCATTTTCAAAATATATCTTAGAACATGGTCTATTTGAATCACAGTTGAGAGTTTTTTTAGATTTTGGTGATGGAGCCACAGCCTCCAAGTAGTTCTGAATTGCCCCAAGATGCTACCTGAAACCCAAATAAACATAATAAGGTATAAAGGCTGAGAATACTACAGGCAATCACATGGGGGGTTAGTGGAGTTCCTTTGGAGCTCCAACACTGTGCTTAGCAAAGGTCAACTACATGGTTTAAAGTGCACTGTGGAAGGACTGGTGGCATGTGTGGTGATTTTGGGACCCCTAAAACAACCACTTCCTTCCCGGGATGAGATCCAGCCAGGAGAGCTAAGCTTGACAGTGTAGCACACTTAGTGCTACTGTAAACTGGAAGTGACTGCATTAGAGGCTTGTGACTATCTAGCCTGTGGAAACCGGATAGGGCTCTGAGTCTGAGAAGCAAAGCAATGTTGAGCCAGGCAAACGCAGAGAGACAGACAGAGAGCTCACATAGTTAACCTAGCAATGAAGAGGACTCCAAGGGACTTGTTCAGCAAACATCCTCATCTTTACAGCATCTAGAATCACCTAGAAGACAAACTTCTGGGCATGTCTGAGAGAGAGTTTGTAGATTGAGCTAATTGAAGTTAAAAGACTCACCCTAAATGTGAGTGGCACCATCATTCCAAGGACACAAGTTACTGGACTGAATTAAAAGGAGAAACTCTAACAGGTCCCCAGATCTTTAGCACAACTGATGCCATGTTGCAGGTACCATTCTGAACTTAGAATTTAGCATATAGACCCCAACACCTTCCAAAACAGGAATAAAGACCCAATCTATCAGGGACCCAGTCCATAATTCCAGGATTCAGCAAGGTCTCTAAGTGTGCTAGCCTTGCTTGCCTTTTGGTTTCTGTAGTTCTGCTTCTCTCTCACTGTTCTTGCTAACTGAAATGTATCAATCAGGATATGGGTTTTGTGCATAAAAGACAAAGACTGTCAGGATCAGGGGTGCATGATTTGAGCAAGTTCCCCATGTAGCCACCAATCACCCATACAGATGTTATATTAGACTTTAAGGGTGTTCATGAGTGTTCTTTGGTGGAATAATCTCACAACAAATGAAAACTCAACCCAGTATTTACCTCTCTGCTTCCTGCTTGTTTGATGAAATGTGATCTTAAGCTCCTGTCACTATGCCGTCCTCACCATAATGAACTATTCCCTCCAACTGTGAGCTGAAATAAATCTTTATGACTTTAGGTTGTATTATCAAGCATTTTTTCATAGTGAAAGAAAGTAACTGTCTTGTTTAAGATTTCTATTTCTGTAAGAGACACCATGACCACAGCAACCCTCACAAAGGAAAACATTTAATTGGGGCTGGCTTACAGTTCAGAGGTTTAATCCATCATCATTATTGTAGGACATTGTAGCACACTTTACCTTGATCTGAAGGCAACAGGAAGTGGACTGGGAGGCTGGGTGTGGCTTTGGCATATATGAGACCTCAAAGCCAACCCCCACAGTGACACACTTCATCCAACAATGACACACCTATTGCAACAAAGCCACGCCTCCTAACGGTGCCGTTCCCTATGAGATTATGGAGGCCAATTATATTCCAACTATCACAGTAGCTAATGCAACAGTCAAATTGAAGAACCCTAAGGAGATCTGAAATCCATAAGGAAAGCTGGCATCTGGAGCAGAAACCTCTCCATGTCAGGTGTGCCTTGATGTGAGAGAAGATACCTGAACGGACATTAAGGTGATAGGAGAAACCTAGGTAGGACATTGACTCTGTGACCTGCTAGCTGCCTGCTTGAATTGGATTTAGAACAATCTGTTTCTATCAGGCTGGTCAAGTCAATCCATGGACAACCTAAGAAGGACATGACTGAACCCTTTTACAGGAGCCACAGAAATACACCCAATAATACTGTGACACGTAGCAAAGATAGGACCACGGGCACATGTCTGAATGCACTATTCAGAGTCAGCTAAACTTAATTAAGATAACGATTGGTACTTTGAAAGAGCAGAACAGAACAGAATTATGAGATCTGAGAATGAAGCAGAAGAACAAAGCAGGGAGAGAGGATGATAATGGGAGATCTCCAGCAGGATTTAGAAGGAAGAAAGAAAACTTTCAGAAATAAAGACTTAATTGCAGGAAATGTGGCAATGGGTATATCTATAAAAGACTCCGAGAGAGAACAGAGGAGAAAATGGGGGGTGAAGAAAACCTGATGGGAATCAAAAAAAGAAATAAAGAGGAAGTGATAAATAAAGAAGCTGGACAAAGGAGATCCAAAATACACTTAACGGGAGCCTTCAAAGACAGAAGCCAGGAGAACAAAACAAAATGTGAATTAAGATTTAATAAAATGTCCCGAGATAAAGAAAGACTTTGCACATTGGAAAGGTCACTCTGCAGATGAACAAATTGACCCAGAGTGGAAAACCCCTAGATGCAGCCTATTAAAAGCATTGGACTTCAAAGATAAGGAAAACATCCTTTGAGAGTCTAGGCAAAATGTCCCAGTAACTTATAAAGGAAAGAAAATGAGGTTGACATCCATCTTCTGGGAAAGTATTTTATGTTTAAAAAAAAAAAAACTCCACCATTTTAAAGATTCTCAAGAAAAGAAAAACTTAACTGAAGGGTTTTCTGAGCAACCCGTTTTGCCTTTTAGTATAAAGGCTGTGTATAAATCCAGAGCAAGGGCTCCTGGGAAACTCTCCCAGGGACATGATGGGAGGTTGACCTTAAATCACAAAATTACCAGGAAAGCAACAATACAAGGTATTGGGCAAGTCATTGAGCACAGTTGAGTGTAGAACAAAGACTGCAGGATGGAGAGGGACGGGCTGGCAGGATGTGTGGTGCTTTGAAAAGACACTACTGATACAGCGAAGTACTCAGAAAGAGAAGAGCAGGGAGACACTGGGTATTCCTCAAGACTAAGACAATACTGCGCTCTACTGAGTAAGTTAATTGGAACCATCGGAACAAAGAGTAACACTGTAGCTCATGATTCAACAGTGGGAGGGGGAAGAAGGACAAGAAGGGCGTGGGCGTGTAACACAGAACCATCTTCTGACCCCGAAAGACATTTACCCACCCAGAAAACAACTTGATTTGTTTTTGTCTCCCAAGGATGTACCAGCCAGATGTCTAAGAGATACTGTCTTTTGTTTCTTTATTTTGTTTTGTTTTCTAATTGATGTTTTAAATCCTGATGCTCTAGACAAACCTGGGTTGATATGGCTGAGAAGTACAATGAAAGAGAGATGCCATACCACAATAATAGAAAAACACTAGACGAAAACCCAAGTCTTCCAAAACAGTATAATAATAATAATAATAATAATAATAATAATAATGAAAAACAGGGCAGTAAAAGAATACTTTGCATGTTTTTATCTGTGTCATAACACATGTGCAGCCACCTTCATAAGTGTATATGCCTATCACATTACAGTGAATTGGCAGTAATGAACTAGCACACTCTCCTAGGAGTAGGGGGAAGACTTCAATTCAATTAGCCAGAGAAAGATGACTGATGTACAGATGAGCCAATCACAGACCGAGGCTGTAACCAAGAGATATTGTCTGGTGTGAAGCAGGAGAGGAAGACAACATGAGGCTGGAGAGAAAAGCAAACGGTGGGAAAGAAAGCAGGCACCGCCCTCTTTTAAGGGGGGGCACTCAAGCCTGTCAGGATTGAATAAGGACTAGAAGACCAGAATTCATAGTGCAGGTTAAAGCTGTTAGCATCCATTCTCTGGATTAACAGAGCAACCATTATGTAACACACCACAGGTAGACTTTGGCAGATGTGCTGAAGTGAGAGAAATGGCCAGGTCTGAAGAAAGGGTTGCTTTAGTTTCTAATCAATGGCTGGAGCTAACCTCCCCTGCGGGTCTCTCGTAAGACCTGACAATGTAGCAAACAAAATTGGTTTTCTAGATGGACTTCAAATTCTGTCCTCGGATGCAAAGCAGACCATCTACCCATGTGCACATTCCCCCAAAGTGTCCATATATCAAGTCAAAAGATAACCTCAATAAATTTCAAAGTATAATGCAAGCCACCCTTGTTGATAGAAAGCTATAAAATTAGAAATTGATAAGAAAAAAACCAAACAGGATATTCTACCTGGAACAACAAAACCACCATTAAACGGCCCCTAGGTCAGACATGAAAGACACAAAAAAGCAAGATTTCTAGACTCAGTATCATCCCAGGAGGCAGGTGCTTGCCACACTAGCATAAGAATCTGGGTTTGAGGCACCAGCATCTATGTAAAAAGAAAAAAACAGGCACAACAGTGTGTGTCTGCAATACTGGTGCTGGGGGGAGGGGGGGCAGTGATGGCAGAGACAGAAGTATCCGTGAGGCCAGCCAGTCTAGATGAACGAGTAAACATCAGGTTCTGTGAGAGTCTATGTCAAAAAATAATGCAGTGGAGAGAAATTGAGGAAAACATTGGATATCTACCCATGTGTTCTCTCTCTCTCTCTCTCTCTCTCTCTCTCTCTCTCTCTCTCTCTCTCATACACACATACACACACACACATACACACAAACAGACAAGCTATTGCACACGTGTGTACACCCCACATATGTGATCACACAAACAAAATAGCCGAATTTCTAAAATGATAAGGAAAAGACAGCATTTGAGAGTCTACAGGAGTCAGAGAGAACCAAAGCTGCTGGAAGTGTGTGCCCAATGCTGTGGAGAGGAGCATTCCCGCACCCTTGACTGGAGCCCTTCCCGAGAAAGAGAGATGTCTCTGTTGAGGATCTTGGCAGGACCACCAACACAGGTGCTGTGTAATTCCACTTTGCCCGTTTCTTTTCTAGAGATTGGTGTTCCAGGGATCTGAATTTTTCCCCCTCAGTCTGCTGTGGAACATCCAACATTTTTAAATCACCAACAACTTATTTTTTTTTTTTAAAAAGTGTAAACCCTTTAAAGAAGTTTTAAACACAAATTCATCAGTCCCAAGCTGCCCATTGTGTTGTCTCATAGAATTGGCACCACAACGCCACACGGTTTCTACAGTTTTGTCTCCTTTCTATTCACTGGAACACGCTTAAAACATTTTGGCTATTTTGTTGGTCTTGTCTATGAATGCTTTTGTTTCTGTTGTTCAGATTCTCTTTGAGTGTTGACATTCTTCATATTTTCTCAATTATGTCTTAACTCCCCTCTCTCTTTATACTGTGAACATCCCACACAGAAGTGCTGAGAAAACCCACAACTAGCATTTAGACTGTGATGAGGGGCCAATGAGAGGTCCCAGCAGCCAGAATGTCCTACCTCTTTCTCCTAAGTGGTTCCTCTGACCTCTAGGCTGGTTTGTTGGAACAAATCTGAGCATTATTTATTTATTTTTTTAAAAAGTGATTTCAACGTTTTAGCTTTAGAGTTAGAGTCAGAGGAAATGCTCCAACTTTACCATTGCTTTTTGTGCAGATGGTCATACACCACATTAGATTCTTCTGTCCTTGATTCATTCCTGAGGCCAAGAAGGCCTGTTCTGTAAACGGATTCCAAGTTCTTTCTTCCATTGGAGGGCACTGGGATCTTCTTGCTTTTGCAGCATTGAAAATATACCATTGGTGGGGCAAATGCCAGCTCTTTTTCCTAGTGTTGAAGTGAGCAATTTCCTCTAAGAGCAGCTCCTCTGGACCACAGGGCTTTGTTTATATTTGAATATATTAGTATTGTGAGTTTCCAGTGACACCGCCATGTTGGTGGCCACATGATGTGGCTCTTGGCCTGCCTCTAATTTCTATTTCCCATTACCTCAGACATTCTCAAAGTGCCAGACCTCTCGAGGTGAAGGTAGTTTTGGTGTGCCAGTACTCGGCCTGCCTTGGTGAGCCTCTATGTTGGAGTTTGCAGGTTGATGCCACCTGCCTGTCTGACTTTCCCCAATATTGAAGGGCATACGTTCATTATCCATTTCTATGAGTTGTTTCAAGGGATGGATTGCTCCATGGCGAACAATCCTATGCAGGCCAGCCTCTGTTTTTGGACAGCATTACTTCTTCAAGTTTACTTGATGTCTCTCTTTCTCTCTCTCTCCTTTTTGAGCTATCTTTTCTAACTTTTTGAATTTGATGCTTAGTTTATTCCTGTTCTTTCTTATGTTCTAGAAATACATTCAAAGCCCCCCTGTCCCTCTGAGGAGAGTGTTACCCATGCCTGTGGGTCTTCACATGCAATGCTTTCATTATCAAGAATTTTTAATTTCAGTTTTTATTTTTTCTTGCATTCATAACTTATTTAGAGGTTCTGCCCCACATTTTTTGAGTAGGCTGACATTTTGGGGCCAGCCTTTGGTTGTATGTTGCTAGTTCTCTAGTGTTGGCTCAGACATGCTGTGCTTTCTACAGTTGTGGAAGGGGTCTCTGGAGTTTTCTTTATGCATGGAAACGTGGGAATGCTTTGAAATCAATATTTCACAATTGTTTCAAGGATTTGCAAAATCTAGACTTGCGTAGACAAAGTTCTCCACACCTTCCCATCTGGCTTAAGCTGGCCTCTTTGCTATCTGCCTTGTTACCAACTCATCCTGTAGTTTCCAGAGCACCCCCGGATAACAGCCCATGGCTGTGAACAATTTTCTCCCCAATTTCTTGTTTTTAAATTTTCTGTATTCCTATATAATATATTCTATTTTGTGTTGGCTTGTTTTATATATTTGATTTATAAAATTATTATATGACATCTTAAGTATTTCTCAATACGTGAGGCTTGTGTTTTTAAAAAAAGGAGTGCATTTTTAAAAATAAAATATGCTTTCTCAACTTGGATGTCCTTTTCCTATTGCTTTTGGTTGACTATTTAGTTCTGTCTTTCCTGAAAGTGATACTCGGCATATTCCTAGTTCCTGTTCTTACATCTTTCTTCTTCAGTGAGAGAATATTCAATTTAGGTACATATTAGTATCTTCATGTCTGTACCTTTTTAAACAAATCACTCCAACTAGGACTCTGTTATAACAATAATTCTGTCTTTTAAAGTCACATTTAGGGGTGTTTTCCTCTTATTTCTTATACCCATCTTATACCCGTTATCTTTTTTTTTTTTTTTTTTTTTTTTTAAGATTCCTTTTCAGAGTCACAAGAGTTGGTTTTCCAAAGGATGAAGTACATTTTGAGTCCCAAGGTTTGCAAGGATGCACATTTTGCTTCCTGCATGACTAGCATCTGAATGAGATATAAAAGTCCAGGAAAGATACACCTTTGAGTGTTGCTTGGCTCTCTTGGTCCACCTGCTCCCATGGCCAAGAGTCACCTGACTTTACTTCTGTAGGTAGGAATGTGCTGCTCTCCCCTTTTTATTTTTATTTTTAAAAAACTTTAAAACGTATCCTTTGGCAATTTATAGATAAATACAATGGAAATCATATCCACTACCAGCTCTAACTCCTACTAGACTTATCCCCCCCATGTGCATCCTCTCAACTAGATATCCTCCTTCTGCCCTTCTCCTCCTCCTCTTCCTCTCCCTCCTCTTCCTCCTTAAAAATATCCTATTGGCCATTCTTTTCTTGCACAACAAATGATAAATTCTTCTATGAGACAAAACTTGAGATATTTTGAAATGTTCTTTGGTAGGTAGGTGGTGAAGCCTTGTGTCTTTTCAAAGCTCTCCCATGCTTTTCACCTTTGACCTTTCAGAATTTTGGGATACCCCATTTCCCATTATCTTTACTTGATACTTAGTTCAGTGTTTTTATTGCTGAGCTTATCTTTATACTGGGCATTGTATTTCTGTAAATTATATCAGAGCCTGCTTAAAATGTTTCAGGGGTCACCTGTCATATTTTCTGAGTTCCCTAGTTCTTATTTTAGCATTTTTTGCTGTCTCTTCCTCACTTTCCCCTTATATTTCTACAATTTGTTTCTTTCTACCATGCTGTTTTCCTGCTTAACATGAAGACTTTCAGTCACTCATTTCAGAGCTGAGCATGTAAGCCAAAATGAACTGCTTGCTGTGTGTTGCCTTGACAAGGAATGCAGATTCTTACTTGAGACTCTGCTTTGATGCTAGGCAGGGGTGGGATGAGGCACTGAGATACAGAGCCTTTGCCTCTAGGGTTCGTGAGCAGCTTGCTTAGGGACTTATTCTTGGGACAGCACAAGTTTGCTGAGGGGTATTCCAGCCTTCTTAGTCTGAGGTCCTGCTTTATCAAAAATGCCACTCAGGAGAGCTACATTTTCTGCTCTCCTAAGTCTGCATTCCAGGCTGTAGTCGGGGATCTTCGGTGGGCTGAGAGGTCAATGACAGACCATTCCCTCTTTTAAGGCTTTGATAGGAGTTCAGGAAGGCGGGGTCTCTGCTTTTCCAAGCAGCTTCAGCAACCCCCAACCTGTTCTTTTCAGGTGGCTTCTCAACGCGTCCTTCTAGGTGATCTGTTCAGGAGGGATGCTGGGTTTCTTCACATCACCTCTTATTCTTGTAAGTAAAGTCTACCTCTCCTCTTTCTTCTTCAAACTGCCTATGTTAGCTTCTTAGAATTTGCTAGTAATAAGTTTCCATGTACTCTGCATTATCCAGAATTCCCCTTATGTTTGGATCAATTGATATCACCCCTCTGTTTTTTTTTTTTCCCCAAATAGCAAGGATTAAAAACACAAACAAAAAAACAAAACCTGTCATTTCAGCAGGATTTGGAAAGTGATGAGAAACTCATATTCAATCAATATTTTAATCAGTATAGTAAGCTCAGTATTTCATCCTCATTTTGAATAAGCAACTTTTGTCCGTTTAGATAACCAGAAATGCACACACACACACACACACACACACACACACACACACACACACACACCCCAAGAAAACACTTTAAAACAACTTTGCCTTGTATTCTATGTCATTGTATTCTATGTCATTGTATTATATATTTCTTTTAAAGAAAAACGCTAAGTGATTTTGCATTTTTATTTATTTATTTTTATTTTTCCTGTATCCTATTTATGAATAAAGACCATCCTCAGTTACTCATAGACTTTTGCACAGTTTCATTTCCTCTCCTGGTAGGTACTTGATAACAAAGATAAGAACTATCCAGAAATGAGGTATTGGAGTTTGAAAAGTTAGGGTGGAGATGTGTGTGTGTGTGTGTGTGTGTGTGTGTGTGTGTGTGTGTGTGTGTGTGTGTGCGTAGAGTGAGAGAGAGATATGGAGAGAGACAGAGAGATAGGCAGAGAGGGAGGAAGAGACAGAGAACATTGTGGACAACTTAACGGAGGGAGGGTTTATTTTGTCTCATGGCTCAAGGTGGGAATCGTGGTGGGAAAGGCACAGTAGCGGAAGAATGAGGCAGCTGATCATACTGATCTATAGTCATGAACGCTGCTGCTCAGCTCAGTTTCTCCTTCCCATTCATTCTGTAATGTCAGCCCATAAACGGTGCGGCTTACAGTAAGGATGGGTTTTCCCACCATAATTAACTCCAACTGGAAACTGTCTCTCAGACATGCCCAGAAGTTTGTTTCCTAGTCAATTCTCTATCCCGCCACACAGAAGATCACTACTAACCTCATAGGTCTGCAGGAGCACGGGATCATCCTCTCCTGTGTCTCTTGTCAGTGCGTTCTGACTCTCCCCCAGCTGCATCCAAATGTTCTCTGCTTTCTCTGTTTTTTGCAAATTGTCTCTTCCTAATTGACTCATAAAAACTGCGTGTGTTAAGACTATGAGTCTTTCACCATGTTATTCTCTGTCTTCTCAGACTTATTCGCCTCTCACCTGAAGACACAAGCCATCTCATCTATTCACATCTTCCCTGGTATTTTTCTTCTAGTTTGGCACATTCATGTTTTCATTCATTCACTAACTTTTTACAAATCTATGGGTGTGAAAATGACAAACTTCATTCCCTGTGGGGGAATTTCTAGCTTGGAGATGTAAAAGCCAAAGTCTTAGGGTTTTGTGTGGTGTGTGTGTTTTTGAACTTCCATATTTGTTTAGTATTTACTTGCTTGGTTATCTTTGTCCATCTGGAATTTATTTGGTTATACCATATGCCAATATCCCATGGCAGATTTATTTAACAAATGCGCATATTTCCTCATGCTATTTATTAAACATGGCTGTTTGCATACACATTTCTTTCCTGTGGTCAGTGAGTCTCTTTAAGATGGAAAAGTCATTAGTTAAACAAGAAACTTTGTGACAGGGAAAGTTTCCTTCCATTGTTCTTTGTCTCTCAAAAGCTCCTGAGCTGATCTTAGACTTTCCTTTGGACTATAACCTTTAGAATGGCTGGCAGGTGCTAAGACATGTCCAGGGGTGCCGCTCATCCCTTCAATTGGTTGAGAAACTGTTCCTCACCCTTGCATCTGGTCCCTCTTCAATGACCCTGGCATAAACCTATGCAAAATTTAATGCCACTCAGGAAATCTATGTGGTCTTCCTATTGTGAATTTAGTATAATTCTTATTACCATTTGCCTCTATTTGTTCTTACGAGGGTGGTTTTCTCCAGTGAGGTCTGTAAGGTACCATTTTTTTTCCTATAGATAACTTGGGCCTGATTGTTGAATATTGAGGTTAGTTCTCAGAGTTTCTGTGAATATGACAATACTACATTGTTGATGATAGTGCTGGAGTTTTATTTTTCATTTATTTATTGTTGAGAAAGGCTCACCGCAGAGTTTGGGCTGGTCCAGAAATTGATGTGTGCTATGTATGAGGCTAGTTTCGAATTTGTGGTCCTTTTGAATCTGTCTCTCGAGTGATGAGATCACAGGACAGATGTGTCCTTACCATTCCTGACAATCATTTTTTGTTTGTTTCATTTTGTGTTTGGAAAATGTTCATGCGTTGCTGTGTTTGGAAAATGAGAACTTTATATCTAACAAGTGACCATTTCATAACAGCATAGGGAGAGAGCTTAACATGTTTACTCTCTGCTGTCTGAAAGTTTGATCCATGTAAATGAGACAGTGTGACTGGGAGGGGGCAAGGCCCATCTTCTGCTCCGCCCATCCTCAGGGCTGGCTGAGCCTGTGTTAAAAATCTTGTGACTGCCTTCCTCTTGGAAATGCTGTACCTCTTTTTTATTCTGTTTCTGCTGCTGCAAAGAGTGAACAAGTTAGACATGGTTGATGTCACCATTTCAGGCTGTAACTCTAAAGCTATGCAAAATGTTGACTCTCTTCTTGGAATTGGGTGGAGGGCAGGCTACCCATTATCACTTCACTCCAGTCTAAATGGGACTTCTTATACTAACATTAACTCTTAAAGTGAAGCTTTTCCCTTTGCTGATTGGCCACAAGGCAGAATCAGAAAAACAGCACAAAACTCCAAGTGTGTATTACAATATTCTCTGGTCTTGTGGCCCAAATTCAAACCAGTTGTGATTCGTAGCCTAGCCAGATTCATAGATTACAATAGCAGGCTGCTATTGTATATAACTGTATATAACCGCTCTGGTCTGAGCAGTTTCTATCTTTGAATGGGGATGAGAAGCTATTATGGGTAGAGCTAAACCCACTGTCTTCCCTCTACTTAATACCTGCTGATCCAGAAGGAGATGCTCTCTGCAGTAGTTGGCTGTCCCCATGTTATTTACTGATCTAAGTATCAAGGGCAGGTAGGATACCTTCCTGCAGGGATGGGGATGTGTGGGAGCAGCCTACCCCTTTACCTGGCCCATCTGTCTCCAGACCTCTGATCAGACTTCTCCAACTTTGCCTGCAACATCTGCTACAACCAGCCGAGGTCTCAGGTACTGCTAATGCTTTGCTCTTCTTAATGCAATCTTTCAGTAACTCCACATATTTGTTCTTTGGCCCCTTCGACAGAAACCCATAGCTGTAAAGAAAATATTTCCAGGTAGTCTCTGGAGAGGAATCGCTGTGCAACCATTTCATGATAAAATGCGCTGTGAGCATCAAGGCCTCATGCATTCACTTCCCTGGCACCTGTGCAATCTCGTTTGATGCCATGTTCCATACTGGGAAGCGGGTCGCTTCTCTGCTTAAAAATGAGGACCAAACTCCCCAGCTTCTTGGTCGAACCGATAAAGCCAGTTACAATAAAAAGGAACAATACATAGTGCTCATTATACTGCCGAGTGGGGAGTTTGTTTAAGACTTGGGCCCTAAATGGTCTTTAATCCCAGGATGCAGTGATTGTGATGAGAGGGAGCCAGCTCAGCTGTCCCTTATAAAATCAGTGCAAAGACGAACAGAATAAAAAATGGTTAAAGGAATCTTGTTACAGATTCTGTGTATTCCATAAGGATTTGGGGAAAGCCATTAGGCAATAGCTGTTTGGGACTTATTCTTTGGAAAGTGCCTTTTATGTAGGGAAGTCAAAAGGTTAAAGAAGTAAACAGAATTTAAATACAGTGAGTTTTATTCATTTTTCTATTGTTTGACTTAACCGCCTTCTAATCCAATGAAAATGACAAAAACAACCTGCTGGATTTAGCCCAGGGTGAGCAGGGGACAAGCTTTGGAATCTTGCTGGAGATTACATATAAAATATTGTTTTGATTTGGGGTTCCGTGAAGTGCTTTGGGTCTCAAATTACAATAAATCTCAAAGACTTGTGCCCACTTGTGCCCCTGATGGGCACCCAGGCTGCAGGTAACAGAGCCATGATTGTGGAAGTGCGGGAGGATGGGAGGGTTTTCTCTGGGCACCTGGAGGAGCTCAATTATTGGTTTTCTGAAATATGCCCCCGCGCTTTATTCCGATCAGATTCCCGGCGTCGCACAAGCCTCTGGTGGATAACGGGACAATAGCACAGAATAAATCTCTCCTTGAAATTTAATCTCCGTGTCTGTGCGCGGTTAAGAGGAACACCTCCAGTTCTCTGATAAGAGCTGTAGATCTTCCCTAACTGACGTGGGTTTTGTTCGTTAATTATCTGTAATAGAAAACTCGCAAACAGGCAAATGACCAGACAGTTGGTATTTATCAGCATGTTAAAGTATAGCTCTCATAGGCACGCTGAGATGAAATACAAATTTCTTTTGTAAAACAACAACAACAACAAAAAGAAACATTTCCAGGCTGCAGAATTTCTAACATTCTTTTCAAAATCTCCAGTGGCGTGGGTTGGGGTGCTGGGTACGTGGATAAGGCAGCTTCTGTTGCTCTGACCTCTTCTATCTTTGGCTTCCAGAGGCCCCGTGGAGAGGAGGTTAGTGGATGATGACCCTGGACTCAGAACTTCTTCCCAGTGGTGGGGGACATGCAAGCAGGAAACAGGGAACACTTTTGCTGTGTGTGGAAATGGGGGCTCCTGTTCCCTGAACTATATGGGGTGTGTTCATACTGAACGTGAGCCCTCGGGGAGAAGGCCTATAAAAATAGGATGACTCTGCACTGTAGCCTTGGTGGGGCAGGATTTCCTAAGTCTCTCTCTGTATAATAGCGAGGGGGGCGGGCAGTGGCAATTCACAGAAGAGGTGCAGGCTGCCTGCCCCTTGTTTATGAGGAAACAGACCATCTTGAAGTCACTTTTTCCCTTCTTTCTAGAAATCGTATTGTCTGACCGAGGCCAACCCTCCTGATCTGGGTGTGTACCTCTTGGAACAGACTCATATCCTGGGGAAGTATCCAGGAAATGTTTATTCTTTATTTCAAAATTAGCTTTTTAAAAAAAAATATAAAAGAAAGACATTCTCATTACAAAAGAAGCAGAGAATACAAAGCATGTAAGATGAAAAGTTAGCGCCTCTCCCAAGTCCTCATCAGTCTGAATTCCAGGGCCAAGGCTTTGGTCCCCAGAGGTGCCCAGTGCTGACTGCTGTCTCACGCTGATACAATGCACCCGAGAGGAAATATCACATACCTGACACCCCTATTTCTTACTTTTTCTTTTTGGCTGACATTTCTTAGATAATTAATTTTATTTATTTATTTTCATTTCTCTATATGAAAATAACATAATGGCAAACAATGCCTTCTGTATTGCAGGTCTGGCATATTTCTCTTGTTTCTCTTGAAGGGACAATAGCCAGGCAAGAAAAAGCCACCGCTGGGCTGTGGAGGGATAGCTCAGCTAGTAAAGGTGTTTGCCACATAAGCCTGGTGGCCTGAGTTTGATCCCAAGAACCGATGTAAAGGTTGAGGAAGAGAACCTGTGTCGCAAAGTTGTTCTCTGGATTCTGTGTTGTGCTGGGGCACAGGTATATGCATACTCTCACAGTAATAAGCAAAAACAAAAACAAAAACAAGCAAACAAAAAAAACCAAAACCAAACCAAACCAAAATAGGACTTTGGGTTCTGAGGAGAAGCAGTGAGTTTGGCTTGCTCTTTTGCTATGCAGTGCCCCTTCGCCTATGGTTTATGCATCTGTGACATTGTCACCAAAACATATGCCATGTAGCTGTTGGCTGTTGAGTTATACTATGAAGAATGACTGCTGGAATAATGTACTGTGTGTGAACGAAAGATAGATAGATAGAGAGAGAGATAGAGAGAGAGAAAGAGAGAGAGAGAGAGAGAGAGAGAGAGAGAGAGAGAGAGAGAGAGAGAGAGAGAGAGAGAGAGTTTGTATACTAAGGAAGTACTTAGCAAAATTAAGTCTCACGGTAGACATGTATGCACTTAAAATTTTCAGGAGTATTTCCATCTTCCCCCATGTGGTTGCTGGAACAGCCCAAGAGCTTCTTTGCAGGATCAGATGTTCCAAGAGCTTTGGCCAGCGACTCAATGGGTGTAAGTGGCTGTTTTTGCCCTGACTTTTGCATTTATTTACTTGTAATTTTGCATATTTATTTAATTACTTATCTTGACAGCCTGTTTATCTCCTTAAGCATTTTATCTTTGCATTGGACAAACACAAAGGAGATGTGTCAGATCTCCACCTATAGCATACACAAGTGCTTCTCAACCTTTCTAATGCTGCTACGACCCTTTAATAGAGTTCCTAATGTTGTGGTGACCCCAACCTTAAAATTATTTTTAGTGTGACTTCACGACTCTAATTTTGCCTATGTTATGAATCATAATGCAATATAAATACTTTTGGAGATAGAGGTTTGCCAAAGGGGTCACTACCCACAGGTTGAGAATCACTGGCCTACAGGCAGCACCCCTTCACCTGCCATAGGTGCCCTTAGGGTATGTCCATATCTTTGTGTCTTGTGTAATATAGGATTAAGAACTGAACTTGGCCCAACAGAATTTTTCAAATATAATTGGTAGAAGTATAAAAGAAAATGATCTCTAAAGGGAATGGCATCCTTAGGAGGTGTGGCCTTGTTGGAAGAAGTGTGTTACTGTAAAGGTGGGCTTTAAGGTCTTCTATGCTCAAACTATGTTCAATGTATACACTTCACTTCCTGTTGCCTTTGGATCAAGATACAGAACCCTCAGCTTCTTCTCCAGCACTGTCTACCTGCATGCCATGCTTCCCCACCATGATGGACTAAACCTCTGAATTGTAAAAAAGCCACTCCAATTAAATGTTTTCCTTTTAAAGAGTTTCCGTGGTCAAAGTGTTTCTTCAGAGCCATAAGAACCGTAACTATGATATTATTTTAGCCAGCATCATCAGTTGCTTCCTGTATTTTATCTGTTTAGTTTTTGGTAAAGAGAACAATTATAACTATATTAGCCATTTCCAGTTTAAGAAATCCCTGATTTTTTTTTTAGAACCATCACATTTCTGTTTCAAAAGCCTAAGTGTTTGGTTCAAAAGTCTGGTGTAAAGTTGAGGCTATCACTTACAATGCCCTGCAGCCTGGCAGTCTCAGGCCACCCCTCCCTTCACTGCTTGGTATGGGTCTATTGCAACACGAAAATTCTTGAAATTTCCCGTTTTGTTATTTCTAGACTCTGTTATTTTCTGTAGATTTAGTCCTATGTCAGAATCTCACTCCTTTTTGTCCCCCAAGAAAATGACTTTTTAACTTATTATCATACTATAAAAACTGAATTTCGCATTGTCGCATGAGTGTAACCTTATTATATATAGTAGATTAGACTGCTAAATAGTATGTTTCAATTTGCCATATGTTTTGCATAGACTATTTCTATATGATAATTTTAGAATGATGTTTTCAGTTCTGAAGGAACTGCTATTTTTCTAACGTATTTGGGAAAAATTGGGTGTTCCCTGTCCGCTGTGTTTTGCTTGCTCATTTCTGCTTAACCATCTTAACTGAGTGAATGCTTCCTCTTGGCTTCTACCTGACTATATTCACTCCCAAGAGTCTCTCCTGGATTCTTGGAACTGTTTGCTAGTGACATTTTGGTTTCTATTTCTGTGGAGATGATACTTCTTGAATAGTAATTTCATAGCCAACGACTCACTACAAGAGCAGTATTCTTAGGTACTTTGATGAGATGCACACAGCATGACAGGGTCCTGTTCTTCCTGGACCTTTTTTCTGCTTGCCTTGGCTGTTCTATTAGGTTCCATCTACCTCTGAACATTGTGGGGATATTTTCAAATATAATAAAAACAGTTTTCTATGTAATAGTCCTGGCTGTTCTGGAACTTGCTTTGAAGACCAGGCTGGCTTTGAACTCACAGAGATTCTCTTGCTTCTGCTTCCCAAATGCTGGGACTAATAGTGTGAGCCATGGCTTCTTCTGCCTGCTCTGTCTTTCTATGACTGCCTTAAATACCTTCTTGGCTCAGTTAAGGTGTGGCAACACCCCTGCCTGCCTGGGAGCCTGGAACTCCTTCTGTAAACTAAGATGACTTTGAACTCAGATTGCATTAAGGGTGTAGGTCACCACTGCTGGGATATTCCCTGTGCTGGGATTAAAAGTGTGAGTTACCACTGTCTGATCCTCCTAGACTGACTGTGGGTAGATCCCTCCGATATCTTCAAATGTTTTTATTATATTTGAAAATATCCCCTCAGCACATGACTTTTATTGTTTAAATTTTTTCTTCTATATGCATTTTTGGATCTATTTTCCCTTCAAGGATTGTTTTCAGATACATACTTTAGGACATATTTCTGTTGCTCAGAATATATTTTATAAATTATTTTCAAAATTTAAAATGAGTCTTTAGGGGGACCAAGAAGATGGCCGGGTTGCTGAAATGCTGATCTTAGAGGCATGAGCATCTTCATTAGCCCTCAAAACCCACGTGAAAAGCCTGTTGTGCTAACAGCCTTGAGTAAACCCAATGCTGAGGAGGCAGAGAAAGACAATCCCTGGGACTCCTATCCCAGTTTAAATACTCCAGGTCAATGAAAAAAAAGTTGGAACTGGGGCAGGTGTGTGTGTGAGAGAGGACTATTGAATATTTTGAATATTTTACTTTTCTAATTCATTGTAAACCAGCAAGAAAGTGCAACAATAAATACCAATAAATCTCACTGATTTTCTTTGACCTTTTATTTTTCATTTCTCCCATGTCTTTGATTTCTCATTTCCACTTTTCCTTTGCTCTGGGAGTTAGCAGACATTTTATATGTTATTTAATGATCGCTTACAATTTTTTGGCATGTGCAACTTCATTCTTCTCTAGGTGAATGTAGTGCGATTATGTTACATTGTAAGTAATTATCCCACCTACTGGTTTAATACAATGCTGATTGGCTGAAGGCAGGCAGGAAGTGTGGGCAGGTCTACTAGACTAAGAAAACTCTGGGAACAGGAAGATCAGAGCAGAGACGCCTGAGAAGCCAGCATATGCAGAGGAAATTATGCTGCTCTGAGAAAAGGTACGGAGCCACATGGCTGAACAGGATAAGAATCGTGGGTAAATTTAAGAACAAGAGCTAGCTAGCGATATGCCAGAGCCATAGGCTGACAGCATAAAATTAATACAAGTGTCTGTGTGTTTCTGTGGGACTGCGGATCAGCATCTCAGGGTTAGGTTGGAAAGGCCAGACAGGCCAGAAACTTCATACTACAGATGAACACAAGGAATGAAAATCAGGCCAGTTGTTTCTTATGAGGAATCGCCCTTTAAGTTGGCATTCCAGAACATAGGAGAGACAGGAGGTGACCCTTCCTTTATGTATAGTGCCACCTCTTTAAGCATCACAGCTATGTATTTTGATATCTCTTGATCTGAGGAGTGTGTGCATGCACATGCAGGGTAGGTAAACCTTGGGTTTCAATTCTTCCTCTCTACCTCCTCTCCCACTCTACTTCCCACTCTCTTCTCCTCTTGTCCTCTCTCTCACACACACACCTGCCCCAGTTCCAACTTGCCAGGACTTTTGGGCCTAGCCCTGAGGTTCAGACCTGCTCTGAGTCCTGCTGCTGTTTAGCCCCAAATAATCACACAAAGGCTTATATTAATTTCATACTGATTGATCTATGGCTCAGACATATGTCTAGCTAGCTCTTTCATCTTAACTTAATCTATTTCCATTAATCTGTTTAGCCCTGTAGCTCGGTACCTTTTCTCAGAGAGGCATGGCTGTCTTCTTTCCTCTGTGTCTGCTGGTGTCTCTGCTGGTGTCTCCCTGATGTCTCTGTCTCATTCTTCCTCTTTCTGGAGTTTTCTTAGTCTGGTAGCCCGCCCATACTTTCTTTTTGCCTTCTGGCCAATCAGCTTTTAATGCAAACAGTAGGAGGGACAAATATTTACAATGTACCAGAACATAATCCCACTAAACACACACTCTCAAAATTACACATGTGCACATATTTACACACACACACACACACACACACACGTGCACAAACATAAATGCACAGACATATATGTACTCATTCATATATGTGCATCTTCAGGGTTTTAGCTGCTTCTAATATTTGGGTCAGTAACAGCTTGACTCTTTGGCTGCTTGCACATGGAGCTTTCCTGATATACTATAGTCAGAGTGGCTTAACAAGCACTGGACAAATCAGGATGTCTTCTAGTTCTTACTCTGCCATGTCCTATACTTTCATCCCCACAGGGCTTTTTTTTTTTTTTTTTTTTTTTTTTTTTTAAGATTTAGGGCTGCTATGCTCTTTTGTCAGCTGAGAAAATACGCTAGTTAGTTTCAGTAAGGACTGCAGCTTGTACACTCCATGTACTTCACAGTGGTGCCTATGACTCTAGAACAAGACCCAAGAGTAACATGAGCTTCATTGCATTGGTCTGGCATCCTGGCTCTGCTAACCATCTACTCACCATATACTAAACTTTCATTCATCCACCATCTATCAACTCTCCACCAGCCACCAGCCACCATCCATGCCTACATCCACTGCCCATCTTCACATCTACTCATCCGTTCACCACAATTCATCTACCACCCACCCACCCACCCATCCATCCATCCATCCACCCACCCACCCATCCATCCATCCATCCATCCATCCATCCATCCATCCATCCATCCATCTATCCACCCACCCTCCAATTCATCCATCCACCCACCCACCCACCCATGCATGCATGCATCCATCCATCCATCCGTCCATCCATCCATCCATCCACCCACTCTCCCATCCATTCATCCATCTACCCATCCATCCAGTCATCATCCAGCCATCTATCCACTTACCCATTCACCTACTCATCCATCATTTATTCCTCAAAACATCAAAAATAAATCAAGGGCAAAAATGTTAAAAATGAGCATGAAATGAGCAGAATCATGAATCGCAACTCAGCAAAATCCTCCATAAGATCATGGTGACTTGAGGCTTGCTTTTCCTAAGGTCATCCTTTGATTGTGGGTAACTTTGGTCAATTCTGAGTATTATTCTGTGTTTTTTGTTTTGTTTTTGTTTTTGGATTTGGAAGAGGACCTAACTTTAAAGCCTAGCCTGTCCTGCCTCTTAAACTACAGGCTTGTGTTTTGAATATAATTATGGTCTTGTGGTGTCACTAGGAATTGAACCCAGGGCCTCCCAATGTTAGGCAAATGCTCTGTCAATTGAACTATATTCTCAAACTTCTGCTAGTACATCTATCTATTCTAGTGTGAGCCTTAATGCTTACTACTGGTGGCATGAAAATTGATTTTAGCATGGAAAATATATCTATTAGTCATATATATTTTAAGAAAATTTAGGAAAAATGTATGACCATATCTTATGGGAAGTGGCACTTGAAATGTGGCTAAAGGGAGCCCAGGTATCACTAGCTGCAAGATCTCAGCTTTGTTCTCTGACTTCCTGGGCTCAGACTGATGCATACCCTGTGGGATGCACATGGAAACCCTAGGTTAAGGTAAGGGGTGAAGAGAGGTGCTCTCCAACCTTAAGGTGATGGTAGTGGTTACGGAACACTAACTGTAAATTTCCATTTAAGTGAAAACATCTTGACAGTTACTTAACAAACGGCTTAGGTCTTGAGATTTTTCTGGACAAAACCTACAAACCAGCAGATTGCATGCATGCTTACAAACATGGTAGCCTTGCAAATTAGCATGTCTTGCAGTCATTGCAACTCATTAGAACAACCTACATGCTCTCTACACGTCAACATAAGCTGGCATTAGTATTTACTTACAGGATAGAAGAGGTGGAGACTGGAATGCGAGGTCTCTTCATGACCACATTAGCACATTGTGATTCTTTTCTGCTTTAATGACATAACTGAGGACTTATCTGAGGAACTCTTTGGAAATATTTCGACCATTATAAAGATATACTTAAAACAAAACTTGATAATAGAATGTCTTAATGTTGTCCATTCCATAGGAGTGCCAAGTGGTTAAAGCAGGCTGTCATAACCTCTTGGCTTTGGGCTACATCTTTCATTCAAGACACACCCTGGAGATGGTTCCTTCAGTTGAAATCACTTAGTGATTTTGGTTCAGAGTACATTAGCAGTTAAAGTGTCACCAAGATGATTCAATATTTCTTGTGTGTGTGTGTGTGTGTGTGTGTGTGTGTGTGTGTGTGTGTGTGTGTGTGTATGAATATGAAGGACAGAGGTCAGTTCAGCTTTGTGAGAACTCTCACTGAACTTGGAGTTCATTGTTTCAGCTAGACTGACTGTTCAGTGAGCCTTGGGGATCCTCCTCCACACACTGGGGAGACAAGTGTGAACCATTACATTTTATGTGAGTACTGAGGATCGAACTCAGGTCCTCATGTTTGTATGCCAAGCATTTTAAAAACGGCAAACTCTGCTCTGACGAATGTCTGCACAGATCTAGGTTTTTAGCAGGCTCATTAGCTTTATCATTACTGGCATTGTGTCTTTTACAGTTATATCTTTTCAAATATAGTTAAACTGTTGATCATCATGATGTTCATTTTACAGATAGTTTCAATGGTGCCAAGTGGTAGTTAACATTTTATTCATGTTAGGAGAATAGCTTCAGTTATTGAAAGAAAGAATGAATGCTTAAAAATAGGAAATCATTAGAGTATAAGATTATGGTTGGTGCTATTTATATCTTCTTCTGTTAAACATTTTTCTATGGAGGATATATGCTTTTGTCATTAGGAAACTATATGTTCTCTAAACACAAGCCAATTGATAGGCTCAGAATGTGCAGGGTAGGCAGGGGACTGAGATGGAACAGAGAATTGATGAGAAGTGGATGTTACTAATAAAACTTCAGAATAAAATGCAGTGTGTGTCTACGGAGCTCTCTGGCTCTCCAAGGTTGTCCAAACCTTTTTGGACATGAAAAATCTAAAAGCCACTTGATCAGAGAACTCTTAAAGATTGCATTTACGTATTCTCCAAGGTATCTACAGTAGATGCATTCTCTACAGGACATAGTTGTAGAGTCTGGACAAATACTTAGATCATGTAACCACCACCGCCACCATTTTTATGAATACACATCTGTCCTCCTGTGGTAAATCTTCCCTAAAACTCCACCTCTGGCCACTACTAAGCTACTCTGCTCCCATAACCATGCCTCTTCAGAAATGAACCCACTGCTGTAGCTGTGGGTCTGGCAGATGCACACATGTGACTGGATTCAAGGAGCTTTCCTCTTTTTGATGTTGAATAGTTGTGTTGGAGATGTTTCTCACTCTTGTGACCAAACACCTGGCAATATGAGCCGTCATGATGGCGAAGTCACACCAGTGGGAGCCTGAGGCTGCTTGGGCACATCTGGCTAGAGGAGATGGATGCTGATACTCAGATAGCTTGCTCTTTGTCCCCTTTTTATTCAGTCCAGAATTCCAGGCCATGGGATAGTGCTGTCCGCATCCAGGGTGGGACCTTTCCACCTCAGTTAAACCTCTTTTTAGACATCCTCACAGACTCAAAGATGTGCCTCACTAATGCCTAAGGGACTTCTTATTTCAATCAAGTTGACAATAAAATTTAACCCTTATAATGCTGTTTCATCTAGCATGTGGGTTTAGTCTGTTGGAAGGCAGGTAGACTCTTCTTAGGATCTTTAGCAATTATACAGACATTTCTACCAGAATTCAGTTAGAGAAGTTTTGTGCAAACCATTTTTTTTCATAATTGAAGCATAATATGAGCGGGGGGGGGGCACTACTGGCTCATGTGGTTTGTGTGTTTAACTTTGTAGGGACCAGTAGTGACTGTACTAGTTTGCATTTTCCCCATGACTGTGAAAAAGCCTCTACTCATTCTTGTCACACTTGCTACCATTTTTACTTACTTCTGTCTTCTTAGTAGATCCTGGGCAGTTTTAATCTGCACTCTCCCAGCACCCAAGCATAAGGGCCATCCCAGCGTATGTTGACTTACTCTTCATGAACCATCTTTGCTCGAGTGTTAGTTCAAGATCTTGTTAATTTGTAAAACAAAACTGGGCTGATTTTTTGTTGTTATTTTTGTGTGTTTGTTTTGTTTTGTTTTTTTGCTGTTGAGTCCCAGAAGTTCCTTATAGATCTGGGGGTATCCTTTGACACTTTGCCAGACACATCATTTGCACACATTTTCATGTGGTTTGGGGGAGCTCTTTAGCTGAAGACTATGATATTCTCTAAATCCTAAGTGTATTTGAGATGATTACATGAAATAACTCACATGGGGGGGTCAATAAACACGGAAGAGCAAAGCCCCTCCCAGCAGTAGGCTATTTGTTTCTGACATAGATTATTACTTTATTGCCAGACTGACCCTGAATTTGCAGGATCTTGCCCTTCTCCTGCCTCAGCTTCCTATATTGAAATGTTCTGTGGCTCACTATGGACCCTGTGCTTTTGGTGCACTTCCTAAAGAGGGTCTCTTAAGGAGCTTACTTTAAGGGAGGGGAAGGATAAGGAACACGGTGACCCCCAAACCTAAGACACAAGCCCTCAAATGATCTCATCTTGTCCTGCTGCCTGTGACCACAGTACCTAGGAAGCACAACAAAGGAAGAAGAAATTTACTCTATCTTGCTCTCAATAGATCTGGTGGAGTGTGTGTGTGTGTGTGTGTGTGTGTGTGTGTGTGTGTGTGTGTGTGTGTGTGTGTGCTTGAGTAATATCTGAGAATTTCTCTCTCACACTGCCAGGCCAGGCCTTCCCACACTCCAGCCTTTGTGGGACAACTCCATCTTTCCTGGTAGGACGGTCAAGTGGTTCCAGAGTGTTTTGGAAAGAACTGCCAGGTCCCAAGAAGTAAGGTCCTTTAGAAGATGGTTGTACCTGACTCACAGCCGTGAGACACATTCTCATTGCTCTTTAGGAAAAAAAAAATGAATATCAGAGGGAGCAGAGCCCAGGTGTTTCCACATCAGAAAACCTCACACCTTGCCCTTGTCCCTGCCAAGTCTTGACTATGCCATCTGCTTTTGACCAGGCAGGACCAAGGTGTGAGAGCCTTGAAATGCCCGCTTTACTTACTGCCTGCTTCATGCAGAGACTGGTGGCTTGCTGGTGCTTTTGTTTGTTTAAATTTTCACAGAGGAGTCTTTGGGGCAGCATCACTAACCCAGGCAGCAGACAGCGAGCTGGCACCCTGGGGTACTATGCTCCTCCAAAGACTTCATGGCCTGCTGGCTCCTTGGGACTAGGTAGCATCAGAGCTCCGGTGTCCACTAAAGGCAACGATCCTACAGTGCATCCCATACAGATATTAACGGCTTTATTCCAACTTCCTGTGCTTACACGCATGTACCTCTTTTCCCTGCAGATCTTCTGTTTGGCTGGATGGCTACTTTGACTGCCAGATTCAGAGGGAAAAGCCCATAAAATTCACAAATGCGTAGTCACATGTGTGGTTTCTGCTCAGCCGCATCTAGAGAATGACTTAAATGTGGGAGCTGGGGTCTGTCTGAGCTTTTTGGTTGTTTAAGACTCAGAAATGCTCAGCTTTTCAGAGCGTGGAATCCTCCCAATTCAAGGTCTAGTACGAAGAGCCTAGAAATTTGGTTAATGAAAAGAATACATCTCAACTCCACTGTTGAAACTTAGATGTGCCTTGGAATGGGGCCCCTGCTGCAGATGTTCCAGTCGGGGACACTGAATAGCAAACCCTGACATCCTCCGTGTGCCTTGTCAACAGCTTAAGCTTTGTCTGGTTCATATCCAGGCACTTTCTTTTTTCATCTCTTGAAAACTCTAAATCAGAGAATCCCAGCCTGGTAATACAAAGAATGAGTTAGGAGTTGCTTCTTGTGAGTATTGGGCTGCCTTAGAGACCCCATTAATGGCACAGATCATTGGCTGATAGGCTTCAGTGAGGCCTGAAGATGGATCCCACCAGCCTAGAATGGCTTCTTACATGCTTCTCACCTTGCTTCAGTGCTGGTGTGCTAAGCCTGTATAACTCACAAGTTCTGAGGTGTCCTTGTGGTCTTCCAGGGGCAAAGCAAAACTAGCTCTGCTCAAATGTGTCTAGCAGTCATCTACGGAGAGGGTGGATGACACCTACTTACTAGACTCAAGAGCAAACGTCCTCTAACAACTTACGTTTCCTCTTCACATTTGTCTCTTACTGCATAGTAATTTTCCTGGCAGTTTTATTATCCAAATGCTCCAAATGATAATGAATTGATTGGAGAGCTTTTATAGCCTACAGAGCTTTCTCTAGCTTGATACTTTGGGGATGAACCTAAGCCCAGATTTGTTTTTCTGGAATTCTGAATCACGTCTATTGATGGCCAAAGAAAATAAATCCAGTGTTTTCCTTAATATAATGGAAATGCAGTAGGAAAGGGACCAGCTTGTCCCTGGTGGCCTGAAATTTCTATATTGCAGCATCAAAACACACCCTCCCACCAAACCCTGTGGGACTGCTAACAGAGGAGTCCAGAAGCATCTATGATAGAGGTCAGATGGACCTGATGCTGTTGTAGAAGGGCCACCCTGTGGCAGCCACTGCCCACTTGGAAATCTGACCTTCATTTTCATCCATGTAGGGAGGTGAATTGGGAAAGGCGGATAGCTCATGAAGGGCAGGTATCCCCATGCAGACCTAAATATGGGCTGAATGCAGTGAATACATTGCTCAGTTTCAGTTTCAAATTGAGAAGATACAGTTAGTTCATTCTCCGTATTACCTCCTCTGTCACACGTCAGGACCTATTAAAATTTGGGTTGTCTCTTGTCTGTGGCAACTTTACCTTTTCCAGTTGCTTCTTTTCTAATATTTTAGTCTTTAGCATTCACAAACTCACAGCTCCCGCCCACTCTCCATGGCTCCTGTCGCTTTTTGCAGCCCTAGCCTGCTTGCCCTATTTAGATTATTTTAGCATCCTGTCACACTTCTGCCTACTCTGAGTCCTTGCGTGGTTGAAGGAGAAGTTGGGATATCAGAAGCCACCAATTATTCCTCCGCCAGCACAGCCACCTTACTGAGAAAGTGTGGGTTATGGCAGGGATGTCTAAAGATCCCCATGCTCACTTCTACCAAAGAGTTAGGTTTTGTGTTGTGTGTGTGTGTGAAAGGGGGGGGGGAGTTTCTTTTCTTGGAGGCTTCTTCTTCTTTTTTTTTTTTTAAATTGGATACAAACATGAAGCCAAGTTGGTTAACTCAACTACGTTTTCCCCAGTCCATTGTGAAAACTTGATTCTGCTCAAAGGTAAGGAGTATTCATTTGACCATCTCTTCATAAATTCAGCAAAGATGGGGCAAAACCTGATGGGTCACACTCCTGCATCCCAAGCAGACTGTTTAGCCTAGGGGTCAGCGTTTGTGATTCACATAGTGGACTGTTAATAGATTTTCTTCATTTGTGCCAGACATGGAGAATATGTGTGGGCACCAGGCAGTTCCTCCCGTGCTGGGGCCCAGGTCCACCTGTAAGGATTTGGTAGTGTGAGCTGCTGGAGTTGCTGCCTCCTGACAACATCCCAGCTGTAGACCAGCAATCGCAATCCTCGGGTGGCAGTTTTAATTATCGGCACCGCGATACCATCAGCAAGTGTGTAATTATGTGTCAGTTTCCTGGCTGTTGGGTATGAAAAGTGGATCCAGCGGAATGATGATTGCGGAAGCTGTAGACTCATATTTAAACAATTCAAAATGTGTAACTGGCAGTGTCATTAAACAGAGAGAGCCTGACCCCAGCTGTCACTTACTTTTCCTTATGCAGATTTGTACTTGCTGTCTGTCAAAAGAACTCCATGGGCTGAAATGGGACAGAAGAGGTGACATAATTCTCAGAGCAAAGAGGGCTGCTCTCTTTAGCTCCATAGAGGCTTTTTTTTTTAGCCTAAATAAACATGACCACAAAAATTGCACACAAAACCAGACCATTACGGGAAATTATATAGACTTTTGCTGATAAATACACTCAGGACAGGATCAGACTTCTGCTCTTAAAACATGTGTGTGTGGGGGGAAACCTGCCCTTTGCCAGGCTCTAAAAGAATAAGTGCTGTGATAATTAGAGAGATTTATTTCTGAAGCAGAAAGTGAAATGACCTTTTCTGTTTTAAACTAAACTTTCAGGTCTAAGACGGAAAGAAAGAAAGGCATATTTTGAAAGTGCTCAGTCTGAACAATGGGAAGTGAGATTAAGAATATTAAAATTTTGGTGAGTCTCAAGTTAAAATACGGCAGCTTCAAGTGCCTTGCCTCCATTGGGAAAGCTAAAACATATATGCGACAGAAATGAAGGCAAAAATAGACAAGAGTGGCCTCCTAAGGAGGCTCAGTCAAGAGGTGAGGAACACTTTCAATAGTTTTTCAGCCAACCTGCCCAGATGCTCTCAAAAGCCCCCTTTTACTTGGCAGGCCTTTAAAAGGCACTTGACATCTAAGGGTTAATTTTGCATGCATGCAAGATGTGAATGGGAGTTAGAGAGAGAACTGGGGGGTTAAGTATGGGGTTAAACTAATACAATGAGCCGGGAGCACAAAGAGAAACGTTTCTTTAATTTTTAAAATGTTTTCATTTCTCATAATAAACTGAATGAACTTGCAGTTGCATGTGAACATTATTCTGTGCCCCGAAGACACTGCAGTTTACAATTTTCAGAGTTTAAATTGATTCTAGAAGCCAGACTGGGTCTAACTACAGAGATGCTGTGGTCATTGTGATGCTATAAAGGGCATCAAGTCATGCCTCTGTCTCTGCTCTCTCTCTCTCTCTCTCTCTCTCTCTCTCTCTCTCTCTCTCTCTCTCTCTCTCTCTCTCTCTCATACACACACAGAGACAGACACAGACAGAAACACAGACACACACGCATGTACACACACACACACACACGAGCGCACGCATGCACACACACACACACACACACACACACACACACACACACACACACACACACACACACACACACACACAGAGTAGGAGTCATTTAGTAAGGGGTCAACATTTCTTTCCACTCTTGAAGGTAACATTACTGACTTCTCACAGGCTAATGGAAGCCATATTAATTGCCATGGCACATTCAGATTTGAAGTCATAAATATACACATATTAAACCCTCTAAGGATTAATTTGTATTTTATCAGCTGTGAAAAGGGTGATTTTTAAACATATCTAGACTTAAGAGGTAGCCTTATTAGGCATTCATTGAAAAACAAATTGTGCATATATTTTGTAAGGAGGTTAAAAAAAAAAAAAAAAAAAAAGAACCCTTCCTTCTCAAAAGCTATACAGGGCAACTGGGGAAGCAATTAGTGTTTATGTGTTAGATAGGCACGGCTTTGGAAGTTTCTGACTTATAAATATTTGTTTGGCTAAACAATAAAGGATGATAAGGAACGCCTTGTGGCTGTACGTTTTCTCATACCCACAGGTAAGGGAGTCCCAGCATTGCACGTCACTATGTTGAGGGGGGGTTTTTTGGTCATTTGCTGTTGAAGACTGTCTCTATGTCCCTTGCCTTTGTATCCATGTCCCACAGTCCTTTCCCTGATCTATCCAAAGGGGAATACAGTTGAGGTTCCCTTGGAAGTTGAGCTCAGCTCTCATGAGCACAGCTTGTGTGTGGTAGGCAGGTCACTGGCTTTGAGCATCACAGGGAAACTGGGTGGGGAGGTCTCCACTTCCTACACTGGGTTGCAGGGAAATTCAGCAAGAGTCCCCAAAGAACAGTGATTCTGTTTGCACTTTCCTTCCCAAAGAGGCCCCCCTCAGTGTGGCTTACTTGGTTCATTTGCAGCTAGGGGATGTTAAGTGGTCCAGCTAACTGAAGGAACCGAACCAGGAGGGAAATAAATGTCCTCCATCCTGTGCTTCCTCCAAAGGGTCCCCTGGGGAAGAGCACTCTCCCAACTTCTTTTGGAAGTAGTTTTTGCAATCTAATAGATCTTATTGTCAAATGCCTTGTTAAACTTTTACAAGGATGTGTGTATGTATCCTGTTCAGCAGTGGCGAGACTTGAAATTCTGTCAGGGAGGCACGGTCACATTGGTCCCCTAGGACTTATTCTATGGTTGATGGGGAGCAGCTTCCTCTGATCTTTCCCAGAAAGCAACATGACAAGACTCCCTCCAGGCCCCAGAGCCTAAAATCCCAGTCAGTACCCTCCTCGCCACGGAGATGACATCTTGGAGAGTATGGCAGTGGGCTGGTATTTTATGACCCATGACTTTATACCTTTCAGAACACATGTGTTTCCTGCTTTGCTATAGAAATGTATATTGGGGAAGTTGTGTATACTTGCCACCGCTTAGATTCTACTTGGCTGTAGACCACTGCTTGGTCTGTAGATGGTGTTGTGTGGATGGAGTTAATTTAAATAATTTCCCCCTGCACTTTCACTTGCTTTGGAACTACAAAGGCTTTGAAAATGAATAGTTACTGCTGGTGGCCCCTCCCCAGACATTGGCTGCTTCCCCAGGCTCTCTTTCTGCTGGTAGCTCAGATGGCCTTTGACTAATGAGGTGACCTTAAAAGGAGCAGTTGCTGAATGTTCCTTGTGACTGGCCCATGGTGGTGACAAGTGTGAACTGCATACAGAGCAAATAGTCTCAAGCAGCCACTGTTGATGTCACTGCCTTGCCAGTAAGCTGGTCCTGCCAGGCTCAGGACCCAAGTAATTTATATTACCACGAATTAACAGGATCCAAGCTAAGTGTTAACTGCCCATTATCACTTGTCACCATGGTTAATAGTCACCAAATATTGATGTCTTTTGGCATAGGTGTTTTATTTTTCTTTGTAAAGAGATTATATCTTTAGAATTAATGACTCTAGCTTTCTGGAAAATTCTTACCGATCTACACATGAAGGCCTGTGGCCTAAATGGCTTATTAATAAGTGTTCTAGGAGATTATTTATTGAGCACAAGCTTTAAAATAAAAAGCAAAAATGGGGGAAGAAAGTTATTTCTGTAAACAGTAGACGTTCTCAAAAACAGAAGTTACAGAAGCAAATTTTCAGTGTCACTGAGACCCAAAGGTTGAGTGTCTTATTCTAGTTGTGGCACAAGTGATCCTGACATCTGAGATTGCCCACGAACATATAAAGATCCCCTAAGTGATGAGACAGAGACCAAAGTTCCATCAAGAAGCCTATATAACTTTCTCTGTTAGCTTTCAATGACCTTGGAGCCTCTTTCTCTGCCTTGGCTACCTGTGCTGGCTTTTTGAGAAGGCAGATGGTGCTTTTAAGTGGCTCTCCTTGGGACACACCTTTTTTCTGTCTCCCTGGAAAGTTCCAGGAATCTGGTTAGCGTCTATCCACCTCATTCTCTCCAGCTCATATAGAATTTTCAAATTCCTGTCGTGCTTAGCCACCGCCACGTCTTCAATCCACCAAGTTCATGTTCCTACACTCTGGGGCGCGTGGTTCTTCCTAGTAAAGAATAAGAGATCGGAAACAGGAGGCTGATGGGGTCTGGAATGCTGGTCCCATTGCCTCTAGGAGCCGGGGTCCAAACACTGGCTACCAAAGAGCTTTTTAAGGCCAATAAGAGGTTTGTTTTCTCAATCACTAACTACATGGTCTCTCACCTATGCTCTGTGAGGCTCAATCCACCTCGTTGAAGCAAAGTAGGGCCATAATGGAATTTCCAGATTAGATGCCCTCTGCCACCCAGGATATTGTTATCTAACTTCACCAGGGCCAGAAGGCTCATCTGGACCATGCCATGTTAGAAGGCCACCAGCAGTGCCACTGGGATATTATTCATTGTCTAAGTAGCGTTCACCCACATGATCCAGTCTTGTCCTGAATTTATATATGTAATTGGCCATACAGCTAGGATAGCATCATTGTCCCAGCTTCAGGTCTCTGGCACTTAGAAAATCCCAGTGGCCGACGGGTCCATAGGTCCTGTATCTGCAAACTGTTCAATGTTGAACATGTGCAAAATGTTTCTCTTGTCATTTCTTCCTAAATTATTCACTATGCAAACTATTTACATACATTTACATGTTATACTGTATTATGCAGTATGTGCTATCTAGAGATAACTAGAAATGTAGGGAGAGGTGTGAAATGAGTAGATCTTATACTGTTTTACATAAGCACCTGAGGATCTGAACTTTTAAATCCAAGGGGTATCTAAGACAAAATGAGCAAACAAACAAACAAAAACACTCTTGATACCAACGAATGTGTACGTGTTTACAAATCAAAGCTGTGTGTTCTTTGGACATTTGCAATGCTTGCTCATCTTTCATTTCAACCTGACATTGGAAGTGGTGCTGTTCCCCGGACAGTACCCATTTTGAGTTACATATTCTTTTTGATTTCTGCATCAAAAAAGACATTATGCAGCCAGTCTATGGAATTTGATAGTATCTAACTGGGTCCATTTGGTGGCCATTGGTATACTACCCTTCTTTCCTGCCCTTTGCCTTCTGCTTATGGCTGCATGTGTTTTTGTTGGTGGGAGGCTTAAGTAGCAATGCTATGTGAATCCTGAACTTCCTGAATTGAGTACTATGTACGGGGCAGTTATACACTGACATGGTGTGAGGAGCACTTCAGAGATTCAGCTGCCTTTCTTCACCAACTGCAGCATTTAGAAATAAATGTCCTTTCTTGGGTCTCAGGAGTTTTTCAAGCAGATGAAGTCATTGTCTACAAGTGACCGCAGGCTGGTTGCATACCTTAGCAAACGTTACCAGGAATCTTCTTCTGAAGCAGTAGTCACACAGCTTTGTAGTAGGAGGTTTCTGGCCCGGACTTTTGGGCCTAGCCTCAAGGTTTAGGCCCGCAGACCCACAGACACACAGAGACACACATGATCACAATTGTTTTAGGCTGATCAGCCTCAGGCCCAGGCATATCACTTGCTAGCTCTCTACCCTTCATCTAACCCATGATTCTTCCTGTTCAGCCATGGGGCTCGGTACCTTTCTTTAGAGCAGCATGGTTGTCCTCTGCTTCTTCTGGCTTCTCTCTGGCGTTCTGCTCTGTGCTTCCTGTTCTCAAGAGTTTTCTTAGTCTGGTAGCCTCACCCACACTTCCTGCCTGCCTTTGGCCAATCAACGCTTTTTATTAAACCAGTGGGTTGGACAATTATTTACCATGAAACAACACACTCCCCTACACAGTTTTGTTTATATTTTATGAGTGTGGCAGTTTTTAAAGCTTTTTGATTGTAAGGGGGCAAAGAAAACTAATGTTTCTTACAGAAAATTGCCCAGTATCTCTTACTCATTCAGTTTTAGTTGACTTGTCTTAAGATGTGTGTAGCTTTATTTTTAAAGTTCACTGTGGCCAGGTGGAATATGATTATCCAAGTCTTAGACTGACAACCCTGAGTTGGGAGAAGGGAGCCTATAGAAGAAGCTGGGTGTGGACATCAGTCCAAGGAGATGCCATCACAGTTACCAACTGGCCACCCCGGGTTGCTGGCTGCGTATCTGAGCTTCCTGGATGAGTATTAGACCATACTTGTTTTAATAAAAAGTTTCTGGTATGTTTAGAAGAAACCCTGACTAGACATGACTTTGAAATGGAGAGGATTCTAAGGAATTATTTTAATCTTTGAAGTACCAATTGTTTGGCTATTGCAAAATCTCCCCCCTCAACTCTCTCTCTCTCTCTCTCTCTCTCTCTCTCTCTCTCTCTCTCTCTCTCTCTGTGTGTGTGTGTGTGTGTGTGTGTGTGTTGAAAACTGAACTCAGGTCCTTGTGGTCCAGCTTTTGAAAAATATAAGATCTTAGCCTCAATCTCAAATGTCCAAATTTAGAAGGGGCTGTGCTGAAGCTGGGTGTACTTGAAAGGCCACATGCTCGGAAGACAAGCCTGGTACTTACAAGCCCACCTGTGGGGTTGCTGGAACAGTGCCTGCAACAGAGAAGGAATTGTGGGTACAACTGGGCCTGGAAGCTGTTCCTTCCTTAGCATAAACCTGTGTGGCTGCAAACTCTGCCCCTGGCCATCAGGGACAACTCATTTCTCCAACTGGTAGAGTGCCGGTCGGTGCTGCTTGGCATCACCCATACCTTAGGACATCAGAGTAGACTGGTGAAGCAGGTGACAGCCCCAGGAGTCAGTCGGAAGCAAATGATATGTACAGTTACATTAAAATCGTGAAAAGCAGATATGGGAACAAGCTGAGTGTGGACTTACTGGGCACATGTACACAGCAATATATGTTAAAGGAATATGTCTTTGTAGACATAAGACCAATTTATTATTAATTAGGTTAGGACTGGGGATAAAGCTCTGTTGTCAGAATGATTGTCCAACATTCATGGAGGCCTGGTTTTGTATGAACTGGATATGGCTGTATACACTGTAATCCCAGCCCTTAGGAGGCAGAGGCAGATGATCAGAAGGTGAAGGTTTTGCTTGGCTACGTAATGAATTGGAGGATAGCCAGGGGTAGTACACAAAAACCTGTTTGGAAGAAAAGAGGGGAAGAAGAAGAATAGGAAAAAGAAGAAGAAGGATTAGATGTTTCCCCAACTTTATACAAATTTGTTAAGAAAATGATTCTTCTAAAATAAGTGTGTCAGCAAACGCCAACAAAAACTTCTTTCTTTTCCCTTTTTGGGGCAGACCCTGTCTCCTTGCCTCCATATCTGAATTTGACTCCAGGGTTGGTTGCTCAATGGCCTGAACTTTCAACAGCACAGGCCACATACTTAGAAGTATCTCAGACCTTTCTGTCCACATCTCTATGGCTCCCCATAAATTCCCTCCAAAGGAAGCATCAATTCTAGTGGATGCAAAAGAGCCTCCATGGCCACTCACTCTGTCTGCATCATAGCATGTTTGGTGAAAGTGAGTCTCTTACAGAAGTCTGCTGGTGAAGAGCTTGCCAGCTCCCAGTCTTTAACCCAGCGGGGCAATCAATAATGTATTATTTCCTTCACCACCATACCCTGTATTTTCCCATTTGGAATTAGTTGTTGAGTGTAATATTGGGTAGCAGCCATCCATTTCTGCTGGCCTCTGACGTGTGACCATTCTGTATCCGACAGCTCTGGGGGATTGGATCTCTCTGTGCTTGGCCAGAGAATTTAGGACAAATTTAACTGCTCCATCTCCTTAGCCTCACCCCCAATCCCTGAATCAATCTGCCTTTTCTCCTGCCCTCATCTGCCTTTGTGGTGACCTCTCCCAACAGGAGAGATGGGCATTCTGCTGGCCATTCTTCCTAAGATTGTTTTCTGCACACCATCTGCTTCACTGTGTAGAAACTGACCCTCTCTACTGTACCATTTCCTCCACTTCCATAGTAACATCCCCTGGGTTCTGGTTGTTTCCCCCTTGCTCTAAAACTCTTTGCATGGTTTAGAGTACAGTCCACCAAGATAAGCTCCATAAGTTGGGCACACAGCAGTGAGCTCACTCCTCTGACATCCCTAATAAGTTTGGGCTCTCTGTTTCAAGGCAAGCACTCAGCTGCAAGTCCGGCCTCCTGAACCTCAATTTTATCCAACGTCTCTGCTTAGATCAGGGGAGCCAATCTAAGCCATTAAGGTTTTATTTACTTTGAATTTTAGTGTTTTATGAACATATATTTGATACCCAGTAATGAAAAGTGACGCCTCTTGTTATTTACGGCTCACCTGCCAGGACTTGCTGCTGTCACCCCATTTGCTTTTCTTGGTGGTTATTGCTTTGAGTGGAGATGGTGGTCTTTGAAGCAGGTAAGTTCACTACCAGTTCACTGGGGAGTGTGAGCTCCCAAGAAAAGGCCAAAAGGGATGTTTTCATAGGACAGAATTTTGTCAGGATCCCTTCAGCAGCAGGCAGCTGAGTCCTTGCTTTTAACACTTAATGCCACAGTTGAGACTCCATAGGATGGCTCAAAGAACTTGGCTAGACCAGAGATGGGTCGTCTGTCATTGAGATCTTCCCTGCCTGTCTTCTTTATCTCTGGCTTCTGTTTTCTTTTTATTTATTTTTTATTTTAAATTGGCTTTCAAAGTGAGGCTTCCTTGTGGCATTTTCAGGCAGGCTTCCTCCATAACACTGCTGCTCTTTATCTCCTGACCCCTCTTCCTTAGTGGTAACCTTAACCTCAGCGTTCCCATTCCACCGTAGAACCTCTGTCTTCCCTACCTTCCCCCTTCATTTCCCCTTTGTCCTCATCTCCTGGGCTCTTTTCTGATTTCCTAGCCTTTGCCTACCTTTGCTTCCATCTAGACACACCTAGTTGACAGAAATTGAATCTGCGTGTGAGAGAACAGGAGGCATTTGTCCCCCTGAGCCTGGGTTACCGCACGTAGTATGTTCACAAGAACATCCATTATCAGATGCTTCCCATAATTCCTGCTTTCTACTCCACCAGATTCAATTGTAGCTCTCTTTGCCTTCTTCCCAGGAACTCTGTCCTCTGACACCAGGGGTGATACTCTTCAAGTTGGCTCTGCAAGAGAGGTGGAAGGGTTAGGTCTACTCTAGGACTTCTTAGATGGCAGGAAGGCTTGGTAGGAATTGTATCAGGGCCTATGAGAGAAAGGTCAACCTGTGAATACTCTAGAGAGTGAGTCTCACAGAAGTAAGGCGTCTTCAGAAGGGCTAAGTAAACTACACTATGGTCTTAGTAGATAAAGAAGACAGGCTTTGTATCATATAAGCATAAGATGGTGATGATGATGGTGATGATGGTGTGTATCTGTGTGTGTGTACCTGACCATGCATGCAGGTACTTGTGTGGAGGCCAGAGGCTGATGTCTGGTCCACATAGGGTGTTTTCCTCTACTTCTTAACTTTCAGAGTGTCCTACTGAACAGGGTGCTCATCCTTAGTCTGGACTGGCTGATGAGATCAATCTCCAGGATCCTCATGTCTCTGCCTCCCTGTGCTGGAGGCACTGGTTATGAACTTATCTGTGCTGAGGCTTAATGTCTCATGGCCTCATGTTTGAGCATAAAGCAGAATTTACCCACTGAGACATCTCCAAAGGCCTCTCTCAATGCTGAATGGGTGCATTAAGAACCCCATCTTTGAATGGGCCCTGTGTCTTGTGACTTGTATTAGCATCTTACTATATAGATTCTGTAAACATTTTGGTACACAATACATTTCATTTCTGTTAATGCCCCTTGCTCATCATCTTCTCATCTGATCTAGTCAATAAACAACAGAATATATTATAGCAACTTCCCAAGAAACTATGTTTTCTCTTGTAAAATGTTAGAAGATGAAGCTATTGCACCTGCCATCATAGAATGGACATAATCCTGTGCTAAGCCAATAGGTGAATATTCCCGACTCTTTGGGTTGATCTGATGTTAAATTGATATCAAGTCAAAGGATTTCTTGGAAATTGTCATGAGACCTATGAGTTCCCTGAATTTTCCCAGAGCCTGCTTCCTTTGGGGGCTCTCTCCTGCACCTGGGCTTGTGTGAATACATGGGGCCTGCACTGGTGTATACAGGTGAATTTCAGCACAGATTTGATTGTGTTCGCACCTTCCTAATAGATTTTGTTTCAGAATCCTGCTCCCATTTCTCCTTTTTTTGATCCAGAAGAGACCAGCTTCCCTCCCTCCAACCCCCACCCACCCCCTCTCACTCCTAGGCTGGATTAATGCTTAATGATAGCATGGGAAGAGGAACAAAGTCTTTGGGTGTGATCAGAGATTAGTCTTTTCAAGCACAGCTAACCCTTCTGTCTTCTGTCTAAGCTGTTCACCAGCCTCCTGCAGGGGCTGCCTGACTTGATAGAATTCAGATTCTCCTGGCCCTGGGCATCAGAGCAGATTCCTGATGCTGGTGGACAAGGATCAGCTCCAGGGACTACAACCTGATGCTGGGGCCTTCCGGGACCAGATGGTGGAGACAGCTGGAAATCCAGGGGCTGTGCTTCACTTTCCTTGTAGAGTTGGAGGAGGGAGGCCATCTTCACAGTGAGAAAGACCTGGAGGATCACAGGGAACACGTATGTGCAGCTAGTTGGCCACCTAGAAGAAGAAACTCACCATTCATGGACAGGAAGCCTGATCTTAGACCAGCACAGCAATCTTCAGGAGGGCCTTAGTGTTTGCATGTGGGGGTGGGGCAAGGAAACGGTGAAGCTGGTGTCCCTTCACTGCTGGGCTCTGTGAAATCCACTATAGTCGACAGGGTAGTCTAAAGCCTGTACCTTCCTGGTGTGGTATTCGGACATAAAGACAGTTACCACTCACTGTCTTCTTGGTGAGTTCAAGAGTGTAGGGATGTTCTTCAGGAGGGACTCTAGCTTTCTTTGGTTGCAAGCAAGACAAATATCTCTGACCCTAAAACAAAAAGATCATTTTATAGATGGAATCGAGGGTCTGAGAAACTTACAGGAAGGAAGAACATGAAACGGGCAGACATCTAGGAACTGATGCCCAGGAAGATGGACAAAGGAGAGAATGCCCATCTAGCAGGATGGTGGCTGAAAGATCTCAGTGCTTTGTGGGATGCAAGGGACTGCTCATCACAGACTCCTCTTTGTCCTCTTTCCCTACTTTGGTTTGTTTGAGGAGGCTTCTCTGTCTGTCCTAGAGAACTTGTTCTATAGACCAGTCTGGCCTCAAACTCAGAGATCTGCCTGCCTCTGCCTCCCAAGTACTGGGATTAAAGGCGTGCACCACCACCACCCGGCTTCTCTTACAGCACTTTAACAGGAAGACGAGTATGGTGCCAGGGTCTGGTACATAGCTTTCTAAAATAATCCCTGCAGGATGGAGCTTCAAAGAATGCCAACTCCTTCACTGCTGGATTCTACCCCTGTTCACCGTGTTCAAGAGTGAAACTTGCCATTGGTTGCTGTGTGACTTTGGATGAGGTTTTGGCTGCCTCTTCCTTAATGTCTAAAATGAAGAATCTTCAAAGGGGTGGGACTGGGGTCCCCTTTTCTGCTCTCATCTGCTTCCCAGTGTTTTTGGCTGGGCTGTGAACAGATGGATGGATATAAGGGACTGTAATATTGGGCGATTATCAAGCAATCTGGTCCCAGTGGAGAAGAGGCAATGGGAAAGTTAGTTTCCGAGCAAGAGCAAGAATCATTCAATTCTGCCTAGTGATTTGATGATAGAATAATTAAGCGACCTATCTTCTCAGGATACATATTAAAATAGGCACCATCATTTTGTCTAAGACACATATGAAAAGATTTGTGCATGCCAATACATTATGGAACAGGACAGATCTTGACTCAGTGGCCTCAATTTGAACTTGCAAATGCTTTTAATTTTAAAAAGTATTTGAGCCAGTGCCTTTCATAAATGAAGTTACAAGCACTTGGCAAAACAGAGGAGTCACCAAGTTGTACAAATATTTTCCTAATAGTTTGGCTTTTTTTCCCCCCATTCCTTTAAATATCAAGTAATAATGTTTTTTAATGTTTTTGTAAACATGAGATGTTTTAATGCCCGAGAAGCTGTACGTCATAAATAAGCTTTATTATCTGTCAAAAAGGATGAAAATATAACTTTACATTTCTGTTTTAAAGTAATTTTAGTGCCTATTAGCTATAAAGTAACAGTTATATATAATTTAGAGTATGTAGTCACTCCAAACAACTTGACATTTTCACACAAACACGGAGGCGTAATAATAGCCCTGGGATTTCATTGGAAGTATGCAGCACTACAGGATATTAAAATAACTTATGGTGCACTGTAATTCTTGTTTTGTATTTGTCCAAGTAGTTGTGAAGCAGGCAATAAAGTAGTAAAATAAAAGGCTGGGCTGCAACTCGAGCGCCCTTGCTTCTTAAAGTTGCAGTCACCCTTTCCTGTGAAGGGTGGGTAATGTGTCTGGGTTCCTATGTCAACCTCCGCTGTTTCTTCCTTTATCATGTCTTCTGTCATGGTGACAAGTCCTTTGTCTTCGCTTATTCCCAGAGACACTTCAATGGCGTCTCTAAGGAGAACTTGCTGCTCTTGTGTGGGTGGGAGCCCCTGGCTCTTCCTTGGTAGAGGGAAAGATTGTTACTTGTTGCTTTTAAGAGTGTGTGTGGACTCCAGTGAGAGTCTGGCTAAAACAAACAAGACAAGGAGTGAACCCAGAACCCCAACTTGCAGCGATGGTTTTAAGTCTATTAACAAGATTCACCACACACTCAGCCAGGGTGAGGCTAAATGTTCAGTAAACTGAACTCTGTGTGTGGAGTGTGCATGCAAATGAGGCATAGCAATACGTCTCCTTTGGCTGGCTGGAGGGTCAGGTGATTCATTTAGTCGGCTGGAAGTGTATCTTTGAGGAAAGGAGTGTTGTGTGAATACTGTAAACCAGATGTAAGGGCACTGTTTAACCTACTTAAGAGAAAAAGCCGTTTACTGCATCACTCACAGGCTGACATATAATTATGCTTGCCTCATTAAAGCATGCCCGACATTATCCTCTTGCTGGCAACCTGTCCCACCACATGTCCTTGAACAGAACGAGAAGGCATTTCTTTTACTCACTCCTTAATTGTGCCTTTGCATTAATTTTGATTGACTTTTGCCCATCGGAAAGCTCACAGTATCACTTGGATCTAGCAACATACGTGAAAAATGAAGATTCGTCCACACTCCATTCCTAAATATTATTCCTGAGGGAGAAGCTAAGGAAAAACATAATTTTTACATGGTTCAAGGTGGGTACCATTTATAATCTCCACATTGCAATTAAAACCACTCAAGGATTTGACTTCTGTTAATTTTAATTGAAGTGGTATGCGGGTAGGGATTAGGTGAGAACACAGATGTGCGCAAAATTAATACAGACCCAGAGAAATGTCTTTTCTCCATAAAAGGACTGACCAAATGTCCACAGATGGAGTTTGAGAGGACCCTTATTGAGTGATCCAGTAGGGCTCACTTGGGTCATTTTGTGGAGGCTGAACACACTTTTCACTGGAAAAGACACACCCTTTCTCTTTTCTTTATGAATCTCTGCTGTACTTGATTAGCTAATGTCATTAATTTGCATCACTGCACCTAAATGAAAGTAAAAACAAATTAGCTCAATACACATACTTTATAGAAGGTGGCTGAAGGAGGTGGGTCATCCTCCGCTAAAGCGTATTAATTAGAGAAATTAACTATGGAAATCTCTGCTGTCAGTTGAAGTGTTGGGGATAAAAGTAAAAAAAAAGGAAGCAGAAGGGAAGAGAGTTTGAGGGGATTCTGAGAACTTTCCCGCCCTGGTTTGGTTGCAGAAGTGTAGACTGAACCTACATATTTGCACATGCTGCACAAATACTGGTCCATTGAGCCACATGTCCAGTCCATTGTTCACTTTTTATGTTGAGACAGGGTCTCACAAAATTTCTAGGCGGTGTTTTCTCACTGTAGAGCCTAGTCAGACTGAACTTGCAATAATCCTACCTTAGTCATTCTTAGTGAGTAGCCACATTTACAGGCCCCTAGGATGGTATTGGAGGGCCCTGCTGGATGTCAAGGGCTTTGCAAATGGAGACATACCCAAGAGTCTGTGATAGAGACTAGAGAGCTCTGGGAAGGTACTCATATGCCAATTCTTCGGATACTCTTGCACACTAATTGTGACTGTCAGGTTTCAGGCCAAGACTTTGAATGGAATCTCTGGATAGGATTTTGCAATTTGTTCTTTCCTTGTGCTGTGTATCTCTCCTCTCCTATCACATTTAGCCACAGGTAAGCCTCCCTGAAGGAAATAATCTATGTTGTCACTGAGATTCTCCTAAGGTCCTTTGGCCATTTTAACCTAGCTCTTCTTTGTGTGTGTGGTGAATGTGCACATGTAAAGGTAGATATATGTCCCCCACCACTTTTTGAGACATTTTTCACTAGTCGAGATCTTGGCAGATTAAACTAGGCTGGCCAGCCAGTGAATACCAGGATGTCTGTAGAGGGATTATGTTCTGTTACACTGTAAATAATTTCCTCCCTTCTGGTTTAATAAAAATGCTGATTGGCAGAAGGCAGACAGGAAGTGTGGGTGAAGCTACGAGACTAAGAAAACTCTGGGAATAGGAAGAGCAGAGGAGGGACATCAGCACGGATGCCAGGCAAGATGCCAGCAGATGCAGAGGAAAGAGGACAGCCATGTTGCTCTGAGAAAAGGTACCAAGCCACGTGGCTAAACAGATTAATAAAAATAGATTGAGTTAAGATGAAAGAGCTAGCAAGTTACATGCTTGGGGCATAGGCCAATCGGCATGAAATTAATATAAGCCTTTGTGTGATTATTTGGGATGAAGAGGCAGTGGGACTGTACTTGGGCCTGAACCTTTGGGCTAGGCTGGAAAGTCCAGGCCAGAAACTTCTTACTACAGATGTCTATCTCTGCCTCCCAAGTGCTAGGATTACAAGCATGTACCACACCATGCTTGGGAGTCAACTTGGGCTGCCATGCTTGACAAGGACTTTACCAAGTGAAATATCTCTCTGTCTCCAAAACCTAAGTCTCAGCTGAATTGTAAAATTATGGCCATATGCAGAGAAAATAGGCATCTAAAACCAGAATTCCAGCAGTGTGAGAAGGCTGTGACTATATTTTAGTGACTCAAGATTTGGAGAAACTTCTTGGCTAACATCTGGACTACTGGACTAATTAACTTTTCTGCTAACAGTTACATTTTTATCGACATAAAATACAAATGGTTCTGATAAATCGAGATATAACCTGGTATAATTATGAGGTCTCGAATATCTCTTTTATGAGTTTCACAGTTCTCCCAAATTCTCAGGTTGAAATATCATTAGCTAAGACACAGGGGTCTGAGTTGATAGACGTGACATTGGCAGAAAGGATGAGTTCAATTCCAAAGGGATCATGGGAGTTAGAAAAATTCAAAAATGATTTATCATCTCTACTGCATATTTTACTAATTGGATGAATGTTTTAATTTGATTTTTCTCCCCCCTGAAATTCTGTCAGATGAGATCTGACAGAGATGCTCCTGCTTGCCTGCCATCAGCTAGGACCCGAGAGCCCTTCTTTTCACAGTTTTCCAGGCAAGTTGGTGCCCTTAGGGCTGGACTGGTGATGAGGAAACCAGGGCAGCTCACATCCCTACAGTTCTAACACCCAAGCACTGGCCGGTGGTGGTACCCAATACTTTGTTCCATGTTGTATAACTAACTGATAGCATTGCATGGTAACTTCCTAACTTTCCAGTGTCCACAACACCTGTTTCTATCAAGGTGACATTAAATAGGGAGAGAGAATAGAGAAAATTTTTACTCTAGCTAAAATCTTACTCTAGCCTTTGCTAACATTTGTTTATATAGCCAATACCTTTGCCCAATACAACAGACTGCTGTGGCCTCAAGTGAATACCCAAGACAGGTATTTGTGGGTCATATGCCAACCAGAGGGCTGGGAAATGTCACTATCTCTGCTCCAATTTGATCCATTTCAACTGAATTCAGTTTTGCAGTGGGATTCATATCGTCTTTACTGCTTGATTAAAGAGCTGAAGGGCTCAGAGAGTCTGTTGTTTATTCTCCTCTTCATTGACCCTGTCTAAAACTCCAGGCAAAGCAATTATCCTAAGGTTTGGTGCTGATTCCTAATACATTCCTGTGTTTTCTTAGAATGAGAAAATCACTAAGGATGCCCTTAATGCACCCTTATCCATGACCTTGGCATCTTAAAGATATTTTCTTTCCTCAACCACAGTGTTAATAGTTGGGATAATCTAGGCTGTGCTTTCAGTAACAAACAGCCCCTGGGTCTCATTCATAGTGTAGCTAAGGTGCCTCTTTCCCTTTTTGGTTGCCAAGGGGTTGGAGAAGGAGCAAGGAACAATGGATAAGAACACTTTCCACTCTTCCAGGGACAGTGGTTAGTTTCCTAGGTCCCATATGGCAGATTACACATACACAAACATACATATACTCATAAAATAATAAATAAATCTTAGAAAAAAAACATGCCCAGGATCTAGGTTCATACAGCAGCTCTTCTCTGGAACCTCATCTGGCCTTTGGATAGGACAGGACTACTCTTTTGAAGCTTTTGTGGGGAATGAATATCATGCCATTTTTGCCAAGATCTCATTGGTCAAATTAAGTCATGTGATCAGCCCTGAGTTTTGGTGTAAGGAGCTGTGAGATCCTCTATTCCTAAAAAGACATTAAGTAAACAGTGGTGTTTGGAACAGCCCTGAGTTTCTGATGTGAAGTTTTCTTTTAATCTCTTAGGTATGTCCAACCTCTTGACATTGTATCAACAATAGGTCCAAAGAACTGCCAAGCTGGGTTTTAAAATGTGCCCCCCAAATCTGTCTTAGTTAGAGTTTCAATTGCTCTGAAGAGGCACCATGACCAGAGAAACTCTTATAAAGAAATGTTTAATTAAGGTGGCTTGCTAACAGTTTAGAGGTTCAGTCCATCATCATTATGGTGGGTCATGGTAGCATGCAGGCAGACATGGTGCTGGAGAAGTATCTGAGAGTCCATCTTGTAGGCAACAGGAAGTGGTTCATCATAGGAGGCTGTATCTTGAGTATCTCAAAGCCTTCCTACACAGTGATACACTTCCTCTAACAAGATCATACCTACTCTAACAAGGCCACACTACCCAATAGTGCTACTCCCTATGAGATTATGGGGGCCACTTACATTCATTCTACCACAAGAAATAATAAAAATTTAAGTAAGTTTTGTGTTGGGACCCATTCACAGCTATCTAGGGCACCATCGTGGCTATGGATTAGACATATATTTTTGTTTATTTATTTAGTTTTACACATATAAATATTTTGTCTGTTTGTCTGTTCATGTGGACCATGTATATTTGTTACTGCAGAGTTCAGAAAAGGCAATGGATCCTGTTGTCAGAAGTTTCTATCCCACCAGAAATTCTCAAATACCTGGCAACTACTTCCAACATAATTAACTCAGAGACTTAATATTACTTATAAATGCTCAGCCAGTAGCTCAAGCTTTTTACTAACCAGCTCTTATACTTAAGTTAGCTCATAATTCTTATCTATGTTTAGCCACATAGCTTAATACCTTTTCTCAGTCCAGCATTTTAATCTTGCTTCCTGGCATCTGTGTTTCTTCTTTCCTCTTCCCAGAATTCTCCTAGTCTGGTCACCCTGCCTGTATTTTCTCCTGACTGGATACTGGGCAATCAATGTTTTGCTAAATCAATACAAGTGACAAATAAGTATACAAGAGCGTTATCCAACAGAATTTCCCCTTTTTCTTTTCAAGACAAGAATCCTGAATCTAATCTCCTTTGTTGAGCTTTTTCTCTGACCATTATCTATAATAACTTGTAACCAAGACTCTAAGCAAATATGATCATCCATAATCCATTTTCTGGAGAAGTGGGCATAGTTCTCTAGACGACTTCCTGCTGATTGGGGGCACTGGTAATCTTATGGGGACACAAAGAAAATTTAGGACTATGGTCTCGTCCTGAGTAGAGTAGTTTGTGAGGCTGGATTATCAGAGCTAGAAGCCTTGACGCTAGCTGCTTTGGATGCAGAAGTTAGACGAAACTATAACAAAGGTGCTCTGAAACACTGGATGATCTGAACCATCTGCTCCCATCGGAGATTTTCCAAGGTGTCTTCCTTGATCAAACCTTATTTTCTTTAACCCAGAATGAATGTATAGCCTCTCATTTTCTGTGGAAATAAAAAACCTGTCTTCCAAAGTAGCATAACTTCTGACTTAAATTTTGAAGTCAAGATATTTTCAAAATATAGAGGTGATTTTAACCTAGTAACATTTATAATAAAATGTCTCTTAGCAGCTTTTGCTCTTTCCTATACAGTCAGAAAACCCACAGGCAAGACAATAGCATATGGTATCCAGTCTCTTTATATAAATTCCATTTTTATGTGGCTTATTTTTTTTTATTATTACTCTAAGACTTTCATCTCTCCCTTTTCCTTTTTTTCTTTTCTCTCCCAAGCCTATGTATATTTTTAAACATATTGTAAACCATTTAGAGGTTGTTTTTTCCCCCCTGAATCTGTCTTTACTGTATATCTCTATTTTTCCCTGACCACTCGAGATTTTAATCTGCTAAGTGGCATGGCTAGTATTAAAGCCTGGGCTTTGGGGGCTGGCTCCACCTTGTTCCTGAGAGTCTAACTTCATGGCAGAGGTACTGGAAGGAGCCACATATACCACCCCAACTCTGGGGAATTTTAGGATCCACACTGCCATCAAGTAGAGCCCTAACACCTGCTGCTTATGAACCCCATTTTAGTGTTTGGTAGCAAGGCCTCCTAAAGGAGTCATGTGATTTTTTTGCCACTAACAATGAGTCAAGAAGCCTCTGCCTTCCTCTACCAAACAAAGCCCACCACAGAAAATGCTACCACCAATTCTGCTTATTTCTGTTCTTTCAGATCTAGAATCTCTTTTTAAGCTTTCACAGGCTTAATGTGGATGTATATGACCATGTTGGAGAGTCATTTGTCGTGAGACTTTTCTCTCCTACCTGGTTACTGCTGAATACTCAGCTAAGGCTCTTGTTTATAAAAGAAAAAAAAAAGAATTAAATGGGGATACAGATCTTATAGGATGAAAGGGTAGATTGTTGAATCTACCCTGAAAAGAAAAAAGGAGGATATAAATACAATAAGATAAAAGATAGATTATTGAATCTGCTTTTTAAAAACAACTACTAGTTTTAAATATTTTACATTAGATTGGATTTTTTATATTTTATAAAGTTGTATGTATTGATACAAATTTGAGATTAATTTTGTTAGAACATAATGTACATATGTTTCTACTCTTGTTCAAGGTATTGAACCTATACAACTCATCTAATAAGGTAATGCATATTACTAGTCTTTGAAAGTTATTATTACCAACTAATTAGGACATAAAAAATGCAAGTTAGTAGTTAGTCATTCAATATAACTTATAGTCATGTTACAAATGTTTTCAAAGCCAAACAATCTATTTTAGACAGATTGTTTTCAGACACTTCAGAAATCTAGACTATGGTATTTAAAATGTTCTAATTACATAGCTTCTTTATATTTTTATAACAATGAGACATTTGTGCTCCTGACAGGACTAATTTACCTCAGAGAAGATGATGGGTATTGAAGAAACTCCATATAGAGTTTACTTTCTTTGTGGGAAAAGTTAGCCACTGGGCAAGAAAGTACTCTTTCATTGACTGCTGACATACGCTGTCTAAATGTATGAACAGGGGACACACACACATATACCCACACACAAAACCTGTGGAACCTTGCCAAGACAAGTTAAAAATACCCTTCAAAATATCCTACTTTATAGAAAAGTATGTCAGATATTCTAGGCTTATAGGCCAAAGATGGATGACCCATCACTATAGAGGAAAATTGGCTGATTGTCCAGGCAGCCAGCTGTTTCTATCATTTCTCACACATTTTTGGAAGTTGATTCCAATGTACTTCCTGTTTACTCAGATAATATTATGTCTTTCTGGGGTCTTTGATGTAGTTGAAGACTAGATAGGTATAATTTTTCTTAGTCGTGTTAAAGGATAAATTAGATTTGAAACTTTAGACTCACAAATATAGGATAGATGGTAGAATATTTTCTTTAGTTTTGTGAAATACAAATAGACTAGATATTGTTACTATAATTACTGCTTGATAATTTTTTTATATATAATTTTACTTTGTTAAACTTGAAACCTTCCTTTTTATTAGACACAAAAGGGGAAGTGACAAGGGATGATCTTTCTGTACACTGTAAATATGTTTTACTACCACTGGTTAATAAAAATGCTGTTCTGGCCTATGGAAAGACAAATTACAGCCAGGTAGAAAATCCAAACAGAAATACAGGAGAAAAATGCCAAAGTCAGGGAGAGGTATTTCAGTTTCTCAAGAAGCAAGATTTGACTGTACCAGTGAACCACTGGCCATGTGGCAATACATAGATTAATAAAAATGGGTTGAGTTAAGTCATAAGAGTCAGTTGGTAATGAGCCTGAGCCATAGCCCAAACAGTATACAATATAAGCCTCTGTGTTTATTTGAGACCAAGAGGCTGAAGAACACAGAGAAGCTCCAGCTACAGAATCCTTTGGAACTGGAGTTAAGGATAGTTGTAAGCCACCATATGGGTGCTGAGAGCTGAAGCTATGTCCTCAGCATGAGTAACAAATACTGCTAACCACTGAACCATCCTTCTGTCCCCCATGGACCATTGACAGACTACTTAGGTTATAAAATGTTCCCAGACCTTTCTAGCATAATCCTGTCTTGAAGAAAGCAGAAGTGGAGCTTGGTAAGAAGACATCTTCCTGGCTTTCTCCCATGTGCACCTACTGCTTTGGGAATCCTGGTACGGGGCTCACAGAACCTCAAGAATATATTTTTCTTGTCCCCTTTGACCTCACTGGCAAGGTGCCACAGGGGGACGTACTCCTGCCTGTCATATTTGAAGGGTTGGGAAAACCCACGGCCCAGAACACTGTGGAGGTGAACTGGCTACAGGGATGGGAAAAGGACCCATTGTCCAAGTTCCTGCTGAGAAGAGCATTGCTTGCTATTCCTGATGGCCAGGCAGAAGACTGCTCTACGCCAACGTTCATGCCTTTCTCTCTTGTTCTGCCTTTCCCCATCCTGTGTCAGAATGCAGAGGTCAGGACATCTCTGCAAAAAGAAACAGCCTGCATAAATGTCTGGAAGTAATAGAGACCACCAAACTCTAGGCTTTGAAGGGCTGATGCTATCTGTATTGGAGGCAGACAAACTGATGGAAATATCAGTGTATGGAGGGAAAACCACCCAGAAGCCTGCTGGTGGTCTGATCTCTGAGTTCTTTTGTGTACAAACTGGATAGCACAGGGAAGGTTGTAGGATTTTATGCTGCATCAGTTTTTTTTTCCTCTTCAATTTAAATTCTAACACTAGTATCCAGGCCTGAGTGATCGTGGCCCATGCTAGCAACTGTGGGACCTTTGCTGGACAGAAAACCCAGAAAGACATTAGAAATTCACTGATAGTGAGATTCAGCAACTATGAGACGTGCTGAGCATGTATTCAATAGGCACATAGTCACACATGATACTTCCCCCTGGAAGTTTCCAATTTAAGTACGGTTCCCAAAATTCCATTAGGTAGAAAAAAGCCCAGAAATCTGGCAGCAAAAATGTCCATAGAAGTGAAGTGCTTCTTCCATGCTTAAAAGGAAACCTATAATCCTTATTACTTAGGAAGCTGAGGCAGGAGGATCACAAATTCAAGGTCTGTTTGACTCTAGGGTGAGTACAAGGCCTGCGAGAAGCTTAATGAGACCTTTATGTCAAAGCAAAAGTAGAAAAGAAGATAGGGGCCTGAGGATGGGCTGTTGTAAGTGTGGTTCCATGACAGAACACTTGCATAGCAAATGCAAGGTCCTGAGTTCAATCCCCAGTATCTCCAAAGAGAACTATACCCATACATTGTAAAACTTCTGAATGTTAAAGAGAAGGCAGCAGTCACACCTGTGTCAGCCTCTGGCCAGCATGGTCATCTCCTCCTCCTCATAAAAACCACGTTTCAGAAAGATCACCCGTAAACTAGCCTTCCGTCTGACTTTACCCAAAAGACTAGATTCATTCTTTGCTGTTATTTATATTTGTATATTTTAAAATGTGTGTGTGTGTGTGTGTGTGTGTGTGTGTGTGTGTGTGTGTGTGTGTGTGTGTGTGTGTATCTGAGTGTGGGTGGAGACATGGAGGCCGGAAGAGAGTCTCAGATCTCCTGGAACTGGAGTTTTGGGTAGTCATGAGCTTCCGAGTGTTGTTTGTACAATCCTCCAGTTTTGGATGTTTGATGGCCGAGAAGCAGAGCTTGTATCAGGGTACACCATGACCACATGACTCCTCTCATGGCAAGGGTTCTCAGTCTTTGTCTGTTTGTCCATTAAGAGATTACTTCTTTTTTCTTATGATGCTGAAGAGCTTTTCAATAGATAAATGGTACACTCTTGCCATGTATCTTGTGAATTTGCCTTATAAGATTTATATGTGAAAACGTTGCCTATAAGATTTATTTATATGTGAAAACATTTTATAGAATTCTTCGGATTCATGTTCTTTGTTGTAACACACTCTTCTCCCCTCAAGTTCAGACATTTATATTTATTTTCTTCTTTTTATATGGCTTACATTTTACTTTAAAATATCTGCTAGAAATTTTGCTGTCTTCTGAGAAGAAAGATATTCCACTGTGCATCTGAAAGGTCCCCAAAGGCCCCTGTATTGAAGGAGCAGTCCTCAGCCCACAGGACTGTGAGGGGTCGCAGAACCTTTATGAGGAGGGGCCTGGTGAGAGGAGGTGAGGTCATTGGGAGATGGCTTTGGGAGGACAGTGTGAACCCAGCACCTTCCCTTTTACCTTTTCTCTTGGTCTGTGGTGAGGCAGCAGGCTAGACCACCTGGTGCTCTCACTGCATTGCCTTGCCATGCTGTGAATCTATAGTTTGGGGGGATTTGACATGTCATATTTTTGCTAATGACTTTCTGTAATAATGAATATCGTGACTCTTTATTTCTGTAAATATTTGTCTTTGGCCCTCAGCAGGTTTTACAGTTGATTCTAAATACTTTTTATCAAAATTACTCTTAAAAATTCTGTATTTCCTGTTACTTTTGTGAATATAGGGGAGATACTAGTGTCCACATTTATTTTTAACTGGTTATCTCTAACCCATATGTATTTTTAATTTAAAAGTTTATTTTTTCATTTTACACACTGACCACAGTTTCCTCTCCTTTCCTTCCTGTTCATCCCCCAGTTTCCCTACCCTAGTCCCCCATTCACTCCTCGGAGAGGGCAAGGCCTCTTATGGGGAGTCGACAAAGTCTGGCATATCAAGTGGAGGGCAGGATCAATCTCCCGCTCCCTGTATCAAAGATGAATAAGGTATCATAGGAAATGGGCTGCAAACAGCCAGTTCATGCACTAGGGATAAATCTTGATCCCACTGCCGAAAGCCCCACAAACTGCTTAAAAATACAACTGCCATCCACATTCAGAGGACATAGTTTGGATCCATTCAGGTTCCCCAGCTGTCAATCCAGAGACAGTGATCTCCCAGGAGCTCAGGTCAACTGTCTCTGTGGATTTTCCCATCATGATCTTGATCCCTTTGCTCATATAATCCCTTCTTCTTCTCTTCCACTGAACTGGGAGTTCAACCCAGTGCTTAGCTGCGGATCTCTGCATCTGCTTCCATCAGTTGCTGGATCAAGGTTCTATGGTGACAATTAGGGTGGTCATCAATTTTATTGCAGAGGAAGGCAAAGTTAACCACCCTCTTTACTATTGCCTGGTGTCTTAGCTGGCTGACCCATATTGATAATTGCAATAATTATATAGTCTCTCTCCATCTCTCTTGAGGTAGGCAGACAATCCATGCACAATATGTATGAATTCATCCCATATTTTCTAACGTAGCTTCTTTCTTGTCTGGAATTGTTGGAGTAACAATCAAGTCATCCTTGCTTTCTTGGGATAATTACTGCTTGGCCATTTCTGAAATGTACCCTGTTTTTTTGTTCTTATTTATCTCTCCAAACCTGTTATTATGGATTTCTATACAAATCACATATTTTTGGGTTGTACCATTTCTACTTACAAAAGACATGTATATGTTTTCTTTCAGTGATGCTTTATATTCTAATTTCTATTATTAAATTGACATGTGAAACTTTTCCTAAAGAAGCTCATTTTCAATAACTCTACATGTCTCTTAACTCTTCTCCATAGAAAACTAGATCAAGAATGCCATTTGGATTCTTTGTAACCTGTTTGTCTTTACATATGTGATATTTATAACTTAGAATAATTTTATCTTATAAAAATAAAATAATGTTGCCAATGGATATATTTAAGCCAATAATCAATTGTAATTATCCATTTGAGCAAGTAAATAGCACAAAACGAGGACCCAGGAAGACAATTATTTCCCAGTGTCTGGCTATAGGAACCTGGATTGAGCATTCTGTTATGGACCCACTGTTTCTAGTTTTCTTTATTAGATAACATATTTACACAGACAGTGAAGATGCCTGCTGGAAGTTTCACTATTCAGGGTGATTTCTCAGGTGTTTAAAGTTAAAAGGAAACATGTTTTCACTCAGTAAAGTCAGACCTTCCTATACTCCACCAACGGAGAGCACCAGGCTCCAAAGAAGCTAGTGCGCTGTGGAAGGGCAATCAGCTGGCTCTTCTGGAACATGCGCTGGATTTCCAGAAGATGGTTCCCCTCTCCACTTTTCATTCATTTGCTTCTTCCTTTTTTTTTTTAACCCTTTCTATTCATAATGTAACTTTGCATTTCTATATGTGGGGATAGCCACGCTGTCTACTGCCACCTTCTGTCATGTGGACTGGAATCCTAGTGGCATGTCCTGACCTTTTCATTTCCCGCCTCCCCCCCCCCCCCCCACTATCTATCTGTGTTTCTCTCCATGTTCTCTCGCAGGTTGGATGATTTTTATTCTTACTTCCTTTGGTTTGTCCTGAGCTTTTCTTTGCTCACGTGAGTTTGGACTTTCTCTCCTTACTCAGGTCCAGCAGCTCCTTTCTGGTTTCCACTGAGGTTTATACCAGGAAGATGATCTTTCTGAACTGAGAACACATTTGTGCTCATGCTGGACTTTCAAGATGCATCATGTCATCTCTACCTTTATTAGTCCCTGTGGGAAGAAAATGATGAAAAGATAGGAAGGAAGAGAGAGGGAGGAAGAGAAAGAAAAAAGAAAGAAAACGTCTCCATTGTTTGCAAAAGGAGCTGGGGTGAGGAGGGGGCAGTGCTAAGGAACAGGGATGCACTTCAGCCCTTAGTCACCAGGGATCCCTGACCAAGCAGGAAGAGCCAATACAGCGCTCCCAACACCTTCTCTCAGCTTGCACCCCTACTCCCGCCTTTGCTCTGGGTAGCATATTCCATACTGCCACGGATGCTGCAACACACGCTCAGCTGATCACCTGAAGCAATTTGCCCTACTTTGTCTTCTCACGTTTTGGTTGCTGTCTAAGGGAGGCTTCCTTTTGGGTGGCTGGACTCTCTCAACATCAGGAGGCCAAGTCTGGGTAAGGGGTGGAGAGTCTCCTCCAATTTTGCCACCACCATTGTTTTCTTCTTTACACGTGTGTGCATGTTTGCATATATGTGAGCACATATGTATGTATATGTGGCACCTGTGTGTGTTGCACATATTTGTGCACATACTATGTGTATGTAGCAATATGTATGTGTATGTGAGTCCGTATGTATAGTCTCAAGTTTCTCTGTCCCACCCAGCTGGTCCACAGCCATTTAGTCCCAAATAATCACACAAAGGCTTATATTAATTATAAACTGCTTGGCCTATGGCTCAGGCTTATTACTTGCTAACTCTTATTTAAACTAACCCCTGACTGTATTTATGTTTAGTCTCATGGCTTGGTACCTTTACTTTTTCTCAGAGCAGCGATCTCATCTTGCTTCCTCTCTGACTCCTGGCATCTGTTCTCTACTATATGTGGGCACATATGTATATGGTATATGAGACAAGGGATGTGCTTGCATACCCATGCATGCATGTACCTATAGATGTTCAAAGTTGAGGTCAGGGATCTTCTTTAATCACTTCTACCTCATTTGTTGAGGCAGAGTCTCTCAAGCAACCCCAGAGCTGGCTGGTACAGCTAGTCTTGCTATCAGCTTGCTCTGGGCATCTCTGCCTTTGCTTTTGGGGAGGCTGGAATGACAGGCAAGTGTCTCTATCTTCTTTGCATTTGTGTGGGTACATGGGGTCTGCATTTCAGCCCTCTTGCTCTTTTGGCAGGCACCTTACTGTGTGAGCTGCCGGCCGCAAACCCTCTTAATTCCTCTTTAATTTTAGTCATTCCAGAAAAGCACTTTAGTGCTTTGAAGCCATTTTGTACATATTTTTATGGGCAAAAACCATTAATTTAACAAATATTTTAGAGAGTGCCTTATATTTTTAAGACAGAGGTAGAGACAGGTTAAATACAGATTATAGAGAGTGCCTTATGTGTTCGTTTGTGATATTATTATATTTTCCAGACAGGGGTAGAGATATAGATAGGTCAAGTCCAGATTACAAGCCAAGTACAACTTTCATTAAGCCATACGAGTAAAATAGTGGGATGCGGAAGGCACCTGGATCATGACAGACAAATGGCAGATATGAAACGTCTTGTATCTTCTCACCTCTGCCCTGCCCCCTTTCTCCTACTGAGAGGAAGACAGGTTATGCATCTACTGGTTTAGGAGAGAGGCTGTTAGCCTGGTGAAGGCATAGAGGTCAAAGTTCCAGAATCCGATCCTCAAAACAGGCAATTCTGCGGATGGCAGAAACCCCGGATGCCACTATGCTCACAGAATCTGCTGTGGAATTTGCTTGAAAAATGACAATAATTGTGTGAATTATTTTCGGAGTGGAAATGGAAAACACAAATTGAGCCATTCTGGCTTTTAGCATCAAAAAGTTTGGAGTCTAAAATGCTCAATTTTTCCTCAATAAGGGATGAATCATGCAGGTAAGCGCTGGGAATAGAAAAATATGCAGGCTGATCGTCAGGCCCAATCCGATAAGAGAATCCATGTTTTTAAAGATACTGCCTTGTAGTTCTTACAGGCCGCAGTTAGATAAAGGAGAAGGTGGAAACAAGACCTGTTCCCAGGGGATTGGCCATGACAACGTAACAGATGACTCCAGATGACAGCGCGAGAGCGGGAACGGGAAGAAATTATATTAACAAACTGTTGTTGGTGCTTATAATGCAATTTAAGCAACCAAATAACCAACCCTGAAAGATCAATGTGTTCTTAAAGATGATTTTGAAGTACCCTCACATGGAGGATGTCAAGAGCGTCTCCTTTCATTTTGGGAATGGCTTCTTGGTATCAGCTATAACATGTCACAACATGTCATCGTGGAGGCATTTTAACGTGTAGTCAAAATTGATGTACACACCTCAAAATACGGCATTATTTAGGTAAAATTCAAATGCATTGCTGTTGCCAGTTTGGATTACAGTTGCTAGTATAAAAATCAGTATTGTCAGTTTTAAACATCCACTGTACAGGGCTAGGGATATGGCTCAGCGGATAAAGTGCTTGGGGTCTAAGTGTGAGGTCCAAAGTTCATCTCTTCAGGACCCACATAAAAGAAGAGCAGGTGTGGAGACCCACTTGTAATCCCAGTATTTGGGAGCTGGAGGTAAGGGACCATTCTGTCTAACTGGACTAGCCAAACCAAAGGATTCAGATTCAGCCAGAGATTCCACTATGTAAATAATGTAAAGAGTGATTGGAGAAGAGCCCCATGGTCAACTTTTGACTTTCCAAATTATTTATACACATGTGTACACACACTGTGCACATGTGGAAACACATAGGCCTACATCCATGAACACCATACATACAAGCACATACAAAAAAATATCCAATATTCTTAAAGAATTTGAGATAGCTAACAACCTTCCACAGCTGGTGTTTCCTTACTTTAAATCAAGCCACAAAGTAAGTAATAGTTAAAAATAGATCCATCTTTCATTTTTACATTTTTTAGATGTTACAAAACAGAAGTACCAAATGATGCCTCCTGGCTACCACCTTCTCTTTGAAATGGTTATAGAATTGTGTTGCATCCGTAAATGGGATGGACTGTTGTACTCTGGATACCTCTCTGAAAGACATCTTCACCTTACCTAAATGTCTTGCTTTGATTTGACATAGGCATTTATTGTCATCAGCCTTGAAGATTACTTAAAATGTGAGCCTTAATTTGTCCTTAAGCTTTATTTAATTCTTCTTGGTTATCACATCTAATCTCTTCAAAAGTCCACCACCCTAACATGCTGTTATGGAAAGGCTGGTTGTTTAGTTCCAAATTTCTCACACTTGACATGACTGACACCCGGGACTAGCCAGTTCCCTGTTGTAGGGCCATCGTGCAACATGGGATTCAGAGAGGCATCCCTGGCTGCAACCATCATCATTCACCCCAGGAATAACAACATAAAATGGCAACCCATGTTGACAACTATATGCCAAAAGGGCACACTCTTCCTTGGCTGAGACTCTTAGCATGACTTGGAAGATTGGGAATGACACACATACTCTACCCACCCTGCATGTGAACTCCTGCTGCAAAAGTAGTACAGCCAACTCTCCCATACTATATACCCAGGATTATTAATTACTGATATTTTGACCATTTGAATTTCCATTCTTGTCATATTTATGTGAGCACACGTAATATGCAAAAACTCAAATACATTTCCACACATGCAAAAACATTCTTGGTGGGGTTTTGCTGAGAAAAATTTACCTAACATATGTGCATGTGTATGGTATATATCTATATATATACCAGGCTAGACTTAAACTCACTCTGTAGCCCAGGTTTCCCTCAAACTTGTAGCAGTCTTATTGTGGGATGACAGAAAAGAATCACCTCATCTGACTTCATTTTTCTTGAGTAAACTGAGATGGACAAATAATGTCTTCTTTACTTCACCTTATTCAAGTTATATTTCCCCAATATAAGAAAATTCTGTTATGCAATGTTATAGTTTGGGTGTAGCATGACCCACACAGTTAGCATTGTTTGGGGAGATCATGCAATCTTTGGGAAGTGGAGGGAGGGGGATTATGAGGAGGACAGGTCTTAAGGTTCTTTTCCTAGATATATTTCCAGTCTGCTCTCTGCTTTTGATTCTTCTGAGATGAACCATCTCAAATCAAAGTTCTTGACACCATGGAGTAGCTTACAGTTCTGTGTTCCTCTCTATGGAGCTCTTCACAGCTCAAGGAAAGGTAATTGTAAATCAGTGTAATTCTCAGAACAGAGACTTGCACACCAATACATAATGCATTCCAGCCTCCTGTGGCTTTTGTGATGTCTTTAGAGTTCACATGTTCTCCCAGAAGTGGGTCCAACATCCTGATGATGGCTTGACCTATTCCTGAGGAATTCCTGGGCCTTCCTTTGTCTTCATGACTTGAATGTTTCTGAAGAGTACATGTGAGTAAAAGTTGGTTTTTCTCTGATACTATCTAAATATATCGGTTCTGTCTTTGCATTTTGCACAGGATTTCTACAGAAGGTGTGTGCCCCTGTCTCAGCCTATCAAATCAGGGGACACATGAGATTACTTAGTCTCATCACTGGTGATGCTAACCAATAACCTGCTAAAGAGATTCCTGCCAACATTTATATTGCAAACAGAACTTTCCAACAGTGATAAATAATTGGCGGAAAATAGTCAGAGTCAATGCCAGAATCATATTCCTCATCAGAATCCAAGCCCTTAGTTTTAGGATTTGTTGGAGTCTGAAGCAGGGATCGGTGGATGGTTGTAAAATGGCCTGCATTTCCTCTCCACAGCACCTGACTGTGAGGGAAAGTTTTATTTTCTCCCCATTTACTTATCTATTAATGTCTCTGAGTATGGGCTTATGGACTCTCCTTTTAATCAGTGAGTTTTAATTTATCCCCATCATCATTTATTTTGTGGCTCAGATTGTTCTGGGTTTGGTTAATAGGAGCCTCTCCAAGATGGCTCTGGGTTGTGATGACATACTTCTGTCATTTTCTAAATACTTCTTGACTTTCTGGTTGGAAAAGCTGCTGCTCATCTTTCATCTTCCCTAGAAGCAACGTCCAAAGAGCCCTGGTTTCTGCTAGTGAGAAAGAGCACTTGCATCCCCCCTGCATGCTGTTTGTGGTTGGTGACAATTTTAACTGAAGCAAAAGTTGGATAGGTACCCTATTATAAGCCACCAGGAGAGTGACAACTTTTAATGAACAAGGGATAGATAGAGGAGTTTAGAAAACAGATTCTCTCTTGTAGTTGCTTGAATTGATTGATGGAAGTCCATGCATCCTGGAATGCCATAGAAAGCCATGCAACAGCATTGTGTGCCTTAAGCCCCACTAGTGCCCACCTGTAAATGATATGACCTATGATTTATCACTTTGAAGTGGTGCTAGAAAAATCATCAGCCTAGAGCCAGGAACCTTCAGAGATGCAGGAAAAGAGAGCCTGACGATGGTCTCAGAAATGATAACGAGTAAAGCACCTTGAGCCTGCTTCCTGGCCCAGAATCCCTTGAACTTGTGGCAGTACTGACTTCATAAACATCTCAGAATGTGAAGGGAGGGGTCTCGTGACCCTTGTTAATTGCATGGGATATCTCAGGGACTGCTATGAGTTCTTGGCTTCAGAGCATGGGCTTGTGAGTTCCAGCATTAGCTGGCAGCTGGATAAAGAAAGAAAGAAAGAAAAGACAGAAAACACTGCCAACCATTTGAAGAATCAGCCTCACCACAGTGCATCCTGTGCACACACATGGTGACTAGAGCGAAGCACACATGCAGTCTAAGCATAGTCTAGTTAAAGTGTTGGCAGGCTCTAGGACACATCTTCTCTTCTTGTCTGGTTTTGATTGCAGTGGTTTGGGAAGCTGGCAAATATTTTGGTTTTGTTATGAGTATGTTGGCCCAGAGACTAAGCTTTTTTTTTTTTTTTTTTTTTTTGAGCTATTTGAACTTGGACCAACCAGCTAGTTCATTGAGATAATGTATCAACCCAGAACTTCAACCAAAAATATCAAGCATGCAAAGTTGGCTTTTGATCTGATTATTAAAGTCATTCATACAAATGACCAAATCTGCAGATAAAGGTCTATTTTGAAGGCTCCAGTAGTAGCAGCCACTTATACTATCCAAGCCACATCATGTTGCCATCTCAGGTGGGAGCACAGGGGTTTCTGGGCGTGTTATCATGAGCTTTTTTCACTAAGCTTGGAGGGATGTGGCACTGCTCTACTTTATAAGCATATGCAGACACTCTCTCCTCTAACTCCCTGGGAAGAAATATCTGATTCACCAGGCATGCACTGAAACATTGGCTAAGAGGAAGTTCCTTGACTCTTACAATCCAATGAATGATACAAATATGGTGGTGTGAAAGCAAATGCCCTCCAAATGGAGTGGCACTATTAGGGAGTGTGCTCTTGTTGAAGTAGGTGTGGCCCTGTTGGAGGAAGTGTGTCACTGTAGGAGTGAGTTTTGAGGTCTCATATATGCTCAAGCTTGGTTCAGTGTAACACTCAGCCTGCTTCCTGTGGCCTCCATATTAACATTTGCAGCTCCTTCTCCAGCATCACGTCGGCCTGCACACTGCCATGCTCCTCACCATGATGATAATGCACTGAACCCCTGAAACTGTAAGCTCAATTAAATGTTTTCCTTTATAAGAGTTGCTATCGTCATGATGTCTTTTCACAGCAGTAGATAGAAATCCTAATTAAGACACTGAGTTAGGCCCGAATGAACATCTCACCTCATACCTTGTGAATGTTTTAAATGCCAATGAAGGTATGTAGTGCCCATGATGAATTTGACCACAGATCTATGTTAGCCTAATAACTGTAAACATTTGTTGTCAGCAGTGAATGTTGAGGCCACCATGTTCAAAAATATAAAAAGACATGTGTAGACCCACAATCAATGTTTTGTGGACAAGAAAACACCTCAAGGTCCTGCCAACAAATCAGATGTACAGTTGTTTGGTTTATAAACATCTGGGAAAAGAAAATAAAATAATGAATATTCTGAAAATGAGAAACGACTGTTAAGTTGGTAAATTGTCAGACTGACATCATGGGTTACTGAGGATAAAATTAGGGGAGGGGAAGGATCAGAAAGCAACAGTATATACTTTAACAAGCTTCCCTACGCTGCCAATGGTTGGATTCAATGAGAGTTTATTCCTTCTTTGGCCCCAATCTTATTCGATTGGCTAGTACTTCAAAACAAGTCTGTAAGTGGTGAGTCAGGGACCTGAACAGCCTTGACCTTTTGTGTTCTTCCTGTTAGAGCTGGGTTTGTATCATCTGCTGATCAACAAGAAGACAGAATCAGGGGGAGAAATGGGCGTGTGGAGGACACTTACATTCTAGTGGTAGCATTAGAACGTAAACGGCCACTTACATTCTAGTGAACAGGGACAACCTGGCTGTTTCATGTGCAAAGGATGGTCAGAGTGTGACTTTACTCACACAGAGGTGATCATGAGCAGGCACTGCCATGTGGCCAACAAGAGTTAAATTGAGTCCTTGTTGCTGTTCATGTTGTGGGTCAAGGACTTTGTGGTCACTTACCTCAGGAACGTAAGAAGTGTCGCTGAGCCATGCATGAAAAGTGAGCACCGTGTGACTGTGCTTCATCTCACTGAGTACCTATGAAAAACATTTTACTGAAGAATTAGATTAGATACCCTCCCACTGCTATTTTGGACAAGTGAAGGCTTTCTGCTAGCAGCCGTGCTCCGTAACACTGGCAGAAGTCCTAAGAAGGGCAGAAGGAGGAAGTTTACCAGCAACTACAGAAAATGGATGAGGCCTGCAGAGAACTGAGTCTGGAACTGTCAGTGTTTGAAGATGATGCCTTTGGGTTTCCAGGAACCCCCTCCCCCAAAAGTTTCTTGAGCAGCCCATGGTGGTGTTAACGATAAAAAGAAAGTGATCAATAAAGGTGATCGTGGTTCAAGATAAAAATTGTGTTTCTCTGGGACAAAACTCCACACGCAAAACTCTTACAGAATTTCATACGTGGGTCAAACAAGGCTGTCAATCAACTACAAAGAAGTGAGCAAAAGATGTGAATAAGTGCTGTGCCTGAGACATGATTCACATGACCATCAGAAGAAAGGTGATGCACTGGACATCGGGAGACAGAAGTAAGCAGTTAACAGTCCTCGTAGAAGTGGGGTACTGGGAAAAGCTGTGAGTGCAGACGGCCGTGTTCCACGGCCACTTAGACAGCTGTTGGTTAGTGTGAACAGGCACAGGCATGCAGACTTTATAAAAAAGACTTGATCTGGATACTGACTTCATGGGAAGACCCACTTTGATAAAATCACACCACAGCCTGTGCTTATGATCTGTCTGTATTTCATTACATAATTGCTGTGTTAATGTGAATTCTGAAAATTTGATTGAGCGTGTGAAGAATTTTGTGGAGAGAAAGCTATGTGTATAAGTTTGTTGTTTGTGCTTCTAATGGTGTGAGCATGGTAGCTGTTATCTGGTTGGAGACCAAGGCATTTCAGGTCTCTTCATAAGACCTCATTTCTATCCTCACATGGTGACTGAGGAGACGAATTTGGACACTTCCAGATACCTATGGCTTATCTTATCTTCCACTTTATTCACACTATTTTTATTCATTTGATATCTTTTCTTTGTGTGTGTGTGTGTGTGTGTGTGTGTGTGTGTGTGTCTATATGTGTGTGTCTGTGTCTGTGTGTGTGTGTGTTCACTTGCATTTGTGGAGGAACAGATGTCCACACTGTGTATTTACATCAACCATCCGACATTTTTTCCAATTTTTTATTGTTTGAGAATATCAAACACACACTTTGGTCAAATTCGCCCCTAGTTCCTCCTCTATAAATCTCCCCTGTCCTCCCAATGTCATGTGATCTTTGTAAACCCGTCAAATCCATTTAGTGTTGCCAGTACGTGCATAGGTTATTCTGGAGACACGGTCTTCCACTCAACCAGGAACTGATTCTTTCCCCTAGACTAGTTGGCCAGCAAGTCCCAGGATCCTGCTGGAAACTGCACTTGGGGTTGTTCCTGTTGCATTAGAAACTAGGGCAGCAGGGAATTCCACATATATGTGCTAGTGGAGGGTGTGTATCCTCAAGAGATCTGACGTCATTACACTATCACTTGCAAAGTAGTCTTGGTACCTTTCTCCTTGGGAACTCTTCTAGAGGACCACAGAAGGAAATGCACTTTAAAAGATCTGATCTACCATGATTTGGTAGACAAAAGAATCACTTTGATTTGTGAACATGTTACCCAGTTGATATCCAAATAGATTCTTTAAAATCTACAACACAGAACCCACTGATATGCTCCCTCACTTTGGAGCAACCCACTCCAATCTCTCTTCCGAGTGCTTTGCTTTAAGTCTACTTCTCTTGATTGAACTCTTGCTTCAGTGTGACAGGAACCCAGACGTCACCATAGCATCTTGAGGAAATTGTCACCCCTTGGTGTTCTGCGGGCCTTCAGCTGCCACAGGCTGACCAAAGGCTTGCTGGTTGTGGACATTTGTTAAGCAGTCACTTGAAGCCTTCTCCCCACCCCTACCAACAGTGAACCAAGAAAGAAACACGGGAAGAGTAGGCTCCCAGAATAATGCACTTAGGGAAACAGGCGTTCTAGTGTGCTAAAGTTTTGCCAGCTAGCGTGTGTCTCAAGACTCAGAGAATAAACCCAGCTTTCCTGGGAGCCTTATGATCTTCTGCTCTTTACCAAAGCTCACAATAGTAGAAACAGTCAGCCTATTCTACGACACTCAGAGCCTATAATATGATACCCGTTCCTTAGGTGCTAGGGATTGTCCACTTATTTTGAATACCTCTCTCTAGTTTTCTCTTTATATTGTCTTTTAATATAGCTGGTTGACATGTGCAAAAGTCTCTGTACCAAACACACCTATCTCCTGATGTAGGAGCCATGGCGCCACTCAGACTTCTCCCTACATGCTCTCCCTGTCCCAAGAACCCGTTCCTTGCTGCAGAAGATCTTCTCTCTAAATGAAATGAAAATGGAATTTTAAAGTATGATTTTATTAGAAACGTATGCATGCTCGACAGTACATTATTTAGCTCTGCTTATTCTCAGGTCTGTAAAAACGGCATCACTCTGTGCAGCCTTCTGGGGCCAGATTTTTACTCCCTATTCCATTTTCAGATGCGTCTCTGGTAAACGTAGCTGCAGTCCAGTCATTTTATTTCTACAGAATATTGCATGGTATGGATATGCATCCATTTATATGCCCTCATTTCTGGCCACCAATATTTGAGAGCTTATTTTTAGAATTTCTGTTACGAGAAGGGCTGCTGTGGACATTCATTCATTTCTAAGTCTCTGGAGTATCTGGCCCTTGTGAAGGGAGACTGCTGAGGACTCCTCTGTTCTTCCCGTTTTCTTGTGGCCCCTCCAGCCCTTCTGCCTTCTTTTCCTCTCTCCTTCCTTTGGTCCCTTGCCTCCCAGAGGCTTCCTGAGCAGCCAAGCCTCTCCTCCCTATGTTCTCTGTCCCAGGTTGTTCTTCTCTTTATCTCTCTGCAGGGTCTGACATCTAGTGAATGCTCCAGCTGACCCAATTGCATCTGTTCTGTCTCCAAGGCTTTCTAAAAGCCCCTCTGGGCTCCAGCAGGCCAGGGATATGGAATACTCCCGTGCCTTTGACATGCATCTATAAGCAAAACCTATAGAGAAGGGAATACGCATGAATGGTGGTCAGGGATTGTGCTCAGGTGTCCTGATATGTCCCGCGTGATGAAAATTCGGGGGGCGCAAGCTTCTTTGCTGAGTCATGCAAATCACCTTTCTGGTGCAGATTAGAGAATTTTTGGTTCTGTTGATGCCATGGAAATAGATATAACAATAATACCAAGAATGAGATGATGATGATAGTAACAATAAGCTACGGTGCAGCCTTTGCTACCGGCGTTTAAGCATATGAACCTTTTAACCTAACAGCAGCTCTACGAGGCAGGCACTCCCATATTCTCTCAGGCAGTGGGCTATTGAGAGGTTAGTCATCTGTTCATGGTGACCCTGGCTTTCTGGGAATAGCTAGGCCCCATCCCTCTTTCTCTGCCATCTGCATCCCCTGTCACAACCTCACTCTGCCCCTCATGCATTGCTGACCATTCATATGTGACCATCAGCATATTCTCTGCCTTTACAAGGACCTATGGAACCTGAGATACTGACCCTACTAATGTCTCTAGAGTTTGTGAGCTAGAGTATTGGGCCTTCTAGTGCTAGAGAAGTTGTGCAGAGCGCAGGCTACATCAGTCAGAGGAGAGTGACAGCTCCATGTAACCCATGAGTGTTCCATATCACTCCTACTTGTTCTATATTCCCAATAACCAGGACACAGGCCCAAAGATGTCCTCCAGCTCCAGGACCCTGACTGGGGGAGAACTTTGAGAACTCTACTGTTGTGCCTTTGAGTTGACCTCCCAGGACCCAAGCACTTGAAAATGAAGCAACTTAATGTAATCTGTTCTCTCCTTACTAGACTAGAGACACAGGCAGTGTCCTTCTGCTTTAGATGTGTTTGCAGGATGATTCTTTCTGAATGAGACTCATGAGTGTTAGGAAACATAGGGAGAGCAAGGTAGGGGAAAGGACGAGGAGAGAAGGGGAGGGGAGAGAAGGCAGGAGAAGAGAAAAGGTTCAGAGCAGCCTCCTTATGGTCTTCCATCGCTGTGACAAAACGCTTCACAGAAACAAGTTAGGGGTATGAGGATTTATTTTAGCTCATCATTTCAAAGGGTTCAGTGTAGTGGGATTATGTTGTTCTATTGTAAATAATTGTCCCTCCTACTGGTTTAATAAAATGCCGATTGGCCAAAGGCAGACAGGAAGTGTGGGCAGGGCTAGCAGACTAAGAAAACTCTGGGGAACAGGAAGAACACAGCAGGCATGCCACAGAGAAACCATGGAGACACTATGGCAAGATGCCAGCAGATGCAGAGGAAAGAAGTTGAAATGCTGCTCTGAAAAAAGGTACCGAGCCTCATGGCTGAACAAGATAAGAGTTATGGGTTAGTTTAAGAGCAAGAGCTAGCAAGTTATATGCCTGGGCCCCACGTCAATCAGCATACAATCAATACAAGCATCTGTGTGTTTCAGTGGGACTATGGGACTGTGGGTCTGAAAGGCTGGGCCACCAGGCTAGGCCAGAAAGTCTGGGCCACAAGGCTAGGCCACAAGACTAAATGAGAAAGTCCGGGCCAGAAGGCTAGCCTGGAGGGACTGGGTCAGAAAGATAATACTACAGTTCAGTCTTAGTTGGCTGATTTCTTGATAAAAATTTGCAGTGAGGTAGGACATGGTGTTAGGTGTTGTCTGTTAGAGCCAAGATGTTCACTTCCTGGTGACCAGGAAGAACAGAGAAAGGACAAGATAAACCCGGGATAAAATAAAGTTCCTAACAATACACCACAAAGGATCTCTTTCCTCTATCTTCAAAGTTAATGCCACTGACTAGGCCCAAACCAACCATATACAAACCCTTAGAGGGAGAAGACTTTCTATCCAATCATAATTATTCAAGGATAACATTAAAATGTTAGAGAGCTGCAGACATGTTTACATCTCAGAAATTCCAGGAGGGTCTCATCACCACTGAGCCTAGACCTGGAGGGAAAGCTAGCATCTCAGCCCAGATCAGAAATGTTTTCTACCCTATATGTGTGCAGCTACTACCTCTGCAGGGGATACAGATGGCAAGGCACAGAGTTTCTACACAGTTTGAAAAGGAGGAAAGCATAGAAACAGAGACAAAGAACCTAGCATGGTCCTGCTCTTTGTTTGAACACATGTGGGAATGGCGGCATTCACTACACGTCCCTGGTTACATGTTGAAGAGCTGCTTGGGTGTATGCAGGGCACTTTCTCTTTGGTTCCTGATTCACTGGGCTTTTTGATGGAGGTACAAACACAGTGTCCCTCCTTTGTCCCTCTAAAGATCTCCTCAGACATTGTTCTTGCCACAAGTCTACCATATCTACAGAGGTCCAGTATGTGTATCATGGCTGTGATAGGTTTTAGCTTACTCCATTCTCCACTCCCTAATTGCCACTAGATTTCAGTTGGATATTCATCTTTTCCACTATTTTAGACTTCCGATTATCTGCTTACATAGCCCATTAGCACGGCAGAGAGGACTCTGTTTTAGTAACACCCGGCCATTGCTGAGATGAGACCCAAGCTGCCTGTCCAGGCTATGCCCAAATGATCTTTGTGTGCCATCTCCCAGGGAGTTCACATCACATTACATTTCGTGGCCGCTACGCTTTTAGCAAATGGATGTCTCTGGCCTCCTGGTTTTTAATGCAGCCACCTCAAGCTATCATAATTTCTGGGAGTCACCTGTGATGTATTTCTTGGAAACCATTGCTCCATAGCATTCTGAACTTCCTGCTCAGGACACGATGGCAAAAGTCATTAAACTAACAGTCAGGGTATTTTCACTGTAATAAAGTGTTAATTACTTCCACATGCTAATCGGGTTGGGGGAGGGTGCTTTTGCTATTGTTACTCGGCCTAAAATAATTTCCACGTGGTAATTTTCCAGGATATCAGAAACTGAATAATTATGCACTAATTAAGAAAGTAGGGCCTGCTCTAGGAGTTAAGACTGCATTAATTTTAATGTTTTTACAGTCCTTTAATTGGGGAAAGGCCTGTAAATTGGGAGCCGATGCCCTTCCTCCTTAAGCAGGCCTGCCTCTGCAATCTACCTCCTATATGCAGCACCCCAAGGTCAATGCAAGTAGGCAAAATCCCTCTGCTCTTCATCGGGAATGGATCGGTGGTGAAGCGTGCATCGATCACTCTGACAAGCATTTAACTCTCTAAGAGCACGTGCTCTCACTTCTTAAATTATTAATTACATTAAATACATTTTCATATTGGGGATGGATTGTTGCAAACTGTTTCCTGGTAGGGAGGTGCTATGCCCCCAATAGGGACACCTCACCTTCTGCTGCTGCAGAGCTCCTGATGATAGGTTGGCGAAGCTTGCAATGGAGTGTGTCTGTGAGCCAGAGTTGGCTGAAGAAAGCCAGCTAGGTGGGAGAAGTGATTTTTCCTAGTACTGGGATACTTGCTTTGCTGACTTTTCTGTTGTCTCTTTCTTGACTGACCTTGTGACCTTGAGGGAGGTCTTTAGGTGAAAAGGAGTCTGTTTTTCTCAGTGGACTCTCCCTCGGGTCCAGCACCTGAAGTCATAACAGCTATTAGCATTTGGTTAGAAGGCAGCAAAGGACACTTGGAAAGCCCAAGGCGGGGGGTCCTATTTATAAATATAGATAGAATTTAGGGCCTTATCTTGACTCTTTCAAGAGCCTTGGAGTACTGCTTCTTGTGGTCATTTATCCTGTGAGAGCCACATTCTGATAGGCATGTCTGTAAGGAATAAGCACATGGCATTTGTTGGGTGGATAAAGTCCAGCTATCATCCTGTCATTGTGAAAGCAAGCTGGGATGGTCAAGGCTCTCCCAGCACACACCTCCTGGACAGTCAAACCAGTATCACCATCACACTGGTGTCAGAACTGGGCTCAGAGAGAGGTACCTAGAGATTGTCAGAGAGCTCAGGCCTGGGTTCTAATCTCAGGACACAGCTTGGAAGAAAGGCTATATACATCCTCTTCCCTAAACAAGCAAAGAAGGGTGACTACAAATTTTTATACGTTTCTAAGGTCCACCACCTGCTTTTCTGTGCTTTGACCTTCTGAAAACATGTTTGCTTTGAAGGCAACAGGGCATGTTCTCTACTGAGAGTCAGGGCACTCATGTTTTTTCTGTCTTTGTGTGTGTGTGTGTGTGTGTGTGTGTGTGTGTGTGTGGTGTGGTGTGGTGTGGTGTGGTGTGGTGTGGATGGATATGCTCCTACATAAGTCAGAGATCAATGTTAGAGTCATTCTCAATGACTCTCTATCTTAACTTTTGATACATGGTCTCTCGCTGAACCTGAGTACACTGATTTGCCTGACTGAACCAGCTTTTCTCATGTGTGTGTCAGTCTGCCCAGGCAGGAATTACACAAGCCTGCCATTATGGCAGGATGGGTGGTGGAGATCCAGACTCAGCTTCTCTTGCTTACACATCCAGCACTTTCCTCACTGAGCCATCTCCCTAGACCCCAAATCACTGAATTCCCCCTGAACATTCTTTTAAATTAACTTGTTTTAAGATTTTTTTTTAATTTAAGTATGTATGGGTGATCTGAGTGCACATGACTACAAAGTATTGAATTAGATGCTCTGGAGCTGGAGTTACAGGTGGCTGTAAGCTGCCCAATGTGGATGCTGAGGACCAAGCTGTGGTCCTCTGCAAGAGCAGCAAATTCTCTTAACTGCTGAGCCATCCCTCCAGCACCATGAACAATTATTTTAGTATGGAACATTTTGCTTGTGGCCGTAGGGTCATTTAATTAACCCAGAGTCCTAAGTCCCCCCTCCTTACCCTCCTCCTTTTTGTCTTCTTCTTCCAGTTTCCTCACATCTCATCCCTTGACTGAAGACCAGAACACACATTTCTCATATACATCAGTTTTCACTTTAGTTTATACAATACTGAGCGTGGAAACTAGAGGATCCCCAAATGAACTCAGTCTGCTGTTAAGTTACACTCTAGCCACCTCAGATAAATAACCTAATAATGCATTGCTAGGTGTAGACAAACAAGAGGAAGACAACCTGCTGACCAGTTCAGTAAGCAGCAAGGAATAATAAAGACTGAACGGAAAAGATGGCTGCTAACACATTATGTAGACGCAATTAAAGTTACTTCTTTGCATAGATCAACAATACTGATGAAGCCCTAACTGAGCTAACCAAGGAAACAGGGAGAGGACCCAAACTAAATTTAAGAATGAAAATCAAGTCATTTACACTGACTTTCTATGGATACAATTTGATTGCTGGGAGTCAACACTGGCCCTTTTAGCCCTTCTCATCTCATGCCACAACAGATGCCCAGTTTTTCTGTGGACCCCTTAGGAATGGTGTCTTTCCCAATGTCAGTTCCTGGCTAGTCACCTATGATGCCTGATGTTGGTGTTTATGAATTGCCTTCTAGAGAGTATATTTTTGGAAGACACAGATCATGTGTCATGACTACTACTGTATTGTTTTAAGGGTCTGGCAGAATGCCCTGTGAATAGTGTGTGATAAATGGTTGGTTAGTTGAGTAGTTGAATGAATAAATGAATATAGTCATAAAAATATAAATGAAGAAAAAGAAAGGTGCACACTTTGTAGTATGCTCAGTAAAAAATTTATTCATTACTCAGGGCTCTTTTGGTTTTAGGGTCAATGGGAAGAAAATTAAAAGTAAATGTATTCGAAAGGAAATGTGGTTTGGGGTTTGACAGTCTGTGATCTGATGTGACAGCCAACTTAATAAATCTATTCTTGATTTAAGTGCAGAGAGAGGGCTGGGAGATGACTCAGTGGGTAGAGTGCTTTGCTGTGAAAGCGTGGTGGCCGGAGTTCAAACTCCAGGAATAAGCTAGGCATGGTAGTAGACACTTACAATCCCAGAACTGGGGAGGCAGACACAGGCAGATCCTGGGCCTCACTGGCTAGCAATCCTAGCTACTTTGTGAACTCCAGGTCACAATGAGAGACTATGTTTTAATAAAGCAAGGATGGAGACATGGCTCAGTGGATTAAGAACACTGGCACTCTTCCAAAGGAACCTGGTTTAATTCCCAGCACTCACAAAGTGGCTCACAATCCTCTGTATTCCAATCCCAGGGGGATCTGCTGCCCCTTTCTGGCCACTGTGGACCCTATATAAACCTAGTGCTCAGACAAAACCCACATATATACACAATAAAAATAAAGAAAAAAGAAACAAGATGGACAGCTGGTGAAAAACGAAACTAGCTTTACCTCTGGCTTGCACATACTCATTCACATGTACACATATACTGTTCCCCCAAACGTACACACTTACCCTAGCATACATACATACACACTTAACCAAACATATACACATGCCCACAAAAATAAATGTTGGATGTTAATAATAAAGCATCTCAGATTCAGACAATAAAGAGCCAGGGGGTGCTTAAGAAGCAAACATTTCACAGCCTGTCTCCAGCTGGGCTTTCAAATGATATAGCAATGTTTTACAAATGTACCTCAGGTACATAGAACTGGGATAACTGTGATCCTTGATATGTAGCATTCTGTCATCCTTTGACTATATCCAGCCCTACTTTATATATGTGTTAACAATATATTCACCACCATGGGTGATAGGCTGTGCCATTGACCACTGGCAGTAACCGCCTTTATGGTGCCACCCTGTCTCAGAGTGGCCTCCTGGATGCCCCATTGTCCATTTCTATTCGTCAAGAGTGGGCCTGGCATGCATGATGGCTTTTTATAGTGGCTCCCTTAATCCACACTCTTTGTCCTTTCTTCGGACACACCTTGGCTATAGATGCCATGGTGGTCCTTTCCTCACTTTCTCAAAATAGCTATCTCCAATGTTGAGTTTTTACCATATCCTGAATTCTCCACTCCTCTAGGGTGGTAGAGAAAGGGGACATGAAAGGAGGAAGTATCCAAGGCTCCTGTGACAACGGAGTGTGATGCTGAAGTGAAGATTTGAGGCGTGCACTTGATGCTGTTTGAAGAAACTGAGTTGGCCTGAGATACTAATCTGGTTATTGATAATGACTCCTGAAGAAGAGTGATCTCAGTGGCCTGGAGACCAATGACAAGTGAGCTAAAGCCTCCTCTCAGAGCTGGGCACACACCCCCTTCCTGTCACCCTGGTGGCTTGGATTGCTCAGGCTCCCAGCTCCACAGTTCTTTAGTGAAGGTTGGATCAGCCCTGAAGTGAAAGCCTGTGTGAGAAGGCAGGGAAATCACAGACGTGGGTGTTTTCTGTCAGCTGAGAGGGAGTAGCTGCAGGGAGGAGAGAAGAGGAAGGGATAACCTGGGCTCTGCAGGGTGCCTCGTAAAGACTATCTCTCATGTTGGTTCCTAAGAGAATCTGGTAAGAAAACGGAGAGCCTGAATGGATTCCGAGGAAGCAGGCTTGCTATGAACTCCTATAAACTGGGCAGCACAGAGAGCTCCTGACCATCTGGGTGCTGTCCAGGCTCTGTGATTTATACCACAAGGGGCAGGGTATCTGGAAGGGAACCTACTGTTCTTGCTCTGACTCCTGCCTTGCCCCTTGGCTCTGAGTTTTACATTTGCGGTATCATTTCACAGACTAAGATCCTGATTTCTAGCAGGACGGAATCTGTTTTGATCTTAAAGGGGTAGTCCTTAACCCTAGTAACAGTGTGTAGTACACTCAAGATGAAGTCAAGTTGACAATCAAGAATAGCCATCACAGTAAACATGCTCTGTTGTGTGACATGCCAGTCTGGAGAGAATTTTGAACGCCAGAGTACTGCCTCAGCGTCTCAGAGTATTGCAGCTAGATGCTATTGGAAGCTGAACTTGACACCTGAGCCTAAGACCTGGTCTTTTGCTTCCAGAATGGAGGTAGGCAAAGTCAAATAGCCAGGAACCACAGCTGTGGGAGTCTCAGATGTGATGTCACAGGGTCATCCAACATTTTTATTCTCCTCACAGAGGGGGAAGAAGGATCTCAGACAGAATTAATATAGAGTAGGTAGATTGGAGATTGTTGTGTATTTTTCTAGTGTGAGTGTGTTCTGAGGGACTAAATTAAACCTTTCTTTAAAGCGATGTGACTAAAGTCTAGTTCTGTCTTTTGTCCCTCTCAGAGTAGATGCAGTCTCTTTGCACATAGGCATTTGTTAACCCCACTAACACCCTTTGAATAGTTCCTCTAAGGAGAAGGGGAATGAGTAGAAAGAAACTAAGATGAACTGCCGGGTCATTTTCAGCCTGATTTCCCCCATATTGGAAAATGGTCTCGAGCTTAGATATACCTCAGCTGGCCATATTGCCTAGTATGCATGGGACCCAGGTGGGAGCATCAGCGCTGTATGCACTGGGTGTGCTGGCGCCTTTCTCCCCTCCCCTCCCTTCCTCCTTCCCTTCTTTCCTTCATTTCTTGTGTATGTGTGCATATCACACATTTGTGCACACACTAGAAGTCAACTTACGGAGTGTCATTCTTATGGAGCTGTCTACCTTATTTTGGAAATGGCCTCTCCCTGGAATGGATTAGGCTAGTTTGACTTTCTCACAAACACCAAAAAGCATCTTGTCTCCACTTCCCCAGCACTGGGATTACAGGGCCATACGCATCACCACACTGGGCTCATGGGTATGGATGTTAAACTCAGGTCATCATGCATGTTCAACTGACAGCTTACACTCTGAGCCATCCAACCAGACATCTACATAAAGATCAGGTAACTTTTAGGTCTAGAATTCCAAGCGTCTTCATAATAATAGCTTGTTGCCTCCCAATCTCATGTCTTCCAATATCTCTAAATGATTTCAAGAGTAGATGTGTTCACAGACATGAGGCAGAGTGTGAGTGTGCACTTTGCCTAAGAAACAGATGGGAATCACAGGATCTGTGGAAAATATGGGCTGTACCTTCCTTGATAGAAAATGGTGACTGCGGTGGATCTGGGGAAGGTTGCAGATACCATCTCTGGTCCATAAATGGTCAGTGACTTTGATTCACTGAGCAAATCAGTCACCCTGGCCAAGAGCCAGGCTAGGTCCTCAGGCTGCAGTGAACCTGAAGATGCCAGCAGGGCACGGCATGGAGGCAGCCTTGGACCCATGCCCATCCTGGTTAGTGAGAACCAGCTGGGAGCACCTGAGGCCCCCTTGGCAGGCTTGTGGATGCCTTTTTAAGAAAAGGCAGACTGCCAAACACAATGAAATATGCAATTGTCCATCTGTTGCTCAAATTAAAAATTTTTTTTTTTCCCTTCCTATGCCAAGAACTTCCCTAACTACTGTCCAGTGGTCTATCCTTACAATTCAGGAAGGAGAAGGATTAAGCAGGTTATTATGTGAGGGAGAAGCAGTATTTGGGGCAAGAACTTCCCTTGTTATGAAGGAGAAAGAGGTAGGACTCCAGAAATGCCAAGAAAAATATCATCTTTAAAAAAATAATTTGAACCTAAAGATCACTGTGTTTTGATGGAAAGAGACTGGAGTTTTATGAGGTCATTTCCTTCTTTATTGCAGCTAAGTTCACTAAGTTCACCCTGTCTCTGTGAGCCTCCAAGGCGTTGGCACTAGCCTAGCCTGTGTGATTCTCTATTATAACAAGAGTATGCTGAACACATTCATGCGTACATTTTTTGTTTGTATATAAGGATTTTCTTTCCCATTTTTAAAAATAAGATTAATTCCTGTGCCATACTCTTGAAATTTTGAGATTCCAATCTTAGTTTGCCTTTCTCTTCTGTAATGACTCTCTCTCTCTCTCTCTCTCTCTCTCTCTCTCTCTCTCTCTCTCTCTCTCTCTCTCTCTCTCTCTCTCTCGTGTGGGGGGTGCATGTGTGCACCTGCATTTTGCAGTTCATGTACACGTATGCCTGCAGAAACAAGAAGACCTATCCACTTTGCGCTTTGAGGCAGGGTCTCTCACTGGCCTGCAATTTGCCAAATAGAATAGGTTGGCTAGCCAACATGTCCCAAGGATTTACCTGTCTCTGCCTCCTCATTGCTGGGATTACAAATGCATGACAAAGTATTTGGGGATCCAGCCCAGGTCCTCAGACTTGCAAGGCAGACACATTACTGACTGAGCCACCTTCCCAGCCCCTTCCCACCATGATTAAGCTAGTTCCTGCCTTGCACAAATTGCATATTGCAAATGGAGAATAATTCTGAGCAAGGCAGGTGAAGCTGGACGTATCAAGCAGAGGGTCAAATCTCTGGTTGTTGATGATTCTTGGAAAAGCCCTGACAGATAAGAACAAAGCTAGAGGAGCGAGTTCATTAACAGGAGTTCCTGCTTCTCAATACAATGAGTGGGGTGTGGAGAGAGCAGAGGGTGTGCCTACAAAGAGCCTTCAAGGATGGGCAAAATTAATCTGAGGCTGTGGCAAGGAAGACATTCTCCCCATGAGTCCTGACTGAACCTGTGGCAGGAGAACTAGGATGCATCACAATACGCTCCTGGAAAGAGTTTAGGATGAACCCCTAGGCTGGAAATTGGGACCCTCCAAATGAAACTTGGGCAACATGAATTCTGAGAGCATAGAAAATGATTAAATAAAAAATTAACACCCAGTTATCCCTCTTCCATTCTGCACCTGCACCAGGGTGTCTCAATTTATAAAAACCATTGCACTTCTCATTGTTACTATCCTAACAATTCCCATCTCTCTCCCATGGGAACATTCCTTCCTCTGGGTGAGACTCCATGGGCAATGGCTGCTGTTCAACGCCATCTAGCAAGGAGACTTATCCCTCCAGTATGCACTGGCTCCAGCACCTGTGTAGTCAATCCCTTGCCTCCATGTGCAGAGGCTATCTACGCTCAATCCATCAGTTAGTATGATCATTTGCATGCTTACTTTGATTGCTCTAGATTTGTACTTTCTGTTTGCAGTGTTATACAGTGCTGCTGGAATTACACATAAATGACCTTGATATGTTTTTTGTGAATACTCTTATTTGCTTGGCTTGTTAGTTTTGATGTGGTGCATGTGTGCGTTCGTGTGTATGTGCATATGTGAATGTGTTCATCTAAAGTTCAGTATTGCCTTGTTAGTTATGTGAGGAATATTCTTGGTATTTTTATGGGAGATTGCCTCAAATCTGTAAAAATTATTTGGGTCGTATGAGCATTTTAACAATATCCCATCAATCTATGGGTATGGGATATCTACATTTTTCTCAGTACTCAATTTCTTTGATAAATGTTTTGCACTTTTCATTACATATTTTTTCTTCTGATTACATTTATTTTGAGATATTTTACTTTTCAGTGGCTATTGTAAATAGAACCACTTTCTTAATTTCTAGTCAAGATCATTTGCCTTTGGCTTATAGAAACACTACTGACTTTTTGTATATTGAATTTATATCCTGCAATGTTTCTGTATTCATTTTTCACTTCTAATAGGTACTTGGTGAAATTTCTGGATTTATTTTTATTTTATTTTATTCATGTTATCTGATATTTATAACACAATGACAATTTGACTTCCTGGCTCCCGGTTTAGGTGTTCAGTATTTCTTTCTCTTGCTTGCTCAGTCTGCTGGCACTTCTGGCCCCATGCAAAACTAAGAGGGGGAGGCAGCGGCTAGGGCCATCTTTTTCTTCCTCACAACTTTAGAGAGAAAACATAAAGCCTTTTCCTGTTCAGGGCAATATTAGCCTTGGTTTATTTTACAGCCTTTATTATACGGAGCTATGTTCTTTAGATACCTAATTAGTCCAGCACTTTTTGTTAGCACACATTACACAAAGTAATGGTTACCATCGTGACATTTTACACGTGCGTGCGATGTGCTTGGGTCCCGTTTTTCCTCCTATCTTTCTTCTCTCTGGTGACTCCCCTAAACCTGGCTCTGCTCCTCATCCCTAATAAGCCCTCTTGTATTCTGGTTGAGTTTATTTATTTTCTCTCTAGCTTCCACTCATGAGAGAAAACAGGCCATAGTTATCTTCCTGAGTCTGGATTGTAACATGAGCATGTTTAGGTCCCTTTGTTTTCTGGGAAATGGTATGATTTTACTCTTCTTTGCTGCTAAATGACACTGCTATGTATATAGGCCTCATCTTATTTATCCATTCATCTGTAGACACATTCCTAGGCTGCTCCCGTACTTTGGCTATTGTGAGTAGTGCTGAGATATGTGTGGATATGCAGTCGTCTCTAAGATATGGTAATGTTAATTTCTTTGTGTACATTATCAGGAAAAGATGTTGAATTTTATCAGACCTCTTCTCTATATTTTTTTTAGGTGATCATATACTCATGTCCTTTATAATGTTGATGTGACATAATATGTTGAACTATCCTTGCTTCCCTGGATGATTCCCACTTGATCATTTAAATATTTTATTCATATGCCATTGTGTTTCTTTGCTAGCATTTTATTGAGAATTTTCCATCTCTGCTCCTGAAGGATATTGACCTATTGTTCTCTCTCTCTCTCTGTCTCTCTCTCTCTCACACACACACGCACACACATATATGTGCATATAATATACTTTGATTCTATTTTTGTAAATACAATCACATATATATGCATGTGCATTCATGTTTAGACATATATACATATATATAAATTTTTGATAGTTTTATCCATGTATACAATGTATTATAATCATATTTACTCTCATTTCTCACCTCCAAATATGTCCCCACAGATTCTTCAATACATACCTCGCCACTTTGTCACTTAGAAAACACACACACACACACACACACACACACACACACACACACGCACATGCGCATATCCCACTACATTTAGTTAGTAATTCCTGAGTGTTTATGAGTATAAGGCCATTCCTTGGAGCATGGACAACCCATCAATTGAAACAACACAGTTGCCAATAGTTCCTCAGCTAGGAGTAGGGCTCCTTCTCATCCAGTCTCATGCTGACTAGCTTGACCTTGTATAGCCCTTGTGCAGGTAACCATGACTACTTTGAATTCATGAAGCAATGACCATTCCTGTCTAGAAGTCAGCATTTCACAACATTTTTTCCTATCTGACAGTTCTTACATTCTTTCTGTTCCCTCTTATGCAATCTTCCCTGAGCCTCCTTGGGTGTGTGTGCCTGTTCACGTTTGTGTTCCATTTAGGACCGAGCACTCAGCCACAGTTCTCATTACTGTGACATGTTATGGCTGCTCCTTCTGTGTTTGTTATGACCTTTCTAATTTTGTATTTTTTCATTGACCTCATAGAGCAGTGGTCTCAACCTGTGGGTTGAGATGACCCTTTGGAGACTGAACAAACTTTTCACAGGGTCTCCTAAGCCCATTAGAAAACACAGATATTTATATTATGATTCATAGCAGTTATGAAGTAACAATGAAAATAATGTTATGGTTGGGGGGTCACCACAGCATGAAGAACTGCATTAACGAGTTGCAACCCAATGATGGTTGAGAACCACTCCCACAGAATATGTTTGAATGAAATCCTGCACTTCAGCATTTGAATTTTTTGAACACCTTCTTAGCATTTCTTTGAGTGCTTTCTACAAAGCTCAGTAGTGAAGCAAGGTGATTCCATGCCTTTGTTTGAGGAGACGCTTCACTGCTTGCTACTGGATGATTCAGGTTTTCTGATTCTTCAAAATTTAGACTTGATAATGTCTCTGCTCAAAACTTGTCCATTTCTTTTACACTATAAGGTTTGCAAGCGGACAGACGTTCATAAAAATTCCACACCAGTCCTGTGTTTCTGGGGCTTCAGTTGATATGTCTCCCTTTTCATCTCTGATTTTATGCACTTGGCTCTCCTCTTCCATTTCCTCGGTCTAAGGGGGGATTTGTCAATTTTGTTGATCTTTTCAAAGACCAAGCTTTTCATTTTGCTCATCTTTTGCTGATTCTTTCCATCTTTACTTCATTTATTTCTGAGAAAGCTTTCAGGCAACCCCCTTCAGTATAATGGTAGCTTTTTGTCTTATTTTGCAGGCTTTATTATAATTTATTTGTACTTATTTCCTTCTATCAATGTTGGACTCCCGCCCCTCCCCCCTTCTTGTTTTCCTAGTGATGTAGTGATAGGCTCTCTGTCTGGCTTTTTGGGTACAGGTGTCAATTGTGATAAACTTTATCTAGCTGCCACTTTTGCTGTGTCGCATGGGTTTAGGTATATTATGACCTTAATTGCATTGGCTCTAGGAAACTGCTAAGTGTTCAGTCTTGATATGTTCCTTGATATAGGGCTGTTCAAGAGTCAGCTGTATATTTGCCTTGTTTGGCATTTTGCAGATTTCGTCTTTGTTTCCTTGTGGTTTAATAGGATACTTGGTACCATTTTGAGTCTTCAGAATCCACTGAGACTTGTTTTGTGGTCTACCCACATTGTATCCTGGAGTATGTTCCATGAACTGATGAGAAGAATGTGTATTCTGCAGTTACTGGGTGCATTGTTCTAAAAGCATGTTTGGTCTCTGTGGCCCACAGTGCAACTTAAAACCTTGTTTCTCGGCTGATTTATGTCTGATAATAAGTTCACTGATGAAAGTTAGAATGTTTGGGTCTCTGGTTATTACTATATTGGAATCTCTTTTTTTTAAAGAAAATAAATGTTGTGTGTATAAGAGCTTTGCCTGCACACACACATACACGTGTATATATAAAAATAAGTATATATACATACATACACATGGGCACATATATATACTGCATACAAACATGGTACCTGAAGAAGACAGAGGAGCATGTTGGATACTCTGGAACTGGAATTACAGAGGGTTGTAACCCACCACGTAGGTGCTGGACTCCAATTCAGGTCCTCTGTAAGATCAGCCAGTGTTCTTAACTAAGGTGCTAACTCTCCAGCTCTTGGTATGTAGCTCTTGCTTTAGATTAGTTGATTTATATTTTACATGTTGTTATGCTTTACTATTGACTGTATCTATATGTTTAATCTGTTTCCTCTTTATCCATTTATCATTTGGCAATGGTCTTCCTTGTCTCTCTGTACTACTTTTAATGCAAAGACTATTTCATCAGATGTGAGCCCAGCTTCTCTTGCTTTTTTATGGATTCCACATGCACGGAGTATCTCATTCCACCCTGTCATGTTGGGTCTACGCATGACCAAATAAATTATATTTGTTGTATATTTGTTTTACATTTCATCGATCTCCACTCTTGTTACTATTTTCTTTCTTCCCCTGTCTTGAAATTACTTTGCTGTTTTTTCCTTCTTAAAAAGGGTGCTCAGTGCTTAATTTTTAGCCTTTCATCTTCCTTTTGATATGTAAATTTCAGAGGACAACTTGTCCTCTGGTTACTGCCATAGTGACACAGCATGTACTTGTTTTATCATCAATTGAAAATAGTATCCAGCCTGTAGTTATTTAGAATTTTTTCAAGTGTACTTTTATTTCCAAGTGATCATGCGTTTTCAGCTCTACTTACTATTGTTTGGTAACTTAAACATACTATGGTCAGAAAACTTAGCTCTGGATGGCTTTAATCCTGGGGAGTCTACTGAGGATTGCTTGATGGCTCGCCATCTGGTCTATTTTAGCAAATGCTTCATGTGCTCTTGAAAAAATGTTTATTCTGACACAATTGAGAGCAAATTAGGTCAAGTTTTTTAGGCATGTTCAAGTCTTCTGTCATTATCGGGTTTTCTTCATTTGGGGGAGGGGGGGTTATATAAGAGTCGTGTCATCCAGACTTCCCGATCTCCTTTTGTTTCTGTGAAGTTTTGTCTTATGAATTTCAATGCTTCATTACTTGGTACTTATATATTAGCCCTGTTGTTTCTGTCCCATGAATATACTCCTTTTTAAAAAGTGATATAGTTCTTTTTTGCTCTGGTAATAATTTCCGTCTAGAAACCTGCACCTCCCTATATTTAACATATACATTTTCTTTTAATTAGAGTTTGTATAGTGGAATTTTTCTGCCCTTCTAATCTTATTTCTGTTTTCTAATATCTAGGCTATATTACTCTTTAAGAAGAATATATATATACACACATATATATTTTTAAATTTTGTGTGTATGAGTGTTTTGCTTGTATGTATGTCTGTGCACACCACATCATACAGTATCCACAAAGGCCCAAAGATGGCAGTGGGATGACCCGGACTGGAGGTATAGCGGGTGTGTGGATTGATAACATGCTAGGAATTGAACCAGCATCCTCTAGAAAAGGAGGCAGTGCTCATAACCACTGAGCCATCTCTCTGACCCCTAAAAGATACTTCTTAAAGTATCACAAATCTGGTTCTTTTGAGGTACATTCAGTTTTCCCTTTGATGCAGAGACCTTGTCCAGTTGCACATTACAGAACTGCTCAGGTGTTGGGTTTACTTCTCCACATTATACTAGAACTTCTTCGCTCTGAAACTCTGATATCGTCTTTGGTTGGGTCTCCTCTTTTGCCCTTCTAAGTACCCAGGAGCCTGCTAGTACTGTATAAATTCCAGACATTTTCTTCACAGTTCTACTCAGTGTCCACCCATCCTTAATCTGCCTTGTGGGATTTTCTCTTGTTAGCTCGTTCTGAACACAGGTCATTTCTCACTCACGTCTTACGTTTGACTCTTCTCATTGACTCCCCATATTATCTCTGGGTGACTTTGCATGTTCCCATGAATCCCATCATTGCCTTTTTGAGCGAAGCAAGCTCTAGACAGGTGTTTCCAGCTGTCTCCAGGGCTTCCATCTCTCTCCAAACATCCCCTAGGTATGTGAGACACAGCCTTCTACACATTCCTTCACGTCTGCCAAGCCTGACTCTCCTCAGGGCTCGCTATCTGAAAGGGACTAAACTCTTGACTCAGTTGCCTTTGTCAGACACTCTCAGGAGCCACACAGGCCCAGGTCTCTTCCTGGACTGTACAGTTTTTGATCAAACAGCGAATCCACTCCCTAATTGCCTCTGTTTTGCTCCTTCTGATCAAGTTTCTCCGAGGCTGTTGTTGGCTTTCTGTCCAGTCACGTTCTCTTTCCCAGAGGTGTGGTTGAAACTCTTGATGCCTTGTAGGATCTCTCTGGCTGTGGCCTGCGGCTCCTGCTTCTTTCCTCATGGAAATCACTCTGTGAGCTGGGTGTGGGGAGTGACACCCTCACACAGCTCCTCTTGCACCTGGGGAACTCATTTCACTCACCTCTCTGTCCCCTACACCTCTCCTTCCTTCCCGTCTTCTCTCACATTTTATCTCCTCTATGATGTCACTGTGAAACAATTTACATGATTTTGCCCCTGTCCTTCCAAATACAGAATATATTTCCTTGTTATGACACAAAGAAATTACATTTTAATTTAAAAAACATTTATAATATACTCTCCGCTTTTCCTAATAGGTCCCATGTCCTGGATTCTATTTTCTCGGTGTTATGCTCCCAGTAAGCAACACAAGGCATGTGTTTAACACTGAAGTGACTATTGAAAGACCAGAAAATATGTTTACATGTTTTATTATTACTCTCACTTTTTATTGTCGAACAGGCTCAGGCATATTTTGGGTGATTTTTCAGTTGGTCATTGTTCATCATTTTAACAAATACTTTATTGTGCATCTGCTATGCATGACAAGTTTTCTGATTGAATAACAGCATGTCTTGGTGGCTGGTGAGCATGTGTATGCATATGCATGTATGCACGCATGTGTGTGTGTCTTTGTATATGTGTAGTATGAAGTGCTTGTGGGGGTCAGAGGTATGTCTTCACCTTCTTGCTTTAAAATGGGCCTTTGTTTTATTATTACTTGCTATTTCTTATGCCAGGTTATCTGGCCCACAGCTTTCCTGAGTTCTCTACCTCTGAACCTACCATGTGAGCAGTGGGATTATGGACATACACCATCATGCCTGCATTTTTTTAATGGTACAATAGTGAGTTTTCAGTCGCTGTGACAAAGCACTATGACCAATAGCAGCTTGAGGAAAGTTTACTTTGGCCTTATGGTTCCAGAGGGATAAGAGTTAATCGAGGTTTCAAGGCAGAACTTTAAACAGCAGGCATGGTGGCAGGAACAGGAAGCTTAGAGAACACATCTTCAAACTCAAGCATACAGCAGATGACCAATGGGAAGTGAGGCAGGGTATTAAATGCTCTAAGGCTTTCCCCACTGACTTTCTCCAACAAGATTGTACCTCTTACATGTCCCCAAACAGTGTTGTCAGCTAGAGACCAACTATTCAAATGCCTAGGCCTATAAGAGACAATCTCATTTGAACCACCACAGTGGGTTCTGACCTGTGGTAAATACTTCATTCACTAACCATCTCCCCAGGCCCTCAGCGGCTTTCAGGTTATGATTTCCACCTGTGTTGTTACGGATAATCTACATTCTAGACAAAGCCTATCAAACAAAGTGCCATTGACTTCTTTAACCAAATTCCAGTGTGTAAGGAACAGATTTTTAAACAGCAGACCACAAACTTGTTCACTTTAATCTTGTGCTTCTCATTAATAGATTCTATTTTGGAGGCACTCTTCTTAAGTCTCCTTAAATCAATTAATTGAAATAATAGTGGATGACAGTCCAGCAGGGCGGGAGTCTTTCAGCTTGGTTTATTGTCGATAATGGAGTTTCACTGTGACAGTAATCATGGCCACTATCTAATGAGTGTCTGTCACTGGGAGAGACAGTGATATCTGTATTTGTTACCTCATTCAAGGACTCTAGCTTCTCAGAGGTAGTTTTTTCCCCCATGTTAACAATGACGGTGACAACTGGAGTTTCTCCAGGTTGTGTGAGTCAGACACAGCTAGCGGGTTCCTCTAGGTGTGCTTTGCCCCAAAGCGAGGGCCTTCCTAGGGGAGCAAAACATCTATTTTACCACCCCACCCTCCTGGGCACATGCAATCTCTGTCCTCTATGCATCACAGACTATGACACTTCCCAGTGTCTAGTGGAGGATCAGATGACCAGTGGAACCAAGGGCAGTAATTTTGTGTTGAGTTTTGATGGTCTTTTAGCAAGAAGACTCAGACGCTACAGCTTGCTATGACTGAAAATCTTCCTGATGTCATGGGGCATCAGTGCTTGCTTGGGAGAAGATTTTCAGCAGGCTCAGAATTGGTCATTTATGAGCTGACAAGACCCCCAAATTTACCTGAATGAATAGCGGAAGGATTTTACTCTTCAATAGTTCAAGTAATTTCTGGCCAGTGGGTACTGGTGGTTTTTCTCCCTAAAGAAGATTGGCTGTAGATAAATCATGGCATATTCTGTCCCTATCTTCTGGGGATAGTTGGAACACATCTTCAAAATTCCCACCCCTGTGTGCTCTACCAGAGAGCACATCTGTTGCTATTGAGTGGTCAGTGGAATTACTGACCATCTCTTTGTCTCATTTCTCATGAGACTTTGGGTTGGCTGGAGAGTGGGAGCCATGTGGTGAGATGGTTAATTTCTCCAGTGGATAGAATCACTCACCTGTAGCAGGGGAAATCGGGATGGCGTTGGCTTAAAATGTAAAGAGGTGCTGTCCGCCAGGACTGGGAAGGCTACTCACGCTGGCCTGTTGGCAGACATTAGAAATGCAGGTGACACACCCCACTTCCAAATGTCCTTAGAGGCTATTCCTCTCTTTGATAAGCCTGCTTATGAAGAGAAAGGACTTGTTCTCTTTTGGGAAGGTATCTTTCCCAGGGTGGATTTTGTTTGTTGGGTCGTACTGAAAGCACTAATCTTTTAATGTAAAGAATGATTAGGGTGAGTGATGGGGATAAAATGAGATTAAGAAACAAGGCTCCCGACTTAGTTATTAACAGTGAAACTATGAACAGAATCAATAAGACCACACATATAATAATGAAGCTAAGAATATTGATGATCTCACTAAGCGAGAGTTTCACACCAATAGGAACACCTGTTTAAGCCAGACAGAGATGCCTTCTTGACCAAGTTTGGTGGAATAAGCCCATAATCTCAGCACTTGTAAAGCTGACCCCACTCAACTGCAGGACAGCAAATCCAAGGCCATCCTGAGTTGTTCTGGGGTCTCTCTCAAATAAACAAATAAGAAGGTGCCCTGTTTATAAAGATTAAAAAACTGGGTTGGGGGTGTAGTTCAGGGTGGTAGAATGCTTGCCTTGAATACACAAAGCCCTAAGTCCAGTCCTCCACACCACATGAAACAGGCATCTGGTACATGCCTATAATCCCAGCACTTGGGAGGTAAAGGCAGGAATATCATAGTTCAAGGCCACCCTCAGCCCCACATCAAGGGCTAACTTGAAACATATTCTCCCATATATAAATAATATTGTTAATGGTTTGGAATGAAACTAAAAGTTTCTGGCCTATGAATTTATGTTTCTTAGTGTATGAAGGAAGAGGGACCGTAATGTTTATGTTCAAGGGTTTCATTGCAGCACATGAGTTTCAAAACAGAACAAGGTGTCTTTCAACATCTGCCCAGTGAGTATTCTTTTCTAAGGAACTGTTCGTTCTGAAAAAGACAGAATGTCACAGAGGGAGTGAGGTCCTTAATGCTTTGCTGTAGAGGGCACACCTAGAACCAAATTCTCTCTGGTGTCAGTAGGTCTGCCATCCCCCTTTCTCCAGGCCTTATAACCTGAGCAAAACCATCTCTAAGTCCAAAGACTTATACAACAGACTTTGTGTAAGTTCTGTGAGTAGGGAATGAGACCCAGTGCTTGCTAGCCAGTGTCTCATCAGAGTGACCACGATATCACAAAAGATGACCACAGTCACTCAAGGGAAGTCTTTGTAAAAAGTGATTAAGGGCTAACTGAAGAAGGGCCTCGGCCAAGGGATGTGCAGGCATTGCTACAGACACAGCCTTTGTCTTCTAACTGTTTCCATGAGTTTAGGCTAAATCTCATTTTCCTCATTGGTAAATTGGAGAGGTTTGTCCTGGATAATCACTTTTATTGCTTTAATATAATGCAGTTCAATGCTTTTTAAAAAATTCACTTTCATAATAATAGCCACACTTGGCATGTTTAGTGAAAGTGAATAAAAAGGCCCTTAAAAAGAGGCATTGCTAGGATAGCTTGCAGTAATTGAAGCTATTATAGGGAGAACAGGGTTGTACAGGGAAAGGGGATCTGTTATTTTTCACTTAATAAATGAGAAATACCCATTTCCAGATTTTTTTCTGGACTTCAGTAATTGGGTTTTAGCTATTGCCAATGTCGTGTGACAACTGGCCCTGTCTTCCGCTCCAAGCCCTCTTCCTTACTCCAGGATTTGGAAGTATGACCACCACCAATGAGGAAGGGAGTGTTCCACAGTGCTCCACAACTTCCTGTTTTGACTGTACAATCAAACTAGCCATCCCACCACAGGAAGAGAAGCTGGAGGGGTGAGTGAAAGGTTTGCAAGAATTTGTGTCTAGACTCAATGTGACTTGGGATGTCTGGAAATCCATAAGAAATGTCAGCCTATGAAGAAACTAGAGCAAATGTGTGAAGACACCGAAGGCTTATACCTGGGAGAAAGTATTGCATAAGATTATTTAAGAGTCTGGTCAGGGCATTGCCAAAGGAGGCCATGCTGGAGCCCTGGAATATGACTTTATTTGGAAGTAGGCTATGTACAGACATAACAGATTTAGATAAGGCCACACAAAAGAGTCACTTTCACCCAGATGGCACTCCACAGATTTTTTCTCTCTATAAAAAATGATTTTTAATCATTTGAAAGTAGGAGTTGTAAGGAGAACTTCTGAAAAATGTTCAGTGAAATATATCAAAAGATATGTATACTTTTTATACTAAAAGAACAACTTGGATGAATTTTTGTAATGATGATTCTAAGAAGGAAGGAGATTGTGTTTTCCCCAGTTACTATTATAGCCTTCCTAGGCACTGTCATTTCATGGTCATGTGACACAAAATACTTGGTATCATTTTAGCTTTATCCAGGTCATACGTGGCTATGTCACTGCATCACATCCTTACCTGTTTGCAGAGGAGTTACACTCAGCTATAGAAAAAGGTAAGAGTTAAGATTTTGATGGTAAGAGCATTGTTCTATAGATCAACTTTGTTCTAGAAACTTCCAATGATCAGCTGCTTTCCCATTCACTGCAGCTTTAAAGGAACACATCATGGATTCACCATTAGAATCCAAGCCAGAACACCATGTGGAGACTGCATAGATATTGAGTATCTCTTATGTGTGATAGCAGGTGGAAGTACCTCCTTGGAAATGCCACTCAGAGTGACTTCCCTGTCACTGGAGTAGGGATTTTTATGGCTTGTTGGAAAAACAGCAGGTTGTGGAGGTTCATGCTTTTTATAAAAAGACTCAAAGGCCAAGGCAGGAGGGGTAGCCATAGCTAGAGGTCAGCCAAGTGAGATGCTGTGACCAATGCCAAAAGAGATTATAAAAAAAAGAAAAACCAGAGAGAAAAAAAAAAAAGAGGGGAGATTGTACTGAGCCAAACTCTCTCTTCGTCCTCTTGAAACAAACATGTAGAGTTACCCCAAATACCAGTTCCTGGGGGTGGGGGGAGCAGGCAGGAAGTTAGCAGAAACAGATGACGTAACTGTGAACACAGACATTTTTCAACTCTGTTTTCCTTTGCTCCACTTTGACTTCTGCCGTCACATTAATTAGAAATTTAGGTAAATGACACCACTGCCCCAATATTTTATATCTGCCAGGAGAACAATTAGGCATTAGAAGTAACAAATGGTCTGACTCATGTTGCCTGTTGAAAATTTTCAAGCTACATTATTTCTGACAAGAAAAAAAAAACAAATAATAGTTGTTTGGGCCAATTTTTACCATCAGCTCTGTCTTAGAAGCAGATGCAGCTTCGCCCTGGCTTCCTCCCTGTGGTCATGCTTCATTAGGGTGTGCTGACTCCGGTGGGTCCCCACTCCTTTAGGTAAACAGTTATTTACATGAGCTGCAACATTTTTCTTGGGTGACAATTTCTAATTGTTCAGGCAAGCGAGGGTGATGTATGAAACCTTTGGAAAAAAAAATAAAGGGGGGGGGGCTTCACCTGTGAAACAAATTACTTAAAATTAACTATCCTTTCAAAAGAAAGGGAAAAAAAATATTCAAGGCGGACAAATGAGACCTTTCTCGTGCACATATGGTAAGTGCTTCAAACACATCCCGGCTGGTCTCCACTCCAGAGAACAATTCCTCATGATGGAGTGGGAAAGTTCCTGGCTCATTTGGGGGTCTTTTCCATGCCAGCATTTGCCTGCGCTTTGCTCAGAAGGGATTGTGCAAGGCTGAGCACCGTGTGTTCTCCCCAGCACTTCTGGCTTCACTAACTCCTTAGCCTTCACTTTGCCAGCGTTAACCCTTTAGAGGCGTCCACATAGGGCTCTGCAAAGGCTTTAGTCCTTTGTTACCCAAGTTGGCTCACAGTCTTCACCAACTTAAAAAAGTCAGTGATGAGGCTGCTCTTCCAGAGGGCCTGGGTTCAACTCCTAGCACTCACATAGCGGCTCACAGCTGCCTGGATCTCCAGTTCCTCTGATCCAACGTCTTCAGACTTCTGCACATGCATGTGGTTTAAAGACATGCAGGCAGCCAAAATATTCATATACATACTGTCTTTTTTTTTTTTTCAGTTTAAAAAAAGGCGAGTGATTATGTACTAAATCAGTGGGCCATGACCATACCTTTTCCTTGCTGAGTAGACTCAGGTCTCCTACCTTGAGCAGGACAAGATAAAGTAAATTAAAATGAGTTATGTGGGGCTGAAAAGATGACTTGGTGGATAAGAACACTTGAGAAACTTGTTTTGGAGCCCAGGCACGTAGCCATGATCACACACATTTCTGTAACTGCATTGTTGAAGATAAAGACAAGATGATCCTTGTTTTTCTTTGGCTGCTAGCCTACCCCAGGATTGGTGAGAGAACTTGTCTCACATAAATAGCCAGAGTTGACAGAGCAAGGCACCTGATTTTCTCTACTGGCTTCTGCATGTTCCTAAACAGCACCTGCAGACACACATGCATATAATTTCATCCCCTGCCCACCTCCCCACAAGCAATCACCCACACATTATACTATAATAGTGTTTTTCTGAGGATAATGGGACAGGAACATTTAAAGCTGCACATTTAAACTCAAGGTCAAATCACTACTGATGTACTTTGAGGTACTGAGGGACTGTGCCCCCTCCCCTAACTACTGTGCTTTCTGGAATTTTAGAACATTGTCTTGTTTGGAAATCAGGACAATGAATGGAGTTGATGCTGTGATGAAGTAAGGCTAGCCTCATCTAGTGCAATTTAGGTTCATTCAGCAAGGAGATTCGGTGAGCCTGGACAGTTGATTAGTGTGGTTGTAAGAAGAGACACACATGGAATGGTACACTGTCTTCTGTTGTTCACAGTGTAAGAATGGACCATTCTAGAGAAGTCACTGTATATATATATATATATATTAGCCATCACTGTGATGGCTAATCTTGGTTATCAACTTGACTAGGTCTGGAATCAACCACAAGGCAAACCAAGGGGCACTCATATAAGGAGTTTTCTTGATCTTATCACTTGAAATGGAAATATACATTCCAAATGAGGGCTACACCTTTTTGTGTCAGCCCAGATAAAGGACACAGAGAAGGAAGCTTTTTTGCCTGCTTGCCTTTAGTCTTGCTAGTAAGTTCATCTACTCTGTGATATTAATTTCAGCTTTAGGCTTCTAATGTGGACTATAGACCAGCAATTCTGCAGGAATCCTGAGCCTTCAGCAGCAAACTAGAGTACTTGAGACATCCAGCCTTGTGGACTGAGCACCTACTGTGTTCCGGGCCTGTCTGGTAAAAGACCATTGTTGGACTACTCAGACTGTAATATATAAGTCGTTGGATAAATTTCCTTTTAATATAAATTTATTCTGTAAGTTCTGCTTCTATTGAGAGCCCCGACTAATGGTGTATCACATACAGGACATAGAAAGCAGCACACACAGAAATTCTATTTGATGCTAAAGATTTATTTAGTAAAAGTTAATATCTGTTCTTGCTAGAAGTAACAAAATGTTACTTAGCTACTTCCTCTGAACTTACACATTCCCTCCTTGAGGGAGGAGTGAGCTTCACAGAGGCAGGAAGATGAGGAAACATACAAAGATTAGGAAACTCACAAAACTTACAAGCCTCATGGTGCCTAGAGTCTTACAAGAGTCAGGAAGGAGACTTTTTAGCAGAGCTGTCTGAAAGTTGTACAGGAAGTTATACAGTATTGTGGCTTTTGTGAGTCTCTACCTATGTTAAGGTGGGATTTTCATTGACTGCTTCCTGATTCATCCACACTCTTGGGAGTATTCCCTTACCTATATTCCTGTAGGTAGCTCCTTGGCCATGCTTTTGTAAGTAACCCCAGTGAACTCATGAGATCCTTAATGTATACTCAGGTGGAATCATATCTTTTGGTCTAGGGTTAGTAGATTATTCTTTCATGTCTCCTCAGGAAAAGTCACACAATGCAAAAGAAAGAAGGGGCTGTTTCTTTAACATGGGCACAATATTTATGTAAGACGATCATCCTTCCACCTGTGCATCCTGTTCTCTGATACCATAAATGACATAAGACAGAAGACCTTGATAACTATTTTAAGTGGCCCTTATGCAGGTTTTAGTGGTTTATCTTTATGTGAGAAGAATGCCATATGAACACTGAAATGTAGACAAAATCGTGTTTGCAGTTGATGCAACTCCATTTGTGAAGCTTCGGGGACCATGTGTCACAATTACTAGATCAATTTCATCTAATTAAAAGAAAAGATTTAAACTAAGATATAAGAATTTTAGCTAAAATTAAACCAATATACATAAAACTGGGGTTTTCTATAACCTAAGATATCCTGGCAGGAAGAGTTATTTACAATGGCAACAGAAATGATAATAATTTTTAAAATCAGAATAAACTTACAGAATGTCCTGGGGAAGTATTTAAAATACAAAAGTTTGCCAAGGGGGGAAAAAGTCTCAAATGGATAAGAAGAATAATGTCCCTACATGGGAAGATTTAGTGGTGCAGATGTCAACGTTCGACTAATTTATCTACAAATTCAATGAATATCCAATTCCAGCTCCCATGGGGTTGGGGGTGGAACTTAGCAAAGTGTGGCTAAAGTTCATCTGGAGAAATGAATGGCTGAGAAGAGCCAAGGAAATTCTGAAAAACGAGACTAATGATAGAGGACTTGACCTAGAAGATATTAAAATATCAGAGTGATTAAAACAATGTGCTTTTGGTGCAGCGATCAACAGAGCACAGAAGAAATTCCAGAATATGACACAAATAATTTACTACCTAATAAAGCTGGCATTTGTGGGTGTAAGAAAAGGATATATTATTTGGTAGGTGGTTTGGGGCAAAAAGTTTGGAAAAAGGAAAAGTTCAGCTTTATAATTAAGGTCATAATTAAAACAGAAAAAAATATGCCTGAAAATGTAACACGCTAGGTTGAGCGGTCTGTCTGCCTCAGTATTAGCAAATGGTTAAAAGTGAATCTTTCTGGGGCAAGAGCTTTTAAAAGCAGGGTGTTGTGTCTAAATGGTGGCCATATGTTTAATCCAAACACTCAGGAGGCAGAGGCAGTCAGGCCTCTGAGTTCCAGGCCAGCCAGGGCTTCATAGAGAGAGTCTATTTCAAAAACAAAGAAAAGAACAAAGACCAAAGTCATAAAGACCAAAAGAGACAGAAGAGAGGGGTTTGAAATTATTAGAAAGACACTTAAACTTTAAAATTATTATTCAAGCAACAAGTTGTGACAAAATGTACAGGTCAACTGTTCGTATCTTTATTATATCTGAAATTCTAATCACTACAGGAAATAGAGAGTGTAAACTCCCATAGTCAGGAATTTATCCCTATGTACATAAATCTCTCTTCTCCTCCTCTGTGTCCCTTTTAATACACACACACACACACACACACACACACACACACACACACACACGCGCGCGCGTGCGCACACACACACACACACACACACACACACACACACACACACACCCCACAGGAGGAAAGAGACTATTTTGTTTCTGCAGTTAAAATAAAAAAGCAAATATGAAGGCCATGGAGGTATGCGTTATAATGCTCTCTCTTCCCTGCCTCTAATGTTTATGGTAGAAATCAAACCACTTTTTGATCAGTGATATTTAAAGGAGGAGCTGAGGCTTCTTTTAATACTGGCAAGATGGATGCTGTCATATTTTCTGCCCTGTACACAAACTTTAAGAAAGAAATGTTTGCAGGCATTATAGAGGCTAGATTATAAAATGTTTAATTTTTGATTGTGTTCCTCTGCAGTTAAAATGACAAGGTAAGGATACAAAAATGAAATGAAAATGGCTGATCAAAATAAACCCTAAGCTTGACCAGTAAGAGGACACAGACAGAAAGGAAATACTGATTTGCCTATAAATTTACATACGTAAAATTTTACTTATGAAAATGTTAGTTACCATGATACTCTCTGGTCCTGGGGGCAGGTAAGCAACAGGCACTTCTGAGGTGATGTCAAGGAGCATAGCCTTCAGTGATGTTTTTTAGGTCATAGTTCAGAAATAGGGATGTGTCTAAAGACTTTGTCCCTGAGATTTTATTGCAGCATCTTTGGCCGTGACAGCATGTATAAACAGTGGGGATCTGTGGTCCACGTCTACCAGGAAATGTTAGGCAACTATTCAAAACTGGTGTGGGGGCCAAATTGGGACAATCCTCTGCTATAAAATATTTAGTATAAAATGTAGACAGCCAGACCAGCTAGATGACTGAATTCGAAGAGTAATTTAAAAGTGTGAATTCTTATAGAGTAAGACATCATCTGCACCCGAGTGTTAAAATCAATGAACATGACAAGCTTGTGTGTATTTTATTTTGTTCCTTTCTCTAATTCATCTCCAGTTTGCTTACTCTTGAATTCCTGCAAACTAGATTCCTGCGTGAAAACAGCCATTTTTGTTTTAATATTTTGAAAAGTCCATAAAGCACTGTTTTTATTCTGTGTATGTCATTGCCCTTTCAGCTAGAAGGGACCAAGGACCAAAATGGTGTGTCCTACTTTAGTGGAAGAAACAGAATGGCTCCATCTGGAGCATGCAAGGGGACTAAGCACAAATCTAAGCTTGGTTTCCCTTGGACAACCACAGAAGGAATGTTCCTAGGATCACTGGACTGACTGTCTAAATTTCTCAAATGTTCTACATCTGTTACGTTTGCAAAGCACAGGGTGGAGAGTGAGTGTGGATCTTACCTGCAGTTTCTCATCCTCCACAGGCCCAATTGATGCTCCTTCCCAGTAGAGTCTACAAACCGGACCTCAGACTCACAGCAGCTATCTGAAAAAGCAATGCCAACCTCAAACCCCACGTGTCTCTGCTTCTAACTCCTCTCCTGGCATCTGCTACCGTGAGGTTCAGAGAGAGCCCTATGTGATGGTCCTGAGGAGAGGCAGCCTTTCTCCAGGTTCACTGGTAATAGTTTCATTATTTGTACATTTCTATGAAAGGTGGCTGATGTCTGGCTGGATCTTCAACAGAGAACACTTAGGAAGAAGCAGTGGTACTCAGCTCTGCTCCTTCCACTACCTGACTCATGGCAACTCAGCCGACACCTGCACAGAAGCTCCATCTCAGCCACACCCTCTGTGTTTGCCTGGGGCCTCATAGCCCGGGTCTTCCTAACTTGTTGGTCATCTCCCCTTGAAGACACACCAACAATGGCTGCTCATTGTCTGTGTGAATTGCTTTTTCTTTAATGCACTTCCATCAAAATCATCCGATGTCACACTCTCACTCTGTGTTATCTTGATCAATACACTTTCCCCACTATGCACACATACAAACGTATATACACACATGCACATAGATACATGCACATAAGTGTGCTTTTTATTAGTTCATTCATGTGTCAAACACCCTTAAAAAAGAAGGTTTTTTTTTTTTTTTTTTTTTTTTGTGAGACCCAGGGGAGGGTTCAGGCAGCAAAAGCCCAGAACATTTTTCTCACTAGCTTCATCCAACAAAAGGGCTACGCTGAAGGGATGACTCAAGGCTTCAGAAAATCTTGTTCATGGGACTGCTTTTGTCCCAGGAACCTAGGATCTTAGTGTGGGCCTCTAACCACAGCAAGCTGCCCTTGCAAGGTGCTTGCAGAATGGAGTACTCAGTCTTGCTTAGTCAGCTTGCCTTGTGCTGAATAACTTAAGCCTGTTTTTGCTTTCAGTTTGTTGTTAATTTCATCCTTATGCTAAGTCTATATTTTATGCTTAATCTTGTCAAGAAATCTCCACAAGATATTTATTATGGGCAAACTTATTTCATAGGTAATTGCATCATACTTAAAAAATACTTGTATACTTGTATTTTATGCCTATTTGTAAAATAATTAAAAACATCATTTTAGTTTTGATCTTTTGGGGATTGGAACTATATTTAATCATGCAATGTTTTTTATTATTATTTTTGTTCTTGTGGTATAGCAAACGGGCAGGGTTTTTATCTCCTCTGTACTTGCAATAACATATTATTTGACCATGAATCACTTTAACGGATTGAAACATAAGCATGTGAATTGAAAAATAGATACATTAGTCAAATCAATAAATAAATATGAAAATATATTTCTACGATGAAAAACCATCTTGGCTACTGTGTCCTCCAACTTGGACAGAGAGAGCTGAAATATATGGCCATAAAATATAGCTTGCCATGTCAACTAGCCAGTGCCTGCAGCCTAAAAGGAATTTTGAGCACTGGGTAAGTAGTATTTCATCAACAAAATCATAAAATAAAGACATTAAAATGAAGGGATGATGGAGTGTTGCAGGACGTTTGTAAAATCACCCTTCAGTCTGAGGCTGGAGTATTTTAGTATTGGATACCACAGACTTTTCATATAAATTTGCTTACAAATAGCATGCCCTAACAAGCTGCATTACCAGGCTGCCCCCGTAGCAAATATATTTCTACCACTGCTGCTAAACAAACTCTACTTGTACTCTATGGTACATCGAGGGTACAAATAAATAATTCATCTCTTGGTCTAAAACACACAAGTCGTACAGTGTTCATGGGGAGTATTTGTCTTTGTTAATTAATGACTTTGAACTCCTTTTAGCTATTCTGTGGCTGGCTCCCCTGTTTTTATGTACTTCCCCTAACATTCTGTCTTACTGTACACACTCCCCTACTAGCCATAATCAATGTTCAATCTCTAATATCATAAGATAATAAAGTGAGCTGCATGTGTTATTACCAGCTTCATTGTGAACCTTATCAGTTATCTGTCAGATGAGTGTAGGAATGTAATTAACAGGCACGATTTTAATGAATACAGCTGAGGAATAAGGCTTTTAAGTGGACTTGCTTTTCCCCAAAACTAGGTGCAAAGCACAGTATGGAGATCTAAATTTGCATTTATTTACATATAAGCGTGATTTTTTTTTCCTATAGCACACACAATTCCTTAATATATTACAATTGCAAATTGCTATAATTTGTTGTTTGATTATATTTTTATACACGTTAATAAGATTAAGTAGTGCTAATTAAAATGTGTAGATTCTGTTGGATGGGGGAAGTGTCATAGAACAGATGTAAAAGGAGGTAGGATAATTCTAGATGGTGGAGTGGGTGAATATCTGCAAGATCTTGTAACCAGCCATTCCTCTATAAAACAATATAAAGTGTTCAAAGGGAGCTCAAAGGAAAAAAGAGAGTGTTGGTTCTGCTTCCTAGGAACGCTCTTGGCCCCCAGCCTCTTGGTCAGCCTGTAGATCCATCCCAGGGGACCAGAAGAGGGAAGACCGTTTTTCAGCTCCCCCAGCTCAAATCAGAGTCACCCTCTTATTCTTGATTCATTCAAACTGGGAATCGAGGAACACCTCCAACCGGGATTTTAATGTTATAAGGTTTTTTTACGTGATCCTCCACATTCCAGGGGTCCAGCATGCAACCTCATGGGAATGAACCCTTGCCTCACTGTGGGCTCCTTGGAACAAAGGAAGGAAGGACGCCTTTAGTAGAGAAGGTGAGGCTCAGGGGCTCTGAGACACGATCCAGATAAGAAACCCTTGGACACCTGTCCCAATTTAACCTACTGTCTGTACTGTGGTATAGCATCTGGTTTCCAGAAATGACTTTGGAGTGACAGACACTTCAGCAATGAGAGCTGACTTTCCTTCTTATGCCCTAAAGCCAACCCTGCCCAGCAGGGGCGGGACCATACATAGCACAGCTGACCCACCATCCAGGCAGCAATCAAGAAAGATGTCATCTCAGCATCCCAGGTTCCTCGGTGCCAGTTTCAATGTACACTCTTTATGAAGCGCTTGATCCAGGGCAACTGATGTGGCTGCCTTGGCTTCTTTCTCTATTCTGCGCTTTCTACCGCTCCCCCCCCCCCCACCTACTTCCACAGTTGTTTCTTGTTATAGTGTAGCCCACCCACATGCAGGTTGCAGAGATGGGTGAATAAAAGTCAGAAACAATTGAAGGTAATTGTGGTGAGGGCTTTGTAGAACATCTGCAGATGGGCTGTGTTTCTGGAATGGACTAGCATATGATTTTGGAATCAATAGCTCAAACTTCTATTTCTGCTCAACTGATTTTTTTTTTCCTATTCTGTTTTCTTCCTTTTTTTTTTTTCCTTTAGTGGTGATGGTGGGGGTGGGTGGTAGCTATGTACAGAAACGTTTTTGAGTAAAAATTATTTTTAATCACAGATATGTCAGCCCTATTTAAATGCCAAATGGGGAATACTGTATGCACATAAACATTTAAAATAATGCCAGTAAAAATTATAGCAACTCATGGTACAGACCACCCGGTACCAGCAACTGCTGAATGCTGATATGTTGGGCTCCAAGCTATTTCTGGTTTAGCATCAGGCTTTATTTAATATAGTGACCTCCACATACTGTTGTCATTAAAGTTACTAATAAATGTGATTTAATTTTTAAGTGCAGTAAATTGTTTATTGTACAGATGCGCGTCTCTCTTTGGAGGAGATCCTAGGGTCATTTCTTATACAAGGCACCTCGTACTCAGGGAGAGCCAGACATGCAGCCCGAGTTGTATTTCTTATGACTGTGTCCTCATTCCCCAAGTGTGAAAACTTTATTGCTCATTATCTACGGAGCTGTGATGAAGTGACAGATGATTTATTGGGAGCCAAAAACTGTGTTTCAGTGGTGAACATTTTTATCCTTTTGTACTGTGGTCTCGCCAGCCTGGCTCCCCTAACTGCCCAGGCAGGCAACAAATAAAGAAAACTCCACTCTAGAGGGGCAGCCCCCCCATAAAGGTCTCTATTGCTGATCTACTCTGTTTCTAATTCTATTCAATTCCCTTTTGTTGCTTAAAATTTCAATTTGTTTAATTGAGCTGTTTGACAGTAAAATTTTGAATTCCATGCATTTTAACCATTCATATTAAATTTTGCCCCGTACAGTATTTTTTATTAATATACTTTACAGGCCAGGGCCTTAACTTAAATTTGGTGACCTCACAAGCATGTAAAAAGACTTGAATTTCTATTTTCTTTTATTTTTTTCTTTCTCAAACCTAAATTAAAACAAATTATTGTAAACCAACCGAATGGTGTGGTTTCTTCCCTAGATTTAATGAGTTCTGGGAAGGAACCGGACATAGGAGGGTGAAGTGTGTAGAGCTGGTGTGTGCACATGAAATTCATGTATTTTCATATTTTAATAGATGACGTAGAGTTGAGCAGACATGAGAGTCGGACAGTTCAAGAAGCAAGCCTTTGTCTCCATTAAAGCGGCAGGTGAGGTACACTGTAATGAAACACACATCTTCCTTTTACAGGGTTCTATGTTTATTGACATTTAAAAAGCCTAGCACCTCGTCCTTTAGGATTAATAAGACACCCAGAAACCTATGCAAGAATTTTGAGGTTTACTAAAGTTTAATCTGTACGATTTAATAGCAAGATCTGAGCCATTACATGTATGCAGAATGCCATCCGACTTTACAAACACTTTTAAACGATGAGTTATGTGGCCAGAGTGGGTTGGCTGTGTATCATTATGTCCAGGTAAATGCCAGAATGATGACATAATTGGTAGTTGGGAGTAAAATACAACCCCTGTAAAATGTTGCTAAGGTGAATGTGGAGGGGTTGTAATTCATTATACACAGACATGGCTCCCAGGTATTTATCATTTTATGAAGTACAGGCTCACTTGATTTCACAGGTGCTGTTTTTCTTTTCTGCCTTTGTAACTTCGTTTGGCAGAGTAACACATCCTGGTTTCAAAACTGCTAATTCCTTTCTCTTTAGCAATTTTCGAGGGTACCCCAGTGGATTTCAGCTTCTTGTCATGCACTAGAGACCAAGAATTCTGTAAATGCTAAATCCTGAGGACTGGCCCTAATAAGAATGATAATCCCCCAATTTCAGACAATGATAAATTTATGACTTTGGATTAAAGGTCAGATGGCTATTGGAGACATTAAAACAGCCCGATTTCATAATGCCTCAGCACCTTAAGGACAGACATTTGTGCACCACAGTGCCTGTTAGTTCCTGCTAAAGACATACAGTAATAGTTTTGCAGTCAAGAAGCCCATTTCCTACCTGTGCAAGGTGCTTTCCCTTAGCCCCAGGCGACTGTTTAACTTCTAACCCCCTTGTTCACACAGCGTACATGCATAAAAGCACAATATACCACATAAGGACGCAGGTCTTGCAACATTTGTTTTATGCTGTTTGCTACAGGATCCATTACTCACGTTTGCAGACATTTCTGCTGTCCTAAAGTAACGAGTTATTTTCTCTAACTGGCTACTTTTCTTTAAATTCATTCAATTTGAGGGCATCTCCCCCCCCCCATCATCAATAGGGCACCTAGCTAAGAAAAAGTGTCTGGTGCAAAATATGGTTGAACAGGCCTTTGGTTTGATTATGTCTTTGGAGGGTTAGTGATTTATCCAGTGTCTGTTCTGTGCAATAGTCAAATCATGTCACCTCTGAGATGGGCTGCCTTTTTTCTGGGATACATGCCCCCCCCCAAGCACTTGAGCCATGACCTATGATATAGCATCTTTGCTCCTTGAACAGCCTCAGCCCTATTCCAGAGCAGTGAGGCAAACAGGCATTCTATATAACATTTAGTGAAGGGTCCTAGAAAGTACATGATAAAATGGCTGGGAATTAGCCCTCTTCCATTCCTAAGGTCTATTAGTGTAAGCTTGATATGACCAATCCGTGGAGACTAAACACAGTGTGTGAGGGGTGGCCAGTATGGGGTCTCAGGTATCTAAGCAGAGAACTGTTTCTACAATTGAAAGGGTGGAATGTTGGAGCAGGAGTTTCTTTCTGGAGGACTTCAGTGATGCTCAAATGCAGGAAATGCCTGCTTTTCCCAATCATATCTACCCCTATGGGCCTCTAAATTATTCTTTATTTAAAATAAGTATATCTAAAGTATATGTATTTCATTCTTTAAATGTTTTCCCCAAAAGTCTGTCAATCAGTTCTTATGGTAACAAAGGATGAACTTTATGGGTGATACTGTTCTCTCAGAGATCATAATAATAATGGTTGCCATTCCATTCCACCTGACATCTACCCAGAATCTAGGTGATAGGAAACTGGGAGAAGCCCTAAAGGAAGACACTGGACTTTCCAGGGTGATATTGTAATCATAAGATCTTGAATTGTAAGAAAAATGGCAACCAGTTTTCAGATTACAGATGAACTCATTCTTTAAAAGGAAAGAAAAATTATCTTTACCTAATAATTTCACTGGATGAATCCAAAGTAAGGAGACTCCTTTCTAGGTCTCCTTCCATTTACTCAGAAGCTTTTAAGGTTTAAGTGCAGAAGCAAAGGGGAATAAAGAAAGGCAGATAATATTGTGGAGACTATCAATGCATTGAAGAAATTTAAAAGGTGCTATATATTTCCTGTATCTCCTAGAACTTTCAGAAATCAAATAAAGGACTAGGGGTGTAGCTTAGATGGTGGAGACATCTTTGAGGAACTGAGTTCTATCAACAGCAGTGCATAAACTAAGTGTATATAGGCTTGGCCACACAGTGAGCTCAAATGCAGAGCCTTTTGAAACTTAGATGATTAAACATGGACCTTAGAAGCCTACCACCTTGATGCAGATCGAGATACTCTGGAGACTGCACAGAAAGTATAGTGTTTCTATCAACCATTATTTCCCCACATTTCTTCTTCATTTCTCTCCTATTCAAAAAATAAGTCAAGAATGATTCTAGGGGTTTAGTTTGGGTCAGTGCCTATAATCCTGGCTAAGTCCTTACCACAGTAAAATAGAATGAAATGCTTGACTTCATCTGTTCTAGATAACCCAAAATCCACATAATGAAGACAAGGAAATAAACGTGTCAGCCAACTAGTAAACCTCGTGTCAAAATGTAATATGATTTCTACATTCTACATTGAGCATTAATATTTATTTGGACAATTGTAGGTACCAAATAGCTAGTTGTCTTAGATGACTGAGTGTGTAAGTGTAGCTATATGTGTTTATAAGCTGTGGTGGCTTAGAGCAAGCTGATGATTCTCAGTGGGGCATGAAGACAGTATGCTAAAGGTAAGGCACATTCAAATGAACACAGGTCAGAGGAGAGGTGTGCTATTTCAGTCCAAGAAGCCTGCTAAATTAAGAATTACACTTTATAATCCAGACGCAGACTCTGATGTCTGAGATCCCACACTCTGAATGCTGAGGCAGGATGATTATAAGGTGATATAGTTAATAAAATTAGTCTGGACTATTAAAGAACAGATCCACCCACAGTCAAGCCAGGAGTATCAGAGAGTGGTAACTCTTGCCTTTAATCCCAGCATGGGAAAGATCAAATGGTGATCTATGTCATTAATCCCATAACTCCAGAGACAGAGATCTAGAGATCTTGCTGTGTTTCTGTGAGTTCAAACCCTAACTACCAAACAGTAATAGCTCACATCTTTAATTCTAACTCTAGGATTATGATGCAGAGTTGAACCTAGAAGTGAAACAGCTGGTAAAGAAGATACTTAAGGAGGCGTAAGCAGAGGGTGTGGTATTCTGTAGAAGCAATGAGTCAGGCTGAGGAATCTGGAAGATAGCTTTTACCCTGAGAAGCTGGCTGGGTGAGATTGACTGTGGTCTGTTTCCTCTCTCTGATATTCCAGCTTTCCCCCCAATATCTGGCTCTGAGTTTTCATTAAGTACAAACTAGAATTTGTGTTTCAGGATTACCTTGGATTGTAGGCTGGTCTGGGCTACACAGAGTATGAAGATACTGTTTAAAAACAAAAGGAAAAAAAGGCAATTTCTCTGCAAAAGAATCTCTTTCATAGTGGGTCTCACTGTCGTCATCCTCCATAAACATGGACTTGGCTCTGTTACTCATCTTATTTCATTTACCTTCAGGGCAGCTGAGGTTCACACCTCAGGTACATCTCTAAGAAGGGCTCACAGCCCTATATTTGGTAATGCTTATGTTTGCTTCTCTTCCTATTTGAATCACTGCTGAAGCAGATGTGAAACACTTGGGTCCCCATTTTCTCCACCTGGTGACTTGGGAAGGCTGTTTCCAGCTCCCAGCCTGAGCATGACATGGTTCTTTCCCAAAGAGTGGTTCTTAGAAAAGATGTCCTTCTTCATCCTCCAAGGATTCTTTCTACTTTTTGAGAATCAATGACTCACTTGCCTGTGTCTCAGCATTGATCACTCAGTATTATTTTTCTTGGCTCACGGTATACTTTTTCAGTTATACATTCAACTTGCCTTTTATGTCTGGAAAGTTTTCTTAAGTTGTATCTCCAAATTTTTGCTTCTTTTCTGTTTCTGAGGCTGAACTTTCTGCTCTGGGAGGTCATTTCTGTGTTGTCGGTGACCAGTCCTGACAGATCTGTTAGTATAAGGATCATTTCTCTGACAATCCTATTTTCTCACATTATTTTGCTCATTTTGACTATTGCTATATTGTGTGCATTCTGTAACTGTTTATTTAAGTGATAATTATTTCATTAAGTTTTTATGAAAATGCATGCCATGTGTTTGGTAGATTGTATCTGCTCCAGGGGAGCCTTTTCCCTATGGAGCCGGCTCTTCACATGCTGCCCTGTTCATCCTCTTTCTTTTAAAGGCAGAATTGAAATGTTCTTTGCTTCTCTGCTTGTCCTGTGTTGTTTTAAATTGTTTATCATGGGGACTGGAAAGCTGGTTCAGTGAGTAAAGGAACTTGCCAGTTGAGTTCTATCCCTACAATCTACATGGTAGAAGGAGAAAACTGAAGGTCACAGACTGTCCTTTGACCTCCGGATACACGCTGGGAGGTGTGTCACACACAGATACAAATGTAATTCTATTTTTAGATTGCTTATCTTGAAATTAATACATTTAATGTTAGTGGAGATGGGGGTTGGGTGGCACTACAGCCAAGAATCTCTCTCTTCAGCTATGGTGGGTCATTTTGACACTGACTAAAGACCCTTAAGACAAAGAGAACCAACACAGGGTAACCTTCTGTCAGTCTTCCTATGCTTTCGCTCCTACTAACGGCTGCCTGAAAATCTCCCCCGTGGATGTACTCCTCATCTGCCCTCTATATTGATTCTCTACAATGCCAAACAGAAGCCAGCGAGAACTCTCTCTGTAGGAGCTGGCAGACTTGATGGTTTTGCTTCTAAAGCAGGGATCTCAGAATTTGCCTCCTTTGGCATATTGCTGGTGGCCTGTAGCCCTGGCCAGGAAGTCCATACCTGTTCCTTTTTTCTTGTGCATGTCCTTCTGGTGTCATGGTGTAGGACTACAGGGACACTATAGTAGATGATTCCCATTGAGTAAGAAAAGATGTTTTATCTTAAACATTTTAATCTGGATAAAAATAGCAGATTAATTTGGAGTCTTAACTCTGGAGTAAGGAATTAAGAGAGTACAATATCTTCAGTATGTGTTGGTGTGAATGTTTAAACCTCTTATGAAAGTCTCAACATGTGAGTCATTATTAGTTTGATTTAGCATCTGACCCCATTATTCAGTTACTTATTTGATAAACAAGGCCTACCAGGTTCTACTTTCAGTACTATTAAAAAACCAGCAAATAAAAACATCATCTCTGCCACCAAGAGATATAGATTCAGTATGTGTTTTAGTCAAGGTTTACAGAAACAGGGTCAATGTGTGTGTGTGTGTGTGTGTGTGTGTGCATGCCTGTGTTTGTGTTATACCATGTGTGTGTCTATTTGATGTGCCTGCATGTATATGCCTGCATATATATGTCTGTGTGTATATGTGCCCGTGTGTGTGTATGTGTGACCATGTATATATATGTTTCTATATTAATACAAGTCACCTGCAATTGATAAAGAAGGATATTGTTTATTTAGGGGGATCAGAGAGAAAAGTCACTAATAAAAGAAATTAAACAGTTGTGCAGTTCTTGGAAAGCTGGACTGGTCCACGAGGCTGAAGCTCTCAGATCTCCATCTGAGAGCACAGAGAGAAACGGGAAGAAGTGCCAGGGTGTATGTGCTCTGATCATAAACTGGCTTTGGGGCAATGCCCCAAATACTGTGGGTTCAAGACTTAAAGGCCACACCTCTACATCAAGGTGATAGTGACTACTTCCCACTACATGTCTCTGTGTGTATCTATGTATTGTGTGTCTGTGTCTGTGTGTGTTCCCAACTAATCTATGACCTTCATGATGGTCTCCAGAACCTTGGAGAGATGCTTGAGATTGGTTTTCCAGCTCTAGCCTAGCTTCTAACACTGTGTTTTCCTCTCCCATGGGGACAGTCTACCCCATGGTACCCCTGCTACTCTGATCCCCACTTCTGACCTCCATTGTTTTGCATATCTTAGCCTTCTTAATTAGGAGAGCTTCCTGATCTACGTATATAAATGTGAGTTATTTTAAAACCACAGTCGGTCTCTGAAGTCTTCCCGGACCACTAAAACCAGCTTTGTCATAGCCATCTCCAGACTCCAGTGGGTTTCTCAGATTCTCCTCCATACTGTTTCCTATTAGCTGACACTTCCTTTAGTCAGGCCAGTAGCTATGCACCATATCTTATACAGGGTGAGGACTAGGCTTGGAAGTTGGACTGGCTATAGTTGACTCAGTTCACAACACTTGGTTCTCAGCCGTTTCCCTACGCAGGCACCTTGAGCCATTGAGTTTTGTGAATGCTGTAGCTGAGAACAAAGACCAGGCAGAGTGCAACAAGCGAAGTTTCTTTCTTCCTGGAGCTTGTGGCTATCTGTGTCCAAATTAGAATACTGATGACCCAACAGTCACGGAACACATATATTTAATCTTAAAACAGACTAAGAGTTTCTATTTATTCATCATTTACCTTGTGATAGTCCTTGGTATTAAAGCTATCATCTCATGACGGTGCTATAACATTGACCCTAGTTACCATCATTAATGACCATAGAGTGAGCCCTGACTAGCCTGGGACTGCCTCTTGGGGAGAATTTATCTTCATTCCTTGTTTATAGCATGGCTGCTTTTGCTTCTCTTTCCTTTGGGGTAAATGTTTGCAAAGTTGTTTGCAGATGCAGATCAGCCATCAGTCAAGTCACTCATTAAGCAGAGGGTATTGAATTATGGGCCCCAAACACATTCTCACACGGTAGATTTCTAGGGGAGATGGGGGAATCTGGGAACATGATAGGTAGGCAGATGCAGGTGGCCTGGATGACCGCATGAAACTACTGTTCTGTTAATAAACAATGGTAGACTGGCAAGCTGGTTCAGTTTGCTCAATATGTCTTAGTGCTAATAATCGTGTGTCCTGGAAGGTCCCTGTCCTCATTATACTGGGAAAATGATAGCTCAGGTTCTTAAGGATGCTTTGGAGTTACCCAGTCAGTACCTGTTTACCTGAGTTTTCTGTTGTCACTTGTCATCATATGCCCTAATTGAGGTATTCTCAACTCATGGTTGGTGTCACACAATGGCAGGGGATCATCTCCAGCCACTTCTTGTTCACTGTGTTACTGCTGTGGCTCTCTCTGGCTTCTCTAGTTTCCTCTTCTACCCTCCAGGCTACATGGGATCCCATGGCCAGTGCTGAGTTCAGTTCCTCTGTACCACCATGTCTCCAGGAGACATATCAATGGCACTAATATATTTCTCTAGTCTCCCTGTCCTTGGCCATTAAGTCTGCACCTAGTGGTCAAGGGAAGGGCAGAAGTGTTTGGTGGACTCTGGCCTTTTTCTATTTGAGCTATTGCTGAGCCTGGAATAATACAAACTTCTACCATTCACCCAAGGAGTCACTGCTTTGCTAGTATCTCACTCATTATTGAGTGAACCATTTGAAACTAGGCATGGAATGTATGAAGGGTGATGTATACAACCAGGCTAAAAATGTTTTCAGTGCAAGTGCACTCAAGCAGTTGCTTCCAAGAAAATCTGATAATTGGAACTCTAAGTTGTTCTGATAGAATGATCCAGCCCAGGAAGGATGTTTATTATAACTATGCCATTCACTAGGCATCTATGACTGTGTTCCTGTGATACAGAAATATTTTTGGAGGATATGCTGCCTCTGGAGAGTGGCATCTAGCCTCCCCACTCTGCTTCAGCCTTGTTCATGGTTCTCTGTCTCGTCCATCTTCTGTGTTCTTTCTCTCTTCTCTCAGTAAAGTCAGTTTTTGAGTGTTCTCCTCTCAAGCACACACATGAATGCTCCTGCTTTAGGGGAAGGAGTCCCTGAAAAAAGTAAGCATACAGTGTTCCTTTATAGAGTTCTTGTATCTGCCAGTGTGAGTTGCTATGATAAACAGGGAGACTGGAAGCAGAATATTTATTGTTTTGTGGTTCTGAAGGCTAGAGCCCAAGAGCAAGGTACCAGCAGGGTTGATGGTATGAGTATAGATTTCTTCTGGGGCATCATTACATAATATGGCAGAAGGGGAGGGGAGAAAACATTCCTGTGTCTCTTTTGTAAGGACCCAAGGCACTGTACTATCATAAAGCCTAGCCTCGTGACTTATCTAACCCTAGCCATTTCCCTAATGCATGACAATAAGAGCTAGGGCTTTAATGTAGGAATTGGGAAGCAATATAATGCCCAGTTCATAACTTTCGCATCTTAAAAAGTATTTTTACCTCGACATGAGGTAATGACATAACAAAACATAATTATCTCCCAGACAGATACAGGAAAGTCAAGTGCAACATATGTTCGTGATAATATCAAAAGTTTTTTTTTTTTCCCTGTGTGTGCTTGGGACTGAGCTAGACACTGCATATGTGAGCACCATTGTCCTGTGTGAGCATCATCATCCCTCTCATCTCTCATGAGCACTGTAGACATCCTGATCCTGTGTGAACATCTTTGTACTTCATGTTGCACACCGTCATCTTCCCCTGTAAGTACCATCATCCTAATCCTTGGAACCTCATAAGCAGGAAGGCAAGGATCTCAAGTTGCACACAGTGACTCTTAGTGTGGCTTCAGGAGTTGGTTGACAGGTATAAGCAAATTTGTCTTCTGCTTCTGGTCTTTCTCCCTAGTTCACAGTTCCCCATATGGAGACCAGTATTAGTGAGTTCCATTAGGACATCTGGCTTTCCTTAGGAAATTTCTGGAAATCCACATCAAAGATGTGTCAATTTTCACTCTAGGAGGCTATTGAAGATTTAAGAGATCTCCATATGTTCTGATTACTTGGCAATGTGCAGGAGTGCCTTGACATGGATATTACCTGAAAGTGTACTGCAGATGCTGTACCCCAGACTCCTGCCATGGTGTTCCTCGGAAGTTTCAGCAAGCTCTTCCCAGTTAGCTCCTGGATAGGCCAGCCTCAGTTTACCTCATGTGCTTTTCTGACAACCCTAGCTATAACTGGGCTATGATTAAGCAACCGCCACAGCATGGGTAGAAAGGCCAGTGCATGGAATGCACTGTCTAGATTAACAAGGGCTTCCTGAAATCAAGTTCCATATAACCATTCACACACCCAGATCTGTGCTTGCTCTGCAGCTGCAGTGTCCAAGAGGTGTCACATCTAATGAGAGAGAAAATCTCCCAAAAGACAGACCGAAAGAGGGTATGTAGTGGTAGAAAACGGAGTCACAGGTGTATTGGCAATACCAGGGACCGGGACCAAGTCTTCTTCCACTTATTAACAAACTGGGTACTTTGGGTCTGACCATGACCTGTAGAGAGTGGCTGGTGCCTCTGAGACACCTGTATTAAGCACAAATGGTACTCTGGCCTCAAGTCCAGTCTCCATTTTTAGGCTGACAGGATAATCTGTGCTGGTGCCTGAATAAGCCCAAGGCTGTAACTAGCATTTCTTGATCCTGTCTTCTGGGCTGACTCATCTGTCACTCACAGAGGGGTTGAGAAGGTCATTTGGACTCTTCTGTAAACTTACCCTTAGACAATAGACAAATAGCAAAAGGAACACCCAAGTGTTTTAAGTAAGTGTTATTAAGAGGCCTAAGATTTTGGAGAGAATCCTATTTCTTTGGGGACTATTAATTGGGTGGGGACCTCTTGCATGAAGATTCATTTATCTGGGAACTTAGGTGTCCACTGTGAATCAGGCAGAATGCCAAGTGCAGATATGCTCTTCCCTGTGTGGAGGCTCAACCAAGGTCACTCCACTGCATGAGTTTTTAAAAGGCATTTGGATACATGGCAAAAAGTAATATTCTACAGAGAATATTAGTATTAATATTCTCCCCTTGTAGCAGAAAGGCATCAGCATGGTCCTGAAGGAAGACAGTGTGTTTCCTTCCATCTGTGAAGACCTTTTAAGCAGAAATGCTTTGTTTTGAGCACCAGGGCTTTGCTCAGTTGATGTGGGTATGTCTTTCTATATGCTTTGAATAAAGGACTGTTTTGGCCCTTGACAGTCACCGTATAAAAAGTAGGTGGGGAAATCAGAATAGGTAGGAGGAGGGCAGAGTCACAGAGAGATCGAGCCAGACTGCCCAAAGAAGCAATAGGTAAGGAACACAGGTGAGCCACGGCCACAAGGAAGGACAGATTAATGAAAATGGGTTAAGATGAAGGAGCTAGCTGGCAATGTGCCTGAGCCATAGGCCAAACAGCATGAAGTTAATATAAGTTTCTCTGTGTTTATTTGGGACTTTGGGATTGGTGGTCCAGATAAGTGGTGATGGGCGGGTCTGAACTGTAGAGCTAGCTTGGCCAGAAACCTCATTGCTACGGTTGGTCTTCAGTTGCTGTTTATGGTCCTTGACACAGTTTTCCTGCTCTACCTCCCAACAGCCACTGGAACACAAAAGTAAAGAGGCACTGATTGTGGGAATTCCACCTCACTGCCAGGATCTGTGTCCAGGCTCAGACGTGAATCAGGTCTGGATTGAAACACATAGGTGAAATGTGTTCTCAAGGATGCTGTGAATTATCTTAACTCAAAAGGGCTTCAGTCAGACAGGCCACCAACTATCCTGTAACATGGTTTTCCATTTTTTTTCTTCTTTTGTGTGTTTAGTAACAACAGTTTCCTTAAGCCAGAGTGGTGTATAGCCAGAGGAAAGAGGTGTTAATGAGACTCAGTATAAATGGAAGGGACTCAGGACTGACAGTTTTCTGTAATGCAATTGGCAGTGAATAGAAAAGACAGGTGGTAGCATAGAGCTGACCAGTCACCTTAGATAATGGTGGGAGAGTAGTGACAGAGGAAGTCACAGTAGCCAGGAAGCAAGGGGAGACCTGGGAGGAGGCGGGTGTATCCCCTTCATCATGACACCCCTGCCCCTAACGGGATATGAGGTCAGGACAAGAGAATCGATTAAAGTTAATGCCAAGATTTGTGCTGTGCGGCCCTCATAGGTGGCATTGTGTTTAAGCAGTTCAGGTAAATGAGAGTGACCTGGTCTTTAAGGATGTCTATTTTAGGCACTGATGGCCGCTTCATATCAGAGACACCCACAATCCTCTTGCCTGTGTGGATATTCAGCTGGGATTACCCCATCTCATGGGTTTCTAAGAGGTATTTTGGGACATAAATAATGTCCTAAAGTATTGGTTATCAACCTGTAGGTCTCAATCTCCATACAGGGTCACATGCCAGATATGTTTTATTATGATTCACAGCAGTAGAAGAACTGGAGTTATGAAGTGGTAACAGAAATAATTTTATGGTTGGGGCTCACCACAACATGAGGGATTGCTTTAAAGGGTCCCAGCATCAGGAAGGTGGAGAACCATTTCCCTAATGTGTCCTGGTGTTCTTGAAGGAGGATACCAGGGCCGAGTCTGGTTTTGCTCACCCATTGATTCGTTAAGAATTTTTTTCCTCCCGATGTTATTTTGTCTTCTGCCCATTTCTCTGCTCAGTCAGACACACTTTTTATTTTCTTCAGAAGTTAGATTAAAACTTAGATTTTTTTTTTCATCTTACTGCTTTGAGGGTGAGGCCCATGAAAGCAGGGTGTAGGAGGAAATGGAGACATCTGGCTGATAGGACCCTGGGGCTATAAGCCTTCATTTTGAATGTTCTTTGCTCTTGACACAGAGACAAGTTTACATTCCCATAATGCACGTAGAGCCCAATGAGAGAGGCAGATGGTAGATTGGCGTATGATTACCCACTGTGGCTACATAGCTAAAATGTTACTTCTAATGCTTTGGCCACCAGGGCCTGAAATCACCAGTCATGTGTGACCTCAGGAGCTCTGAGGGCAACCTGACCTCTTTAGTAGAGACACATGGAAGAAAGAAATTTCTGTATTACCCCAAGGCTTTTAATATCCAGGGTGCCAGCGAAGGGAAAGGCGCTGTTTCTGCAGCCAAGTAAAAGGAAGTCACCAGTCAGGCCCTGAGCACAAGCATCCTGCCAACATGTGACAGAGATGGCTGCCACACCTCTCCCTCCATCTCCATGTGAGTGCCATCAACTTGCTTCATCTTCTTTTTCTTAGATCACAGCTCTATGTGAGCTTATGGAAGACTGATCAGTTTTAGTTAATGTTCAAAATTAGTTCAAAACCATTTTGGAGAAAATATTCTTATTCCCACCTTGCCCCCTGTTACTTCCCTGTAATGTTCTGAAATATGAGCAGCGGTCTTCCCTCCCACGTGACACACTTGGCTTGGTGAGACATTCCCCTAATGGGTTACATTTCCTATTGTCTCCCTGGAACTTAAAAGCTGCTGTCTAAAACAGGATTTTTATAAGAAGAACTTGACATTGGTAATTTTTATGCCTCTGATTAAATAACTAAAAATACATTATTATTGGGTTCATAATTATTCCAGGTATGGGCAGATTTTTGACCACCTCATTGCATTGTGACAGCACAGAAGCAGAATTTAACTCATATATTTGACTTAAATGGCAGTCTTTAGGGATTCGGAGCAGAAATTATAAGTTCAACTGCAATTTACATGTTAAGTTCTCTAACCCCATATGGTTCAACCATTTGTTGAAAAAAAGAAGAAGAAAAAAAAGAAAGAAAAATGGGGGAGGGTGAGAAACAGTAGGTGGCCTATGGTCTGATTTTCAATGAATAATTTTATTTTACATCCATTTCAAGGTCTGGCTGACTGCTTTATTACATTAAAAATTCACCAAGTGACACAAACCAGGTAATTAAAAAGTGTTAACTTTTTACAGAGCATCTGAGTAATTTTCAAAAACATCTTTTCAAGATGTCACTGAGATAGCAATACAACATTTTGTCACATGACATTCTCAGATCTGATTTTATTTAAGCCAAGGTTCCCTCATGCCCCCTCCCGCTTTCCTCGCCATTCTCATTCAGGGACCTTAAAGAATATAGTGGGAAGAAGAAACAAAACCTCCCAGACCATGTTTCCAAATCATTCCACTGCGGTTTGCATGGCTGTGCTGAGTCTGTCTATTGGGTGTCTTTTGTTATTTTAAGATCCTCACAGTTCATTATGGTCTCTGCGTTCATCTCAGGGCTGTGTAATTAGTGGTACTTCTCTGGCACATCTTCGTAAGGGAGGAGACATCAACATTACCATGGCAGTTTCCCGTCTCCTGTGAGGAGCACTCCCAGAATTACCCATGCCATCTACAATCCCAAAATACCCATGTTGCCCACGGGCACCTGTAGGGTCTACGGTGCACTGACATTATTCTTAGACACACCGCCTGGGACTTCTAGGAATGGTGTCCCAGCAACGGCCAATCGGGATGCACTGTGATCCGACGTTCCTGCTTACATTAGGGTAGAGACAACTACTTCTGGGAAACATTGAGAAAGCGGGGGAGGCGGAGACCCCTCACTACCTTCCATGTTCAAAGCCCGGAGGTCATGAAAGAAATAGCTACCCACTCACTACCTTACCATGTGAAAGCAGAGAAAGCTCCTGGCAGCACAGGTAGGCTAGGGCAGACCTGAGTGGGATTGAGGTGATCCTTCTTTGTGGGGCTGAGACAAACTCTTGCATACCCCTTCCTCCCTAAGTAACCGACAGGAGAGCACTGCTTGCTGAGAAGACGCATAAACAATTGATATTAACTGGCATCCTTGAGCCATTGTTTCTTTGACTTTGTGAGTGCATTCTCTTAAACCGAGATTTTATTTTTTAGCCTTTACACAATAAGGATTATTAGTATAGCCTGGGGCTTTTAAACAAACAACGAAAAAAAAAAACCTAAATACATACATTGAAATCTATAGACACAAGCTCAGAGAAGACAGCTCTTTACAATTTGCTCTTTACAATTACATCATCAGGTACAGCCTACAGAGTGCAGACATTGGCATGTAAGCTCATCTTCTACCACCGGTGTCCATGTGTCTCTGTTTCTGTGTCTAGTGTCCCTTGGCTGCTGCCAGAGTACATCTGATGGGGATGTGGGCTCCAAGGGACATGGATGAGTTAGAAAATCGTGCCTATCCACTCAGCGAGGATAGAATAGAGAATGTTGCTTAATCCCTACTAATGGGAAACTAGGTGAGATTTTACTCAGAAAGGCCTGAGACTCTTGGTATTGACAAAAGATAAGAAGAAAATGGTGCTTATACAATAGCTGAAGGGAAGAAGGGACAGGAAATCAGGTGAGAGGGTGAACGTGGCAAACCCTTCAGGGTACTAGAGACATCCCTTCAGATGACTCTTCCAAGAGATAGACCCAAGAGTTCTTTCCAAAGAAATTCTGTAGATTGGGCCCTGTTCCTAAGAGGACAGAAGACACAGGGTGGTGAGTCACAGCAGCTCCCAGGAGACTCCCACAAATGCCAATCAATAGACTGTGGGTCTAGTGGGAACAGACCCAAAGTTGTTCGTTTAAGTGTAAGAAAGAATAAAGAAAAAGTTAATCTGTATGATCTTAATCTGACCCATCAGGGCCAAGTGCCAATGCTCACGAGAGTAGACATGACTCACCATAAGTAAAAGACTGCAGCCTTGCCCACACACCCCCACAAGGATGGCTGCTGACCACCCCTCCTCCCTTACACTGACAGCCTAGCATCTACTACGGCTGTGCAGGAGTGGCTATGCTGTGATTACTCTGGACTCTGTAGTCAGTAGATTTGACACCCGAGATGGACAAATCCTCTGAAGAACTTGACTCTGTTGCCCTTTTCATTTCTGGTCAGTTCCTGCTTTGTTTATTGTTCTTCACAACTAAAGGCCCTCTGTCCATTTGGAAGCCATTTTTCTCTTTTCTACTTTCCAGGACATCCCTTCTAGAGAAGAAACCTGTGTTAAGTCTCTCAAGAGCAGTGGGAAGTTTGTGTGTTATTATCAACACACACACAATGTGGGAAGAAGAGCAGAAGGTGCTGGTTGGTTGTGTCTATTTTTGCAGACATGAATGGTTCTATTCCCGATGGTGTCTTGTGAACAAAAAGAAATGTTTAAGATTTTTAACAAAATGCAGATCTGGGAGTGAGAGAGATGCTCAGTGGTTCGGAACACTTGCTCCTCTTACAGAAGAGTAAAAGTCAACTCCTGGTACCCACATCAGGAGGCTCACAACTGCCCGTAGATCCATTTCCCAGGGATCTGATACCCTCTTCTGGACACTATAGACATCTACACCCACAGGTGAACACACACATATGTGTATACACATACACACACTCAAAGATAAAGTGAATCTATTTTTTTTAATGCACTTCTAGTGAGGGTTTCCTGAACATTTCCCAAAAGACCTCAAACCTCTTGTCAAGACAGACACACAATATAAAGCCAGATCATCCTCCCAAGATGGGGTTTGTCTCCTCTGGTGTTGGTGCCCACGTATGAGGTACCTGCTGGGTTCCAGAGGACAAAGTATTAATTTTAGCACCTAAATATTAGCTCACCAGGAATATTTTATGAAATTGACTTACATCAATCGCTTGGATTTTACAAAATTATCAGGCAGTAAGAGATGGAGAATGAGCGAGATCCTATAAAAGCAGGGTGAGGATAGAGGCTCTGAAGACAGAGCTCTCTGTTCCCCCCCCCCCCCCCCCCCCCCCCCCCCCCCGCTGACACTTTACCCTCCACATAAATTGAGCAGAGCTAAGAACTGACAGCCATGAGAACTGGCTCCATAGAGCCTTGCCTTTTCAGTAGTCTGATGAATTTGTGAATTTTTTTTAAAATAAATGTTTATGTTTTATCTTCTCTATTTTCCCCTCCCGGGACATTTCTACTTCTAATAGATAATTGAGAAGCCTAAATTTGAAAACAAAACAGAGACAAATCCCTGATCATGACACACAGCCAAACAACATCAAACATTTTGTATTTGATATTTGTTTCTTCTTGAGATTATAATTTAATTACAACATTTTCCTCCCTCCAATATGCTCCTCCCCACACCCCATCAAATTCATGGCCTTTAAAAAGGTAATCATTATTGTACGCATATGTGCACAGAATATATATTCCTAATATAACCTCTTCAGTCTGTATCATGCTGCCGGTATGTATACTTCAGGCCTGACCTCTAACAGTGAACAACCACTGGTGTGCCTTACCCTGGGTATGACCACCCTTCCTACCCTCACCTTTTTTTTTTTTTTTTCAGTTGCCTATAGTTCTTTGTGTAGGAGTTGAGACCTTGTAGGCCTTTCTCTGTCCAGTTTGCGATAAAGTCAAGCAACTTCTGAAGGTGAATTACTTTGTTAAGTGTCCAGTGCTTGAGTGACATTCACAGATAGGACACAGAACAAAGGAAGAGGTTTGGTCACTTCTCCCCAGCTCCGCTGGGCTGTGTATTCATCTGTCTCCCCAGCTATGCTGGATGGTGTATTCCCTACCCTGTGTCCAGGAGGCTCACTGCACCTATGACAGCGGTGGGGAGTTAGGAGGAAAAAACAAAAACCCTCTTAAAAACCGTGAGGACACTGAGTAACAGTGGCCGTGAGTCCCTCTGCAGGATGAAGGCTCTGTTCTCTGTGCCTGTGCCACTTCTTACAAAACTGCCTCTTTAAGGGTTGAAGGGTGGGGGTGAGATTGAGTGATGGGGATGAGAAACATTCATTATTTACATTTATAAAACCATCAAAGAACAAAGATTAAGTTAAAAATGTAGAATTGTTCTAATGTCAGACCACATGAGAACCACAGACGTAACACATTGTATCTACATAGGTTGAACAGTTCAGGAATGTTCTCGTGACAAATTTCACCCTTGTAGTAGGTTACAGATAAGGACGTCTATATAAACAAGTCAAAATTATACTTCAGGCATCATCCAAATATTTAATTATATTAAAGAGTTCTTTAAGTTAAACAACCTAAGTGGAAATAAAAGCCTTTCTGCCATGAAAGAGAATGCTCCCTAATTTCTTTGCCTATCCTCATCCAGGGAAGGGTGGAGGGGAGCACCTTGCAGAGAAAGAGAGGCTGATTTCACTATTCTCTGAGCCATTTGGGCTGTGCTGGACTCTGTAAGGGCATCCCCTACTGCAGCCCCCAAACCCCCAGGCTACAATTTTCCATCCACAGTAAATCTAGATAAAATTAAGAAAGAGAGTATACAGCTGCCCATATTCTTGGCCCACAGATGCTACCAAAATCTGATTAAAAAGCCCTTAATGTCTTGCTGTACCTTTTCATTACTGTAATAATCTTTTTTTTTTCTTTTTGCCACATATCTAGTGCTGAGGGGAACGAGGAAGAGAGAAGGTTGGCACTTCAGGACGCCAGCAAATGTGTGTAGAGCTAAGGATAGAAGAGGAGGGTGGGAGTAATCCATGTGCTGAAATATTTTTGCTTCTTTTTCTAGAAAATGTGCAATTTGGTCAGGCAGAAAAAATTGAACAGAGCCTTCCAAGCAATAAATCACTGGATTGCTGGTGACATTCATACAATGCGGATATAGTGTTAACTGTAGGAGTCAGACAGCCCCCCCTGCACCCAGCCTGTCCCTAGGAGGTGACCTTGTGCCGGTGTGGTAATCAATCATCCTGGCATAGGACACACTGTTTTTGTTTAATATTACACTATTGGAATATATAGTAAACAAAGTGTAGAGGAAATTTGGTGAGTGCTATAGAAGAGATGCTGTAACACACTTGCTGCCTGCTGAGAATCACTCACACTAGACAGCCTCAGAGCATCTCCTTTCCCAACTTCATGGCATCCAGCTTCTGAGACATCTGCATTGCTGGGAAGAAGCCTCAGTGTGTACAGACCATAGTTAAAATTTTAAAGGAAATAAAAGTTCACTGAGGCTGAGGCTACAATTTACAGCTATTGACTGGAACTTGTGTCTGAAGTTCCACTTTGCAGCCAGTTTTTTTTTTCCCCACTCTGTTATGCTTCCCTTTGGTGTTTTCCTGATACAAATCCTTGAAAAGAATGGAATTTGATTTCAGAAACACAAATCCAGGCATCCATCTTGTCAAATCCACATACCCCAGAATATTCTGGAAGGGAACTGAAGCAGGAAATGTGTTTAGCGTTGTGTGTTATTGTAGACACCCACCATGCCAGGCCCTATGGGATTGATGTGGAGAGTAGTGTCCTCAAAGTGAGTTTCACAAAGGGAAGCATGCATCCTCATTAATGGCCCAGGTGTTATTTTAAGAGCGAGCCATTCTCCAGGCAGGCTGATTCACAAGGCTCAGGGATACTGAGGAGGCCACATCTTATCAAGGAGATTTTCAAGGAGAAAGAAATTCAACAGAATGAATCAGGAAAAACAAAGGACCTATTTATTCTTCCTTAATTTTTCCTCAGCCCTTAAGCATTTCTTGTAGAGGGGTGGGATGCTGTGGACTCTTTTGAGTCTGTGTTTTGGGGGCACACTTTACCCCCAAAATGAAAACAGCCTTGAGATTATTTTATTTTATTTGGGGAGTAGCATTGTGGCTGTGGGCAGAGAGTGTGAACCAAAGTTAAGTAGAATTTATCAGGGGAGACCTTTCAATGCTGTATTGGAGAGACATACTCATAGCCCACCCAACTGGTCTCTCTAACTTATCTGAATTTTCTCTGCATTTTATAGAAAATCAGCAAGTCTGAGATACTCAATTGATTCATAGCAAGTGAGTTGTGGGGCATCCAACTGAGGGTGGTAGTCATACTAGCCGGAAAAGAACAATGGCAGAGACAGACTTTGACACCATTGTGGTGGTATGTAACCAGGGAGCCACAGGCTCCCATTTCTTAGATGAATATAGAATGCATTTCAGTAGTGCATATGGGGTTCCGAGATTACACATCTTACTCAGAGCCTATGGGGGCAGCATTGTTAGAGCATAGGATGTCAGTGAAACTCAGGCTGTAGAACACACAGGATGGTGGGAGAGGTGACTAGAGAGCAAGGCCATGGCTGCCAAAGACCAAGGACTGCCAGATAAGACAGTTGAAGAGAAATCAGAGGTGCTTTGAGCAAGACCAGTTGGTTCAGTCAAGGCAGGTCTGATATGGGCTTAGAGAGGTAAAAGTTTGTCTATGTTCAGTGTGTGTGGGTATGTGTGTGTGTGTGTGTGGTGTGGTTTGTATGGTGTGTGTGTATGTGTGTGTGTGGGGGTGTGGTATGTATGTGTGTATGTGTGGTGTGGTATGTATGGTGTATGGTGTATGTGTGTGTTTATTTTTACCAAGTGGGAAGTGATAAGAAAACCTCATTTTTATTCAAGCATCTTCAGAGGAGGCAGCACATAACATATTCTGTAGTGGGAGAAGAGGGAGAGATGGAATGATGTGGAAACAGATAAATAACACTTTGTCTGGGACTAAAATTGCCTCTGGGAAACAAGGACAGACTAGAGAGTAGAAGAAAACATCAAACATGGAGACACAAACAGACACACATACGCAAACAGAGAGAGAGACAGACAGACAGACACAGAAAGAGACACACACACAGAGAGAGATTAGTGACTCTCCTGGGCTGAGCATCCCTCTAGCACAGGCCAGGGCTCCTAACCATAAGTTGCCTCACTGAAGAGAGCTGCCCCTGCCTCCCAGTGGCCAGGAGAAGGCAGCTGAGATGAAAAAGACCTCTCTTCACTTGGAGACAGTGCAAGGCCTCTGCAGCAACTCTGTGAGTTCCTTTACTAATTCTCACATTTTACGAATACCAGCCATCAGCAAACAGGGCCTTCACTGGCTTGGGAGAAGAACGTTGTAGCTATTATAGCTCTGAGCACTAGCAACCTGCAAGGGCTATTCTCCTCTGCAGACCTCCACCTGCACTCTGGGCTCTAGCCCTTCCTGACGCATGTGTTGTGGCAAGCTTTGTATCCATGCTAGGAGATGCTTTCTTCTGCCCTGATTGGTCTGCTCCAGAGATGAGTGGCCTGCTCTCAACGTGTGTGCTCTCATTCCTTCCTCTCCAGTGTTCTCCTTGCTGCCTCCCAGAGCACAAGTTAGTCTCCTGTCTTAGAGGTACTGCCTGAAGATCCGCTATGTTCTTTCTTGTAGGGGTGACCTGAGAGCCCATGATCTTATTATGCAGCAAATTTACAGACAACTGAATCCAATTTGCATGGCTTTAGCTGTGCTAAAATTTTAATCTCCAAAGGATAAATGCAAAAAAAAAAAAAAAAAAAGCTTCAATCTCTGTATGTTTAATTATCTGACTTCCTGTTGGATGAGTTATAATTTATAATTGCTACAATAAGCACTAAAAATTGGGGGTGCAAAATCAGTGGGCATATTGTCATATTACGGGCTGAGAGAACTATCTGAGTAAATTTCTAAATAGCAGAAAAATGGGGCCAGAGAAATTTATATACTGGGTTTCTTAAAATGAGATAAGTCATAAATTATTAGCATGCCGTAATTGTCCTCAATCTACCAACATTTCCCAGAAGTCCCATACTTAATGTAAATATGTTTATGTAGTATTTAGAAACAGAAAATTGAAGTCTGATGGAGCTGTATGCCCTTTCGCCGAAGATGATAATGTGTTCATGCTGGTTAAAACTGTGCAGTGTTTATTTAAAGAGAAAAAAAAATGTGTATTTAAAAAGAAAAATCAAAGCCAAAGATTCATCCTTGAGTCTGAAAATTCTTCACAAACAATAAAAATGAAGTGTCTATGAAAATGTATTATTTTCAACCTTTTGAGGGAGGAAATAGGATTCTTCAAATGTGCTTTTCCTTTCAAAGTGTGGAGGGTCTGGGCTTGCAGGCTATGTGATTCTAGAAGCAAGCAGCTGGTTTCAATGGACAGGCAAGGGTACGTTGGGGTGGGGGGGTCCTGCCTCCAAAGCCTCTGAATGGGAAATGTTCTGGACAAAACAGTCCAGAAGGGAGGTATTTCTCGGAGAGATTCTAATGGGAGCATGTTTCTAGATCATTTGGGGGAGGTGTGAGTTCTAAAAATCTCCCATGAGTGTTGTCCTACGGACAATGATTCAGGCTTCAGCCAGTTATGTTTGAAATAATGAAGGCAAATCAGAACTTCTCAGCATGAGGAAAGATTTGTTAGTCTCAGGTACCTGACGGAAAAATCATGGACAAAATGTTCACAGGCTTTTATCTTTTGTTTCAGCCCTTGAATTGCCAAGCCCACACTATCCACTTTCAGAGGGAAAAGATGTCCTTAGAATTATTTGTTTTGTATTACCAAACACACTGATAAGCTTCATCAGGTACCCGAATTTTCATTTTTCCCCTCTAAATGTCAAAGGCATTTCCTTTTGCATTAAATAAAGGGGAGATGAGAAAGGCGTTCCTGACAGGTTACCGGGAATTCAACACACAAATACCATCAAAGCTGTATGGGGTCCTTCTCAGAATCCCATTATGTACCTAGCGAAGAGCTGGGAATCTTTGGGGAACGTTCATTTTCGCTCCAGTACTGTTCCCGAGTCCCACCTCCTATAACAATCACGGGTGTCAGGTAGAGTTGGACTAGACAGGATTAAGCTATCACCCCCCCTGCTGTGCGTTAATTTATTGCTTCAGATATTTTCATATCTGATTCATTTTCACCCACCCTGCCACCATTGCACAAAGCTCTCAGTCTCTGCCAGTCCAAGTGGCCCTGGCGTGTGAATCGCTGGCACCGTGAAATGGCTTTCTTCACAGCGCACGCCCAGGTACGTCCTCCGAGAGCACAGCTGTGCTCGCCCTGCAGAAGCGGGAATAGGGACGCATCTCACCGGCAGGCCAGACAATATGCTTAGGTGTGACACTGAAGCCAAAATCCCGGCTTTTTAGTAAACAAGAAAGAAAACTGCGATGCTGCCGAGGTCCCCTTGCGAGGCGTCTTTAGGAAATGGTGTTATTTCCTCCTGATGAGACAGGGGTCACAGCTGCTAGGCATTTACATCAAAAACGCCTTCTTTCTCAGTTAGTTTGGTGGCTATGGGGAACCTGCTGGAAAGGTGTTTGTTTCTGAGAATCAAGTGAATGTGTTCTATCTCCTCGCCCCTCAGTTTTTCCCTAGTTCAGGAGACTGTGTTGCTGATGTCCAGCAGGTCAGAAAAAGGACTTGAGGAGGAGGTGGATGGAGCATAGCTTACCTGTGTCTTCCTCCAAATTCTCAATGACAATTAAAACAGCAATGACAATAATAAAAAAGACAACTCAGACAGTTAAATGGGATAAGGAAGGAAACGCTACTCGCAAAACTGACAAGAGGTGGAAGCTAAGCTTTGAGCAGAGATATGGGAAGCAGACTGTGTCCCTGTGTCCTGAGGATGCTGACCAGCAAGGGGATCTGCCAGCCAGTGTTTGTTTGCACACCTCCCAAAGAGCAGAGCAAGTTCTCTTAAAAGCACCTTATGAAGCTTGATGATGAAGGTGGTAGTGTGTGTATGTGTGTGTGTGTGTGTGTGTGTGTGTGTGTGTGTGTGTGTGTGCAGGGAGGGACTAGCCCTCCCCTGCAGAGGGAAAGCCAAGGGCTCTTGAAAATAATCCCAACCCATCACCTCTGCTTGAAGCCGGTCTTATAACTTGCCTAGGAGAGTCCAGCTGGGAATTCAGTGGGAATCCCAGGCTCCCACTGAATGTGCTAGCTGGTAAAGGGGAGAAAATTCTTTCTCTCTCTTCCTCCAGTGAACAAACAGAAACTTTCATCATCTCTGACACAGTGATGCACAGCCAGGGCACATTTTCCTTGCTTCCTCTTCGACCGTCAGTTTAAAAAAAAACAGGCCCTGACTTTTCTTAGCATGACATTCCCTGCTTGTTGGTTAGGAAATAATTGAGTCACATGGAGCCAGAAACAAAGACCATGCACTCTGACAACGTGCAGGAGAGAGATCGAATAGGCCTCAGAGCCCCATTTTTTTTTTTTTTGATTAAAATTAAAATGCTTCTGTGACTACATTGAACAGCACACACGGCAGATGTTGACTGGGATCATCGTGTGCATGGGTGTGCAAAGGGGCTGATGTATGTACAGCGTTCAGAGAGCTGCTCCCTGTGATACAGTAGAGATGACCTAACGCAAGCTTTGAGAAGCAACCAATGACCTAAGAATCAGAGGTAGCCGCGGAGGAACAGATGACTGGAATACCTGTAGGCTGTGCGCCCAGGTCTGAGTATGCACAAGTCTTCCATCCAACTTTATTGAGTCCTGCTGGGATGGCAGACTAAAGTGATTTTAACACTCTACAACTGAATTTATGACATCTGTGTCATCCTCCCTGCTTCTTACATCAGGAAATTTTCAACACGAGGGACTCATTCGCTTTTTTTTCTTCTTCTTCTATTTCTCTCCACTATAAAACATCTGAGGCTTCTCTCCTTCTGAAATCTCTACATGGCTAATTTGGCCTCATTGTTGGACTGCTGAAATCGGAGTTGCATCTGCTCCTAATTTAGCGCTGTTTTTGCTGTTTTAAATCATTGTGATCTAGTGTGCGGCAAAGCTGCATCTTGGAGTTCTTCTGGGCTGTGGCCCAGGGTTTGTTCTTGTTCTAGGAGAAAGAACAGAAAATCTTGAATTGTGGGAGCTTCAGCGTAGAGGTGCTACATCCAGTGAATGCCGAGGGACTGGAGACAGAGTACTTAAGGAATGTGGCCAGGGACTAAGCAAAGCAAAGACCAAGAGTGTTCAATAGGCCTTGAGTGTCTGGGGTCAGACTGCAAGGGGGTCTCTGGAAACAGGGAAACCAAACACCACCACAAAAATCTCAACAGTTTGTATTTAATGTGTGGATTACTTAAATCTTTAAAATCAATTTTTCTACTGCTGAAGATATCTCTCTCAATAATCTTCCCCCTCTCTTTTTGTCTCTTGTGTCTGTGGAAAAATAAAAGAAAATAGCTAAGCTCTTTTAGTCCTCAAAGATCCCCTTTCAACATGTAATAACCCAGTAAATTGTGGCCTTCCTGGAGAAGATGGCTGTGCTTCTTTGGATGGGAGGGCTCAGGAGGGAGGAGATGGAGGATGCTGGTATACATGCAGATCCAACCTCCATCATACGCTCTGCTAATTAACAGCATGCCTGTTCGCTGGTTATATTTTATCTGGAACTGAGGGGCTTGCTGTGGTTTGGGATAGGGGTGCTGCCGATGGAGCCTGTGTCTGTGTTTCTGGTCAGAGGGTGGTTACTCAGCACAGCAAGGGTAGCTTGCTGTACCTTTTATATCGACTCTGCCTTGGCCACTGTTTTCATGTCATACATCATTCCCAACTCGCAGCTCTGTTTCCTGAAGTCAAATGGCCCTCTCCTTCCCTCCCATTACCACAAATCATTTCGTAATCCAACTCTGAGAGTTGCGTTCGGGTATGAGCAGAGCCATAGAAGTCACAGTGGGGCTGGAGTTCCAGGATCGCCCCATTCTGAATTCAAAGGCACATTTCAGCTCCCTGCCTGCTGGAGCCATCTACACCACAGGCCACCTAGCCTGGGATGTCTTTTTAATTTTTCATTCCGAAACAATTGGGTGGGTGGAGGGTAGACTTGGAGAGCTCAGTAAGCCTCCATGCCTCACACACCAGGATTCTGTCAGGAAAGCTGAACACACAGTGTATAACTTCAAAGCCAGCAGTGAAGATCAAACCATGTGAAGGAGAATTGGGAGCCCATGACCTTTCCACAGACCCTCCCATACATAGTGTCTGTTGGTACCTGACTCTCTCACCATCATTAGTAAATTGGTAAATGCTCCCTGCTCTTCTAGTATGGCTGTAAGTAAAGCCCATGAATCCAAGAAGAGGGCTGACCCTGGAGCTCATAGAAAGGTGGCAATGTCCACCTTTTTGAATGTCATTTTAAGGACATGTTAGAATTACAGTGTAGCAGAGTAGAAAGTGAACCTTCCATCCCAATCTCAATAATCAATCTTTCCTCTCATACACACACACACACACACACACACACACACACACACACACACACACACACACACGGGGGAGGGGGGGAATGGGCAGAGGGAGGATTCCTGGAGTAGCCTATTGAAGATGAGGCTGAGGCTGGTGGGATCTTAACGTTTCCACTACCTCTGCTCACGGGGTCCTTAGTCTGCTCACAGGGTCCCTCCTCTGCTCACGGGGTCCCTCCTCTGCTCACGGGGGTCCCTCCTCTGCTCACGGGTTCCCTCCTCTGCTCACGGGGACCCTCCTATGCTCTTTTCTCCTCGTTGTAGTATTAGTACCAGGTGGCAGGACTATTTCTAGAACCTTCTGGAACAACAGAGAAGCTTTCATTTGACATGGTGACAAGATGAGAGGCCATCTTCGTGATTTCTTTGCCACTGCACAAGCTTTTACCAGCTATTCTTCACCTGTGATTGGTGTTTCCTGGGAGCGGGGCAGAAAGGGCTCCTGGAGGGGACAAGAGGAAGGAAGAGGGGAAGAGGGTGGGAAAAATAGTCATCCAGCTATGTGCTTTCTGTTGAGACTCTGGCCCTTTGTGGTTCTAATCTCTGGAACCTATTGCCAGGTTACCTTATACGGAGTCAAGGACTTTGCTTATAGGACTGAGTTCAGTATTTTGGATTGCTAGAGTATACCTAGAAGGATCTCAGGGCATGAAGTTTGTGGTAGATATGGGAAAGAGGACAAGTGAGAAATCTTTCCCAGAGCCCTAAATAAGTTGTTTGCCAAGAGATTCCAGGAACTATTAGAAATTAGAAAAGGCAAAGAAATCGATTGTACAAGGGATCTGTGCAGGGGACTGCAGCCCTACAGACTCAAAGCTGAAAACAATGTCATGCAGGCATTCATGGCTAGACTTTTTTTTTTTTTTTTTTTTTTTTTTGCTCTTACAGCACGTATAAGAAATAACTATTCCTATCTATATATGCTCCCCTGTGGTCATGAGTCTCTGGATCTTTGATACCTTCTTACCTGTATCAGAATTTCCAGATATTTCTCTCTCTTAGTAGGGCCTCAGAGCATGCAGGGAATGAGGGAAGCTAAATCTGAGCTCTGGAAGACATGAAACTGTCCAAGTCATTTCTGAGGTTCTAGAGTAGATGCTTAAGTTTATATTATTGAAAGGCATTTGTGCTGATGGTTGCCTGTGTAGGGATTCTGTTGGATTCTGAGAATCCAACAAAGTCTCATGGGAAATGCCAGTCATATGAGAATGGTATTCAGACAGATTCCAGGCAAGCAGCTAAGTCTGAGATGTTCTTCCAATCCAAACTCAAGGCCATGTGAAATTTACACACTGCTCCTCAGTGATCTGTGGGTGCAGGAGAGAGTATTGTGAAATTGAAAGCAAGTGTTCTCTGTTGGCGTCTTCAGTCATGACCCTGGGGCAGGGGAAATGTCTTAACACCTCACTGATATCTGAGCAATGCAGAGCTCAGCATCTGGAGCCTGTTCCACATTGTGTGGTTTGCGGCCAAGTGCTATCCTCCTCCAGGGTCCAAGTCAATAGGGAGAGTACCTTGCAGCTTCGACATCCTCTAAAGTAAACATGGAGTATGGCTAAATATCCCACTGTATTACAAGCCCTTCTGTTGACTATTCAATTCTTGATTTCGACATTTATCCACTGCCAGGCTTTGAATGTGCAATGTCCCTGAAAGTTCAAGTGTTTGAGCGTTGAGTCCTCAGCTGGTGGGGCTGATTGTGGATACTGTAGAACCTTCAGGAGGCAGAGTCTGGCTGGAAGAAGTGGGACTCAGATAGCTGAGATATATAGCCTTATGCCATTTCCTCTCTCCTCCTCTTCCTGTTCATCTGAGACCTGAACAGGTAGCTGGCACACAGTCCTACTGTCAGAGAGCAACCCATCACCGTACCCTCCTCACATTAATGAGCTGCTGTGAGCCAGAACAACCTCAATTTTACTAAACTGCTTTGGAGTTGTTAATATAGTTTTTTTTTTAAAGCAATGAATATATCTGCTATTTGCTAAATATATCTTATGAGATCTTTTCAGCAGAGGTGTGCAAAAAGCAAAATGAGTTGAGGTGCAAGTGTTTCTGAGTAGCATCAACCTTACTGTACATATCTGGAGTGCACTTCTCCCCTCTACCAATTACTATATGGTGTCCTTATGTTTTGGTCTTTCTACTATAATTTGTAGGTGTACAGTTTTTTTTTCTTTTAACCCTTAGAAAACATAGTACAATTAAAGGTAAATGAACATTAGATCATGTTAAAAACACAGCCACAGGATCCAACACATGAAATGCACACAGGCTTTTATTCAGTCAGAAACAAAGCAGAATGGCATGACTTGAAATCACAGCTTTGTTTGGAAACTATCTGAAACATTGCAGAAAAATAAATGTTGAAAGTAAAATCTCAGTTCTATTATTGTCATCAGTGTGAGTGGCTCCTGTGTAGTCATCTGTGTGGGGTCCAAATTTGTGACTAGAAGGGCAGAGGAAAGGAATAAACCTAACCTTATTTTTGACCATCCATGAAATATGGCCACCAATCATGGAATGATGCAAAAATATTTTCTTTTGCGATCATAGTGGTGGCAATTATGATGGTGCTGATGATGCCAATGGTGTTGATGGTGCTAATCTTGCTGCTGGTGGTGATAACAATCATGCTGACCATGCTTATGGTGCCGATAGTGGTGATGGTGGTGATGATGGTGCTGATGATAACACTGGTACTGATGATGCTGATGGTATTGATGGTGCTGATGATGCCAATGGTGCTGACAGTGCTGATTGAGCTGATGGCGGTGATGAAAACAATTGTGCTGATGGTGCTGATGGTGGTGATTATGATGATAAATAACACTGGTATTGATGATACTGATGGTGTTGATGGTCCTGATGATTCCAACGATGCTGACAGTGCTGATTGAGCTGATGGTGGTGATGAAAGCAATCGTGCTAATCATGCTGATGGTGCTGATAGTGGTGATGATAGTGGTGATGGTGCTTCGGATAACACTGGTGCTGATGATGCTGATGGTGGTGATGATGGTGCTGATGATGCCAATGGTGCTGATGGTGCTGATGACAACACTGGTACATATTAATTACATGTTGTTTGGCCTATGGCTCAGGCTCATTATCAGTTAGCTCTTGCATCTTAACTCAACCCATTTCTATTAATTTATGTCTTACCATGTGGCTCATGGCTTACCTGTACTTTTAAATCTTACTCTCTTTGGGCAGCGTGCAGCATCTCTGTCTGACTTCACCCTCCTTCCACTTTATGCATGGTCAGATTTCCCACTTGTTTCTAAGATGCTTTGCCATAGACCAAAACTGTTCCTTTACTATCCAACAGCAATTTACAGCATATAGAAAGATGCACATTACTTTTCCTTTTAAGTCTAATCAAAAAGAAAGGTTTCAGTTTCAACATAGCAAAATTATATATAACAAAACAGCTATCAGGCAATAAATTACAGTTACAATATCTAGTGTATCTGTATTTAGCAAATTAGAGAAAATATTTTATCATCTACCTTATCCTTGTGAGTCCAAAGTTTCATATCTAATTTGCCTTTTATTATAACTAAGGAAAACTATAACTAGCTATTCTTCAACTCCATCAAAGACCACAGAAGGATATAATATTACCCAAATAAATGACAGAGACATTTGACTACCTGGACAGTCACCCAAAGTTTCTCTGTGATGATGAGGCATCCATCTTCAACCTATGGGCCTAGAGTCTCTGTCAGACCTCTCAGAGAAGTAAGGAATTTGAGGGATTGTTTTGCCCATTCTGTCATAGTTCATTATTTGCTTCTCCCCATGTTCTGCAGAATGTCTGGCAGTCTCTACGAAGCAGGAACCTGAAGAACCATCTTGAGTTGTTCCACCAAAGTTCAGAGGTCATTTTCTAATGGGTCCTGCATGTCCAGTCTATGAAGCATCCTGTCAAGCAGTCAAGGCAAGTACAATCTCTTGTCCAGTGGCCAACCTTTGCCATAAAGAAAGTAAACTCTATATGGAGTTTCTTCAATGCCCATCATTCTCTTGATGTACATTTATGCTGCCAGGATTAGACATGTTTCACTCTCCAGAACAGTCTAAGTTCTTATAATATTTTAAATGTCATATTCCGTAGGTCTTTGAAGTATTTGAAGATTACTTATCTAAGTGAAATATATCTTTCTATATCTAAAAAAACCTAACATGACTATAAGTTTGATTATCATAGATGACTAATTAATCTGTATTTCTTAATTATACATTATAATTTTAAAGAAATTTCTTAAACATAGTATCTTAAACAAAAGTAACATACACACAGTATAACAAAATTAACCTTAAATTTGTATCAATAATCCAAAATCCATACAATGTAAAGTATATTGAGATTAACAGCTGGGTTTTTTTTTTATTAAAGTAGATTAAATAGCCTTTTTAAAATCATTTCTATATCATATCCCCCCTTTTACCTAGAAAGAGGTTGACTTATGGCTAGTAACCATTTATAATGAAAACAAACATTTATAAAGAATATTTTGAAAATTTGGGCATAGGTTTCCATTACTACTTCTTGCTGTTTTGGGGTGCTGTTAATCTTATGGGGATCCTGAGAAAATTCAGGATTATAGTCAACTCCTGACTAGAGTATTCTGTGAAGCTGGGTCATCTCAGCCAGTGTCCTTGAAGCTGCTCTGGATGCAGAGCTCAGAGGAAACTGCAACAGAGGTGCTCTGAAGTGTTGAATCATCTGGGGCATCCATTCTCTTCTGGGGTTTCTCACAGGGTCTTCCTCAATCAAACCTTATTTTCTTTAACCCAGAATAAATCTACAATCTCTCATTTTCTGTCAAAGTAAAAAGAAAACCTCTACTTCAAAGTAGAATTTTTTTTTATTTAAAGTCAAGTCATTTACAAAATATATAGGTTGGATTGATCTAGTAACATTAATAGTCAAATGCCTTTTAGCAGCTATTTATAATTCCTTTATTGTCAAAAAAACTTAAAGACAAGACATACAGTATCCCGACTGTGTAATTTTTCTCTTTACTTGGTATCTTTACTTAAGGACTTTTTCTTTCCTCTTTTCTCTCCCAAGCCTATGTATATTTTGAAACACAGTATAAACTGTTTAGAGGTTTTTTTCCTTTTGTCTGAATCTGTCTTTACTGTATTTCTCTTATCCTTTTAGACCACAACTTTAATCTGTTAAATCTGGTTTGGCTAGGGTGGCTGGCTGGCTCCACCCAGCTGATAGTCTAGCTTCCAAGAACCACGTTTACCACTCAACTCTGAGGAATGTTAGGGTCCACACTGCCACCAAGTAGAGCACAGCTGCTCACTGCTCATAAACACAATTTAAGTGTTTGGCAGCAGGGCCTCTTAAAATAGCCTTGTAGTGGTTTCTGCCACTAAAGCTGAGTCAGGAACCATCTCTTTAAAAAGCCATGCCTCTGCTTGCCACCAACAAATAGAGCTGACCCAAGAAAACACCACTACTAAGAAGCCATCTTTGACTGTTTTCTTTTTATCTGTTTGAACAAAGAGCTTAAATCTGCCATATGCAGCTGCTGCTTGAACCAAGGCTTTATGAGACTTCAGAAATGGGCCTTGTTGAAGCTGAAGCTGCACTCTGCAAGCCCAGCATTTTGGAGTTCAAGCCTCCGTGCCATTCTATAGCAAGAACCACTTTTGTGGTGATATTTTTTTCTCTATTTCTTTTCTCTAGAACCATATTAAAGTTTTCTCAGGCTTTATGAGGGTGTACATGTCCTACACTGAAATGCCATTTGTGTAGTATGAGTTTCTGACCTGTCCTAGCCCCAAGTTCCAGACCTATCCACAGCTTCTTAGCCCCCCAAAATGACTCAGATTCTTACATTAATTACAAACTGTTCAGCCTGTGGCACAGGATTATTGTTAGCTAGCTCTTGCATCTTAACCCATTTCTACTAATCTATGATTTACCACGTGGCTTACCTGCACTTTTATATCTTGCTCTCTAGGGGTGATTTGCAGTGTCTCTGTCTAACTCCACCCTCCTTCCCCTTTATCTACGCTCATATTTTCAGCCTGTTTCTAAGATGCCTTGCCATAGACCAAACAATCCCTTTAATATCCGCTGGTAATTCACAGCATACACAGTAAGGCATCCACATCAAAGAGCTGATTCAGTTGTAACTTACCAAGTTTGCTCCTCCATTCCAGAAGTTACAAAGCACTGAAAGCACAGAACTCAGGATCACACAATGCAGGTCTGGGGCTGCGTGATTAGTTGAGCAGATACTTTCTACTGCTCACGGACAGCCCTGAATACCATGGAATGACTTAAGATACTAAAATGTCAATTCACAAAACACTGGGAAATCAAGGATAGTGGGTCAGGAACAAAGAAGAATCTCAGAGAAATAGAAGGAAAGTAAATGTAAACTAAGGTAGCCTTAGCTCAAAGCATTTGAAGATGCCTCTGAAAGCAGTAAGGAGACCACAGTGGCTGAACGTTCAGCCTGGGAGTTGATAAAATTAGAGCTGAATTTTTTTTTATACCAATCAGGGCTGAACACTGTGAATATGAAAACAGAAAGATAAGATGGGTGGGTGCAGGGTGTGGGGAAGGCTGACCATCTATCGCTATTAGTTAGGGTTACTATTGCTATGATGAGACACCATGAACAAAAATAAATCAAGGGGAAATGAGTTTATTTGGCTTACACCTCCACATTTTAGTCCATTGTTGAAGGAAGTCCCATCAAACAGAAACTCAAACTGGGCAGGAACCTGAAGGTAGGAGTTGTTGCAGAAATCATGGAAGGGTGCTGCTTCATGACTTATTCACCATGACTTGCCTAGCCTGCTTTCTTACAGAAACCAGGACCACCAGTCCAGGGGATGGCACCACTCACAATGGATTGACCCTTCCCCAATCAATCACTAATTTTAAAAAATGCCCTACAGACTTGCCTTGCAGCCTCATTTTTATGGAGGCATGTTCTTACTTGAGATTCTCTCATCTCAAATGACTTGAGCCCGTCAACTTGCCATAAAAATTATCCTCACACTAACCAAACCTCAAAAACAGGGAAAAGAACAAGGGGACCAGAGCGGATCATTATCAAAGAACAATAAGAGGATATGTACAAAGCCGAAACAATTTGAGTCTTCCAGTTAAAGGAATTGAGGAAGATGCAGGAGATTACAAAGATGTATATCTTGTCACATTACGGTTTGAGTTTTGGGCTCAAAAGCTAAAGAAAATTATGAGATTTATAGAAAGCAAAATGAGATGTCAGATTTATAACATCTAGAATCCATTCAATAGCAAAACTGAGAAGTGGGAAACATGGGGAAAATATCCCCAAAGTTCTAAAAAAGAACTTTAATACTAGACTTTTGTGCCCAACCAAAATGGCATCTCAAGGTAAAATAAAGGCATTTCCACTTTATAGGGACTTAGAAAGTTTGCTTTCTCTAAACATTTTTGGGAACAATAACCTGAGAAGGGGTTCTTGAAAAAGCCAGAGTAAGCATGTCAAGTTTTTGTGTACTTTACTTTGTAAGCAGGGTCCTTTGTACAGGCTAGCTTCTTGGGGTCTTATCATCTTCAAGCTTCTTTGTAAGGTTACTTAGAATGAATGGGAACCTTCTTTGGATCCCGCTAAACAGTGAAGGGGTAATGGACAGGAGTGATGGACAGAGGTGTTTTTATAGCTACTCCTCCTTCCCACGACTGGTGAAGCGAAAGCTCTGTGATGCTTGAGACAGAGTCCAAGTACATTCTTTGAGGTTGTGATTTACAAGCAAAGTAGAGTACAGATGGAATTAAAGGGAGCTTGTGATCTCTAATTTTCAGTTTTTTCATAAGTGTTGAACTTAGTTCATAAGTGCCTCGATTGTGTTGAACTACTGTTCCTTTGGTGTAAGTTTATGTTTTGCTATATCTGTCTGAACTTTTGTGCATAGCAATGATACATATAGGGTTAAGTGAGTTGGCTGATTATCCTTTTTAGCCAACAGTTCTTGATTCTTTGCAAATATTTTCACATCTGACTATCCACATAGCTGGAATAGGCAAGCAGTGGAAAATTGCTGTTGGTTTGTATGAGCTTTTCATTATAGTAAATGGCCCATTTCTTTTCTGCACAACGTATTTGTAGATGATTAGTTATAGAGTATATCCAAAGAAATCAACCTTTTAATAAGTCCTGCTAGTCTGAAAATGATGGAAAGTTTACAACTCCCTTACTAATGTAGGTAAGGTTGAAGTCAAGAAAACTGTAACTTGGAATACTTAAGTGGACTGTTTCCTTCTGTGATAGTTAGAGCGGTGAGGTGGTGGAGCTGAACATGGTGGTGATAATGATAGTGGTGAGGGTAGTGGTGGAGATGACAGTTGTGCAGCTTTTGAGGGGAGTTTCAGTTCTGTGTTAAGGGAGAAAACAAAAACTATTCAGCCTTTATGAAGAATAATATGGGGATTGTTCAGACCCTTAAACAAAGACCTAAGTCAATAATTCCAGTTCTGGTTATATACCTAAAAATTGAAAGCAGAGTCTCAGAAATACATACATACATGCATATACACAAACACACACACACACACACACACACACACACACACACACACACACACACACACACACACACACACACACACATCTTTGGACACCCAGAGCCATAGCAGACAGAGAGTGAAACAGCCCAGCATCCTTGGCTTGACAGATGTATCAATAAAAAAAATGTGGTGCATACATGAGATGAAATGCTAATTAGCCTTTTAAAAGAGATGAAACCCGTATCTGCAGTGAAATAAGCCAATCACTGGAAAACATACACTACATGATGCCGCTTACAAGAAGTCCTTCAGGTGGCCAGACACATAAAGACAGAAGTGCTGCTTGCCAGGGGCAAGGCGAGGAGGAAATGGGAAGGTTATTTAATGTTGCCAGCCTGTCTTTCAAAATTAAAAAAAAAAAAAAAAAAAATAGGTGGTAGTGAGAGTTGTGAAACAGGGTTAGTGTATTTAACACTACTAACATACATACTTAAGAACAGTTAAAATGGTAAGCAAGCTGTGTTATGTGACTGTTATTGCAGTTAAAAATAGAGAAATCAAACTAAGTAGCCCATTGAAAGTTACTTAAGACATGAGTCTAGACAGACTCATTACTTAACATGTTTTATTAAAGATCACATAAAAAGGGCAATGGGAAAGAAGTGCCTGGCAATCCATACCTGCAGCATAGGAAATACCTTTGTGTCTTGTCATGAGCCTCTTCTCAAAGATATGCTCATGCCACAGCTGCCATGATCTCAGCTGCTCTAAACCCACGGCTGCTGCCTCGGCATGAACCTACGTTAGTGTGTTTTCACTTAACACTGTAACTTTGTCCATGCTGCTCAGTATAGTTTTAGAAGTGATAATTTATCTTCAAAGTCACATGAAACATTACTTGATGAGACTATATCCAGCTATTTACTTCTGTTCTGTCAATGGTGGTCAAAAAGTCCTCCATGAGTATTCCTGGGAAAATGTGTAAGGATGTTAAGGTGTGTACTGAGACCGGATCTGATTGACTACTGGGAAATACCTAGCCCCAATTTGGGAATTTTCACTGTGGATTTCACTGTGTGCACCTTAACAGCATCATAAAACATTTTCCATTGACTCACATCCTCCCTCTGACTTCTTCTTACCAGATTTCCGAATGTTTACCAGTTTGCTGCTAGAACATACCTCACTGTTAATGTCTTTAACTAATGAGCCCAAGTTACTGTCTATACATTTGTTACTCATGCATCTGCAAGATACCTGTTCATGTCTTCTGCCAATCTATAAAATGGTCAATTTTAAAAGCTATTTTCCCTACAATTTGTTCAGTTGCTGTAATGCTTTAAATATCTATTAAGGCTGTAGGGTTCATGATGTGGATATGCAGAGCTGTTTTTATGCATACTCCCTCGGTAGGTTCTAAGTTTCACAAACATTACCATGAATAATTGCATATATACATCTTTGTGGAAATGTGCAAGAAATCATTGGAAACATAGTAGAATGAAATCTTGGGTGGCCATGTAAGTATATATTTAATTAGTAGATAATGCCAAATACCTTTTCTGAGTGATGAATTGATTTATTCTTCTAACAGAAATGTGTGCATCAGTGGCTAAGCATTCTCATCAACAATCAAGGCTGTGGTCTCTTTAATTTCAGCCATTGTGGTGGGCATACAGTTTATCAATTCAGATTTAATTTGAACTTCTAGGCTTACTAATAAGAATCTTTTCTATGTTTATCGGTAACATATGCTTTTGTGAAATGTCCATTCATCAGTTTTTTTCATTTTTACCTTGATTCAGAGAACTTCTTCATGGACCCTAGATCAATTTTCAAATCTTTATCACCTGTCAGTAACTTGTATATAATTTGTATGTGGGGAAAAAACCTCTAATAGTAACGTGTCCTGCTTTATCTATCGGTCCCTTTACTTAGGTAGAATGCTTTTTCTCTATCTTGTTTCAAAATTATTACTTTGCTCAGCAGCTATATTGAGATCTGCTTTTCTGTACTCTAGAACCTGCATTATTTTATTGTTTGTATTTATGTCCACAATTTGTGTAAGAGAGTTTGTAACAAAGATCTCTCTAATTGTATTTAGAAACAATCATGATAAAATATATTGGCTTTGACTTTGCATAATTTTCAACCACTGTTTTATAATTTATTTACTTTTATTTTGTGTGGATTTAGTGTTTTTCCTACATGTATATCTCTGTGAGGATGTCAGATCTTGGAGTTATAGACAGTTGTGAGCTGAATATGGGTGCAGGGAATTGAACCCAGATCATTTGGAAGGCAGTCAGTGCTCTTAACCACTGAGCCATCTCTCCAGCTCCATAATCACTTATTTTTGATAGGTAATCTGTTGGGTGTTTGGTAAATTCTTATTGAGCTACATTGTTTGGGCAGCAATGTTTGATACAATATAGAACAAATGACATTAATATATATTTTTAATCTTTTTGTTGATTTATTTTTTCATCAATTCTTTGGGAATTTCACATTATACACCCCAACCCCCCTCATTTTCAAGCCCCTTTATGTGCACCCTCCACCCTTGTAGCCTCCCCCACTAAAAGTTAAATAAAATTTTAAAAAGTCCATTTTGCTTCTCGTTCTCTCCTTCTGTCCATCACATATTCATTTGTGGTAGTGATCTTGGGAGCTGCCATGTGTTACATAGTAGACTCTTTTGCCCAAATTGCTTTACTTGCAAGTGTTCATTGCAATGAGGTGTTGATCTGATCCAAGACCTCTGGCTTCTGCTACGCCATCAATACTGAGCCCTCACCAAAACTTCCCTCAAATGTCCTGCTGTTGCTCCGAGTCATGGAGAGCTTGCTATGGTTTGGTAGGGTTGGTTCTTCATGAACTCTACATGGGGTTGATTTTGGGGTGGGACAATCCAAAGCCCTAGATGTGGGCCTGGGTATAGTATGCTTTTTTGTTGGGACTGCCAGCCCACAAATAACAACATGGAGACTTCTTACCAATCATGAATGCTTGGGCTTGTCCCGCTAGCTCTTATAACTTAAATTAATCCATATTTTTATTAACCTACATCCTACTACATGGTTTTTATCTTTATCCCATTCTGCGTTTCAGTCCATATTCCTTATCTCCATACCATCTAGTTTATCTTTCTCTTCCTAGACCTCCCACCTAGCTATTGGCCGTTCAGTTTTTCATTATTCCCATCACAGCAATACATTTTCACATAGTATACAAATATCCCACAACACCTGGGTGGTAGCTGAGTTGATAAGTCCTGGGCTCCACTGGGACTGCTCCCCTCAGGCAAGGGTCAGGGTGAGCTTTCCAGTACCTACACCATGTGGTCAGATCTCTTGTACACACAAGGACGAACTCCCCCATTGTGGTGACCAGCAGGACGGAAGGCAGGGGCAGTTCTCCCAGAGCCTTCTAAGGTCTAGACTAGATTTTCTGCTGCACCCGTGACACTGGATCAGTTTTCCCAGGAGGAAGTGGTAGCTCTCCCACTGAAGCAGCTGGCGAGAACAGTTCTCCCACCAGGGCCAGCTCTATCATGATGCACCGCCCCCCCCCCCACACACACACACTGGTAATATGGGTCATACATCAACACATATCCTGGCTTGAGTAGGACTACAGACCCAGACCTGACTCTCAGCTGCAGTTAGGGATGGGTATTACAGTGGCCTCGATTGTCAGTATAAGCCCCCCAGATCAGTATGGCTCTGGTGACAGCATGGCCCTTGGATATCAACCTGGTCTCAAGTGACAGCTCAGACCACAGACAGACATTTACACCACTTTAGATTGTAACATGAGCCACAGACCCCAACACAGACCCCAGCTCTAGTAGGGCCATGGCCCCAGACATGTCCCTCAGATACAAATCTGTCCTGGATGTCAGCATGGCCTCTGGTGGCAGCACAGGCCATTCAGATTAGTATGGCCCTGGCAGCAGCATGACTCTCAGACATCAACATGGCCTCAGGTGGCAACTCAGACCATGGCTATCAATATGTATGACCTCTGTGGTAACACAGGCCACAGAAATCAGCAAGGACCCCAGTTGCTGTAGGGCCACAGGCTCAGACGTGATGCTCAGCAGCACAGGTCTGGACATCACATGGTCCAGGTGGAAGCATAAGCCAGCCATATCAGCCTGTTCCTCACTGCCTATGCATCTCCAGCTCCTCTTCTCTCCACAGAGTATGGACCACTCTGTTTCTCCTTTTCTCACATTTGTCCACCAACCTGTTCATCATAGTGGCACCCGCCCACCTTGTGTGCAGGGCATTGGGAGGACCCATGTCACAATATTAATAGCTTTTTAGCTTTGTATTATCTCTTCCATTTTGAACTCATCTAACTTGGTCATAGATACTTTTTGTGAATGAGAGTCTCTGGTTTCATAGGATACATTGACTAATTTTTATCTTGAAATTTGGGTAAATTTCTATGGCAAAATCATTCTATGGCTATCCAGTCCTCCAGGGTGTTCTTTCCTGCCTGTATATGTCTCCAGATAACAGCTTAGATATTCGGGATGCTTTTCTTACTTTCTGTGGCCCAGCAATGCATTTCCAGTTAGTTTTGGTGCAGGTCCTGGTTAGGTAAGTGCTCTTTAGGGTTTCTGTCCATGTTTTCACCTCCTGTCTATTCTCTTCTGTGACTCTACATGGTTTCAAGACCAAGTGATAAGAGGTGTCCTTGTCACAGCCACAAACATTTTTCCTAGTTACCTGCCTATGAATTAATAAATTAAGAGAAGCAGGAAGGTCAGATGTGGACCATTTCTGTTCTGATGAATTCCCCCACCACTCAAGCTGCAGCCCCCCCCCTTACTTCTCAGGGTGCTTTGTGAGCTTTTGGCAAGTACTCAATAAATATTTGTTGTTTGGCTGAGTCTAAACACTCCACTGTCTTCTAATCAGAATCTCTGATATATTCACTTTTGTTTGCTAAAGAAAAGCAGAAATTAAAAATTTGTAAATTATTCAGACTGGGGATTTTAATGCGCACAGGAATTATGCTAAAGTAAAACTCTGAATATATGGGTTAAGGGATAAATGGTTTTATTAAGTAGTGTGGGTCTTTGTATCCCATTTTTCAAAATTTGGAAGGGATTCAATTCTCCGATAAGGTATTGTAAGCATCGCTGACTTTCACGCCACCAGGTAGGCATGGCAGATAGACTCAAGGTTGCCCTTAGAATTGCATCTTGAGTTGATCTGCCTGTCTAGTATCAGCTTCAGAGAAGAGAGATGGGCCTGTAATGTATTCCAGCCAACATTGTGCTGTAAGAAGATTATACCACTGTGAATACACATCATAAGACTGGAGTATCAACACTATGGACAAGTCATTCCGTTACTGACTTTGAAAATGTAAGGTGCCCTGTTGTGAGTGGCATACAGAGAAACCCATGGCCAGGGAGCTCACAGTGGCCTCTGACCAGCTCCCAACAAGAGACTGAGCCCCATGTTTTTTCTCTTTTTTTGCCACAGGGAAATAAATACTTGTCATTTTCCTCAGCCACCTCCCTCACTACCCAGACAATGGAAACCTATTCCTATCCATACTTTAGTCGCAAGATTGGAGTGGACCCAATTGAGGTTCCGTGCAAACTGTGGCACACTAAGTATTGATGCATCAGGTCTCCAAGTTTATGATAATGCCGTTAGTAAGCAGGAGATAACTCCCAGCAGATGAGACGAAAGCCGGGCATCTTCAGACAACATGTCAGTGTGTTTCAGCATCATGCAGGCAGTAGAGGAAAAATTCCCATCTACTCTTTATATTTTGCCTAGAGATTCCAGATCAAAAATCATGTGGCTATCAAAGTATATTGGCCAAGAGAAGTGAATCTAGGGCCGTGGATTATGGAAGAGCAGTGACCAGTGAACAGTGAGTTCAGATCTCTAGAGCACCTCCCGCTGTGTGAAGCAGGAAAACAGGGCAGACTGGGCTCCCACTGCTGGGGGAAACAACGTGAGGCTGGGATCCCCAAGGACTTCCTTCAGAGCTGCAGTCCCTCATCTCATGCCCCCACTCAACTAGAGAGAGGTAAAACATCTGTCTAAACACTCGAGAGATAAGATCTTCAAAATAAAGATATTTGAAGATAGCATGCCCAGCACACCTTTCCACCTGCTGGCTTAATGTAATGTACTCATTACAGCTGTAAATGTTTCTAATAAAGTATGAAATGGGTTGTTTGCTTTGCTGCTTGTATGAACTCTCGTTTCTCCTTTTATGATATTGAAGTTGACATTTGCTCACCCTTTATCAGTGGGATATTTAATCAAGTCCAATCTGCAAGTAGCAAGGGGATTCGTATTTTATTTAAAACAGAGACCCCACACAAAAGGCTTGGGAAGCAGGACAAAACCCAGAAGAACAAGTGTGGCTGCCAGAGTCACACACACACAAAAGGCTAAACTGTGAAGAAAAGGTGCCTCAACCATGTGGCAGGCGACCAAACCTTTGGCATGGTGGCTCAGAAAAGCTGTGGCTTGTCAAACTGTGTCTCACACATGGTTGGAAAATTTGCAGGGATTTTCCTGAGGAAACTAGTCTTCCTTTTTGTACACTGAATTTCCTCAGAGGTTCGCAAGCGCCTTTGATGCATAGGTAAACTTGGTTCATACTGTTCTGCTATGAAATAGTCAATGACCCCCCAAGGGAGAGTGAGATTAAGTTTATACTCTTGAATAGGGCAGAGGACATCCTTAATCCCCATGTAATCACCTACCTCCAGCAATCCTGTGGCGCTGACAGGTTGAGCTGTCCTTCCATGAGTTCTCAAATGTTTCTTACCTTGTCTCCAAAGCTTTGTGGGGGCTCCTCTGGTATCCAAGCGCATCTCATACCAGATACCCACACTGTCCTACTCCTATGTGGCTGATGCTAAGAAACGCTCACTAGAGTGTTTCTTGATACGGAGCTTGGTGTCCTTGTGATCTCTGAAGCTTTGGGTTACATTCAGATAGTCACCCCTCTCTGGGTCTGATATTGTGTGTTCAAGTTTGTTCCCCAAATTTGGTTTGTCATGGGATTTTTGTTCTATCATATCTACATAACAAGGGCTTTAATATGCTCATAGGTAGATGAATGGCCTAATAAGTGGTAAAAGCTTTTTTGGGTGGGGAGAGTTATAGCTGATTGCTAAGCTATTATGAGCTCTCTTTGTCGTGTCTGGTTATCTCTCTCTCTCTGTCTGGTGTTTGGGGTATGTGTGCATGTATCCATGCATATGTGTGTGCAATCATGTGGAGTCCAAAAGTCAATCTTGAGAATAATTTCTCAGGAACTGTCTACTTTACTTTTGGGGGCAGGGGTTCTCGTTGGAACTTGGAGTTCACTGATTAGGCTAGGCTGGCTGGCTGATGAGTTATGGGGGTCCATTTCTCTCTTCCTTTCCAGTTCCAGGATTACAAGCATGTATCATTTTGTCTAGCTGCTGAAGTGGGTGATGTGACTGAACGTAAGTCCTTACACTTGAGTGGCAGGCACTTTACATACTCCTACCCTGAGTCCTTTAAATAGTGGCTTTCTTCCATTCACTCAGTTAATTGTGGCATTCATTATTCCATTCCGGAAGCAAATTCTTTAGCTGTGGTGATTGTCAGCAACTCTTGATGCTCGTGGCTTGTAGAAATCTTGCCAAGTCTTGTCTCCATCTTCCCAAGGCCTTATCCCCACATTCATAAGGACAGCTGCCATATGGGTTATGGACAACTCTAATGACCTTATGTCAACTCGATCACCATAAAGACCCACTTTCCATGGAAGGCCATATTCACAGACACTGGGTGTTGAATTTATTTCAACTCAGAGCATTTGGTACATAGAGATTCCTTCTCTAGCCAAGCCTGACAGCCAGGTGTCATTTATTACCTTGCTTTCCAAACCCCTTACCATTGGAACCAGCCAGGACTGCAGAACTGCACAGTGCCCTTCCTCAGTCACCATCTGCTCTCATCCAACCTTCCTGAACCCCATGCTGAGAGCTTACTCCTGTCTAGCCCTCTGAACCCTTCTCCTAGGGCCTGGGCTCCTGAGCAAGGCACCCCTCGGTTTGTTTCCAAACTCCTTTCCTTGGCCAGTGGATCTTCTGGTCTCACCCAAGTGCTGTACTCGGAATCTCAGCCCTCTGCAGGCATCTGCTTACTCTAAGTCCACATTCACTGAGCTCATGGCTTCTCCTGGAGACCCTTCACACAAGTTTGCCTGTAGTGTGAGTTTCGGTTCCATATCAGTTACTCACATGATAGTTATTCTGCCGGGGTGCTTCTTAGAATTTCCTGAGTCCAGGACCAAAATTTCAGCCACTTTTGGGATCTCAGTTATCTAGTAAATTCTCAACTTTAAGATGTGTCTGTTGCCACATAAGCCAGATCTTAAGGGATAGGTGAGAAGGCTACATAGAACATAAAAACCCAGAAGTGATTCTACTGTTGTTCAACTTATGTCACGTCAAAGTGGTGTGTCTTAGGTACATTTCATGGCTCATTCTAATTCTGTCCGTCGTAATGATTAGTGTGGCCATGTTAGCTTTGCTTATCTTACCTGAGTCCTGGGAGTCACCAAGAAAATAAAAACTATAAAGTAATTTAAACCACAGAGTTGGCTCTTCCTGAAGTCTTCATTTTGTTCCGTTCCCTTTTTTTCTTTGTTAGAAGTTGTGTGGACTTTAAGAGGGTCATCACCAAAGGTGAACACCTGTCCCTTCAACTCTTCATTGTAAATATACCCACACAAATAAGATATTGTAAGAAACAGTGAAAAAAAATAACTTTTACTGCACATAAATAATCTTGTTCTCACATAGCAGTTTCTCAAAGTCCCTCCTCACAGGCTGGTTCTGGGAGTTTATCTTCTTACTTTGTCTCAACACCAAGCCTGGGCTCCAGTGCTTTGTCATATGTATGAACTGGGTGCACTCCTGGCCAGTTTGGAAGCTGCCTGAGTTCTCCAGGTCTTCCCAGTGGCGGTTCTCAGTGACCAGATTACTCAGCAAAGATTTGTCGCATTTGAATCAACTCAGAACTTGCCATGGGTGGGTACACAGATAACTTGAAGTCTCATGTTTGGTCTCTATCCTTGGGGGCTAGTTCTGCTGCCCCAACAGGTGGAAACTTCAACCCGCACCAACTCTCCTGGCTGTAGGACCCTCCTGAGGCTGACCATGATGGAAAATCTGCCCAACACCCTGGACTACTCAGCTTGGGAACTGTGATACTTGAGGGAATGACATTTCTGAAAGTTCAGTCCATTTGTCTATGGTACCTTGAACATGTGTTTGCTGCTTCCTCCATCATTCAAAGACAACATCTTCACCCCTGCTCTATGTCCTGGCATTGTGTTAGCTTCCCCTACCCCTCTGAGTGACAAGCTGCTCTTCAAATGATAGCATTTGTAGGCTCTCTATTGGCTCAATTACCTGCCTTAGATTCCAGTCAATGGTGTTAATTTTCCACTGAAAACTCACAGCCAGGAAGGGAGCAGGCTGCTACAGCATAGATAGCTCTCCATCTGGAGGCTCAGAGGCAGCCAGAGACCCCATTCACTTCCTGCCCCCATGTCATACTGCAGTCATTAATCCTTCCTGCTTTTTCATGCAAACATTTGTAAACCTGCATCGCTCCCATCTTGTACTTGTGTAATTGATTTTTTAAAACCCAAATGAAAGGCTTCTCACACATCCCTGTTGAGTTTTATTTGCCTTTGTGTCACTCAACTTGGCTTGCTGTTTGTGAGCCCTCAACTGTAATCTAGCCTGAACACAGAACTCTCCTTCTCTGTGCTGCTTGGCCTGTGAATTTTATATCTCAAGTGTCTGGAAATGATGCTTTAGATCAGGTCAAGTGCAAAGTCTTGCCGCCAGCACCATATCAGGGCTGTTTCCTAAGTAGGTATAACCTCATTGATCAGTGCTGTTCAACCAGTTCTGGGGCTGGGCCTCAGCGCCCATTCTGTCTTGTTCATGTGAGTACATAGCTGAATCTTATCTGTATCTTTAAAACATCACCATGAGTTAGGAGGAACATTAGTGATAATTTCATTCTTATTTATGAGAAAGCAGATCTTAGTTTCATCTCTTTGAATTGGGGTGCACTGGGCTTTGTTTCTTTGTTTCTTTTGTTTCAATGAAGATAGCAACTGTCTTGTGTCTTCTTTCTCCTTGGTCAACAAAGCATGGCTTACTCTCTCCCATCTCCATGGGCATGCTGGAGCAACACAGAGAAACTCACTTAAATCACAGCCTATCTGGGGAGATGGCTCAGTGGCTAAAGTACGTGCCAGAGCTCAGCACCCAGTACCCATGTAAATGATGGCTGGGCCGGTATTGTGGCTGGCCACCTTGTAATGCAGGCTTTCGTGAGGCAGAGGCAGAGATAAGCTAGCTAGGCAAAGCAAATGGGTGAGCTCTAGAGTCCAATGAAAGACATTGCTGCAATTTATACAGTGTAGAGTAATTGTGGAAGATCCTGGTCATCAACCAGCCTACACACATGCAAATGCACATATGCATGCATGACCATATACAGGTAAGGATGCATACATGCATGCACATATACCACACAGATATATATACTAATAAATAAGAAAAATAAATAAATGTTTTAGTCAGAATTCTCTAGAAGATAGAGCCAGCAGGATGCATATATATATACATATATATATCATACATATATATGTATGTATGTATGTATGTATGTACACACACACACACACACATTCAGCCAGCCTTAAAATAGTAACAACAGCTAAATCACAAGGCTGAAAACCTCAGCAGTTGGAATAGTCTGCAACATCTGTCTCTCGGTTACTCAGTCTACAAGGCAGGATGCCTCAGTGTTCCAGTCTGATGCCAGAAGCCCAGGAGATTTCTACTGTGAGAGTTTAGAAATTCGGCTTCTGCTCTCAGCAACAGGACCCACAGCAGTAACAGGGTGAAGGATCGTTGTGTTGTAGGGAAAGGCCAACTGAGTAAAAGGTGAGCTGATGTTCCTTCTGCCATGCCCTTTTCATCCAAACTGCCACCAGAAGATAGCCCTCCTACATTAATAAAGCATTCAGGACAGCTCTTCCGGTGAGGCTCCCTTTGTAGGTGATTCCAATGTGTGACAAGTTGACATTTAAACCAACAATACTAATAAACCAATCAAAGCCCATGTCTTAAAGGTTCTCGCAGAATACACTTCTTGTCCACTTGGACCAAGATGCCCCTGGTTGTGTCTCCTGAACTCCAAGCACTGACTTGGTGTCTGCTCTTTATCTGTCTCTTGCACAGCCCATTCTCTGGTTTATGGTCACCATGACGAGCTCTGGTTCTTGAGGCTCCCTAAACTGCTCTGTGCAGTTCTATAAAATGGAGAATGATGACCCTCCCTGATAAAGTTGTACCTACAGGAAAGGGGGTCAGTGGGTCATAGTGTAGAGTCCACACAGGAAGGAGTGGCACCTGTGTTTCCCTTTCTTTCAAGGACCTAGTGAGTCTACCTTGAACACCGGGTGAGCAGTAACTGAGCTGCCATTAGCTGACCACCCAATTTCTGGGCTCATTCCTTACCACTCACCATTCCTCCTTGGAGAGATAACTATTCTTTCAGAATCAAGATGGCTCTTCCATTCCACCATGGCAAACGAGAGAACTAGACTGCCAGGGCATGTAGAGATATATTCCAACACAGCTTGAGACAGTCACTGATGGCTCTACATCTACCTGTAGTTTTCAGGATTGGTTCATTCTCCAGGGAAGGTGGCACCCTTGGCATATCTAATGCACATTTCCCTATCTCCAGGATTCTTCAATATGGCCAGCAGTGCCCATGACTTCTAACTGTAGTTGCTTTCAATCCTGGCTGAGGCAAATGTGGGAATGTGGAGGCAGGCATGGAGTGTGACTTCCATGTGCTCATCCATCTTAACACAGGTACTTGTGTCTTTGGACAGCCATGGTGTTAGTGAGATAGCCCCGAGCAAGTCTTACCCTCATAGATATAGGCAAGATGCCTTGAAGGTCAAAATGTCCCTAAAGATCTGCTCCTTCAGCCTTATCTTATACTTCATCATGTTTGGTTGGGTCATGAGGCTTTGACTGAGGCAAATAAACCACACCTGGGGGGACTCTGTGTCCTTAGAGAACCACACATTATCTCACCTATAGGCATAGTAAGTCATGCTGTGAAGTCATGATCACAGCAACACTTATAAAGGAAACATTTAATTGTGGTGGCTCACTTATAATTCTGAGGTTCAGTCCATCATGACAGGGAACATTGAGGCGTGCAGGCAGAGGTGATGCTGGAGCTGAGACTGCTACATCTTACAGACAACAGAAAATCAACTGACACTCTGGGCAGTATCCTGAGTATTTGAAACCACAACGCCCACCCCCACAGTGACACACTTCCTCCAATAAAGCCATACCCACTCCAAGAAAGTCACACAGTGCCATGCCCTGTGAGATTATGGGATTATGGGGGCTAATTACATTCAAAGTATCACAGTAGGGTCTAACTGCTGGGGCAGTGGGAGCAACATAAGAATTCTGGACATTAGGATTAGAACTGTCAATCATCTGTGTATCAGAGGAATAAACAAGAGGAGCTGATGTCTCTTCTCAAGTCTCATGGACCAGAAGCAGAGCTTTCTTTTCTTCCTATACACAGGTCTTCATGAAACTGTTTTTATGTCTCCCGTACATGAACAGTCACAATGATGTTAAAAGTAGCTGTGGTTGTTATAAGCAGTATTGGTGAGGATCAATGTTCTGCAAACGGCATTTCTATTAAGGCCCAATACTGTTTACTTCACGGGGTATTGTGATGTAAGGCTGAATCTCTCTGCTGCTCTGTGGTACCCCACTGCCCGCAGCATCTGTGTGACTAGGGAACTGTGATTGACAGCTCTTTGTCTTCTTCTCTTGGGAAACTCTAGGTTATCATCAGAGATGTATCTTCCAGAGCCTCTGCTGCTCAGCAGTCAAGTCTTCATGGGAGGGAGCCACTGTGAGCTTCTACGGAGCTATTCCTTGACCTACCAAGAGAAGTCACATTTGGTGACTCTCTGACCCTGGGTAGAGAGCAAAGGCCTGATTCTTTGCTCCTGACAGAGGGCAGCTCTGTCTGCCAGTTGCTCAAGGCTCCTTGCGGAGTTGGTGGAGATCTGTGGTCCTGTCTATCTGATGCCACTGCCTCTCCCTTCTTTCACATAGTCCCCCCCACACCCCCGGAGCATACCCTTTCCATTATTAACTCCTTTCATGTTGCCATGGGGAAAAGAAAATGCCCTGAAAACATCAAACAAACAACTTGAAGGAAGAAAGAGATCGTTCGCAGGTTTAGGAACCAGATTGGAGCCAAAGCAGGAACCTGAAGTAGCTAGTTAGTTACATCCAGTCAAAAGCAGAGTGTGAGAAGTGTACGCCTGTCTATGCTCAGCTCACTTTCTCCTTTTTGACATAGTCCAGGACCCAAGCCCAGGGATTGGTGGTGTGTTCTATGGGCTGAATCTACTCATACTAATTAGCATAAGAAAGACCACCCCTCACAGACATGTCTTCAGGTCAACCTCATATAGATAGTCCTTCCCTGAGACATCCTTTTTCCGTGATTGTTGATTGTATCAAGCTGACAATTAAAACCAACCATTACAACTCACAGTTGGACTTCACCTGGCCCTCATCCTACAGGTGACAGTGTAGATCCCGAGCAGTTAGTACCTGTTCCAGACTCAGGCCCAAATTCCCCTGCTTAACTGAGACGGAATGCCAATGGAGAGGTAGGTCAATGGCAGATGGGAGTCTTTGTGGATTGGCTGACCTGAGCTCAGGAAGAAACATATTGCACCCAGGAAACTTTTCATACCCGTGGAGGAATTTCATGCTCAATGATGCATTTTACCAGGCCTTAGTTCTATCAGTTGTCACCAGGCTGCTCAGAGGGAGTGCCTGGGCTGCAGACTGGCAGCATTATGCAGGGGTTGGAGCTTGAGTGAATCTATCACTCTGTTCTAGTACTTCAGCTCCCAAAGAAAAAAGAACAGGGCTTCCAGAGTCTAAGTTGAAGCTGGAGAAGGAGCAGAACATTGCTGAGTAGGGTGGTCTACGGCTCTTGGAGCCCTGCACAGACCTGGACGTAGATGGTGTTCAGAGGCTCTTCCTCTCAAAGAGCTTTAACTGGAGCTCTTTACTGTCCCACTTGTGGATGCTCCAGCCATAGTACACAGCTTCCCTTTCAGAAAGTGCTAATGGAGGGGGAGCACTGACCTACTGAACTTGCAGGCAGCATCCAGAGCTGCTCATTGGCATCTTCTTGGCAAATGTTGTTTTTTTAAATATGAACCAAAATTTAGAGTTTGGAAAGGAATCCATGGCTGTGGATTCCATGATGCTTGCCACAGCTGAAGAGAAGTGATTTGTGGATTGTGTGATATTTTGGATTTCCTATTATTTTTCCATTATGGTATAGTGGGATGAGGCCAGCATCTCTCTCTCTCTCTCCCTTTATCTCCTTCTCCTCTAGACTATTTATGGCTTTCTGTGTCTGCTTGCCCTTGGTGCTTTCTCATTTCCTCTGCACAGCTCCTTCCAGACTCTTAGAGACCCATGTTGCTTCCATACCAGAGGAACAGGTCCAGTTCTAAGTCCCAAGGCATTGGAGAGTGGTGTCAAAATCACTGCTCTAAGCACATCCTGGCAGAGAGCACAAGCCTGCTGTTTGCTCTCCAATTATTCCCCAAGAGATAGGTGAGGAGAGCTGAGGTCTTCCCTGCCCATGCTCTGCCTGGAACATGGGAGATCATCTCAGACCAGAGACCGCTGCAAATGTTTAAAGATTATTATCTCAGTGCCTAATGACAATAATTTGAATTAAAAACTTCTCTAGTTGACTTTTCATGGTTTCCCAGTTGTCACCAACTCACAAAGGGTTAGCCAATGAGATGGCACTGTTTGGCTTTCCTGGTAGTGCTGATCATTATCATAAACTGTGTTGTTTCAGGCTTGGCAGTACCATGTGGTAATAATTTATTGTCCTTATTTTATATTCTCTTAAACTTGGCCTGTCCTTGCCACTCCCCCTTTCAAACTTAAATGAAACTACCATACCACGCTGAGACAGAGGGGAGGCCACCCCTGTGTTCCCCACAAACTTCAATAACAAGCCATTATTTCAGCAATGCACAGGGAAGTCTGAGAGAATGTAGCCACTTTGCTGGTGGGGAGTCCCAGTTGGATGGGATTAATTCATCCATCAAATGGGGTGAATATTTGTTCCCCGTGGCTGGTATGAAATCTATTATTCCTTTGGGGATGCAAGTAGGGTGGTCATTCCTGTGACTTAGTGACTGATAGCCTTTCAAGTCTTGTGTGGTAAGGCACAGTTCAGTATCAAAGGAGTTATCTAAAAGTTTTGGTAACCTAAATTATTTATGAAACTCTGCTTATCATTAGGAACATTAAAAATCTCTAGTTCAGTTTGAAATTCTTGACCTAAGATTGAGAAATATATTAGAGATAGACTGTAGAGCAAATTCATCTATGATGCCCCAGGCCAGGGTCTTTTCTCTGTACCTCAGTTGCCATATCACTGAGATGGTACTGCTCTGGATGCCTTCAAGTCTCTGAGGCTTCGGAAGATACACAGTTTCTTTCCAAAACTAGCATCATACCCAGATCAGCCAAGTAGACATCATACTGGTCTGGGTTCAGAAAACCACGTGAGTGTATCCCTAGGGCACAGTTCAAGTCCTTGATTTATGCAAGCAGCTTGTCTACCAGGCTTGTATCTGGTCTACACCCAGTATCCAGTATGTGGAGCTGTAGTAAGAGGTTTCTGGCCCAGACTTTCGGCCTAACCTCAAGGTCTAGGCCCACAGACCCGCAGTCCTGCAGTCCCGCAGTCCCACAGAGACACACAGATGCTTCCAATAGTTCTAGGCTGATCAGCCTTAGGCCCAGGCATATAGCTTGCTAACTCTCTACCCTTAAGCTATCCCATGTCTCTTGTTCAGCCATGTGGCTCGGTACCTTTCTTTAAAGGTGCATGGTTGTCCTCTGCATCCTGCAGCTTCTCTCTGGTACTCTGTCTGTCATTCTTCTCTCAGAGATTTTCTTAGTCTGGTAGTCCCGCCTACACTTCCTGCCTGCCTTTGGCCAATCAGCTCTTTTTATTAAACCAGTGGTTGGGGCAATTATTTAAAATGAAACAACACAACCTCCCACATGGAGCCGAGTCCCTGTAACTTCCCTCTGCTAAATGTCAGACTCTCCGATTAGAAGTGAGATTCACCAAGGCCCTACCTGTGCAGGGTTTCCACCCTCTTCATTTCCCCTCACTGGAAGAGGGGTGCATAAGGTGGCTGCCCAGTAAACAAACTGAAGACTAGAACAGAGCAAGGGAGGCAAGAAGCCACATGTAGCCTTTTACCATTATCTGCCCCAGTCCAGGGCAGGGAAACAACATGGTGGCTTTAAGATTCCGAAGGCAAGAGATGAGGAGGCTTTTATCAGGGCCAAACATGAGTTGAAACATGGAGTCAAATCATGAGATAAGGAGAGGACAGAGAGAAAAATACTATGTCAATAAGTCTTTGCAGGTTCGATGGCCAACCAGTGTGTCAATTTAACTAGGCTATGGTGTCAAGAGATGAGGTGAGTGGTTCTCTCTGGATGCTGTCCAGGTACTTTGCACAAAATTAGTTGATAGGAGTGAAGGAGACTGTTTTCCTGAATGGGTGGGTTCCATCAAACCTCCAACAGCATTAACAACAATATCCTGTCACCTCCATATGGGACAGGCTAACTCAGGATTCACAGAGGCACTCCACCTGAGTTCCAGATAGTCAGAGTGACCTGGTGACATCACGTGTGCTTATAACTGCATGAGCCAGGTACACACACACACACACACACACACACAGACACACACACACACACACTGAGTGTGTCAGTCCTGTCTGTCTATATACATATATGTGTCAATTCTAGATACCTACTCCCTTAAGGATACCAAAGTCTTAAGTGGCTTAATTTCTTTGTGAACGGCATAGTTTGTGTATAACTTACACATTCCTCATGATGACTCTACTAATGGTTGTCCAAACTGTGGCCAGTGCCCATCACAGAGACCACAACATCATTCCCAATGCTCAATGTTTGAACATCCCTAGAATGCCATCTATAAATGTGATGTTTAGAGACGTCCAAAAAAAAAAAAAAAAAGTTTAACTGTTCACAGGAAGCATAGATGCATTTTCCCCAAATATTTTGAGACACAGTTAGCTGAATCTGAGGCTTCACAACCCACCAATATAGAAGTCCAACTGTGGATATAGTTGTCTGCTGAGATGTCACCTTTATAGGACTCACTTAGGAGACAAGCTTCCAGGATGTCTGTGATAGAGCATCTGGATTAAGCTGACTGAAGTAGAATCTTGCTCTGAATGTGTGCTGTACCTTCGCATGCTTTGGGGTCCTGGATGGAACAAAAAGCGGAAAAATCAGCTGAGCCCCAACATCCATGGCTGTCTGCTTTCTGACTGAGGACACAATGTGTCCAGCTGCCTCATGTTGCTGTTGTCATGATTTCCACCATAATGGATGTGCCCTGAAGTCAAAGTAAATCCCCTTTCCGTCCTTTAGTTGATATTGACTAGAATTTTGTCACAGTAAGGCGTAAGGTAACTAAGCCAATACCTAGCTGACTGTAAACCTTTCTGTCCATACTCACTTTTCCATGCTTATTCAGGGTTATGGTTACAGAATCTTTATTCACATGTACCATTTGGTGGGACTCTCTGACGTTTGAATGATAGGTGAAGAATAGGGAATAGGGCCGGGCGGCACAGCCTCATCTGGACTCAGTAAGCTAGTTGATACCTCCACCAGCAGAGATCTCACATCTCCTGAGATCCTGCTTTTAAAGTGTTTCGCTGCCCACCAGTTCTGAGGAGAGGAGGCTCAAATTTGGCTTCCCACTGCCCATCTGGCCTATGTACCAGCACATCCCCCAGTGAGCCAACCCACCCATGTCAGCCAGGCTCCAGTAAGAGAAGTATGGGCCTCCATACCATTATTCCTGCACAACAGGAATGCCTTTGAACACCAGCCTCTCTCATGTGACCCCAGGACATTCTTCACAAGGATAGTATTAATAATGGGTGAGTCTATGAGAAGAATCTTTAACATGAGACGCTGGCACGGTGACAGAACTGAGAAACTCCTCTTTTGAAGAACCCCACTGCCTAACTGAGTCTGTCATGTAGCTTTTCAGTAAAACAGAAGAAAGTCCTGTAGGCTCATGTGGAAGAAATTCAGAACATTGAGGTTGCCAGCTCAGTACTGATCTTCAGAGAGAGCCTCGGCTCTTTGCTCTGACAGGCATGGAGGAAGAATTTTGATTTTAGCCACACCACAGTGGAGATGTGTGTGGTAATTGTGGTGGGTAATTACCATGGGTTTCTTGGGGAAGCCACAAAGGGGTCTCAGAAGATCCCAGAAGAATGTGTTCTAAGTCTGTCCAAGTAAGGAGCGAGCAGTTGACTGTGGTACTGTGTCCTGGGCCCTGTGTATCTGTGGAGTGTGAGCATAGTGGGCATGAGACTGGGAAGCATGGGGCTTCACTGTCCTCACTGACAGAGATGGAACATCTTCTAGCTTGTCAGAGATTTGTTGACCCAACAATACGGGAGAGGAAATTGGCTAATGTTTCTTTTCACATTAATGGCATTTTACTGAAGTCTGGAAAGATAACTATCTAAGACATGGCAACAATAAACTTTTCTAGTATTTTTAGTAAGAAAACCACAGTCTTTGAGTGACAGGAATCGCAATGAGAATATTTACCTGAAGACTTACTTCTACCACATTTGTGTTTACTGATGGGGCATGTGCATTAGATATCCAAGGGTACAGTTCATGCTTGTGATATAGGCCTAGCCTTTTATTTGCTTGAACCCCCCTGTAGGGCGCATAGACATTCTGTTGAAAAATAGTGGCTTTCCCTCCGTGGCCTCTCAGGGATGTGGAGAAGGGCTTCAGATGGCTGTGATTCACAAACCACTGCACGGAACTCAGTTATCACACTATAAATAAACAGCCCACAGGTCTGATGATATGGATTAGCAGGTAAAGGTACCTGGTGCCAAGTTGGACAACCTAGGCTCAATCTCTGAGACCCATATAGTAGAAAGAGAAAACTGCCTTCCTTAGGTTGTTTTATCATTTCTACATGCACACTGTAACACTGGCCCTCACCCACCCCCCCATACCCAATAAACAAGTAAATAAAATAAAAACCAATGTAATGAAATAGAAAAATGTTTAAGTTTCAAAAAATGGCAGATTGTGAAGATGAGACAGAGTGTTTATTAATCAGGCTAGGGCAGCACCTACATTTGGAGAGAGGTATTACCCTGCCCATCTACACCCTATATCTGCAACCATTTCCACTTATTCACTTCCATCCATACCTTCCGTATTCCCCATCTATCTACATTCCTTCCCCCTTCATATCCATATCATATCTCTACCCTGTCCCCGTCTCCATTCACATTCATATAATATATTGTCCCATCCCTGACTTTATTTATATCTACATTGCATTTCCATCCATCCCTGCCTGTATTCATATTCATATCATATTTCTACCACACCCATGCCCATCATACCCACGTTTCCATCCTTTTCCCAGCACATCTTACTTTGTTGCCTTCCCAGGCATCACACCCATGTCCGTTTCCACAGTTATTTCATACACGACCACACGTGTTTGCTCATTGTGACTTATGCTCATATTTTGTTATACCTGCATTCAAATTGCCATTGTCACAAGCCCAGTCCACAGGGTGGGCACACATGCATGCTATAGGGAACTGGCAGTCAAATAAACCAGGGAGCCAAATGGGCCTTTGTTATCCATTGTAACCAGGACCCAGTGGTTCGTTTTCTTAAGTTTACTGGTCTGTAAGGTCAATATGGCTTCACTTTGTCACCACAAATGTTAGAGCCCCTTCCCCTGCAGAGCCAGGGAAGTAGCATACTTTGTCAGAAACGGTAAAATATATGTGAACCCCCGTAGTGTGCTATGCTTCTTCTCTGCTTAGATGTGCTCAGATCTGTTGCTTACCCTCTACCACTGCCCTTAGGTTCTGGTGCTAGGCTTTCTGTAGGTGTTCTCCATTTCTTTGAGACATTTGCTGTTTCTTCCTCCCTCTTAGAGAGCAGAGAGCACACACACACACACACACACACACACACACACACACATTTTTATTAACAGTTGGATTCAAGTTTTCCCTATGTAGTCTTCAGAAGGTAACATATCTCCCAATCATTGCTTGTTCTTAGAATAACATGGACTTTTTGAGACTCAGCCCACAGCTTCTGACTGGGTCTTTATGGAACCTGCTCACCCAGCAGAGCTCAATGCATTTATCACCAGAAATAAACTTACGAAGGATTGAGTATTTGTTTTCTTGCTTAATTTTAACCGGGATGGGTCTTTATATTTTGGGTAAATCAATACTTTTTTAAACACTGATTTTCTTGGAGGTAAGTAAGTAATCATCAATTAATTTAAGAATGGCTTAATTTCTATCTTTGTAAATATATAAACATGATAAAAGCCAAAATTCACAGTAAATTGGACATCAACTTTCCTTTGACTAAGCCTATGCTTCTCTCCATGGTAGATCAGCAAACAGAAAGGGCAACTAAGCACCCAAGATGCAACACTCTGGACTGGCTCCATGCGATGAGTGTCTCTCCTCCAATGTCTGATTCTGATATGTTCTGAGAACTATGTATCAATTTTCACTGAGGGTGAGATAGAGACCAATAAGAAATCAGAGTATGGCTTAAAATGTATAGTGAGGAAAAGGTTATAATGGGTCCCACTCTGGTGAGTGGCTGCCACCGAATCCATCAGGTTCTCCTGAAATTGGAAGTCACCCTAGGCCACTGAGGGGATGCTGGTGAGCTGCTGGGGAATTAACTGTCCTCCATAATGGGATCTGATTGTCTCCAGAGGTCCTCAGGAACCTAAGAGTTTCTTCTCCACAAAAGACAAAGGTCTCTTTGTTCAACCAAGATGTCTTTGTGTGCCTTGAGGTCAGTCTTAACTGAGGAATTCCTCTTTTTTTGTGGGAAGTTGTAAGAAGTGTCAAAAAGTATGACCAGGGTTGAGGGCCACTTTGTGCCTCCAAATGCTGTGGTTTCTCCATGAAAAAACCACATACAAGAAAGAAAAGCTTAGCAAGGGACTGCTAGTTAAACCCCCAGGGCCCTCTCTCTGATATTTCTTCTTTACAGATTCTCATTTTTCCCTCCATGTTTCCACAAATATTCAAAAAATGTTGGCAAGAAAAAGTCTACCACTCAAACATGTATTGTATCCAACAACATCAAGAATTACTTGAATGTTTTCGTTGTTTTAATTTTAGGGCCTGTGGTTGGTTATTTCATGTGAACTAGAGATGAAAATCTCTCTGTGGCTTAGCTGAGAAGATGTTTTAAGAGTTAAGAAGTTAAAAAAAATAAATAAACAAAAGAGTTTGATACAAACAGTCAGAGCCAAGCTTTCCATGCCTTCCTGGTTCCTCCACCTCTTCATGTTTGCAGTTCGCCAGTTGGACTCTGGATTCACACTACCCTGCTTGGGCTTGGAAGGCAGAAGGTACCCCTGCCACACACTTTCATAAGTCCCCAGGCACGAAAGTATTTTAGTTCCTGTGACAAAAGTACAAGGTTTTTTTTTTTTTTTTCTGGAGGTATTCCTGGCACTGTGCTTTCTCATGGCTCTGTCCTGCTCACACTCTGTGCTATGTTAATGGACCTGGCAATACTGCATGGAGACTTTTGAGCTGGGAAGACTGACAGGATTTGTTATAGAAAATAATTTAGGACATCAGATTTTCTGTACTGGATCACACACACATACACACACATCACACCACACACACATACACACCCATTACACCATGCACACATACACTACCCCACACACACCATACGTACACACATCCACATCATACACACATACCATCACACTACACACACAAATACACATCACACCACACACACCGTATACACATACACACACACATCATACTACACACACACATAATACTACACACACACCACACCACACATACATACACCACACACATACCCTACACACCGTATCATACACACACACCCATTACATCATACACACATACACTACCTACCCACACACACATACACATCACATCATACCACACACATATGCTCATCATACCACACATACTTATACCACACCACACACACACACCATATCACACAAATACCTATTATACCATACACACATAAACTACCCTCACACACACACACCATACATATACACGCACATACACACCACACTACACACACACATCATACCACATCACACACACATATGCTCATCACACCACACACACTTATACCACAGCACACACACACCATACACACATACACACACCAAACACACATAAACCATACACATACCTCATACCACCATATCATGTACACACACATTACACCATACATACATACACTACCCACACACACACACACACACACACACACACACGCCCTATGGTAGTTTGAATGTAATTGCCCCCATAAACTCATAGGGAGCGGCACTATTAGAAGGTGTAGTTTTGTTGTAGTCAATATAGCATTGTTGGAGGAAGTATGTCATTGCAGAATAGACATTGAGGTTTCATATGTTCAAGTTTTTCCCAGTGTCTCAGTTCACTTCCGGTTCCCTGTGGATCAACATGAAGAACTCTCAGCTCCTTCTCTGGCACCCTATCTGCCTGCATGCTGCTTTGCCACAAGTCATGATGATAACCTCTGAACTATAAGCCACCACCCAGTCACATGTTTCCCTTCATAAGACTTCAATGGTCATGAGATCTCAATAGAAAGCCTAATAAATATATATCCTATAGAGAACAGTGACATTATATTTTTCTAGACTGAGGAGGTGATTCAACTGGTGCTTGCTGCCAAGCTGGAGGATCTGAGTTCAAGCCCTGGAATGGGCATGGCAGAAGGAGGAAGCTGACTGTTGAAAGTTGTTCTCCAGCCTTTTACCCACATGCTGTGACTTTGGGCCTTCCATCTACCAAGACTGTCAGGTAAACTTACCTGTTTTCTTCACAGATCCTGAAGCTGAAGTGTTTTCTGTAGCACAAACAGATAGTGCATCCTGAGAAATGATAAGACCTAGACTGACCCCACTGGGTAAGAGGCTGGAATCCCTCATCAGAACACCTCATGAACAGAAAATGCTATCCTGAGGTCTGGACAGACAGAGGAAAAGGGGGTTCAAGAGGACATTGATACAGATTACTGTGGCCTAAGGAGTTTATTATTAGAGTTGCTAGTGACATGGACAGAAAGAAAGAAAGAAAGAAAGAAAGAAAGAAAGAAAGAGAGAGAGAGAGAGAGAGAGAGAGAGAGAGAGAGAAAGAAAGAAAGAAAGAAAGAAAGAAAGAAAGAAAGAAAGAAAGAAAGAAAGAAAGAAAGAAAGAAAGAAAGAAAGAAAGAAAGAAAGAAAGAAAGAAATGTCAGGGGCTCCAAGGAGAGTTCAGGCTCCTGTATCTGAGACAGACAGCATGACAGAGTCTTTGAGGAAAGGACTTGCCTGAGGAGTGAGTCTCTCCTCAAAGCTTTCTAAGGGTGGGGAGATTCACAGCAAGATCCTTCGGGCTCTCTGATTTCCAGGCAGGAAGCAAGGAAGCAGTTGGAAAGCAGGTGTGTGGCCACCACTTTGCTATAAACCACTTCCCAGGTGAGAGACCCTGGCAGCTAGAAGTCTGTTAGTTTGCATCCCTCAATTCATAGGTCTCTCTGTAGCACCTGACAGAGGAGGCTACTGCAGATAAGGTAGCCTGAGCAGAGACTGGATTTTAACTTTGCATTCCTGCAAGGATTTGTAGCAACAGGACACATAGGTAGCTTAAGTATGTAACCTGGTCCTGAGTCTGGATGGCTGTGGGCATCCTTGTGTGGGAAGAAAAAGAGGTGGGGCACTCAGTGTTCCGTGAAGGATATTTTCCCATGAATGGGCTTCTTATTGCTCTACTCTTTCCACTATACACACAAATATACACATCTATTCACAAACATACGCACATACTCATAGACATACACATAGACACATAAATACACACATATAAATAGATATATACACATGCACACACATATATACACACATATGCACACATATGCATGGACACACACACATATACACACACATGTATATATACACATATACACACATATGCATGGACACACACACACACACACCCTGCTGGAAGGTAGCTTTGGATTGAGTGCCTTGTTTCTTCACAGAGGTGAGTAAGAGTTCCTGCAGACCTGGCTTTCTTGTCATAGGCAGCAACCATGTGCCTCTGGTGCTAGGAAAATCTTTGTGTGTCCCGCACAAGTCACCATGTACCATCACTCATTACTGCTTCAGCTGGTGCTCTCTACAGCTCATACTAAAAGGTAGGTTTCTGTCTGCTTGTCCCCTTACAGGCTGGAACAGCATGGGGAAGGGAGCTAGGGAAAGAAGAGCCTCTCCAGACTGCAGTGGCTCACAGCGGGGGTGGGGGGTGAGGGACCTCTTGCTCTATTGTGGATCAGATTATCCTCTGTGCCAAACCTAACAACAGAACACGCACATTTCCCAACTAGCCATGCAGTTTTCCAGCCTCCAGAGACTTCATTTTGACCACAGGTATTTACTGAGTGCATCTCCGCCAGTGTTTTGTGGGATTGTGGGGGTAGGTAGAGGAGTCTCTGCTTCCCAGGAGATAAGAGCCTGAGACAAGAGCCAAGTGAGTTGGACTATTGTGAGTGGAGCACCCAGGAGTGCAGGCTGGACGGGCAAAGGGCAGGACATTAAGTACCATAAACTCAAACAGCACAATATTCTGATAAAGGGGAGGGCAAGGCTCCAGCTTGCCTATCGCCTTTCCAAAGTGCCAAGATGCATCCTGCCACAAATGAGCACATTGCTGCCTCTTTCCAGTACAGTAACTATTTTGTTTTCAAGGAGGAGTCTTGGGTGCTTTATGACCATAATGCTGCAAGTGATTTTATTTTCAAAATAAGTGTGAAGTTTAAAAATTAATAGATATATATGGCAAGGGTTCAGTTATTCAGAGATGTGGAAAAACCAAGTGTGAAAGGTGGGCATGTCAGAAGTTTGGGGAATACTTCTATAGGATGCATTGGGCTTGGGGTGGAAAAACTGGATGTGACATTTCAGCAGGGTCCTGGGAGGACAGCAGAACGAGGGGTGAGAAGTTGCTTCCGAGAGGTGAGATGTAGAATACAAATCTGAAAGTACATGAGCAGCCAGATGCTTCCGTGCATCTCAGCAGGGTTGAAGACAGACATGCATGTAGGAAAGGGAAACATGTGGGCAGAAGGATACGGAGAGCACAGGGACTAAAGAGTTAAGCAGAGACCATGGACTTGACAGAGCCCCACCATCATGGAGGGGGAGGGGCGCAGGGCAAAGAGAAGAGTGAACATCCTCTTATACATGGGTTGTGTGAAGTATAATTGATTGTCTACTTGAAGGGGGAGGTCTCCAGCTAGAGCTTAAGGCCAGACTCTCTAAGTCCTAGCAAGAAAGGGATGTGTGGCAGAGCCTTTTATGTAAACCCACTACCCAGGTAAGAAGTCCTAACAAGGGATGTCCATTAGTTAAGGACTCTCAGACAATGTCCCAGTGGGGTGCCTGTAATTATCTGTGAAAGGCAGAGAGAACTGCCTTACAGAACAAGGGTTCAGCATTATCTTCTTACAGACATTAACTGCACTTTGTAGTCTGGGTTTTAATGGCTGAGAGAACGGAGCCTCTTCAGGATGCTTGGTGACCCTGAATACTGAAGGGGCTGAGGTCCACAGGAGAATGTCTTGTAAGTGGTAAGCAGACTGTATAAGCAAGCTCCAGCTGCTGTAACAAGTTAGCATGACCTGGGTGGCTTAAAACAGCAAAAATATACCCTCTCACACCTCACAGCCAGAAGCAGGACCAGATCCTTCAGAAGGTTTTTAGGGAGGAGGTTCCTCTGCCTCTTCCAGCCCCTGGTAGTCCCCGACATTGTCACAAAACTCATTGTCCTGGGTTGTCACAAAACTGCAGCCCTAGGTCCCTGAGTCTCTGTGACCATTCCTCAATCCAGGATGGCTTCACTTTGACAGTAACTAATTACACATGCACACACTCACTCCCAAATAAGGCAACTTCCTGAACTCCCACTGTGTTGTAGTTCAGTCCTTTGACCAAAACAGCCTCTGCCAGCATCAGATCACAAGGCTGGGGAGAAGAAGGTGGTGGAGGAGGGTCATCAGATCCTTACCTGAGCATCAGGACTCCTCCCAGCTATTTGTATGCGATGCAGCCCTAATTGCCAATGGATGGGGTGTCGGGGAGGAGCTAAATTAGATGAGCTGGGGAAGGTTAACTGGAGGTGGGTGTGGGGCTTTCCATATACATGGCTATGGAGAAGCCCTGTCATCAACTCAGGGTGTAAACTCCAATATGGCTGTTTTAGAATCACCATCCTTCTGTCGGTAACCTCTCACTTCATGGTCTCTAAGTCCAATAAACTCATTGCTTTCCCAGGGTGTAATTGTATTTTGGTTTGTTGTTGGGACCTTATGAGGGTGCATGTTGTTTACATCTGCTGAGGGAAGACATTCTTACAATATATTGTGATGTGAATTTTAAGGGAACAAACATCTTTTGCCCCATAAGAGGGGTAGGATATGAATGTGTGTGTGTGTGTGTGTGTGTGTGTGTGTGTGTGTGTGTGTGTGTGTGTGTACATATGTATTTATAACGGCCTGTAATACTTAGATATAAAACATATAGAATCCAAAAAACCCACCCACACCTGATCCCTGCTTCTCGGGGGTGGAGTCAGGATCACTGATTAGCCCTCCACAGATGATGCCTCTGATTTCTTTAAATTTTTTTGCTGCTGTTTTACAATGGCTGCGTTCTCTTGTCTACTTGTCTTCTGTTTGAAGTATCACACTGGAGCAGGTGCCATGGAGATGGCTCAGCCTGCAAAGCCTGAAATGACTGCTCTCAGACTCCAAGAGCCATGCCTGGAGACAGTGAGGACTGCTTCTGAGCATGGAGGTAAGCTGAGTTGTGTCCTGCCAGCTGGGTCTTCAGGCCTGGGCTCAGTTAGGTGGGCATTCTTGAAATTAGCCAGGGCAGCTTGGCACCCTTACTGAGCTCTGGCCAGTGGCTCTGCTTGGTGAGCGGAGGTGCTACTCTGTCCCCTATCAGCATCTTGTGCAGGACAAACACACTTCCACCCTCCTGAAGTACTCCGTAGCTCAGACGCTCTTGCTTTGATTGTGGATGTCTGTGTCCAGGCGTCTTGCTCTTCAATCTTTTTACACATGAGCGCAGAGCCCAAAGAGAAAGAAAGCACGCAGCCCTCAAGGTGTGGAGTTACCAGCCTGGCAAGAAAAGTGTGACCAGGCAACATTAATGCAGTGTGATGACTGTGGCTTGGCATGGCCTGAGCCTCTTGATGCTGGGGCCCATCCCAGGGGAGGTGGGAAGCCAGGTTATACATAGGTGTCTTTTGAATTTGTTTTATTTTGTTTTTAGGGAAGGGGGAGGGGAGAGAAGGAGAAGGGAAAGGAAAGGAAAGAAAGGGAGGGAGGGGAGAGGAGAGGTAAGGAGAGGAGAGGTAGAGAGAGGGGAGAGGAGGGGAGGGAAAAAGTGAGGGGAGGGGAGGAGAGGAGAGGTAGAGAGAGGGGAGAGAAGGGGAGGAGAGGAGAGGTAGAGAGAGGGGAGGGAAGGGAAGAATAAGGGAGGGGAGGGGAGGAGAGGTACAGCTAGGAGAGGGCAGAGGGGGGGAGGGGAGAGGGGGGTGAAAAGGCTCAGAGAGCAGCACATTTTCACAGTGTACAGAAGGGTTGGTCCACAACACACCTGACACTAAGTGCCGACAAGTGTCTTCTGTCATCAGTGCCTGTCTGGACCTCATCTGAGTACAGGTTGGTGAGCTTTCTATGAGATAGTGAAGGGCGTCACAAAGCAGATGTGACTGTGAAGTGGGAATGTTTCTACGCGACTTTTATGTGTCCATGCGCTGATAAATGAACCCATTTGTTCTGCAATTCTAAGTAGGGAAACTAAATATTACTGGGACCCTGACCTGGACTTGCTCTACACTATCAGACTAAGAAATGTCATCATGGGCCATACAACCTCACAGGGCTTTGAATTTACTTCCTCCTTTGTCTTCTGACTCAGAAACCTCATGGAAAGCTGCCTGAGGCTTTTTAGGTGGTTCTGAACCATTGCTAATCAGGGTTGAGGTTGCTTTTTATAAACCAGCCACACCTTGGAGTGGCAGGGAATTCAGATTACAAAGATCTGTACCTCCACTTTTCAGAACATCCTTAACAGTTTTAAGAAAAATAAAATGCAGGGATATATCAACTGTGTGTACACACACAGAGGTGCTTCTGGGTATCTGCAGGGGATTGGTCCTAGTGGAGGTATTTGTGCAAGCCAGTGCAGCTCAGATGTAAAGAGAGCACAGGCATACTGAGCACCACAGCTCCAATAGATAAGTATTCAGGCATTCGAGGGCCAATAAATGAATACTGAGTGTTACAGCTCAATGGATAGTATTCAGGCATTCATTCAGGCGCCAATGAACACCACAGGCTACAGTAAGCCTCTGCAGCAGCTTATAGTCCTACTTCAGAAAAAGGCTTCCCCAGTTTTAATAGCTCTGCTCCGACAAGGGAGCCTCCACCCTCACCCCCAGGCAAAGTTGCTACAGTGGTCAGCGAAGGCTTCATTCAAAAGCTTCACTTGCCCTCCCCTGCTTGCTGCTCTCTGTTCAGGCAATGTAACAACTGGGCCCAGTCAGGGAAGGTCGCTAAAGTGTTACAGGTTCGCTTCCTCAGAGGATCTCTGTTCAGGCTCTGCTGCTGCTGCTGTTCCAGCAAAAGAAGGTCTTCACCCAAACCTCACTCAAGAAATTTGTTGGGAGGGAAGGATCTAGAAGAGTGTGGCTGCCTCTGCCCAGAGTGGGAGAGGGAATCAGGGAAAGGGCTTTGGGCTCAGTACTTACATAGGGCTTCTTGGGGGCAGAGTTTCTGGGGAGACTTCCAGGGTGAGGATTGGTCACATCTTTTCCCTTTCGTTTTACCCTGATTTGGTTTTTAGTTTCAGGGCCAAGGTATATTTCTTTCACTGGCTCTTTGGGGCTTTTGGGCTCTAATTTCAGGGCCAGGGCACATTTCTTTTTACTGGCTCTGATTCTAGGGCCAAAGTGTGTTTCTTTGCTGCTGGTTTCAGAATCAGGGCACATTTCTTTTTGGTTCTGGGTTCAGAGATAAATGTATTTCACTGGCTCAGGTCTTAGATCCAGGGTGCCTGGGTTCAGGGCTAGGGTGGGTTCCTTTCCCTGGCTCTGAGAAACCCTGGTGGGTTTCTTTGGCTGGCCACTTTTCCCTACACCAAGAACTCCAAAGATGCCAGACCTGAGAATGCTTAAGTCCCACATATAAAATATTCCCATACAATTTATCATATCCCCTGATATGTTTTAAACCAAGAATGATCAACCTGTACCTGTGGCTGTATGACCTTTCAACACAAATTGTAAACTTACTTGAAATATTATGAGATGTTCATGTGTGTAATTTTTTCCATTTTTTATTTTAACTTTTTGGTAAAATCATTTCTGAGGTTGAGTATGAAATTTGTAGAGGACAACGCAGCCCTGGAATGTCATGTGAAGTAGGAGGTTGAATATCCTGCTTTCAACCATCTTCCCATTAGCTGTAAGGGTTTAAGGTAAATGCTCACAGGGAGCTGCTCCTCTGTTGTTTAGACAGTAAAGACAAGGAAACAAGTCTATATGCTCAGGACAATTGTGCCTTTTTCTCATAATACTATCCCTGTGAGTAGTTAAATCTGAAGATTGAAATATGCAGATTCAGAGGGCTAAATACATACAGGCGTAATAGGCACACATCTTTATATGCACATATGATCAGTACCTATAAAAGTAAGCACACCCAGAAAATATACACAACTATATGCATACATATAATGAGCAGATATGTACATGAAATATGTGTGTGTTACCTTTCCTGAGGTTGCACCTATTTGTAATGTACAATTTTCTCTCATATGCTAGGGTCTTCTGTGAACACCCTTGACCCAGCCATCCTCAGTGGCATTTGTCAAGTACTCCCCATGTGCTTGGGATGAGCAGGGTTTAAGGGAGCATACCTTTCTGTCAAACTCATTATTGATTCAAAGCCCAGAATGAGTGATACTTCAGGATTCATAAGTACTCTCCACCATGTTGAATATTGGCTAATAAGTTGTAATAACTCCTGGGTAAGTGTGCTGGTTAGTGTAACTGTGCAGTTGACACACAATCACCTGGGAAGACAGGCTCAAAGATGGATCATCTAAATAAGGTTAGCCTTTGTGCATGGCTGTAGAGAATCTACAGTTCCTTGGTATGGTGAGATACATCCCACTGTGGATGCCACCATCCCCTAGGCAGGAGTTCCCTAACTGTGTAAGAGTGGAGAAATAAGGTTGAACCCAAGCTAGCAAGCAAGACAGAAATGTATTCATTTCCATCTTCTCTTCACAGTCATTGTGATGTGAAGAGCATCACATGTAATGAACAGATGTGACCAGCTGTTGAAGCTCCTACAGCCCTGACTTCTGTCCACAGGGATGGACCATAACCTGGAACTGTGAAATAAACCCTTTCTCCCCTAAGTTCCTTGTCAGCATCTTTTATCTCCACAGTAGAAATGAAACTGGAATGAATAGAGTTTTCTTCAACTGTGAGCAAATAAGTGTCTCTGTCAAAGGAAAATCCCAACTGTTGTCAGAGTGCCCCAGAATAGCACGATTAGGCAGAAACACATAGAGATGTGGACAGAGACAGCTTAGGAGAGCTGAGGCTTGCTCTCGCCAATTCAGGGACAGACGTGCATCATTGAAGCAGGTTTGCAGTACCCAGAATCCAGCCCAGCAGCTGTGAATATAGCAATTACAACTCTATCAGTGCCAACTAACAACGATGTGTTTGCCCAACTCTTGTGCACTGAGCATTTTATACCTAAGAGCAGGATTCCCACCTTCCAATAGATACCTCGCTTGTAAATATGGCCATGTCTGGATTTCAGACCATCAAGTGGAAATGTGTGTGTATGAAAAAAGAAAGCAAATGAAATCATGTAATAAATGACTGGAATCTAAAGGCCCTGAAACTTCATCAGGATTACTCGGATTGTAAATCACCACAGATGGGGATTCCATCACAGCCTACAGCATTCATAAACACTTGTTACCAATGCTGTGCGAGATCCCATGTCCTTACACCTTATTTGATTAAGCCTACAGTGAAGTTCTTTCCAGGCCATATTCTGTTAGCACATTATCTGTGGTCATCAATTAGCACTTCTTGTGTCTATCATGGTGACAGTTCAACTGTTCACATGCTGTGCAGGGAGCTAGTGTGACCATTGTGTCCAGAAGAGGATTTCCTAAAATATGAACATTTCCTATGCCACTCTGGACTATTTCAGAACACAGCATTACCATCATCCTTCTTGACATGGGCTTTCCACGTGAATTAGAGCTGGAACATGTAGGCCCTCTGCCACGCAAACCTCTGCCATACTTGTTTACAAATTCAAGTGCTTTTTAAAAAAGTGTGTGTCTAGAGTCTTGAATGTAGTGGGCTGAGCTGGTTTAAAATAATAATAATAATATTCAGCTCAGCACTTTGGCAAAGAGCTTTCTTATGAGGCAGACTCATTTATTTACCTTCCCAGCTGGAAAAGACACATGGAGGTATGCAGCCAGGAAGAGGAGGAGTAAATGGGGAGAGGGGAGCAGGGCTTGGCTCCCGTTATATTGATTTTGGCAAAAATGCCATGTGAAAAATTATGCCTCAGATAAAAATAAATTATAATCTACAAGTATTTGAATGAGAAGAGTTCCCTGTGAGAACTTAATAAATGAATGCTAATTCAGTTACCAATTTGTAGCCATGAAACATAACCAGTCACGTTATTCCATGTAGCTTGTTTTGGAAAAGATTGCATAACCCATGGAGCCATCCTTCACAAAGTGCATAAAAGTGTCGGCATATATATAATTTATACAGCGCATGTTAGTTATGGTCTGTTTAATAGTATTTAATGCTGTCGTATGACATCATTCTTTCATTTACCCATTGGAAAAAAAATAAAAATACCAATCACAAGCACTTTATAGTATAAGAAATATGCTTATTGAATTTGATAAAAATTGCAGAGGACAATAAACAGATTCACTGGGGGAGGTATCTTTTTAAAGATTTTTGAAGAGTTACTGTGTTGGAGTACGTGCAGTATTTACACTGTAGTTATTTTAATCATAATTTACTTAGGATGTGTGTGTTATCTAATAAGCTGTTAATGTGCCTTCAGCAATTCATTTTGCCGACAGCACAGTAAATTGCCACATAGCCTTGGCCCTTTATTAGTAGTAATGATTAAATTCAGTTTTACTTGTACTTACTACATTCTCTCCACTGCCTACAGGGCATCCCTATGGGGTCGGGGGTTGGGGGGGGGAAAGTCGATGTTTCTGTCCTTAATCTGTCCATTTTTTAACCAAAAATCTCTTCTTTTTCAGCAGAATATATGCTACCTCTGTTTACAGGCATTTAAAAAAAAATGCTACTTGGAATGGTTAAGGCGCTGTAGGACAACAGGACTAAATGTTTTAGGATGTTGTATTAAATAAAATATAGCCATGCTTGTTTCTATTTAGTATAAACACTGGATAGAAGAAAACCTGCCCTTTGTTATCGTGTGTGCATGTGCGTGTGCGTGTGTGTGTGTGTGGGGGGGGTATATGTGTATGGCCAGAGACAACTTCTTGTGTCATTCCTCAGGCACGGTCCCCTTCGGCTTTTGGAAGCAGCTTCTTTTATTGGACCAGACATCCCTAGTTAGACTAGGCTAGATGGCCGGAGAGTCACAGAGATCTGTCTGTGAGTCCCCAAGTCCCCAGTGCTTAGATAGAAACATGTGCCACCACGCCTAGCTTAAAATCTTTTGCCATGTGTGTGTGTGTGGGGGGGGGTGTGTGTGTAAAATCCTATAAGAAGCTATCTCAGTTTTCTTTTTTGTTACTCTGATAAAACACTAATGAAAACTTGTGTAGGAAAGACTGGAAGAGCTCCACTACGGGGGCGGGCAGGGGGAGCTGTTGTAGGAAATTAAGGGCAGAAACCTGGAGGCAGGAACTGAGGCAGTAGTTATGGAGGAACCCCCTTTATGGGCTTGTTCTCCATGGCTTGCTCGGCCTGCTTTCTTTTAACACCCAGGATCAGCTGGCTAGGGAGAGTACCACCCAAAGTGGGCTGTGGCCTCCCACACATTAATCACTAATGTCCCACAAACTTGCCTACAGGCCAGTCTGATAGAGGCAATTCCTTGGTTAAAGTTTCTGTCTTCTCAGATATGCATAGATTGACAGAAAGTAAGCAGCATGGGAACCAAGGGCTGACATCAAATACAGGGCCAGCGGATTCTCCTCTGTTAGTCTATGGCTGAATCCTCATAAGGTGACTGCGCATGGAGACTGCAGAGGCCCCAGGGTCCACACAGTTTCTATTAGCAGAGGCAGAGAAACTGAAGTCACAAACTGCCATGTTTCACCAGCTCTACCTTCTTACTGCTCCAGGGATGGGTATCTAAATTATGGTACCTAGGACATCCAGGCTTTGGGTCCAGATATTTACCATAAGAAAAGTGTCTTAAGATCTCATTTTATCTTTAACTGGATAAGCCCTCCATATTTTTATTCTGTCTATATTTTTGTACTCAGCATTTAGTTGTTAGCTGGATATTATGAAAAGCACTCCACTGCAACAGAAGGAGTATCTCAGGGTTTTCCAAAGGCTTCCCCCACTGCCTTCACTGGCTACCTAGGTGGCCCATTTTGCATTAGAAAGTTGTGCTTATGTCTTGGGTTCCAATGATAGCACTCCATTTCAGGTGAGAGCAGGCGTGTCTGCAAGACCCCCTCCCCCCCATCCTGCCACTCTGCCTGGATGGCAGCCCTATAGAGCTTCACGTAGCAAGGTGACTTCTGGGCTTGTCCACAGTCTATCACAGGCCAATCGGGGCACGGGCCCTGGGCCCTTCATCCTCCAGCAGCCCTCTTACACCTCTGTTCAGCAGTTTTGGTGTCTGTCCCTCCTCCACTTCCTTTATCCACACTGAGCACTTTGCACCTGCTTAGGGCTCCCCAATCCCAGGGATGTTTCCTCTGCCCTATTTCTCACCACCTTACCCTCACTTTCTCCTGCCCTCCCTCCCTTCTCTCCAATCCAGATGTTCCAGAACTAAATGTCATTCCTGTTGGGTCCTGCTGAGTGTAAATTTGGAAATGTGGGCTAATGGGGGATCCCGAGATAATGGCTTCCCCGCCCATGTAACACTTGGCAGAGCCTTTTAGACACACTACTTAGCCTAAGGAGCATAAGAAGGGTGCAGTTTCTTGTTCAGAGTCAGCCTCTGGGGTGCGGTTGCAGGGAGGGGGGTGGTCTCAGAGTTTGTTCAGAAGGCCTTTCAACATCTTTGAACTTAAGAGGGTGTGGTGGCCCATCAGTACCATCAGGGAGGGGGCTGCAGAGGGAGATTCTTCCACTCTCAGCATCTTTCCCACCTCATCTCATCTGGCTCCATGCAGAAGGCATGGGGCCAGAGCATCAAGTCTCCACATTCTTGTGATGGTAAGTGTGGACATCAGAGCCTATTTTCCAACCTGATCTTGAACCTGTCTCGCTTGCACCCTTAGGGAAGGCATCTAATGCTTCTGTTCATTGCGGAGAGGTGGCGATGTCAGTCTTCTGGGATGCTGAGAAAAAGTTGTGGGTGCAGTACTGACACATTATAAAAGTAAACCGTAGCCTTTGCGATGTCCTCACAGGGTCTCGGTCACTGGAGAGATAACCTATAAGGCAGAAATATAGAAGGAGCCTCAAAAGGGTGCCACTTTTGTCTAAATACTTGCTATGGAACTGCTTTTTCTGGCTCTGTAGCAGACTCCAGGAAGTGATATGGACTGTACAAGGAGGTCAGAAAGCATTAAGCTCCAAAAGAAAGCTAGTGCAGCTGATGGGGGTGAGGCCTGGAGTAAACTAGGCCTGGGAAGCTTTGTCTTGGTCTCCAACACCTTACTTTCACTTAGGGGTACCTTCCCTTACTGCTACTTCCAAAATACAACACACAGTCTCTACAGGAACTGCAAAACCTCCTGAGGCATTTCTGTTCTTTTGAATAAATTGCCTGGAGAGTTACCAAAGCTACCTGCCAGCTCAAAGGAGAGCCTTAGACAGACTCATTATAGATGGTAGCACTGAGTGAGTCTGAGGAGCAGAGTCTTCCCTGCTTCTACCCGGCATACCCTCCATAGCCAGAACTCTGCTCTGCACCTTTGAGCTGAAAATCCCACCGCTTACTGAAATCCCCAAGTGGAACTTGAGCTTCCCGGAATCTCCAAAGATCTTCCTTATTCACACACACACACACACACACACACACACACACACACACACACACACACACACACACTCTTCTCTCCCCCCGCCCCGAATGATTATTTTTCTAAGTGTGTGGTCACAGCTTAGACTCAACTAATAGTCTCTCTTCAGTCCGTTCTCTATGCTTCTTCTGGCTCTGGCCCAGGTTGGCCCAGGTTGGTTGCTATTATCATAGCCTTCATGAGTAGTAAAAAGATAGCTTTTTTTTTTTTATTACCTTTCCTGGTTAAATTGATCTCTTTTCCTCGGAGTCTTCTGGAAATAGGTAGTGTATGAAAACAGGCTAAACAGTGGCTGTTGGGGATGAAATCAGAGTGGAAAAAGGTAATCCCTCCTGGAAAGCCATGGAGCAGCGGGAAGTGTTCTGGCACATGAGGTTCATAGGAACTTCAAATACGTTGTCATCTTTTTACCTGGTCTTAGAAGTCAAAAATGTTGTTTGACAGATTTTTTTCCCTGCCCATGTTTTTTTAATTTCCCCTCTAAACAAAAGCAGATGATATATTTTGGTAGGGCCGCCTGTCGTCAGATGTGTAATTTCCCGTGGTTCATCCCAAATTGTCCCTATTAACCAATTCCTAGTGCAGTGATTTATCTGAAACAAAGCTATTTCCCGGAGGCCCCCACAGCAGCTCTGCTAGACTCTCTGGCCTGGTGAACAAATACACCTGCTACTCCAAAAGAAAAACAAGGCCACCAAAACCATCTTCGTGACACGGGACTCCAGTGCTGCTTTGGATAAAAGTCTGTAAACTGTGTTTCCCAAGGATAGGAGGGGAATCTTGTTCCCCAGTGTTGGAAGGGTAGACAACTAGCAGGGTGTTTTTAATTACCCGGATGCTCAAGCAAGGAGTGGAGTCAGCTGACAGTTGCCTTCAATATGCAGACTACAAATTATTAGTGCATGAAAATGGCTTCCAAGTTCTGTGGCTGGGTCTAGTAATTTTGGATATTTTCCATGCTATTACTGCCTGCTCCATATACCTTTACTGGTTCTTTTTGAGATTAGCTTAATGGCATTCTGCAGAGAGGGACTGCCTACTGAGAGGAGTACTTGCCTGGGAAGATGGACCGAGTCCCCACTGAGAGGCACTGATTTGGCACAGAGAGATGCCTTAGCATTAATTTACTTGAGTATCACATTATTCAAAACAAATAACGGAAGGCTTTTGAGGAGTCAGGGTCAATATTTGCATTCAACATTTTGGGTCTATTAACGCGTATTCCAGGTTGAGAAGGGCTGGGCCCTGCCATGTTGTGCCAAGCCAATAATACATCCTGTGCTGCCACAGGTATTTCCCTTCAGGCATTAAATGCTGTTTCTCTGCCCTGAAATGTTTCTCAGTTCCCATTATGCTTCTCCAGTGAGCCCATCATTCCCTTGCAGCTCCACTTAGTGGGTGTGTGATGTCCTTGTCCTGCCAACAGCTCCTTGCATGTAGTAGAATTTTTCTGTGGAGACTGACTCCTTGGGGACACCCATTTGGGAACTGGAGCTCTATGTAATCCCAGGGAGACTGGAAAACATGTCAAGGTCATGCTGTTCACAAAGCTGTTGTCACCCAGGAGGCCCATCAGAGCAAACTGAATCTCCAGGATCCCCACAGAGGAGTCACTAGAATCCCCCAGCTCTGTAGAGCCTGGATCAACATTTATCCATTGCTCCAGTGTGGGGAACTGTTGTGACTTAGATAAGTATCCGTACAAGGTTCGCATGTTCAGACTTGATCTCCAGGGTGGCTCTGCTGCTACTAAGAGGCAGGGCTTTATAAGAAGTCTTTATGTCACTTGGGGTGTGCCCTACAGGGTGGTTATGACAGCCCCTTCTTGCTCTCTTTTGCTTTCCCCCACGATGAGCTGAGCAGTTTTCTCCACCAGCTGGTGTCGCTTCTGCATGAGCCTAGAGCATGGGACTTGCTGTTTCTGCACTGGAACATCCATAGCCTTGTCTCTTAGACAGATGCACACTATCTAGAGTATTTTGTTATAGCGACTGGAACCAACATGCAGAACAACCCTAAGTAGTGAGTAAGAGGCCATGGACTTGCTCCACTGTGTGACTATGTACACTTGTCACTCCGGAGCAAAATGACTAAGCACTGGACACCCAGGGGTGTTGTGTCACTTCACTACTCTGTGGGGCCATTGGTGGGGCTACCCAACTCTTTGACACCCTGTGGGCTCTGAATGTCTTTAACTAACCCATCCTGAAATGATACAAGGGCCAGAGTCAATGCAAGTCCCTCTTTAATTCTCTCCTCCACCACCTCCTCCTCCTCCTCTCCATTCAACATCATGCAAAGGACCAAGAGTCCTAGAGAGAAAAGAGAAATCAGTGTTAATTCTATGAAGGGCTCTCCAGTCACCCTCCATAAAGACAGGCCAATTTCCATTTGAAAAGCTTGGTTGTTAATGAGCCCTATTCTCCTAGCCTATCACCCCACAAGCAACCAGGCTGCTTTGAAGTCAACAGTCTATTCTGGGTGAAATAAACCCCTCAGAACAAAGGGCAGCTCAAGTACAGACCTGAGAGGCTGATGGCAGAAACCCATGCTTGGCCTCTCTGAAGAGCTGCTGGCCTCCCCATGGGAGGGTGGTCTTGACCTTTAGGAAACTCCTTGAGCAGCCAGGATTGGATTCAAGAGATACCCCCACCCCTATTCCTCTCATGTAGCTCCCCCAAGCAGAGCTGTTTATTGGTGAAAAATGCTCTGGCTCATTTTCTCTGAGTCTCAAGAGCCCCAGATGAGAGGGGTTTTTGTAGAGCTGATCAAATTTTTCTTTCTTCCAATATCTTTCATTCATGGGGAAAATAACATGGTTATATATTTAGTGGGTCAATAGTTTTGATTGCATCTGAAATAAATATTTTCTGCCTATAATTTCAGCAAATTGGGACCAGAAGATAGGTCAGCTGGTAAAGCACTTGCCTCACAAGCATGATGACCTGAGTTCTGCTTGCAGAACCCATGAAACAATGCTTGATGTGGTAGCATGTGTTTGTACTTCCAGTGTGAACAAGGTGGAGACAGGGAAGAGACTGGAGCTCATTGGCAGTTATCCTAGTGGCACTTGGTGAACTCTAAGGCAATGAGAGAATTTGTCTCCAGAACAGGGTGGATTACTCCTGACAAGCATGCATGCGCGCGCGTGCACATACACACAAATGTATCCATGTATAAACAGAAATTACATATATACACAGTCATTCACACCTATAAATCCCCCCCACACATTTGTACCCATGTATACACAGAAACAACTCACACACACATGCACCTATGTATACACACCAACAACTTACACATATCCCCATGTACATCCATAAATCACATACACAAATGCACATGTATGCACACATGCCTATGCATTCCCCAACAACCTGTCAGCAAATCAAAGTACATAGCAAGCCATGGAAAAATAAATGTCTGTCCAGTTGTCTTCTTTGGTCAGGAGGAATTTGGCTTCAGGTGTTAACTGGTATGGTATAGATTTCACTTTTGTAGTGTCTCAATATCCAGGCTTCTCTGAACACAGGAGAGCAGAAAGAGAGCAGGATGCCTCCAGCTCTAAGCAAGAAGGATTCCACTCTGCTGAGCTGCTATGTCCCCTGCCTCGGTTGCTGCAAGAATAGCTTGGAAATCTGTAGGCATCCAGCAGCTACTCAGTCACTTCTGATACAATCAGATGGTCCCCAGTATGGCAGAAAGAGATTGGAAGGATCATTTGTGCAGCAACTTGTAATTGGTGTTAAACATTGAACTTATGGTTTTTAATTACCCAGCTCCTTCAATTCTATGCTGAAGACAAATATTCACAACCATAATGACATGAGAAGGAGAGATAAATCGTACCAGAAACTGTGTCAATCACAATGGAAGACCAACCATAAAAAAGCAGGAACTTGACTGTCACAAGCTATCCATTACCTGTGGGCAGAAATGATGCTCTTCATAATGTAGGCAAAAGTCTGAGATTTTCTTTTTAAGCAGGAAAAATGATGGTGTGTTCTCAGACTGAGAAATCTGTGTGCCCTGGTTTTAGCCTGTCACCAAGAAATTCCATGCTGTCTACTACCATTGGAATTGTCCCCAACTGAGCTCATGCCCTTAAGTTCTTTTTATCTCAACCAAGTTCCAGGAATATATGGTCGTAGGCAGGACTGTCATGTTTCCTCCACAACTTCAGTGAGCATGCTCTGCCTCTGAGACCTCTGTGTGTCAGGCACAGCAGCCATACTTACCCAACATCCTCTTGCCTACTTTCCACACTCTCGATTACCCCATTTCCTTCAAGTGTGAAAAGGTGAAGAAATTTCTACCAAGAATTTTGCCCATTTTGGTCTTTCTGAGACTTGACTCTGTTGCTTTTCTGAGTCCTTCCCTGTGGCTTCATCTACTCATGGCCCTGGTGCATAGAAGCATTGATCTGAAGACCATCTTCACAGATATCTTGCCTGCTTACAAATTCATATGAATGAAACCCTGTAATTATCTACTTCTTTACCCTTTGCCTCTGGTTTCTTTAACTCCATGGCATTTCTGTGAGCTTCTCCTACATTGTAGGTAAGAATAATGCCCATCTTTAATTTACTGTATTATATTCTATTGCCTGATAAATTGGTTATGCATTTTTTTATTGGTGAACGCCTGTGAGTTTTCATATTTATTTATTTACTATTACAACTTAAGTGCATCTTCTCCCTGTCCTCTGGTGAACATGTGGGTGCATTCCCACTGTGTATACACATGAGAGTAGGATCCTTGGGCCACCTATGAGTGTATGAATAAGTACAACCGGACAAAGGGCTGCATTGTCTTTAGCAAGTGGCGTCAGAAACTGGGTGCTTCAGGTCTTAGAATTGTGCATGTTTCCTCCTGACAAACAGTAGCGTCTATGATTTTATACTGTAATTGTCTCGGGACTAGGTCCCTGGGTCACTGTACTGACCTGCTTTCGATCTCATGATTTTCTCTTTTCTCATCAGGCCTACTGAATAGCCCATCTAAGACATTACCTTGGCATGACAGTTAATAGACTGTCAATACGTTGGGATTTTGAATCATCTAGAAAGCATACCTCCGGATGTGTCTAGAAGGGAGTTTCCAGAGAAGCTCAGCTGAGGAGGAAAAGTCCTCTTTGAATGGGGGCCACAACAACACTACATGGGCTAAAAGGAAGCGAGGAAGCTGAGCCGTCTCTCTCTGCTTCCTGACAGTGTGATGACAGGGACCGGCTGCCTCTGGCTCTTTACTGCTGCTCTAGCTGATGTCTGAACCCTTCAACTGTGAGGCAGAAGACCACTCTTCCCTACACTGATCTTACCAGGTATCTTGTCAGAGCAGTGGGAATAAGTGACTCACACTGTTTCTTTTCTTTCAATGTTTATTGCTATTTTAATTTGATTCTCTCATGCAGTTCTCATCTCTGTCAAAAGAACTCCTTTGAATATACTTGTTAGCTGTTGTGTTAAGCCTTTTAACAAAACATACCTCCGTGGTTTGGTTTTCTTTAGGATTCACACGTGTTTTCTTAATTAAATTAGAAGTTTGAGGTAATTATAGACTCACATGCAATTATATGAAACAAACAAACAAAATATACCACAGAAAAATGCTGGCTACCCTTCACTTAGTGTCCTGTAATTAACAACATGTCTCAAAAATTGTGTACAGTGAGGATTCGGGGCCATTGCATTAAATAAAAGCAGAAACAATAGCAACACAAAGGTACCACACATTCTCTCCTATGTGGGAGCTAAACGTGCTCTGCCTAACCGGCAAACAGTGGTCACCAAAGACTGGGAAGGTGGGAGAGGAGGAAGGAGATTGGAAATGGACACACACAGTCAGATCAAGCTCTGGTGTTCACAGCACGGGTCGTATAGATCATTATACATTTCTTCATGAAGCTATAGAAGGAGCTTGAGGCTTCCAAATAGAAAGAATTGTCTAAGTGAAGGAAGCATTATTAACCTTGATGTATTCATGAATACTGTATACCTGAATTGAAATACCACAATGAAATGGTTAATATGTACAATTGATGTGTGTGGATAAATTACAAACAAACTGGACACTAATCTAGAGACGACCAAGACACATAGCACTCCATTAATCAAGGATACTTCTTGGTGATCTTCAGTAGCCACACCCACTTACCCCATACTCTGTCCCCTCATTCTTGATTACTCAAAACTCATTTCCACTTCTGTAATTCTGTCCTCTTAGAAATATTGAATTAACAAAAAGCCTTCTGTCTCAGCCTCCTAAGTACTGGGATTATGGATCTGAGTTACATCATTAGCCCATATTGTCTTTGAGATGCTTTATTTTATTTTATTTTTTTTATTTTTATTTATTTACTTTTTTAAATTTACCTAAGTAGAAGTGCATGGTCTGAAAATGAACTTTTTATGTTGTGGAAACTGAGGGGTGTGCTTCATTTTCTCATTGTATAACATCGTTTTCTGCAATGATTTCTGCAAAGGCATATAAATCCAGCCCTATTCTGACTAGCAACATCTATAATCACAACCTATAATGATATGAGGCCCAAAAGAGGAAAATGACCCAGCTAGACCAACCTCCATAAAGAACTTGCACAGTGTCAGTGGAGTGATTCACTTGCCACACAGTTACATCTCAGATACTTCATTTCCCAGATTTCATTCTAACATAGAAGGAAGAGAGGCAGACACAGTTACCTGACTGACACAAAAGCCCCTTTTCTTTCTCAACTACTGGTCTATATGAAGTTGGACTTTCTAAACTTCAGTGAAAAAAAATCATGAAAGATTGAATGCAGCTGTGAATCTGAGGGTCCAACTGTCTCGAATTATGTCAAATATTATAGAAATTTTAAGAATGTGGAACAATGCTGCCATTTCCCCAGCTTTTATTAGAAAATGTAATTATTTCTTTTAAAATGATGTTACAAATGTTGACATGGGAAAGATTTGTTACTGTTATTTGAAACAAGTCAATAAAAAAATCTTTAAAAGCTTAAGTTGAGTTTAGGGTGTATCAAGCAAGGATAGCTGTCATGGATATAAATGGAATGTTTTTTTTTTAATATCTTTTGTAAATTTTGCATCATTGAAACCTCTCCCAAATATCAAAATATTTTAGTAATTGGGGCTTAGGTCATAACTTTTCTGACATTTCGTGTATGTTCCTGAGCTACAAGTATAACATTCAAGTCTGAAGAGTCTTCCTAAGCATTAACTTAAAATTTTTGACAAATATTTTTCATTGATCATATATACATTGCATACAGCAAGAGGCTTCAGGAAGATATTCATGTCTAAACATACTACATAACTGGAGCATGTTCACCTAGAGTGTTTCTTGTCTCTCTGTCCCTTCTCCTGTCTCTACTCCTTCCCTACTTCCTCTGACAGTTTCCTTCTGCTTCCATGTTGTGTGTGTGTGCGTGTGTGTGTATGATCCAGGAACCACAACTGAGGAGAAATATTCAATATTTCTTTCTCAGGCTGGGTTATATTGTTTAATATCGCTACCCAGTCATATCCATTTTCTAGCAAATGACATAATTTTATTATTTTCATGCTGAAGAAGTCCTACCGTGTATATATTCCATATTTTTTATATGTCCATCTGTTGGCAGGGCACTAGGCTGATTTTGGCAGCTGTGCACAGTGATGTCTTTAACATGCATTTGCAAGGACTCTGTGGAATGTTGCATCATTCAGGCATATAGCTTTAGAGTGGTACAGCGTGTGATATGCTATATTAGTTTATAGTTTTGTTTAGTTAGTTTTTTGTTTTGGAGCCTCCATACTGATTTCCAGTGCCCGAATCTATTTGTTTACTCATTGGAAGGGAATGGAAGAGTCCTTTTCCTCACCAGCCTTTGTTTTTGTTTTTTCTTAATGATAACTTTCTCCAGGGGATGAGATAGAATCTCAGTGCAGTCTTCGTTTTCATGACTGGCAGTCAAGGATGCTGACCATTATCCCTTTTCTTCAATGGACCTTTGCCGTTCATCTTTTGAGAACTACTCTTGTTCACTGACTCACTGGCTGTTTGGTTTTGAAATATTTAGTCTTTGGGGTTCTTTCTATGTGTCGGGTGCTACTCTTCTGTCAAGTGTACGCATAGCAAAGATCTTTGTCTCATTATGTGGCCATCTCTTCCCTTAATAGTTTCTGTTCTGAAAACCTATTAGTTTTACACAATCCCATGCATAAACTCTTGCTATCATTAATTCATCCCTAGAGATTTGTGGAAAGTCCTTGCCCATGCCCAAGTCTTGACGTGCTTTTCTGATGTTTTCCTCAGAGTTCCTAGACTTTTGCTCATGTCGTTGATCAGTTTATAATTTGTTTGAGTAAGTAAATGAGACAAGAGAAGGTAGATATGGATCTGGTTTCATTCATCTATATGCAGATACACAGCTTTCCCAGCCCTGTTTGTCCAAGAGGTTGTCTTCTCCATTGTGTGCCTTTGGAATCTTTGCCCAAGTTCATGTGGCTGTAGTTTAGTTTGGGTTCTCTCCTCCATCTGTTCATCTATCAAGTCTAATTTGTGCTCATGCCATGCTGTTCATGTTACTGAGGCTCTGTAGTATAACTTGAAATCTACTACTTTGGCTACTTTGGATCTTTAAAACAATATTGTTGTGTGTGCTTCTGTGTGAATGTCTGGGCACAAGTGTGCCACCAAAGTGAAGATATGGATATCAGAGGACAGCCTTGTAGAGGTCTTCTCTCCTGTATAGGTTCTGGATGTAAAGCCAGGTATGTATGAAGCGCTTTTACCCAGTAACTCATCTTCCTGGCCTTAAGTTTGTTCTTATTAACACAAACATTATTTATCATATGGGTAAACATCATGTAGTCAGGATTTTTAAATTTGATTTAAAATACAATGTGTGGGGGGTATAGAAAGATGGCTCCTTAGTTAAGAACACTTGCTATTCTTGCAAAACATAAAGTCCCAGTTCAATTCCCAGCAATTACAAGGAAGCTCAAAAACCATCTATAGTTCTAGTGGCAGGGAAATCTGATGACCTTTTCTGGTCTTCTTATACAGCAAATGTGTATATATATATATACATGGAGCCAAAACATCCATACACATAAAATAAAATAAATCTTTTTAAAAGACACTATTAGAGACAGACATGGTGGAACACACTTTAATTCAGATACCTAGGAGGCCGAGGAAGGAGAATTATGAATTTGAGGCTAGCCTGGGCTGTATAATGAGCTCCTGTATGAGAAGAGTATGCATTCACCACTACCTTTTAAGTGAAGAATTTGTTCCATTTAGATTTAAGATTATCCTTCATATAAGGGATTGTATCTGATCCTTTACTCTTTGGTTTCTATTTATTTATTGTTGTAACATCAAGTAGTTTCATTCTTTACTCTTTACACTCTCAAATGTATTGGTCACATGCTTTTCTACTTTAGCTCAGTAGTTAAACTTCAGATTATTGCTGGGATGTCCCCAGTCTGGTTGACTTGCATATAATTGACTCATCAGGGTGAACTTCACAAGAGTGCTTTCCCATGGCTCCATTCAGTGGCTTTAAAGTACTTTAGCTGTGTATTCTACTCTCTTTGAATGGCATTGTCTATTTAAACTGTAATTTTACTCAAATATGGTTGTTCTAAGCCAACCATTGCTCCATCAGGCTCATGCCCACGTTTACCTTTTCTGGCCTTTGGTTCTTCTTGTGCTGTTGTAAGTGAGCTTGGAACTACCTTCATCTTGCCAGAATAGTTAATTTGCTCTACTTTCTCTGTCTGTGTCTCCCTTTCTCTCTTCTTAATTAAAAAAATTGTGTGTGTGTTGTGTATGATAGATGCACATATGTGTGTGTGTGTATGCTCACACATTCAGTTTACTCACTCTTGTATAAGTAGTTGTAAGAGATTAATGTTAGGTTATCTTTCTCAATCTTTTATCTATATTGTTATTATTATTATTAATATTTATTGAAATCCAGTCCCATTGCACCTGGTTCACTGTTTCAACTAGACTGGCTGGACACCAAGCCTCTAGGATTCTTCTACCTCTACCTTTCAGTGCTGGGATTACAGATGAGTGGTTTTCATAGCTAACATTTTTTTCATTTTTCAAGACTGGGTTTCTCTGTGTAACAGTCCTGAATGTCCTGGAACTTGCTTTGTAGACCAGGCTGGCCTCAAACTTAGAAAATTCTGTCTGCCTCTGCCTCCCAAGTATTGGGATTAAAGTCATGTACCACCATGTCTGGCTTTTTGTGCCTAACTTCTAAGTGGATGCTGATATCTGAACTCAGGTCCTCATGATTATGTAGCAAAATGTTTACCCATTGAGATCTATGTACATATATATGTATGCACATGTGCATACGCATATACATTTATGTACATTTGTATGTGTGCAAATGTGTGTCTGTGCGTGTGTGCATATGTGTGTGCATGTGCAGGCTGTATGTATGTGTACATAAATGTGTATGCATGTTTGTATATATGTGTTCATGTGTCTTGCAGTATGCGCACGTTGTATCCATGTGTGTGTTTTTAATCCACGGCTGCTTTTGCTTTTTCCTTTCCTTTTTCTTTCTTCCCTTCTTTCTCTCCTTTCCAGTAGTCTCCAAGTGAAGCATTTTTTTTTGTATCTGCTCTTCATCTGAATTTGTAGAACATCAAGATGTCCTTCTGTCAGATGAAATATTCTCTGCTGCTGTGCCTTCTGCTGGCACTTTCATCATAGTCTTCATGGATGTGCATTTGACCTTTTACCCTGTCACAAGTGTCTCTTGTGTTGTTTCCTCTTCCTCCTCCTCCTCCTCCTCCTCCTCCTCCTCCTTCTCCTCCTCCTCCTTCTTGCCAATTTCTTGTGATCTACCTCCTACCTCAGGAACCCTCTTTTCTGTTGTCATCGATGGGACTCTTAAGCTGGGTATTGAACCTTCATTTCAATCCTGCGCATGGACCCTCCTTCTCTAGTGCATTGCTCCTCTGTCTATAATAAGCACATCTGCTGCATGTATCTTATAAGCGGGTTCTTTCTCAGCAACATCTGGGTCACCAGTGAGCCTGTTCCTGTGATCATTTCACCTTGATTTTGATGGTTGTTTCTATCATATTCCATGCTTGACATTTTAGTCACTGAATAGCAAATCTCTCATGTAGAGATACATTAGTACTTTGGATTCCCTTCCCACCACCCCCCCCGAGGAGATGGATTGTGGAAGATGCCCTTGATCCCACAAAGGCTGGGCGTTAGCATTTGGAAGGTGTGCCATATTCTGCTTTGTCCTTGCTCCGGAAATTATGGTCCTTCATGATCTCAGCTGGGTGCCTGCATCCTTACAGGACTCCACCTCAGTGGGCTCTGAACCTCCAGTCTGCTCTCCCCGGGGCTGAGAGACTGCCAAAATCCCTGCTTAGCTTTTAAGCCTCTTAGCAGCTGCTTTCCTCTTGCTTCTTTCCTCCTTGCCCTCTGTCTGGGAAGCTCAGCATCCACAAAGGCCCCAGGGAAACCAGAAACAGTGGCCCAGCCTTCCTACTCTCAGCTCTTGTACTAGAATCTTGGCCTCTTGTTTTCTGGCTGGACGGTACTCTAATTTTGTCTTCTTGCCCACTGAGACTTTCCTAGGCTGTCACTGTCCCTATTGACTCCACATCCAAAAGTTTAAATTGGCCAATACTCCAGCGACCAGAAAAGCATCATTGAAAGAGGGCTCACCCTATGCTTTTCCCTTCTGTCTGGGAGCTCATATCCTCAAATCCTGTCTTGATTGACTTCCAGTGTCATCAGACACCCAACCACCCCTGTTCAGCTTTTGTTCTTTTGTGGGGTAGCAAAATGATTCCCATCTAGGCCTTGCTGCCGTCATCAGAGACCTATCCCTAAGCTCCATTGGATTTCTTCAGTAGGCTTCCTGAAATCCTAGGGGCTGCTTCTAAGATGGGAAAGATGGGCTGGGTTTAATTTTTATAAAGGCATCAAGGCATAGTCTCTGTTTTTATATCAAGTTGCTTATTTGAAATACTAGTATGTTCATGGTGTGTTTGTGTGTGTCTATATATGTGCATCCACACACCTGCACATGGGAATTGAACCCAGGACTTTATGCATTCAAAGCATGGCTTCGACCAATGAGCTGAAGTCCTAACCCCTCACTACTATCCTGAAAATTTATAAGTAGTGCCACATCCATTCCCCTAAGAGCCAGGCATGTGGCACCATAACTTCTCTCTGTCTCAGGACAGAAGGAATACAGGCTTTCTTACATGAGGTGCTGGGAATACTCTTGGATCAACTCTGGCTTAGCTGGATATTTGGAAGGTCTGCCAAGCAGATGTGTTTCGGATGGACTTTCCCAATGACACAAAGGTCCCATCTCTTCATTCTGTGGTCAACTGTCAGTCTGGATAACTCTTGAGTACCCCTTGCATAAGCTACCTATGCATCTGGGAGGGGGTTGACTCTCTTTGGTGCCCCTTGGTTTGGAGCTATGTGCCGAGGGCCAGCTTAGCTTCTGCTGTATGTAGCCACATCCCAGTCTGCCTTGGGCTTTAGCTGTGAAAACAAACCCGTTCAGGGTCATTACCTCATGGTGCCAGCCGGAATTATGTTCCTGGCACATTCTCTCCATATCCTTGGCTCTCAAACAAATAGACCCAGATCTTTGCTTCCATGTGACCCTGAGTATCTGAAAGCTGGCGCTTCCGTGCACCAGCCAAAGTTGCCACCAAAACAGGCCCTTTGCTTATTTTCAGCTCTTTCTCCGTGTTCTGCTGCCCAAAGGCTGTGTTGTGGTTGGCTCCTTTCCACAGCCCTTCTTCCACCAGAGCTCCTGGCACCAAGTCCTGGAATGAGGTTGAACTTGCCACTTAAATTTAGGAAGCCAGGAGGGGAAGAATGATGACGGGCTCCCTCCACGATGCCCAGTTTACAGCCTGAAGCCACTGACTGATGCGCAGCAAGTGGACATTCCTGCAGGGCAGGCCCCCATGTCTTGGCCACAGACCCTTTGGACAACAGCCTGGCCTTGGGACCCCCTTCTCAGAATGATCTTTTTTTATTGAATTCTATTCTATTTTATATTTTTATAATGCCAGGGACTGGACCCAGGACCTTGTACCTACAGGACAATATTCTATATTGAACTAGCCCCCATCCCAGGGATGTTTTTAGTCACAAAATGAAATTACATATTAAAGTGCATTCATTAGATATTCAAGTCACCCAAGTTGATTTGACGGTGGAGACAACAAAGTCATTTGTACTCTGTGCTTTTTCAGCGTGTCAGTGGCCAGGGCTTTGTGGGGCAAGAAATACCAATTCCCAGTGAGTGCTTCCAGCCAGTCATGCTGGCATGTGGGGGTCTCCTCCCAGCCTCTCTCAGTTTCCCTCTCTGTCCCTCATATCACTGGCTTTGCTGTCCATGCCCTGAATTAAAGGATGTGCTACACCACAATAATTTTCTCCACCAGATTGATGGATTGCTGGATTCTGCCCAGGTTGAAACCTGAGAAACGGAAGCCAAAGATGGGGGCTCAGCCAGTGCAGGGGAAGGTATATGGAAAAGGCTGCTTCATTGTACCTTAAGGCCAAAGAGTACACATGCTCATCACGCATATATGGAACACTTACCGTTTATAGCTGATGTCTGTTTCATCAAGTGCAACGGGACCCCCAAACAACTGTGCCTGTCTATCCTGCCAGGCTGGAACATAGAGTGACTGGAGTCTCCATGTTCTTTGGCTCAGCCAGGTTCACTAGAATCTAACTGTCTTAGCATCTCTACCCAAAGATCAGAGTGTGCAACAACCAGTCAGTTCAAACACACTGGATGTCCTAGTGAGAGCCTATGATGGAGAGTGTCTTGTTTGTTATCCTGTATGTGCTCACAGATACACGGGCACACACTAGCATACACATGCTGCTAATACATCTGCGTGGTTGTGGAAGACAGGCTGGTGTGGAGAGGGGGAACATACTCAATGTCTTGTCACCGCCTCTCAGATTGCTAATCAGTGGAGGTCACTCCACCATGAGAACTAACAAGCCAGACTTCACAGAAAGTCTCTTCAGAGCATAGATGCAGGCCCTGCTGAGGAGCCCCACGCCGGGATTTCAGAATCTAAGATCCCAGGATTTGTGATGCATTCAGACTGGAAAGGGTTAACACCTCTATACTCACAGGTGCCAATGTGGGAGCAGGAACTGAAGAACATGGAGGAAGTAAGTGTTCACAGCCTAGCAACTGGATGCCTAAGCTTGGAACTAATGAAGAAGAGTGTGCATGCATTCACACATGTGTATGTGTGTGTTTGCGTATGTGTGCAGACATGCACATTTGTTTGTGTGTCTGTGCATCATGTGTATATGTGTGCATGCATCTGTATGTATATATATATGTATTTCACATGTAAGTATATGTGTCTGTCTCTGCGTGTCCATATGCATGTATACATGTGTGTGTGTGTGTGTGTGTGTGTGTGTGTGTGTGTGTGTGTGTGTGCATCTATGTGTGTTAGGCAGGGGCAAAGATGATCACAGTCCTTACTATAAGAAAGAGTCTGTCACTTCAGAAATTATTTTCTTGTTTCTGATTTCTGTAATGAAAAGCCCATCTGCAACAAAGTAATGAAAATCACACATCGTCATTTATGGTAACAGAGTTTTGACAACCTCATCCCAGGCTCATCTCTGACAACAGGAGCCCATCCAATAAGGATGCCCATGCAGCATCACACATAGGTAAAATTATAAATGTATAACAAGCACAGAGATATAAACAAAACACACATCTGCCCAATGAAACACTGGGTGTACAGTGCTGTTCCACCCTGGCTCTGTGATAGCCAGGCTGGATGTGTAGGTGTTGGCTGACTCAGGTACTCCAGGCCTGAGCATGGCCAGCATGGGGTTTGCTCCTCGTCTATGGGTTACCTTTCCTTCCCTCCACCTCAGATTATAATTGGATTGTGGAGTTCTTTGGCATTGTTGTGTTGTAATACCTGGAGGATAGATGCCCCTGATTGCCTGACTATTCTTGGTCTCTGAGCAGATTGCTTATTATGAAGTTTGCCTGCGACACAGCAGGGCATAGGCACCATAGTCTTGAGAAAATTTTTTTTGGAGAGTTGTAGAGCCATGCAGGTGGTTATGACCTCCAGTGGAATTTATACCTGGTGCCCTTGTGACCTTGGTCCAAGAGCAGAGGTAGGGGAAGGACCAGGACCTTGTCAGGTGCAGGGCAAAACTCCCTTACCTAGGAGCTCTGGACATTGCACTCATCAGGTTTTGCTGATCTCTAACCCCTTTCAGTGTACACAAATGGGCATTTCTCAATGCTGACAGTGGGCTCTGCATCTCTTGGATTACTTTTTTACCTTTTATTGTGAGAGGGTTTCCCCCAGTATCTAGGCAGTCTTTGTAGTTAAAATATTTTATTTTTTATTGCCCTAGAAGTATGTAATCATTGTAGTTGAATATGAAAATGTAGAGAATTTTGAATGAAAGCATTACTGTATGTTCCCAGAACCCATAGATAAGTGCTATTAACATTTTGTGTATTTCCTTCAGGAATGTTTATTATATAAAGTCATGTACACTTTTCCTTTCAAAAATGGGATTTCCCTGAAATTGTTGTTTTGTAGCTGACTTTCTCCACATCTACTATATCTCAAATTTCCCCAGGTGAATACATGCTTTTCTCCAATATTATTCTTAATGGCCCTCGGTATTTCTTGGTATGTCTAAGCAACGGCCTCACCACAGTGACAGAAAAGAGTGAGCACTGTGCACCCAGCTGCAAATTTCATCTGATGGGTCTTCACAATATTTCTGAGGGTAGGCAGTGAAATCACTCACAGCTGCTTACATACCCATTCAACCCCAATTCAGACAAATGTCTAGGCTTTTGATATTATAAGTCATACCATGCCGAACTCCAGGAGCTCACTGGGGTCTGGACCTGTCTTGGTTTGTTTCTCTTCTGCAAAATTCCTAGAAAGGAAGCTGCCGGATCGAAGACTACACACTTCCAGTATTCTGTGTCAGGCTGCCGGATTTCCTTCCAAGATGCTTTTGCTGTCTTTTGTTTCCTTGAGACTGAGCCCTTCTGCCATTTTCCTAGGAGCCCCACTATGAAGTGAAATATAAAACCCGAGTCCAGGCTGTGAGTCTGAGGACAGCCTGGGCAGCATAGCCAGACCATGCTCAAGACAAAACAAACGCAAACCTAAATCCCCTTGTGCTGGTCAGAATCCCCCCACCCCAACTTCTACAAAGCTGGAGCCATCTAGGATGAGGGAATTGTCTCTATCAGATTGGGCTTGTGGGCAAGTCTCTGAGGAATTTTCTTGAATGATGATTGATGTGGAAGCCCCAGTAGCACCCCCCACCACCACCATCTCACACACACACACACACACACACACACACACACACACACACACACACACACACACACAGCTGGTGTTCCTGAGTGCTGTTTGAAGAAGGCTGAGCTGAGCTAGTCGTGGAGAGCAAATCAGTAAACAGTGTTCCTTCTGCATATATATATCAGTTCCTGCCTCGGGTTCCTGCCTTGATCTCTCTCATAATGGACTGTAAGCTGCAAGGTTAAATAGACCCTTTTCTCCTCAGGTTGCTTTTGGTTAGTGTTACATCACAACTATAGAAACCCCAACTCAGATATAATGCGAACAAAGTCAAAACCAAGAACTAAAGAAAACCATGAACCCCCTAGTAGAATAAAGGCCAAGAGGGTATGGTAAGAATTCTAGGCAACTGGACACTGAGAGCCTTGGTGAGTGCGCATTCTCCTTCAAAAGTCACTACTGTCTCACTGTACTGTCCATCCATTTATCCATTTAGCTATTTAGTGTCTTGAAAGTGAGAATAATAACCACAGGCTACAAACTTTCAGCAGAATTATTCCACAATTTGTTTCTATTTTATTTCCTATTATTTTTCTCCTTAGCAATGTTTTCACTTTTATTGAGAAAAATCTATAGTTTTCTATCATTGTGTTTCCGAATTTAGGCTTTGTGCTTTCAAAAGCCTTTCTCAAGAAATTTTAAGTTTATTATTATTAATTTTTAAAACAAAAACTTGCATAAAAACATGTATATTGATTCTTTCTCATAGCATGTTATTTTTCCTTTACTTCATTATTAAATTTGAAATGCAATTTTGTAATATATAAAGATCTGATCTGGTTTTTTAATATTTAAAAAATTTAAGAGTGCATATGTATGTGTCTGTGCATGTATATATGTAGCAAGTGCATGCAGATGCTCATGATTTAATTTTTTTAATTGCCAATAATTTGCCCCATGAATCAAATGTCCTGTCCATTCTGCATCCACATTAAGAGAACGCATATTAATTTTCTTAAGAGTGTTCATTTTGGTCACATTCTTTGTACAAAATCACCTGCAACTTTTTGAGGCACAGATTCCTGCTGGTGGCTCACACAGTTTTGTCACTGATCTTAGAAAATGTCCGATGTCTGTGTTTTGCCATTTTCTTTGGGTGGTGTGCCTCCAGGAACGCAGTGTTTATTTTTTTTTTTTCCCAGCTTCATCTTGCTCCGTCTTTGGCATACCGGTTTTCTAGAGCACATTTTATAATAGTTTTAGTTTCTCTAGAAGGAAGACATTGGAACAGGTAGTTTTTGGCACATGCCTCCCCAGGCATCCTAACAGAACCACTCTCATGCCTTTTCTTCTGAGTATTACCAGGCCTCCCCCACCTTTCATCCATCCCTCAGGTGCCCCGGACTTTCTCATTCTGCCACCAGTGCCTTCATCAAGAGAGTGACTTTGACTTCTCTTGTTTGTACCCAAAAGCTGGAACTCAGCTCTCTGTCCAACTGAACTCCAGGTTCTTCAGTTCCCTGAGGTGAGTAGCAGTTGGTTTTGTACTGTTTGTAATACTCCTGCCCTCCCCATCCGACATCTTAGGGGTTCATCCTCACAATGGACTCTTGGTACAGGCCCCTGTGTGTGTTCTGTGACATACAACCAGGCATTGGTCTCTGGAGCTTGTGAGTGCCTGGAAAGTTTACTGAGAATTCCCTCAGACATGGTGGTGGTGTAGGAAGACAAAACTCCAGGAAGCTGCCATTCACCCTCTTTCTTGCCAAACTCTGGTTCCACTGGGTCCTGCCATCTCTGCTGCAAGAAGCCATTTTTGTTCCGAGACATTAGGAGACAGAGAAGGAGGGAAGAAAAAAATCAGGCAGTATTAACAAGAAACAAATGAGCAGGGAGTTGCCTGTGTGCTCTTGGCCCAATGCTTGTCTTCTCAGGATGGGCCACTCGCCTTCTCCCTCAAAGCTCCTCAGACGCTTTGGCCTCCTCCTGCATTTATCCCGTTTACCTTGAAGAGGCAGGAGTTAGTGAACCAAGGCCTTACTGTTGCTCACTTTCCTGTGGCTTACTCCTGAGGCTCAGATTGGAGGCAAGAGACATGAGAACCCCTCCCAGAATGGGGTGTCCTTGGGGGAACCCTCAAGTAGACAACTAGACGTTGGCCTCTAGAGCAATCTGCCATGGCCCTGGGCAATCAAACTGGATGCAGTAAGCCCCCTCTCTGCCTGGCTTCAGAGAAGAATCACTCTGTTTTCCTACTGTTTTGCAAATGTATGAAAATGAGCAAAAATTTTGGTCACCACGTGAGTTCTTTTATTACAACTGAAAACTAGGAAGGGGTGTTTTTAGTTCAAACAAATAGCATTACAGGCACAATATGTTACATTAAGGAAGGCTAATTCACATTATTAAGTATAATCAAAACACGACATGAGGCACGTTGTATTGATGTGGGGTGCTAGGTATCACAACACCCCTCAGCAGCCTGCCTCATTTGCACGCTGCTTAAACTTTTTCCTTGATGAGCTTTTGCATGATAACCAGAATATTAAAACACATTAAAAGTGGTCTCACCCTTTTCAGAAAATGTGAGCCTGTGTTATTAGGCAGAAGCTCCTCTCAGTTAGAGCCGCAGGCTCTGCACCTGCAGCAGTCATGAAGAGACCCTGAGACTGGAGCTGGGCTATAGGCTGTTCTCTGCTTCCTAGTGTCAGTCTGTAGCTTCCCAGGGCTCAGCTACCAATTTGATCCATCAGTGAGCATGGTGTGTGTGCGTGGTGTGGTGGTGGGGGTGGGGGGGGATGGGAGGGACACACACGACATCCTTCCATTTTAATCCTTATTTGGGGGGATAGCAAAACTATTTTCCCAATGTTGCCTGCCAACCCTACCTCTAGCTACATTGCTAATATGCTTCCTTGCCTATCACTTTGGAACATTCTAGACCGTTTCTCAGAAGAGTACAAAAATGGGATTTTCCTCTGGCTCTTTTGCATCTGTTTTTAGCCACATTTCAACCATCACAAATTTCACAAGTAGAAATTTGCAGTTCTTATTTTCTGAGTGTGGAAATTTTTAATTATTTGTTTTCCATACAACTAGAGTCTTATTGATCCATTTATTATTATGTGTATGTTTGCCTAAGTGAATATTTGTGCATCATGTGCGTGTACTTCATGAAGATGCTAGAAGAGAAATTTGGGTCGTCTTTCAACTAGAGATACAGGTGGTTCTAAGCCACTATGCAGGAGCTGGAAATCATCCCAGGGTCCTATGCAAGTACAGAAAGTATTATTAAATGCCAAGCTATCTCTCTAACCTCTAAACTAGGGTCCTTTTTATGAGGAAGGGGAAGAAATACATAGATGAAGTTTCTGGTCACAAGGAAGGCCCGAGGATTGCCCGGTGCTTTTGTGGCCCTTTGGACAGTGAGAGGCGCTGCAGACAGAGCAGTGTGCAAACAAGGATGAGATTCACTTAGACCACAACATGGTCCTAGAGGTGTTCCTGTGAGCTGTCACAGTTTATCTGGAAAGGTGAATCTATTTCACACGGGAGCTAGGGTGTCTCCCAGCTCGACTTTCAGTTCTTCAAGGCAGATTTTCCTGAGAAGTTCTGGGAAGAACTAGATTAAAACTGTCACATGGATGATGGGCCCTCCTGCTGGCTCTCAGAACATGAGATGTTGGTTTTCCACAGGCGGTACAAGGGGCAGGAGGCCAGGAACTGGGCCCTTTTGGAGTTGAGGGTGGTGAACCCCCTCTGAGGAACAGTGGGAAGTGGAGACTGCAGTCACATGGCCCAAAGGAAGGAATCTCTCCCACAGTGGAGTGATTTGGTAGGAGATCATAACCTCCAGAGAACAATTCTCACTGCTAAACCTAGCTGATAGCTCACAAGACCTCAAGTTCAAGCCCGGATAGGCCATGCTGTATCCTTGACAGCAAGAGACTAAATGTGCAGTCGCCAATTGAAACTGTACTGAAAAACTATTCCACCTGGGGAGGGAGTAGAATCCTCCACACCAAGAAAATGGCGCAGTGCACTTCCAGCAAGACTGTGCTGCTAGAATTTTAGTCTGTGTCAGTATGGGGAGGATGGCTAGACCAAGCTTCCAATCTCCAGGGCTTGTGGCCTGACAAGTCTCCATGCAAAGTAAACATGGTGGAAATCCAGGGGTGACTTAGTTCTGATCATCCCCACTGGAAAACCCTGCCAGTTTCCTTTGATTTTTATTGTGTTTTACCTACTTCTATTTTAGGACAAGGTCTCACTAGATAGCTCTGGCTCACCTCAAATATGTAGAGATCAGCCTGCCTCTGCCTTCCAAGCACTGTGATTAAAAGCGTCATGTCTAGCCACACCTCTATTTCTAAACTTGATGGTCTTCATGCTAAGTTTCAGACCATCATAACAGCATGTTCCTTATCCAATCCAGAACAGCTCCATCTCTTTTACAAGCGAACTCAACATCGGTGGTCTTTACTCCAGCCACAGCAAGGTCTCAGAATCCTCACACTTATAATAAAACCCAAGTTTTCAAACAAAAGCTGTATTGACTGCCTGCTTTCTTCAGCGTTGGAGCATGTCAATAAATTGGTGAATATTTCAGTTTGTTAGATTTCCCCAAGCATTCTAGAGAAATCCTTAGACAATTTCCCATATAAACTCAGTTAATTGCTTTATATAGTAGAGCTATAGAAGCTGTTTAGATGGACTATATGACAGACAGTCATAAAGTGTGGGGACGACATATTTGTCAATACAGTGATGTATAAGATAATTATTTTTATTATGTGAATTTCAGAGTTGGAATCACGACCATCTCAGTTGTACTAATGACGGGCAAGGCCTTAACTAGCTGTCAGGGAACAAGGGGGGAGGCTCTGAGTTATTCCTCATTCTCCTCCATCCTTCCTCAGGTCTGGAATGTAAATCTCAGGGCACCATAAAATTGAATAAAAAAATGTAAGTTTAAATTATTTTTCACTTTAAGCCAGGTAGGAGCATAATAGAAAAAGACCATCCAAAACAATGAGAAGAAATGATTGTTAATTCCTACAGTACTTTGAAACAGAAGCCCAAGAGAATAAATGGAATAAAGATACTATTAAAATTTCCTCTTTTATTATATCTTCGCTGTCAGAGTAATTGTTGCTGTGTCCAATATATTCAAGGGACAATTTACTTGCTGTTTTCTATTAGTTTTTAACATTAACATATACAGAAATAAAATGGATAGCAGGCTTGCTTTGCTTAATTAAATGACTGACAGGGCCTTAGCACTGGACTCTGCATAATATCTAAAACCTGGGCAAAGCAAAGCCAACTAGCCCAAGCCATGCAAACTCCTTTATTAAGTGAATATTGATGTAGTAGTGTAGATTATTTTCAGGTCACCAAATACAAAGGAGCACATAGTCCTTTCTATGCAAGAATTATGTATTAGTATTCAGAAAGAAAACAATCTACCACATGCCATTCCAACACAAGAGACCCGGTTGGCAATACCTCTTTCCTCTGAGATGCCTTCACTTCCCAGGTGGAGACAGACTCTGCAGGGTGGATTTTCCTAATGTTAGTTTACATGGGGCATGAAGACATGAAGAATTGCCTGGAACCCATTGACTTACCCCAAATAGAGGTTTGGGCTTCCTTTTATGATTTCGAGTTGGCTAGGATATTGAGATGTGTTTCAAGGCTCGCTTCAAATGAGTAACTGTTGAATACTTGTGGGAAATGCTATTTGAAAGCAAATTCTAGTTGTGGCTTTGTTTTGAAGGCAGACACATGTCAGGCACTGTGCTGTTCTCTCTATTCTGCCCAACTTTTACCTGTCTTGAGTGGTTCCCATGCACATGTGCATTCATGTCTGTACACATGTGCGCACACACAACATGTATAATAATCTAATAAAGAGCACTGGTCACTTAGCTTGTGTTCATTTTATAGCTGAGCTGTGAAGCTAGCAAAGTGATAGATGTGCTGAGCTCACACTGAGAGTCAATCCAGGATCCTGTAAGAATAAGTACATTCATTCACTGGCCTATTTATTGCACCCACTGTTTTCCAGCCACACTTCTTGAAATGAGGACAAAAAGGGACCCAAATCAATGCTACTTACACCTCTTGTCTATCTTCTTCCTTCCTTCCTTATGCATGCACAACATGAATGCAGAGATCAGAGGACAATTTGCAGGAGTAGACTCTGTTATTCTACCATGTTTGACCTGAGAATGGACCATAGGTCTTCAAGGCTTGATGTTGAGCATCTTTACCCACTTAGAGCCATTTCTTTGGGTGGAGAGTGGTCAACGTACTAAATTCGTCATAAGGCTCTGTTGTCTGCTTTGCTGTGGCAAACCCTGCCATCTCAGCTGTCCCCTGAAAACAAACTGAATCCCAGAAAGTTTAAGTGGTTATCTGGGACCAACACAACTGTATTACAGGGCTGTGAAGGGCAGCTGCAAGGCAAAGTACCCAGCCTCTCCTGCATCCATGCTGCATGCAAACTTAGGTAAGCTTCCGTGTGGTGGGACTACTTATGTCAGGGCTAGTTTGCAGATGTTTGCTATACCAAGTTGCTAATGTGTGCAGTCTTTCCGGCTCTCCATCACTGTCCCATTTAGGATCTAAAGAATTAACCCAAATACAAAGTATGTTATAAAAAAAAAAAAAGGAACTATGTGTGACATATGAGTTGATTGAGTATAGCCCTTCTCCTGTACATTTGGGGCAGTAAGGCTGAACTTGAACGATGAAAGATATAATTTGTCATAGCCCCTCAACATGAAGAGCAGCCAACAGGGTGTAAATGCCTGCACCTACTCAGGCCCCACATTTGTCTCCCAGATGCTACATCCATGGGTGTTCTACACCAGGCCTGATTTCTGCCTCGCTTGTGAAGCTGATGGAGCCCGGGCAGCTCTTACTGATGCAGACGCTGACGGGTTTACAGTGAATGTATATCGTGTCACCCGCAGCACTAGGGCCTCTCCAAAGAGCAGCATGGCCTCTGAGATACAGTAATTCACGTTTCCAATATCGCTAATAAAATTTAACAAATGGAAAACCAAAATGTCAAACAAGCAATAATAGCGAAGGTGTTTCTCTTAGGCCAAGTAAAGAAAACCACAGTGACTTTAATTGGTTGGAATAATGAAAGAGAAGAAAGTAAGAAATACCATGAGTTACAGCAACTGAAACACGGAGACAGTTTGTATAATTTTATTAAACAGGTAGTGACAAGGGCCTGCCTAGGAGTGGAGGGGTTTAGCTTGGGGAGAAAGGCAGGAACTGCAAATGGATGAATAGGCTTCTAAACTACTCAAAGAGAGACAGATTCCTGTGATGGCGGACCCAGGCACCTGCTGCTGTGTAGAGGTCACTGCATCATATGTCATCAAGCTCAAGTTGGGAGGGAAGAAAGTGGCTATTTACAGAGTGCAAGGCTTTGCGAGGGTTAGTGCAGAGCCAATCATATCCAGCAGGTTAGAGACCACCCTAATATTTACCCCTGCAGTCAAGAAACCAGACAGAAATCTCCTACAAGCAGAGCTTTCAGGAACCCTCTTCCAGACAGACGTCACTGCCCTCTCCATGTCAGGCTTGTGTGCTCTGGAGCACAGGTCCAGATTTCTGGTGGATTTTTCTGCCTCGGCGCAGTGGAGATGGCATGCTAGGAGAAATCGTGGGTCACAGTTTGGGTGACCTCAGTTCATAATCTTTTGTATTGTTCTTTCCAGCTGGATTTGCTGCTGCTGACATATCTCACTTGGTGACTTTCCTTAAAGCTCTGTACCCCATGGAGGGCCACCAATTACCCAAAAGAAAACTTGGCATTTTAAAAAAGGAAATATTTGGATTGTGGGAATGTAATGTTAAAAGAATGGGAGTGGCTGGGAACACACACTGGTCCCTAGGTCTTGAAATCTGAGATTTAATGGGGCAGCAGCAGCAGCAGCATGGTGTGTGTGTGTATGTGTGTGTATGTGGGTGTGGTGTGTCTGTATCTGTGTGTGTATGTATGCATGTGTGTGTGTGTGAGTGTGTTGGGTGGCGGGGGAGGGGGGGGAGTCCTTGGCCATAGCTGGGTGATCCCTGTTCTGTAAAGAAGAAATGCTACAGCCAGACAGCTGTTGGCACCTTTGGAACACTGTAGCAGTTCACAGGGCTTTGTTTTGTTTTGTTTTGTTTTGTTTGTTGTTTGGTGGTGATGGTGGTGGTGGTGGTTGGTAGTGGTATTCATTTGTTGCTTGTTTGTAGTCTATATAAAATTGAGATTACATGACGACTCATGCCTTTTTCTGGTCTCTTTCTTGTATTTATGGAGCTGTAGACATCAATACACAAATGAAACAGGAGAATATGTCCAAATACCTAGTTGGCTCCATCTTTCATGCAGAGTCTATCACATTAAGAAAGGTTAATTCCGTATTAAATAGAATCAGAAACACAATGTGCGGCTTGTCACGCTGACACAGGGTGGCAGCTATGCTAAGGCTCCCAGCAGGAAGGCTTGTTATATTTTTTATATTTTAGTAGATGTCTACTTAGAATTGATCAAACCTTCGCTTCCGAAACACATATGCAACCCCTCCACACACCCCATAAACCAGACTCTCCAAAAACAATAAGGAAGCTTATCAGTCACTCGCCTGGAGTTTGCTTCAGAAAAACCCCCAGCTAGCATGCTGCTGGAGCTCTTAAAACATAGATCTTTTTGTTGTGTTGATAATTCACTACCAGCTTGAGATTGATGGCTATGTGAAGTCCATAAAAGATGTTACCACTATATTTTGTTCTTATGATTTATTTTATCATGTTGTCAAGGTTTGCAGAAAACAGGAAACAAATCAATGAACGTCATGCTTAAATATTAAAGAAGGCTGTAACAGACATTTTTATTCAGATGCCTTGTTCAGTCTTGGGGCTCAGAAAAGAAAAGTGGCAACCAAGCTTTTATTTGAATTACTTTTGGGGAAATTAATTTAGGGGGCCTGTTGAATTGCAAATGGCAAAGGTAGGCAACCTTATTTGTTTAAATAGGAATGGATGGAACTCTTGGAGAAAGCAGTTGGTTAGAACTGGGGAGTGAGTGGATTTTAAAGCATGGAGAACTTAGGATGGGTTGAGCTTAACACGGTCAAGCCTGTGGCCAGACACAGAAAGGCATTTAGAAAGAAAAGAGGGTAAGACTTGCCTTCAGACTTGGGAGGAAGCAGTGCCCTCTGCTTTGAAAAGGGAGCCATTTCCTTCATCTTTATGTGACATGAAGATCACTATCTCTTCCTGGGACAGACATTGACCTTTCTCCACACACCATCAGATGATGAGCAGAGACCAGCTAAGTCAGCCTCCTTCCTCTCAGATTGGCTTCCTGGAGCAGACCTGGCTGCGGGAAGGTTGTCTCGGTTCTGAAATGAGGTGAAGACTTAGTGACTGTGTGTTGTGAGAAACTCTTAATTCCGGTGTTTATTTCCTTTCTGAAACAAGATGAATATGCCTCCCCCCCAAAGAGGGGTTAAGGAGTCCTGTGTGGAACTTGAATCCGTGGGCTCAGTGGGTAAAGTAAGAGCGAGCATGAGAAGCCGAACTTCTTCCCCAAAACCTACATAAAAAGCCAATCACTATGGTGTCTCTAACCTCAGGGCAGGGGAGGGAGAGAGGAGATGGAAGAATTCCTGGGGTTTGCCAACCAGATCTGGTGAGATCTGGAATCGGTGAGAGACCTGTCTCAAAATATCAAGTGGAGAGTAACCAAGAAGACATTCCAGACTGACATTCAAGTGCAGCATGTGCAGCCACACAGGCTCACACTTACTGAAGATCCCAGGTCTTCCTGTCAGGCTCCAGAATTCAAATAATACAGCCTACTTTCTCAAGACTCAAGTCCGTGCCCTTTTGGTCCTCTGTGTCTTCAGATTATCAAAGAAAAAGTAATTAGGCTCAGTATTGTTCTGTTGTTAAGTGTATTTTATTGTATTTTATTATAGTCTTGTTTTGTGAAAATTGGTAATCAACACAGGGTATATACGGAGATTCCAAATTAACATGAATATTCAATTAACCACAGACCCTGCTCTTTGACCATTCTGAATAAACTCCAGTTTATCTGAATTTGGAAAACAGATAAATTAGGAGGCGATCATTTGCATTACAATAAGATTCTTCATTCCAAGGGATGATTCCTTGTGGGATTCTTTTAAATAGAAAGCTCTCCAAGTACTTTGAAAAATATAATTTGATTTTTAAAAATTCTCGCCTCATGTAATTTCTCAGGAACATGCTATTGTGTGAAGTGAGAGGAATATCTATTTAATTTGGTAATGAGGTACCTTAATTGCAAATATTTTGGACTTAAAAAAAAATTACAGTGTAGTAGACTGAAATTCATGCTCAGACCTCAAGCTGATGTTCCCATCAGGATATCGCCTTCCATCTTGGTTGGCTGGAATCCAGGTTCCAACCCTCTTGATGTTTCTGTCAGCCCTGTCTTGGTTCTTCTTGCAGCTGCACAGAAGCAGTCACCTGAGGTACAGGACAAGGCCAGGCTTTTGCCTTTCTTTTGCTGTCCAGGGACTGGGAGGGTGTGGAAAAACAGAGTGTGCAGCTCCAGGGGAGACACCTGGTGCCTGAGGAATCAGTCAGTTGTAGTGATTTGGCACAGAAGCTGTGAGTAAATGACAGAGGACTCTCAGAACAGAACAAGCCACTGGCTTTGCTCTCTCTCTCTCTCTCTCTCTCTCTCTCTCTCTCTCTCTCTCTCTCTCTCTCTCTCTCCATTTCTTACCCCTGTATACGTGTTCGTGTTTTGTGTTTGTGTGTGTGTGTGTGTGTGTGTGTGTGTGTGTGTGTGTGTGTGTGTGTGTGTGTGTGTGCCTGCCAGCCAAGGGTCCGGGTCCAGAGGGATATCCTGGTACTGAAAATATCAAGTAGCATCAACAAAGAGTGAGAGGCAGGTAGATGGTCCTGTAAGGCAGAGTCAGCAGAGAGGGATGTTGGATGTCTCTTGAAGAAAGAGATTGGTGACATGGGCACCCAGGCTCCCACTATTCCTAGAGAATCACATCACCACACACAAGGACTTTCTAAGACATCTGAGGATATAGTCCCGGGGTGGGGTGGGGGGATCAAATTCCATGGGTTGGGATGAGGAGTAACTGGCTGGAGGCTTCTGCCCTTCTTTCCATCTGTCCTTATCCTGAGTGAGCCAGTCTAACAAGCCTCCCACTCTGAGTGAGTATGCCAATCCAGCAAGCCTCCCTCGAAGGCCTGCTTTACACAGAGATGTTTTGTGCATCATGATGGGAATTTGAAGATCGTCTCTTCTCTTCATCTTTCTTTCCTGAAGCATTGCCCAAGTACAAGTATGTAACTAAGGACAATCGGAAGACACACAGTTAAACGTGTTTGGAAATATGGCTAAGCTGGGCTATGTTAAGGAGGTTTTGGGAAGCAGGTGGGAAAGAGTTTTGTTGGTAGATTTCCTTCTCTTTTCAGAGTTTGCCTAAATTCAGGTCTGGGAAAGCTGTGGGGGAGACATGTCCCTGAAAGGGGCAGAACCTCTGGGTTCTGAGGCTTGTCTTAGGTGCTCAAACACATATTTGGAGCTTTTGGCAGACGGATAAATAGGTTTCTGGTGTTGTGAGGATGCTTGGGTTTGTAGAACCTTCCTGAATGCAGGTGTTAGGTACACTGTTGGGGGTCTCAAAGCACCTGGCAGGACCTCATTGCTACCACCACTGCCATTTTTCTGGCTGTTGCTAGCTTGTGCCATCTCTCCCTTGTTGTCTAAGCGTTTAGAGCAGCAGTAGGCGATCTTCTAGAGACTGAGCACAAACTAGGGGTTGCCCTTTTTGAAATGAAATATTCTCATTTCAACTGGACTGACACAAGACAGGGGCAATGTGTTATTTGCGACTTGTTGATATGTTCTGGAGGCAGCCCCATGCCTCACTGCTGTTGGCTTTCATCTCTACATTTCCAGCAGCTCCCATACCTCAGGCCTCTGAGTGGCTTCTGCTCTGAAGTCTTCTTATCCTACCTGACATAATCTATAAACAATCAGTCAACTTCAGTGTTCATAGCAGAAGCATGACACCCACGCTAACCCCTTCGTTAACAAAGGAGGCATGCAAACAGGGTGGCAGTCAGTGGTAAAAGTCCCCAAGCTCTCTCTGCCTGCACTATTACATGAGTGTACCACGGGGCCCTCCAGGCTTGAGGATTTAGCCCAGGAGGAATTTGAGCCCTGGTGAAATTAAGGCCTTCAGTTCAAGCAGATGATATTAAGGAACTGTTGCTTCTGCACCCATCTAGGGGACAATGTCACCATCATTATGATCAAATGATTGTAATTTCTGTGAAGAAGGGAATTACGTTTCCTTCATACCCTATTAGTCTCTGAGTGGTTATTGCAAGCCAACTTCTTAGGGCTTGAAGGAAGACCATCTTCCACCCAGCCATGGGGTAGTTTTCATGGACCCCTTTGTGGCATGCATCCTGCTCATCCTATCAACCCAAGGATCTGCAGAGCTCTCGAGGATATATTGACCACTCACATCACCAGCTCCATGAGTCCTGACCTCTGGGATGGGCCAGAATACTTCCTGGCCAGGCAAGAATTCAGAGCCAAATATTGTAATCTTATAAAATACGTGTCCTATAGTATTTCTCTAGACAACTTGGGGGACATGGCTTAAAAACTTAACACAGGCAACAGTCAGGTATCTATGCTAACACAAATGCATATACAACAAACCTGTGTATGGCACACTCCCGTTACAAATGTATATGGTAAGAAATGCATATAAATATACATACTCAGCCACATGTAGGTGCATGAAACCATATGAGTGTACATAGAACTGTACATGTACATCCATGTATACACATACATGCACACAATAGTCATGCACATATTCATAAAATCACTCATGTAACCTGTATGTGAGCAAGTATACGCAAATCTACACATGAACTTCAGCCTTATTCATACATCATATATGCAATTATATACCAGGAATAAAGGTATGCATTAGTGCATACTTGCAAAAGTTACATAGGCACATATACACATGTGCCATGTATGTAGGCAAACCCAGACAAAAATCTCATACAGCACATGCATACCTAGTGACACACATGAAAAAAAAATAAGCATATTTAAGTGTTTTTGTTACCTTTATATGTGAAGACACTATGACCAAGGCAACTTATAAAAAGAGTTTATTGGGGCCTTGCTTACAGTTCTAGAAGGCTGGTGCATGATCATCATGGTAAAGAGCATTGACAGAAATGGCCCTATAGCAATATCTTGAACCTTTCATGCTGAGACACCATCACAAGGCATAGAGAGAATCTACTAGGAATGGTATCAGATTTTTTTAACCTCAGAGCCCACCCCCAGTGACACACTTCCTCCAATAAGGCCATACCTTCTAATCCTTCATAAATAGTTCCACAAACTGGGGACTAAGCATTCAGACATATGAGCTTGTGGAGACCATTGCCATTCAAATCACCATAACATGCATTGCATGACATGTGTAAGTTAAGGCACATAGATAGCCACACATGCACAGTATCACCTAGATATGCACATGAATGTACACGTGTGCCATCTATGTATATATGCCCTCACAGAAGCCCACTTTGAATACAGGCACACATATCACGCCTGTATACACAATACACACTGCCTACAGTCATGCCCTTCAAAGAACCACCCACTGGCTGAACTGTGGAAGGAGAGAATGACCGTGTTCATATCCTTCCTCCTTTGAACATGACCAATAACTGGTTTTATTCTTGAAAGATACTCCTAGATGCCAGCTTCTGAGAGTTGTGAACAAGATGTGCTTTAGAGTAGCAGCTGCAGTGTGAGCTGATCTCAGCGTCCATATCTGAACCAAAATGGAATTTGCTTATGATTTCTGGTCAGTGACATGGGGTACCTGTTCCTTCCTTCCTTTTGGGTGAACCCAGTGTGAGTAGCATCCTCTTCCTTTGAAACTTTGGGTTATAGCAAAAGCAGATTCTGCTTTCTTCCTGGCCCTTTTAGAGGCAGGTATAACTGATGATCCAATAAGAATAACAAAAGAGCTGAGTGAATTCTATCATGGAGAAGGAAGCAAACACAGAGAAGTCATACCTCAGGGTCGAGCTGGTCACATTCCTGGGTGGTCATCAGCTTCGTGGTTGTCTCGTTTCCCTTCTTGGGCCTGCAACCATATCCAATTAGCCATGCCCTGCTATGGTGCAGCCTGTTCTGGTGAGAGTCATATTTTGGCAGAATATGAGTTGTGAGAACCAAGGAAACTCAGGTGGGGCCACACATAGAGGAGTCCTTCTCTCCAACCCATGCAGCAATGCATAGACTCTTGGAGCCAGAAAGAGCTCCGGGAGGCTACATCAGCTGTCTGCATGGGCAGGTCGTCTTTCCAGAGTGGATGGAACCCTGTATAGTTAACATGCTAATTATGTGCCAGATTTTGTTGTCCCCTGGATGATCTGGAGGGTGGTTGTTCATGTTTCTTTCCACACACCTTCTAGCTGTTTCAGACATTCACCTCACGTGTTTACCCTGGGAAGTAACCAGTTCTGCTATTAGAGACAATGTGTTATTCTCTCCCTCAGCTGATACCTCACAGAAAGGCAGCTCAATGGTTGCTCAGACACACTCTGTCTAACTGTCCAACAGCCTGGGGACAACAGTCTACAAATGAAACAGCCTGTGACCGCCTATAAGCTTCAGATGGATGAGAAGAATGAACAGTCTTCAGTGGGTAGGACCCGCGGAAGACATTTAAGTATGAATGTGATACAGACTCCAAAGCTGATTCAGGTGACCTGAAAAGAGCCCCTTCTATACATCTCTCTAGCTGGCTCCCCAACTTCCTTGCAAAGGAACAGAGCCTGTTTCTTGGAACAAAATTCCTGGCAAGTAACCCCCAGGTTCAAACTGTCTGGCTCTGTAAGGTCTGTACCCCAAACATGTACTTCCCAGTGTTGTCAAGGAGACTTTGTACAGCCCCTTCCAGATGCCCCCCCCCCAGCTCTCCTCACTTCTCCCAGGGAGCATGAGCACTTGCTCTATGGGCTATAAATATCTCCTGGTTGGAAAGTAAGTTCCATGTAGATGTGCACTAGTAGAGTTCATGAGAAGAGACCATTTTTTATTACATGAATTGGTCCTGAACCCAGTGACAATTGTCACCTTAAGAGACATACAGAAAGAAAAGGCCAGGGGGAATGGAGACCAAGGCTGGAATAATCCCAACATAGCCAGTGACCTAGAGGAGACAGAAGGGTTCTTTCCCAGGCTTTGGGGGAAGTGTACCCTGTTGACACTCTAACTTTGGATATTTGGTCTAATGTTATATTGTATCAAGCTGTGTGTGTGTGCGCGCCTGCCTGTGTATTAATGTGTCATGGCAGCCTTGGAAGAGTAATATACTGTCTACTCTTTGTTCCTAGCTGGTTTGGTAGTCCGTTTCTCCTTGCTTCTGTTGGAGATCTTTTTGTGGCCAGGGACACAAGAAAAGTACAAGAGAAATCCTGTTCCTCTCTCAGCGCTGAGGAATAACAGTTTCTTCATCATAGAAGTGTACCCATCGATTGACTTACAGAGGGGGCAGGGCAGGGCCTGTCTCCATCATGACTTTCTCTTCATTACTATAAAGTATCTAGGAGGTCGTAAGAACACCGGAAGTATTTGATGCATTAATAAGTTTCAGCTGAACCACCTTGGGATAGCCTGAAAAAGCAAGGAGCGTGGGGCAAGGTGTCACTCATACTGACTGTGGTTCATATCCACACACCATTCATTGTCCCTCTGAGAAGCTTCAAAGGCAACTCAACTATCTTATCCAACATGTGTTCAGGCAAGGGCTGGCCTGGTCACTAAGGGGTCAGGGATGGACACGATCGATGCTCTCTGCCAAGGTTAGTGGCCCTTCATACTTCATATGAAGTGAAGTAACCATTGAAACAGTATAAAGAAGTGGAAGTTTTCAGAGGCGATGGGTTATGAGACATCTGCCCTCAGAAATGTTTAATGCTATTATCTGGGGAGCAGGTTAAGTACCTCAGAAATGGGTGGGTGCCTGGTAAAAGTGAGAAGGCCACTCTCTGCTCTCTGTCTCACATGTAGTCCTTGCCTTTTGACTACATTTAGACTCAGCACAAAGACAATCACAAGGGTGATTGGTCACTCGAATGATTGACCAGCTTGACTTAACTCATCTGATTGGCTCAGTGGGTGTCACTATTGACATTCATGACTCTGAGTGCAGTCCTCCTGAATCTATGGGCTTGGGAGGATGGACTTCCCCCAAAGATAAAGGAGCTATAGGAGGATCATTCTTGAGTCAAAGGCATGAGTGCAACCATGTTCCCTTACTGTTGATAGAACTCCAAAGGGGCTTTCAAGGTCCAAATGTAGGAAGATGTAAGTGGTGCTTCTAGGTCTACAGATTAAAATGATGGCATGCATCCTTTCTTGAAAGACAACTGTCCACACTGAGTCCCTTACCAGATACTTGTGGTGTGCTCTCTTGCACTGCTCAACCTCCAGACCTGAGCCAAGCAAACTTCTTTTGTTTGTCACTACATAGGCTGTGCTATTCTGTCACTGCAACAAGAAATGGGTGAGTCACCTTTTTCCCTCAGGCACCTTGGAGCCCAAGAGCAAATGCAGACTTGTAAGCTCTGAGGCTTTAATGCTATATTAACCACACTCATTGGCTGTGTTCCTAAGCAGTCACTATGCAAATCCATGCACTCTGGTGGCCAGGGTTGCCAGAGTTGGCAAATAAAACAGAAGGTGTTAAGTTATACTTAAAATTCAGATACATGATAAATGTTTGCTAGTATAAGTATGCCCCCAAGCATATTTAGGACATACTAAAGTAAAAAAGCTACCCATCTTGTATCTGCAAGTCCTCAATCAGTCCTCACAGCAGCAGATCTTGGGAGGAGGTAATAACTGACATTACTCACAGGTAAGAAAACAGAGCATGGAGTGGCCACACTCATCTTACTTTTGCATGACTTAGTGACCACTGAGGCCATATGAGAATTCAGTGTACTTCCATTAGCCAGGTCCTAAGGACCAGGAGGGCTGGCGATGGGACTTTTTCAGGGTGACCCTGTCTTTTCTCTGGACCTTTGGGTAGAAATGGAGAAGATTTCTGCAGTGGGTGGGTGGGGTTATAGGAAGAACTTGGCAGCTTTGGAACCTGGGATCTATGGACTGAACAAAACCCAAGAAATTATCAGGTCCAGAGCTTTTGGTATGCACCCCGGAGCTCCTTAGAACATCCCATGGTGATGTGATTTTGTACTTTGATGGCTACCACCGAGGATCTTCATGATCTCTGTTGACTCTATTAGGAACTCTCCTGAAGTCTTCAGACACTGTGCTAAAAATCAAACTTTCTCTATTATTTGCATGGTTTCAAGGGATTTTAACGGCTTGTGGAGAGGTATTCCCCTCAGATGAGACAAAGTTCTTGCCTGGATGTCCAGGGTGCCCCACAAAGCAGCACAGATCATCCATCCATCAGGGCCTTCCACTCACCTATTCTCTTTGTGCATGCTCTTAATAAAAGTATTGACAGTAGTCTGTGCTGGGTGTACCAAGATTCACTAGTAACTTGTAGATACAAGGCCACCCATTTGCTTTTTTTTCTCTACTGACACCACGTTGAAAAGAGATAATCTGGTTTTCTGAGCCAGTTCTCCCTGTCTCCCACTTGGTAGGTCACCTACCTGAACTTATTCTCCGTCATCATCCCTATTCATCCTGAAGAGCTGGACTGGATGCTAAATGTCAACTGTACCCCTGTGTTAGAGAACAGCTACTGTCTTCACAGGACTGCAGTGGCCCTCCCTCTGAGACTGTCATCACCACAGACAAGAACACAGGAGAGAAGAGTGTAACCTCAGGCAAATATATCTCCAGATTCCTGAGGAGTCCAACCCTAGGGCATTCGATCAATGTGTCTGGTTTCAAATTGGAAGGGCTTTGGAGAGGGCAGGGTGGGGACCAGACTGGGTGGGGACAAATGAGGGGACAGAAATCGATTGGTCTCACTAGAGAGGTTAATTCTTCCTGACCAAGAATCGTGACTGCTAAGAGGTCTCACAAATAAGCCTGTGGCAGCTTTGACCCCCAGGGCTGATGGGGAAGCAGCCTAGAGCAACTGTGCACACTTCTCAGTGCTTGTTCAGGCAATGGACAGGGGACCCCATTCTTGGGAGGTCCTGGTCAACAGACAGATTGCTTGCAGAGGCGTTTCTCTAAGGGAAGGGATTATCAAGATACCCTGTAGACCCTACAATGTTATCCTGAAGAAAAGCAACGTATGAGTCTGAGGCCACAGAGATATCCTAATGAAGACTCACCCATACCTATATCCCTTGATTCTCTCTTTACTTCCTCCTGAGGAGAGCCTTCTAGCTTCCGGGGGCTGATTTCTACAAGGGCAATACTGAAACTCTTCATGAAGCTTGTGTTGATACCACCTACCTGGAATACCCACATTCCATCACCCTCCTTCTCACTGAGAGTCACTACCAGAGGGTTCGGGGATCCACTAGGACATAGGGTGGGACAGTCTGAGGTCAGAGAAGGCACAAAGATATCCTTTCTTATCTTGATTCAAACCCATTTCCCCCTCTCCTCCTGACATCCTGTGGCTGACCCACCATCACAAAGATTGGTGAAGAAGATCTGAAAGGGACTGTCTCCCCCAGATGCAGGCAGTGTTTTCCCACAGAGATGAACTGGGCATTTCAGCCTTTGAGATGGATTTTTATAAGTAACTCACAAGTTTTATTCATGTAGGAGTTTTAGAATCACAAACCGAGAAACAACAAGTGCATTCATTATATTGCTGAACTTCCCATGGCTGTGACAGCAGACTTGAAAGAGTCAAGTAGAAAGAAGGCATATTTTGCCATCTGGTTTTGGCACTTGTAGCCCATAGCCCTTGTCCCCAATTCTTTGGGGGCTATGGTAAGACAACTTGTGGTATCTATGTGTGGTGGTGTACAGCCACATCATACAGAGGGAAGGTGAACAAAAATCGGTTGGCATCCCAATATACCCTCTGGGACATGCTTTCAATGAGTACAGGAACCCACCACCTCTTAAAGGTCACACTGCTTCCCAGTAGTTCCACAGTGGGAACCCAACTTTACTACTTGGCCCTTAGTATTTAAGATCCAAACCAGAGTATCAAATGGAAATACCCATGGCAACCTTGTTTTGATGTCACCCCAAAGTATTGTGGGTCAAAGGGCCATGTCTGAGGTAACTCACATACCTCAGTCTAGACTTGGCAAGATGACAGATAGTAGAGAGGGTTATGTACTCATCTAGATAAGTGGCTGTAACTGGTGACAGGGTCTCGAGGTTGTTCTGAGAACTGCAGAGATCAGTTAGCTCACATACTAGACAGAATCCGGCTCAGAATGGGCTCATCAGGTAGCTCCTGACATTCCAATGTCTGATTTCTGTCCTAAAAGAAGCTGTTGGGGATAGTTCTCAGGCGTTGTATTTTACCTAACTTGTGGGGAGCTGGTTTCTTTAAGCCCAGAACCTCCCATTTCTGGAGGCACTACACAGTGGTGGATGGCAGCAGCTTCATGCTCGGAAAGAAGGCACAACTGGGAACATCTACCCTGTAGCGAAGAACCAGGACTCAGGGCCAGATGGCCCGTTTGTTTCACCCTTTGGCCAGCTGTGTGACCTCAGGCAAGCCACATACTCTCTGAACCTTGATCCTCATTTTGAAATGATAGTTGTAATAATCGCTTCCTCCTGGGTTTTTATGAGGTTGAGGCAGACTCAGAATGTCCTCTCTACATAGCACTTACCAGACCGCATTTTGGAAAATCAGCTGTTACTGGTGTTTACTGAGCCTGAGGGTGGGGCTGGATGAATGGGAAGAACACAGGGCATCTTTAGGATGATGAAACTGTCCTGTCTGTTCCTCTAACTAGTTACAGCCCTTAGAATGTAGGAGGAGAGCTTGGACTTCAGTGGTGACAGCTGTCAATGCAGGTTCTTGAACTATGACAAATGCCCCACACCAAGGCAAGGTGTTAACATGAGGGGACTTGGGTGGTCTGCCGTGGGGTAGGAGAGGAAAGAAGCACTCTGTTCCATTCCCAGAAACAAAAACATACATGCTGGATTATAGGAAATAGTAGCCGGTTATCCCTGTACGATGCTTCTATCTGTGAGTTTGGAGTTTCCCTGCATTCTTTAAAGGCCTGCCTGGTGGTCACTCTGCTCATTTCCCATCACTCTCTCGCTTTCTAAAGTCAGTTTTCTGTGCCAGCATCTCTGAAGCCACCCAGGCCAGCCTTCCTCTGATACCAGAAGTGCTGAGTTAGACCATTTGTGAGGCCCCTGGGACTCACTGGTCCTTTTCCAACTCCTTCCTTGGCCCATCCTAGAGTCTGTCTTCTCTCTAAAGAGGAAGCAATGTGTGCCAGCTTATCTCCCCTCCCTGCCAGCATAGGCTCTGGTGCCCATGTCTGTCTCTTTGCTCAGATCCTTACTCAAAAGTCATCAGCATTTTCCTCCAGATGCCAACTTGGAAAACTTCACAGCAGCCGAGGAACAGCAAAAGGAGTCAGGGAGGTGAGGCTTTCCAAGGCATGGGCTCTGACGACCATGGTCACATTAGCAGGTGCTTGAATAAAGTGACACTCAGCTCTGGCTGCATGCATGCATTCTCACCCAGCAGAGCTGCCCAGCCCCTCAGCTTTCAAAGGCAGCTTGCTCTGTATGGTCTTATGCTATCTGAGCTTTGAAGGATAGGTGTAAGTTCAACTCTAGAAAGTTTAGGGAATCGCAGAAAGGTGTTTATTGTCCACATGGTACAAAGCAGGCAACAGATGTCCTCCCCCTCTGTACTCCGAGTGCTACCCTGACTTGTAAATCTAGATATCTTGGGCATGTGTATCACATGTTTAGATGTGTGCCCATGGGTCTGGTCTGACATTTGTTCACAAGTTTGTATTCCTGCTGATGGAGTTACCAAGTCTTAATGTAGAACCACCACCTGAAAATAGCTCATGAGAGTCATTTCCCTGAAGGTGGACACCTCTATAATGGGTCCACCCCTTTGCTACAGTCCTATAACTGTCTGATTGGTTTTAATAAATTACTTATTTGGTGCTATATGTCAGATTGCTATTAAGTGGATAATGGGACACTTCTGTGATAATTATACTGGGCGACACAGTTAGCACCTATTGAGAGATCAGCTCCTGCTGGTTCCTACCAGTACAGGCCATGTATCAAGATGTACTATAGAACTGGATCCACACTTGGAGAGTTCTGCTGTCTTGATGGCGCCAATATGACAAGCTGTCACTTTGTCATATGCTTCCTGACATGATGAAACCTTAATGGTCGGGTGACTCTGGTGACTTCCGGACAGTTGGGCTACGGACCGGGGTGAGTGGCAGCTGCTGTAATTACTGGAGAAGGAGGACCAAAGCAAACAGAACTTTCTTTTCATTTTATATATTCCCAGAAGGAGCCTATGTGACATCATTAGCACCACAGAAACGACTTCGTAGTTAACTCAAAACTCAATGCTACGTCACTCTTACATGGGTCAGCACCACCCACATCCCAGG